>JAKFHU010000722.1:0-670763 GCA_023783475.1 Daubentonia madagascariensis
TATTATTTTATTGCAAAAAATGTAGGGGGTACAAATTTTTTTGTTACATGGATAAATTGTATCATGTTGAAGTCAGGGCTTTCAGTGTACCCATCACTGGAATAGTGTACATTGTACATGATACGTGCATTTTTATTCCTCAGCCCCTCCCACCCTGCCCACTTCTTAGTTTCCAGTGTCTGTTACTGCTCTTTATGACCATACTTACCTTTTTTTTAGCTCCCACTTATAAGTAAGAGTATGTAGTGTCTGTATTTCCATTCCTGAGGTAATTCACTCAGGATAATGGTGTCCAAATCCTTCCAAGTTGCTACAGAAGACTTTATTTCATTCTTTTTTGTGGCTGAGTAGTACTCCATGGTGTATCACTCTGTTTTCTTTATCCACTCATCTGTTGATGGGCACTTAGGCTGATTCTGTATCTTTGCTATTGTGAATTGTGCTGCAATAAACGTTCGGGCACAGGTGTCTTTTTCGTAAAATGACTTCTTTTCCTTTGGGTAGATACCCAGTAGTCTCCTTTTAGTTTTGTGAGGAATCTCTGTACTGCTTTCCACAGAGGTTGTACAAATTTACATTCCCACCAACAGTGTATAAGCATTTCCTTTTCACTGCAACCACACCAACATCTATTATTATTTGACTTTTTAATAATGGCAGTTCTGGCAGGGGTAAGTTGGTGTCTTGTTTTAATTTGCAATCCCTGATAATTAGTGAAGTTTAGCGTTATTTCATATGTTTGTTGCCCATTTGTCTATCTTCTTTTGAGAAGAATCTGTTCATGTCCTTTGTCCACTTTTTGATAAGGTTATTTATTTTCTTCTTGCTGATTTGTTTGATTTTTTTGTAGATTCTGGGTATTAGCCCTTTGTTGATGTATAGTTTGCAAATATTTTCTCCCTTGCTGTAGGTTGTCTGTTTACTCTGTTGATTATTTCCTTTGCTATGCAGAAATTTTCCATTTAAGTCTCATTTATTTATTTTTGTTGTTGCTGTTTGCTTTTGGAGTCTTACTCGTAAATTCTTTGCCTAAGCCAATGTGTAGAAGAGTTGTTCCTAGGTTTTCTTCTAGAGTTTTTATGGTTTCAGGACTTACATTAAGTCTTTAATCTATCTTGAGTTAATTTTTATATATGATGAGAGATAGGGATCCAGTTTCATTCTTGTGCATGTGGCTGTACAGTTTTCCCAGTAGCATTTATTGAATAGGGCATTCTTTCCCTAGTGTATGTTTTTATGTGATTTGTCAAAGATCAGTTGATCGTAGCTATATGGTTTTATTTCTGGGTTCTCTATTCTGTTCCTTTGGTCTGTGTGTCTACCTTTATGCCAGTACCCTGCTGTTTTGGTTACTGTAGCCTGTAGTATAATATGAAGTCAGGTAATATGGTGCCTCCAGTTTTTTCATTTTTGCTTAGGATTTCTTTGGCTATTTAGGGTCTTTTTGGTTCCATATGAAGCTTTAGATTGTTTTTCTGGATATGTAAGAAATGATGTTGGAATTTTGATGGGAATTGCACTGAATCTGTAAATCACTTTGTGTAGTATGGATATCTTAACAATGTTGATTCTTCCATTCCATGAGCATGGGATGTTTTTTCATTTATTTATGTCATCTATGATTTATTTCATCAGTGTTTTGTAGATCTCCTTGTAGAAATCTTTCACCTCCTTGGTTAAGTACATTCCTAGGTATTTTTTTTTCTTTACAGCTATTTTAAATGGGATTAAGTTCTTGATTTGACTCTCAGCTTGACTGTTTTAGTATGGAGAAATGCTATTTATTTGTGTATATTAATTTTGTAACCTGAGACTTTACTGAATTTTTTTAAAATTTCAGAATATTACAGGGGTACAAACGTTTTGGCTACATGAATTACTTTTGTACAGTTTGAGTCAAAGTTATAAGTGTGTCCATCACCCAGATAGTGTGCATTGTACCTGTTAGTTATGAATTTACTCATCTGCTCCTCCCCCCTCCCACCTACTTGATTTCTGTTGAATTTTATTACCATATGTACATATGAGTGTTGATCATTTAGTTCCAGTTTGATAGTGAGTACATGTGGTGTTTGTCCTTCCATTCTTGTGATACTTCATTTAGGAGGATGGTTTCCACTTCCATCCAGGTTGTTACAGAAGGTATTAGTTCACCATTTTTTCTTATGGTTGAGTATTACTCCATGGTATACATATACCACAATTTATTAATTCACTCACGTATTGATGGGCACTTGGGTTGTTTCCACATCTTTGCAATTGTGAATTGTGGTGCTAATAACATTTGAGTGCAAGTGTCTTTTTTATAAAATGTCTTTATTTCCTTTGGTAGATACCCAGTAGTGGGATTGCTGGATCAAATGGTAGGTCTACTTTTAGTTCTTTGACATATCTCCATACTGCTTTCCACAGAGGTTGAACCAGTTTACAGTCTCACCAACAGTGTATAAGTGTTTGTTTCTCTCTTCATTTATGCCAGCATCTGTTGTTTTGGGACTTTTTGATAAAAGCCATTGTCACTTGAGTTAAGTGATATCTCATTGTGGTTTTGATTTGCATTTCCCTGATGATTAGAGACGTTGAGCATTTTTTCATATGTTTATTGGCCATTAGTCCATCTTCTTTTGAACAGCTTCTCTTTATGTCTTTTGCCCACTTTTTATGGGGTTGTTTGATGTTTACTTGCTGATTTGCTTTTGTTCTTTGTAGATTCTGGTTATTAGCCCTTTATCGGATGTATAGCATGCAGATATTTTCTCCCATTCTGTGGGTTGTCTATTCACTCTAGTGATTGCTTCCTTGGCTGTGTAGAAGCATTTTTATATAATCAGGTCCCATTTATGCATTTTTGTTGTTGCTGTGATTGCCTTTGGGGCCTTCTTCATAAATTCTTTGCATAGGCCAATATCTATAAGGGTTTTTCCAACCTCCTCTTCTAGAATTGCTACAGTTTCATGTCTTAAGTTTAAGTCTGTTATCCATCACGAATTAATTTTTGTGAGTGGTGAGAGGTGCAGATCCTGTTTCAGTCTTCTACATGTGGCTATCCAATTTTCTGACACCATTCATTGACTAGGGATTCTTTCCCCCATTGTATGTTTGGGTCTGCTTTGTCAAAGATCAGATGGCAATATGAGGATGGTTTTATATCTGAGTTCCCTTATCTCATCCATTGGTCTGTGTCTCTGTTCTTGTGACAGTACCATGCTGTTTTGGTTACTATAGCCTTATAGTACATTTTCAAGTCTGGTAAAGAGATGCTTCCTGATTTGTTCTTTTTGCTTAAGGTTGCTTTGGCTATACGGGGTCTTTTCTGGTTCCATACAAAGTGTAAAATTATTTTTTCTAGATCTGCAGTAAATGACATTGGTATTTTAATGGGGATTGCATTGAATCTGTAAATACCTTTGGGTAGTACAGACATTTTAACAGTTTGATTCTACCGATCCATGAGTATAGTATGTTTTTCCATTTGTTTACATCCTGTGCAACTTCCTTCCTTGTTGTTTTGTCGTTCTGCCTGTGGAGATCTTCCCCCACCTTGGTTAAATATATTCCTAGGTATGTTATTTTCTTTGTTGCTATTGTGAAAGGTATTGAGTCTTTGATTTGATTCTCAGCTTGAGTGTTTTGGCGTGTAGGAATGCTACTGATTTGTGTACATTGGTTATGTAACCTGAGACTTTGCTGAATTTATCAATTCCAGGAGTCTTTTGGCAGCATCTTTGGGGTTTTCTAGATACAAGAGCATATCATCAGCAAAGAGCAATTGTTTGACTTCTTTACCCGTTTGTATACCCTTGATTTCCTTCTCTTGCCTGATTCCTCTGGCTAGGACTTCCAGCCCTATCTTGAACAGAAGTGCTGATGGTGGGCACCTTGTCTGGTTCCAGTTCTAAGCGGGAATGCTTTCAATTTCTCCCTGTTCAGTATGATGTTGGCTGAGGGTTGGTCCTATATGGCTTTTATAATATTGAGGTATGTTCCATCTATGCCTATTTTGTTAAGACTTCTTATCATAAAAGGGTGCTGAATTTTGCCAAATGCTTTTTCTGTGTCTATTGAGAGGGTCATATGGTCTTTTTTTTTTTTTTTGCTTCTATAGGTGTGAATCACATTTATAGATTTGTGTATTTTGAACCATCCTTGCATCTCTGGGATGAGGCCCAGTTGGTTGTGGTGGATTATTGTTTTAATGTGCTGCTGAATTTGGTTTGCTAGGATTTTATTGAGAATTTTTGCCTCGGTATTTATAAGGGATTTTGGTCCATAGTTTTCTTTTTTTGTTGTGTGCTTTCCTGGCTTTGGTATCAAGGTGATACAGGCTTCGTAGAACGTGTTGTGGAGGATTCCTTCCTTCTCCATATTATGAAATAATTTCTGCAGTATAGGTACCAGTTCTTCTTTGTAGGTCTGGCAAAGGTTGGCTGTGAAACTGTCTGGTCCAGGGTTTTTTTTTTGTTGGGAGATTTTTTATTGCTGCTTTAGTTTTGTTACTTGATATTGGTCTGTTCAGGAGTTCTGCTTCTTCCTGATTGAGCCTAGGGAGGTATTGTGTTTCCATGAATTTGACCATTTCCTCAGTGTTTTCAAGTTTATGTGCATAGAGATTTTTATGGTATTCAGAGGTGATACTTTGTATTTCTGTGCTATCAGTGGTAATACCTCCTTTTTCATTTGTGATTGAGTTCATTAAGGTCCTTTCTTTTCTGTCTCTGGTTAATCTAGCAAGAGCCTGTTGATTTTGTTCATCTTTTCAAAGAACCAACTTTTTGTTTTATTAATCTTCTGTATGATTCTTTTGTTATCAATGGCATTTAGTTATGCTGTGACCTTAGTTATTTTTCTTCTGCTAGGGTTTAGATTGTTTTGCTCTTCCTTTTCCAATTCCTTGAGACAATTCATTAGATTGTTGATTTGTGGTCTTTCTGTCTTTTGGATGTAGGCATTTATGGCTATGACTTCTTCTCTTATGACTGCTTTTGCAGAATCCCACAGATTTTGATAACTTGTGTCCCCTTTATCATTTAGTTCAAAAAAATCTTTTGATTTCCATCTTAGTTTCTTCCTTGAGCCAGTAACTGTTCATCAGTAGGTTGTTTAATTTCCATGCCTTTGTGTACAGTTGAGTGTTTTTGTTGGATTTGATTTCTAATTTTATTCTACTGTTGTCTGAGATGATACATGGTATACTTTTTACATTTTAAAATTTGTTGAGACATATTTTGTGGCCTAGAGTGTGATCAGTCTTAGAGAATGTTCCATGAGCTGATGAGAAGAACAAATATGCAGTGGTTTGGGGGTAGCATGTTCTGTAAATGTTTGTTAGGCCTATTTGTTCTAGAGTTCTGCTTAAGTCCATTGTTTCTTTGCTTATTTTCTGTTTGGAGTATCTGTCCCATTGTGTTAGAGGGGTGTTGAAGTCCTCAGCCATTACAATGCTGCTGTTCATCCTTTTGTTTAGATCCAGTAGGGTTTGCTTTATGAATCTGGGTACACCTGTGTTAGGTGCATAAATGTTTAGGATTATTATGTCATGTTGAATTGTTCCCTTCACCATTATATAGTGATCATCTTTGCCTTTCATTAGTTTTGCTGATTTGAAGTCTATGTTATCTGATATAAAAATGGCTATACCAGCTTTCTTTTGGTTTCCATTTGCATGGAATATTGTTTTCCATTACCTTGAGTCTGAATAAGTCCTTATGGGTCAAATGTGTTTCCTGGAGAGAGCAGATACTTGGCTTGTATTTTTTAATCCATTCAGGCAGCCTGGTCTCTTGAATGGAAAGTTGAAGCCATTCACATTTATTTAAAGAATTGATAAGTGGGGTGGATTTCTGTTCATCCTGTTGAGTACAACTTTACTGCTTTGTTTTTACCTCTTGAGCCATTGTGGTATCTGGGCTGTGAACTTTAGCTTTTGGATGGTTTTACACTGGTGGAGTCTATTGTGCTGATCCGTGTATAATGCAGTTCTGAATACTTCTTGCAGGGCAGGTCTGGTCTTGACAAATTCCCTCAGTGTTTGCTTGTCTTTGGAAATCTTCATTTCTCCCTCACATAAGAACTTAGTTTTGCAGGAGACAGAATTCTAGGTTGGCCATTATTCTGCTTGAGAAGACTGAGAATGGGGCCCCAATCTCTTCTGGCTTGTAAGGTCTCAGTTGAGAAGTCTCCAGTTAGTCTTGATACCTTTTCCTTTGTATGTTACCTGATACTTTCACCTTACAGCTCATAGGAGCACCTGTTTCATATTTACTTTGGCCAGTCTGATGACTATGTGTCAAGGTGATTATGTCTTTGTGATGAATCTCCCAGGGGTCCTTTGAGTTTCTCGTACCTGGATATCTAGATTTCTAGCAAGGCCAGGGAAATTTTCCTCAATTATTCCTTCAAATATGTTTTCCAACCCCTGTGTATTTTGTTCTTTGCTCACAGGGATGCTTATGATTCTTATGTTAGGCCTCTTTACATAATCCCATATTTCTTGTAGCTTTTGTACATTCCTCTTGTTCCCTGGTTCTTTCTCTTTGACGGATTTATTTAACTCAAAGGTGTTGTCTTCAAGCTCTGAGATTCTTTCTTTTGCCTGATCTAGCCTATTAAGGCTTTCCAATGTGTTTTGTATTTCCTTGAATAAATTTTTCATTTCCAGAAGTTCTGTTTGATTTTTTTTTAATAATTTGATTTTTTTGGTTAATTTTTCATTCTTTTCCTGCATTGTTTTTGTGGTTTCTTTGTGGTGGGTTTCTGTTTTCTCTTGCATTTCATTGAGCTTCCTTCCAATCCATATTTCGAATTCTTCATCTGTCATTTCAGTCTTTTTGTTTTGGTTTGTATCCATTGGTAAGGAGTTATTATTTTCTTTTGGTGGTGACCTTTCACTCTAAGTTTTCATGTTTCCAGAGTTCTTTTGCTGATTCCTTCTTATCTGGCTTCTCTGTCGAGAGCTGGGTGTGCTAGGCCTGATTTATGGTCCTGTCTCCGGGTAACTGACTTGCTCCTGCCACCACTTTAACCAGCTGCAACAATTGGCCATCAGACTAAACATCCCATGTTGCTCCTCCGCACTTCCCATCCAAGCCCAGAATGGGGGTGCACCCCAGTCCCGGAGGTCTCTGCCTCTCTGAGGTACCCATAGGTGGATAGGCCACTAGGAAAATCCGAGAGGGAGGGGAAGGCAGCCAGTCTGAAGAGGAAGCCCTGCTAACCATGTCGGTCCGCAAGCAGACAAGGACTGCCCTCCCTGCCCGGGGACCACAGGGCCAGAGGTTCAGATAAACCGGGTGACTTTACTGAATTTATCAGTTCTAGGAGTCTTTTGGTGGAGTCTTTAGGGTTTTCTACATGTAAGATCATTCATCAGCAAATAGGTATAGTTTGACCTCCTCTTTCCCTGTTTCAGTTCCCTTTATTTCTTTCTCTTGCCTGATTGCTCTGACTAGGACTTTCAGTACTGTATTGAATGGAAGTGGTGACAGTGAGCATCCTTGTTTTGTTCCAGTTCTTAGGTGGAATGCTTTCAACTTTTTTCCATTCAATATGATGTTGGCTGTGGGTTTGTCGTATGTGTCTTTTATTATTTTGAGATATCTTTCTTGTATGCCTAGTATGTTGAGGTTTTTTTTATCATAAAGGGGTGCTGGATTTTGTTGAATGCTTTTTCTGCATCTATTGAGATGACATGGTTTTTGTTTCTAATTCTGTTTATGTGGTGAAGCACGTTTATTGATTTGTGTATGTTGAACCATCCATGCATTCCTGGAATGAAACCCACTAGATCATGGTGAATTATCTTTTTGATTTGCTGCTGGATTCAGTTTGATGGTAATTTGGTGCGGATTTTTGCATTTATGTTAATGGAGAGATATCTTTCTGTAGTTTTCTTTTTTTGTTGTGTCATTTCCTGACTTTGGTATAAGAGTAATAATAGCTTCATAGAATGAGTTAGGGAGGATTCCCTCCTTCTTGATGTTATGGAACAGTTTCTGTAGGATATGTTCCAGTTCTTCTTTGTAGGTCTAGCAGAATTTGTCTGTGAGACTGTCTGGTCTGTGGCTTCTTTTTCTTGGGAGACTTTTTATTACTGTTTCAGTCTTGCTACTTGTTACTTGTCTGTTCAGGATTTCTGTTTCTTACTGATTCAGACTTGGGAGGTTGTGTGTTTCCAAACATTTATCCATTTTCTCTTGATTTGCTAGTTTGTGTGCGTATAGGTTTTCATAGTAGTTATGGATGATATTTTGTATTTTGTATCAGTTGTCTCGTTTTCATTTCTGATTGAGGTTATTTGAGCCCTTTCTCTTCTATTTCTGGTTAATGTAGCTAATGGTCTGTCAATTTTGTTTATCTTTTCAAAGAAGTAACTTTTCATTGATGGTTATCTTTTTTTGGTTTCCATTTTGTTTTCTTCTGCTAACCTTTTATTTCTTTTCTTCTGCTGGCTTTGGGTTTGGTTTATTCATGTTTCTCTTGTTTCTTGAGGTTTGACATCAGGTTGTTATTTTGTGATCTTTCTGTCTTTTTGATGTAGGCATTTAAGGCTATGAACGTTCCCCTTAGCAGTGCTTTTGCTGTATCCCAGAAATTTTGGTAAATTGTGTCATCTTTGTTCCTCCATTCGAAAAATTTTTTTTTTTTATCTTGATATTGTCATTGACCCAAGGATCATTCATCAGCAAGTTGTTTAATTTCCGTGTATTTTTGTAGTTTTGAGTGTTCTTCTTGGAATTGATTTCTAGTTTTATTTCACTGTGGTGTACGAAGATACATGGTATGATCTTGATTTTTCTGAATTTTCAGCAACTAGTTGTATGGCCTAACATGTGATCTGTTTGGAAAATATCCCATGTGCTGATGAGAAGAATGTATATTCTGCAATTTTGGGGTTGAATGTTCTGTGAATGTCTGTTAGGTCCATTTGTTCTAGAGTTCTGTCAGCAGAGTGATGAAGTTTCCAGTTATTGTGATATTGCTGTTCATTTCTTGAGATCTAATAAAATTTGTTTTATATATCTGGGATCTACTGTTAGGTGCATATTTCTTTCCAATTGTTATAACTTGTTGAATTGCTCTTTTTATCATTCTATAATGACCATCTTTGTCTTTTCTTTTTTTTTTTTTTAAGCATTGTTGATCAAAGTATATTTTTTCTGGCACGAGAATAGCAACTCCTGCTCACTTTTGGTCTTCGTTTGTGTGAAATATTTTTTCCATCCCTTTATCTTGAGTCTTGAGAATCTTTGTGAGTTAATTGGGTTTCTTGGAGACAGCATGTATTTCGGTTGTGTTTTTTTAATCCATTGAGCCAATCTATGTCTTTTAAGTCAGGCAGTGAGACTGTTGCCATTCATTGTTAGTATTGATATGTGAGATCCTGTTCTGTTCATCATGTTGATTGTTTCCAAGTTTCTCCCTTGTGCTACTGTTTTATAAGAGCTGTGAGTTTTAACAATCAGATGTTTTTACACTGATGGGCGTGGATTGTTCTTTTCCATGTACAGAGCACTTTTAAGCATTTCTTATAGGACATGTCTAGTGGTGACAAATTGCTTTAGTGTTTGCTTGTCTGGGAAAGACTGTATTTCTCCTTCATTATGAAACTTTCCTTTGCAGGATACAAAATTCTTGCCTGGAGGTTACTCTGTTCAGGAGACTAAAAATGGGACCCCCAGCCCCCTCTGGCTTGTAAGGTTTCTGCTGAGAATTCTGCTGTTAGTCTGATGGATTTTCTTTTTTAAGTTACATGCTGCTTTCATCTTGCAGCTTGTAGGATTTTCTTCTTTACTTTGATTTTGTCCATACTGGTGACTATGTGCCTTGATGATGTCTTGTTTGCCATGAATCTTCCAGGTATTCGATGACCTCCTTATATCTGGATGTCTAAATCTCTAATGATATCAGGGAAGTTTTCCTCAATTATTTCCTCAAATACATTTTCCATGCTTTTTGCTTTTTTTTTCTGCCTCAGGGGTGCCTATGATTCTTATATTTGTTCGCTTTTCATGGTTCCACAGTTCTTGGAGAGATTCCAAGAATAATTCTTCATTCTTTGTTCTACGTTTCTGACTGAGTGGGTTATTTCAAAAGCTTTGTCATCAAGCTCTGAAAATTTTTCCTCTGCTTGGTCTAGTCTATTAAACTTTTTGCTGTATTTTGAAGTTTCCTAAGTGACTCTTTCATTTCCAGGAGTTCTATTATATTTGTTCTTATATTATCTGTCTCTTTAGTGAATTTTTTAATCATGTCCAAATTATTTTTTTGGTTTCTTTATGTTGGTTTTCAACTTCCTCATCAATCCTAGTGATCTTACTTGCCATCCATATTCTAAACTTCATATACGACATTTCAACAATTTCCTTTTGTTTGGAGTCCATTGCTGGAGAACTATTGTGATCCTTTGGGGGTGTCAGAATGGCTTACTTTTTCATATTGCCATAGTTCTTATGCTGGTTCCTTCTCATCTGAAACCTGTTCTCTTAGCTCAAGACAGAGGGTTTGAAGTACACCTGTTCTCCTCTGCTGGGGACTCTTTTGCTCAGGGAGATGTTCCTGAATGGCTCATTTGATTCCTACTCTGGAAGATTGCCCAGGCAAGAGAGGGGTGGATGCGCTGTGAGTCTTTAACACTGCTACTCTCCCGCATCTCCATGTTCCTCTGTGGTTGTCACAGGCATTCGGCGCACAGCTTGCTTGCGGCCTGTGCACGGTGGGCAGTGGGTGCATGTGGTGAACACATTGCACTTAACTTTGGGGCTTGGGGAAAGATATGAGCAGTTGTAGGTTGGGAACGATTAGCATATACTTGGTAATTTTAGCCATTGAGTTAATGTAAGCAGGCAGAGAGAGTGTAAAGAATGAGAAGAAAAATGGCTGAAGCCCATATCCTGTGGAATGTTAGTGACTGAAGGATAGTAGAAGAAGCAGAGCCTTCATTGGAGACTGATAAGCCGTTGAGTGGGAGGGCAGTGGAATGTGGTAGCATGGAAGCCAGTGAATGTGAGTATTTTAAGTTGGAGGAAAGGGATATAAAATGCTGTTAAGCTGCTGAGAGACTCAATAAAATAAGGACTGAAAAATGACCTCTAGATTGAGTAATAGGCAAGTCACTTAGGTAGGGGGATGGGGGCTGAAGCCAGATTAAAGTGCATTGAGGCATGATTGGAAGGTAAGAACATGGCTCAGCAAATGTGTACACAGTTTTAAGGAAGCTTGACTGTAAAGGGGAGAAGATAAGTGGCTGTGGCCAAGAGAGATTTAATTTCAGATGGGAGAAACTGAAAATATTAAAGGGATAATCAACAGAGCAGTCTCCACAAGAGGGCTTTAGTCAATGAGATCCTGATCCTGCCTTTGTAATAGGAGGCAAAGAGAAATGCGTGTCTTGTATTTTTTGAGCAGATTGATGTTTCCTTCTGCTGTCTTGTTTTCCCTGTGAAGTTAGAGACCAGGCTATGTACAGAGAGTGGTGTAGGATGTGATGTATTCAAAATTAGTAGAATGGAGAAGGTTCAAAATAGACACTGTGGAGAATGTGGAAGAGAGAGCTGACAGTGAAAATATAAAAAGATTTCTGGACTGCATTGAGAACCCAGTGGAGAAGTGACACCATGCTTTCATAATGGCACTACTTTTCTCAGCGTGTCATTTTTCTCTGCTGGTATTTAACTGTTTAGCATTGGGGTAGGCAAGGTGTTTAGTGCATTGATCCAGGTCTGAGGTCTTTCGGCCCAAGGTGGTGGAAGGACAACAAGGTGAGGGAGTGGAGGGTATAGGTAAAATAGTGGACCATGAAGTTGAAGTGGAGCATGGAATTTAAGTGGCTAGGTAACGAATTCTGCATAGTACTGATCCGTTTTCCACCGCAAATTCTCTTGAGTCATCAATGTGGGATCTTGCTGTAGTGTCACATCATGTTATAACTGTTGGGTCTGCCCTGGAATGCGTGTGTAGATAAGTCAGATAAGGACTCCCACAGGCTGCAGGCTCCAGAGGAGTCTCTGGAGGTTGTAAAGATAACTCTGAATTGTGAAGGCTGGGATGGGGCTGGCAGAGACTGGCGGAACTCCCCCTCCTGAAACTTTCTGTAAAACTCGCCACCCTTTGCCTCCACCCACCTGCACCCAGTTGCTCAAAATAAACAGCATTTTACCATGCCCCCAGGCTTGCGTGTCTTCCTCTAGGCTCCGACCTAACAATAATAAGATAGAATTTATGGGCAAGTTTACATGCTGTACTAGTCTAGCTACTGTTGTAATCCAGATGCTCCTTAGGTACTCCTGTATTGCTGAAAACCATTTGATTAAACCACAATGTCAATAAATAAAAATACAGTTTTCAGCATTTGCAAATGTACTTTGTAAAAACATTTAAATCTGACATTTTGATACAGTGTGAAACTGCTGCGCAACAGAAATTTGCTGAAGAACTTCAAAAGCGAGAATGTTTTTTACTTGAAAGAGAACAACTGCTTTTCAGACATGAAAATGCCTTGAGTAAAATTAAAGGTGTTGAAGAAGAGGTACTTACAAGATTTCAAATTATAAAGGAGGTAACTATATAGCCTTTGATTTTAGAGTAATATTATTTCTCCTTTTTTCCTTAGATTCACTAGTTATTAAACATTTTGCCACATTTGCTTAGTTCTCTTTCCCTTCTTCCTCTCCACACCCACACACACATTTTTTCCTGAACCATTTGAAAGTATAACAACTTGCGAAAATCATCCATAAATACTTCAGTATGTACCTCCTAAGAATAAGGACATTCTCTCCATACCATTGTCATTTCTGGAAATTAATGCTAATTAAATAATTAATATATAATTAATAATTCCATGTTTACTTTCCCAATGGGTCCCCAAAATGTCTTACTGCTTTTTTGTTTTATTTTCTGATCAAGAAAGTAGACAAGATTCATGCATTATATTTGGTGTCTTTTTGGTTTCTTTGAATCTAAAGCATACAGCCTCACCAGTTTTGTTTTTTTGTGAGACTTGTCATTGAAGAGTCCTGGCCAGCAGTCTTGTATGTGACTTTCTGGGTTTGCCTGATTTTTTTCACAGCATTAATATTTAGATGAAATGAATATTATTTGGCAATAATGTTATATAGGTGGTACAATACACTTTTTTGCTTCATGTTGAGAGAGAGATTACTCTGTGTATAACTTATGTAGGGTAAAATTCATTGTGTTCGTTGTACATTTCCATGAGTTTTGAAAAATGCATAATCTTGTGATCACCACCTTGATCAAGATAAAGAATAGTTCCAGCATGCCGAAAGTTCCCTTACGCTTTTGTAGTTGTATCTTCCCCATCCTCAGCCCTTGGCAGCCACTGATCTATAGTTCCCTATAGTTCTGCCTTTTCCAGAATGTCATGTAAATAGCATCATTTCATGATTTTTGTTTATCTTTGATTTTCAGCTGCAATTTATGATGTATCTCAGCATGCTTTTTTTTGAGTTTATCCTGTATATGGGTTTCTGAGCTTCTTGAATTTGTGCATTTATGAGTTTTGCCAAATTTGGGACAATTTCAGCCAATATTACTTCAAATATTTTTTCTGCTCCAATTTCTTTCTCCTCTCTTCTGGATCTATCATGACTCATAGTCCTTTGCTATTATCCCACAGACTTCTGACCCTCTGTTCCTTTGTTCTTGTATTTTTCTTTAGTGCTTTTCAGATTGAGTAATTTCTGTTGATCTTTCTTTAAGTTCACTGTTTCTTTTTTCGTCTATGAGCTCATCTAGTGAATTTTTCATTTCTGATATTTTAAAGTTCTAAAATTTTATTTACGTTCTTTTTAAAAAAATACTTTTTTTGTTGTTCTCATAAGAATTTCTGTCCACTGATTTTTACGTTGTATTCAAGACCTTTTGGATATTATGATATATAGATTTTGGGTCCTGTTATAATCCTCTGGAGAATGTTGGTTTTTATTTAAAGCATTAAACTCAATTAGGTTTAGACAACAGTTTTTTTCTCACCTTATGTGGGAAGTGGTTCTAATCTCAGTTTAGCTTTCAGAGGCTTTGCAGTGTTGCTATGGAGTGGTCTTGTGCTTGTGCTATTTAAAGGTTAGTCTGAGATTTGGGCAACGTTTAAAATCTTAGTTAGTTCTCAAAGCTTTTGCTCTTCTGCTGTGGGTCTTTTCCATACATGTAGACATGCACTGGGGGAGGGCAGGTTAGGCTGAGTCTTAGGTAGTATTTTTAAACTGAGCTCCATTCTCCAAGCCTTTGCTCAGCTGCTTTTGGTCTGTCCTGTGCCTGGGCGGTTTGGGTGTGAGCCCAATTTGTGCAGGTTTATACACACCAGAGCAAGAGGATCCTTTTCCTGAGTCTCTTTTCTGCAAGGTTTGCCCCACACTCTGGCTTACAGGGGCCCCTCTTCCTGGTTTCTCTGCCAGAAAGACTGGCTTTCTCTCAGAACTTTAGTGGAATTTTTTGCTGTACTTTGTGATTGGGGCCCACCCTGGGGCAAAATGTTGAGAGAAAAGGAAAAATCGAAGTACAGAAACTTTACCCTTTGGGGGTTGCTTCTTCAAGTTTTCACTCCCTTCTACAATTTCTTGCTCTTGTTTACTTTTCAGTCCTGAGGTAGTTGTTTTTTGTGGTTTGTTTAGGATTTTTAGTTGTAGTCAGTGGGAGAAGTAGAGTGTACCAGGCTTATCCTGCTGTGCTGGAAAGGGAACTCGTATATTTTTAATATCTTTTATATGTGGAAAAATTTGGACAATGAAAATATTAAACCAGTTTTTAAAATAAGTGTATTTGTGACTGTATCCTGTTATTTAAGGAATATTTAATATAATAATAAAATTACATAAAACTAAATTTTTCAGATTATTGGATTTTTTTCACAGGGCTAAAGAAGGTATGCTTAGATTCTCTAATCTCTCGATTCTTGTCTTACTCTTGATTCTCTCTCTTTAGGTTTGCCTGCTATTCTTATTAAATATAAAGAAAACTACCTTATTTTTATTGTATTTATATTATCTAGAAGAAGGAAATCAATTTCTTGATTTCCTATGGAAACTTGCTTGTTTTAATACTTTAGGAATAAATGGAGAGTAGAAGGTGAAAGAAGCTGTAACAATTCACATTTTAAATCTAAAACATACTATCTTATTTAAATGTAATTAGAGGGAGAGTTGATTTGAATCATTTATAAAACTGATTATGAAGAGTCAAATAGTTTGAGGCTCAGAGGAATTTTATTATGTGTTTAACATTTTTTGAGATGTAAAGTTGGCATCAAAAATTTCAGCTACTCTGTGAGAACTAGAAATTACTTTGTTCTATGGAATAGTTCTTTTACTCAAGGGTAATGTAAATTTTACATTAAAGCTTATTAGTCTCTTGAAAAGGATCAGAAATCCTTCTTTGTTTACCCTCCCATGATGTCAAATAGAAAATATTTCGGTGAGTTTCTATGAGTGGATTTTTATGAGCAGCAGCAGAAAATAGACTTATTACTACTTAATTTGTATGTTAATATGTTTTAATAGGTATTTCACAAATGCTTTTGGTGTTTTGTTACTTTGGTAGATCGTAAGTTTTCATAAATTATTTGCACCTATGTTTAAATATACTAGTTAAGGTTTTTATAATTGAAAGAAGTCTTTTAATTAATTTATGTTCAATAGTATTGTTATGCAATTTTTTACCTAATGTTTAGATTCGTTTTTTTTTTCTCTTCTAGCAACGTGATGCAGAAGTTGAACACTTAACTGAAGTTCTTAAGGAAAAGAATAAAGAAAGCAAGAGACTGAGGTCCTCTTTTGATGCATTGAAAGAATTGAATGATACATTAAAAAAACAAGTAAGACTTGTTTTGATATATGTTAGCTTATGAGACATTCTAAGAACTGTGTTGTATATTTAACAAATTATATTCAGCCTTAGAACATATTTCAGCTAGAGAAAATTTTGATTAATTTTATTTGTTAGTTTTATTATAAAATATCTCCAAGTATAAATAAAGTATTCTTAAGCTCATGGTTTTTTCTCTTCATCTGTTCTGGCAACCAACTGAGATATTTGGCAGTTTGAATGTTTTTTTAAATTTAAGAGCATTACTAGATTAAAAATAAGCAAAAGAAAAAATTTGATAACCTGAGAACTAATGACATTTCAGGCACTGATTTCTGGCTTTATTACTTGTTTTTTTAACTGCTGTTACACATCACTATTTAGCATTCATTTACTTGCTGAGTTTCTGCTATATGCTGGGCACTGTAATAGACTCAAGCCTCCACATTGCTCACAGTCTCATGGTTGTACAATGGTATCATATTGCACTATAATTATTTATAAAAGTGGTGTAATTTAGGTCGATACATAATACTAAAGTTGCATAACAAATATTTTTGTGAATTGTGTCTTTTTTTTTTTTTTTACTTTCCTCTGCCAGTTTTTGGCTGAAAGATGTGAAAGTGAAAGAGTGTGTTAATGAGAGACAGGAAGATTATTGTGTATTAGATTGTGTGGGGAGGAGAAATAGATTCACAGAAATTGGAGTAAACCCAGTCATTTTGAAAATTAAAGCACTGGGCCACGAAGCTTTATGGATTTTAAAATGTAGCTAAGCTCAGACTCTCAGAGATAATTTGCCTCCTAGGATTCCTTAGCCAGCTGACTGTCCTGTTCTGCCTCTGCTTTTGATTCCCTGTAATCTCTACTTGTTATAACCCTTCTCCTTAGCAGGGATAGCTAGGTACCCTGTTTCTCACTTGATCTAATTCTTTGGCTTCCTTTAATTCATGTATGGCTTCTCACCATTGAACTATGAACTCAACTGACTGTTGTTTGTTTGGAAGCCTGGGGAGAGAACTCTTTCCCATTACAATCTCAATTTAGCTCCCTTTTGTGAGAAGGGTTTTTAATTGCTATTAGAGCATAGGCACAATGTTGCCCATCTCTACCTCTTAGGCTTCTGTAATCCTTAATAACTTTGTGTATGTTGGTGTGAATGTGTGGTAATTGGGGTGGATATGTGGATTTTAAATGTTTGGACCTATTGATAAATGGATTTATAAGCTCGTATGTCCAAACTGAAAGAGCTTAGGAGAAACTCTTTGATATCAAATAGCAGAGTGCTTTTTATGGTTACTTTGTTCAGAATAGATGGGAGGTCAGCAAACTTAAGGATCAGATAGTAAATACTAATATTTTGGGCTTTGTGGCCCATATGATCTCTGTCACAGTGACTCAACTCTTGACATCATACTGCAAACACAGCCATAGGCATTAATAGGCTGTGCTCCAAAATGACTTTATTAATAAAAACAAGTAATGGGCAGGTTTGGCTTGCAGGCCATAATTTGCCAACTTCTGGCATGATGAATGACCTATACTTTGAGATTTCCTAAAAAAAAGGTACATTATTTCTAATAAAAACTTACATAGTAATTTATGGTAACAGTGGATATAAGTTTGCTGTAATAATAACAATGTGAAAGTATTTCTCATTAAGTCTTGCCAAGCTGGGGACACAAGGATTAATGGTCAGGACAAGCAGGGAGAGAGTCCCTGTGAACACTCCAAGATCTCAGTCGGGAGAAGCAGAGCTGCACTTCGGAAGCAGGCAAACTAAAGGGAGGTAGAACCTTCCTCAAAGTGAAACCTTGATTATTCCCAGTTCTTGATCAGGTTGTGGTGCTTACTCCTTAGTTTAGATACCTAGCAGAGGAAAAGATGACCCCCACCTCTGGAAGAAGATGTCATATGTAGCTTTTACAATGTTTTATATACAATGTCTTTCATTCCATGCAAAAAACAGAATCACATGACTAAATATGAAGAAATAAACCCCAGAGAATATAAACATACCTGCAAGTGATCCCTGTGTTGGAGTTAACAGGCAATGACTTTCAAATAATGATTAATATGTTCATGAAAGTAGAAAAAAAGATTGAAAACTTCACTAGAGAATTAGAATTTATAAAAAGGAACTAAATAGAAATTCTAAACTGAAATATATATTAATTGAACTTAACTGTAATGAATAGATTTTTAACTTATTTTTGGTTGACACATAATTGTACATAGTTATGGGGTACAGTGTGATTTTGATACATTTATACAATGCGTAGTGATTATAACTGTAGTAATTAGCAGATCCATCACCTCAGACATTTATCATTTCTTTTTGTTGGGAACATTCAAAATCTTCTCTTCTATTTATTTGAAAATATACCATAAATTGTTGTTAATTATATTAATAGCTACTCTACAGTGCTATAGAACACTAGACTTACTCCTCCTGTCTAGTTGTAGTAAGTAATTTTGTATTTGTTAACCAACCTCATCTGATCCCCTCCTCCCTGCTACTCTTCCCAGCCTCTAGTAACCAATATTCTACTCTCTAATTCTATAAGATGGACCTTATTTTAGCTTCCATATATGAGTGAAAATGTGGTATTCATCTTTCTGTGCATTGCTCATTTCATATAACATTATGTTCTCCAGGCTCATCCATGTGGCCATGAATGACAGGATTTTGTTCTTTTTCATTGCTGAGTGGTTTTCCATTATGTATATATACCAGATTTTCTCGATCCATTCACCCATTGACGGGCACATGAGTTAATTCACCATCTTGGCTATGGTGAATAGTCATGCAATAAATATGGGAGTCTTCAACATACTGATTTCCTTTCATTTGGATATGTACCCAATAATGGGATTACTGAATCATATGGTAGTTACATTTTTAGTTTTTTGGGGAACTGCCCTACTGTTCTTTCCATAATGAGTGCATTAAGCTACATTCCCACCAAGAGTGAAAGAGTTCCCCTTTCTCCACATTCTCACCGGCATTTATTATTTGTTGTCTTTTTGATAACAGCCATTCTAAGTGGGATGAGGTGATATCGCATCATGGTTTAGATTGGCATTTCCCTGGTGATTAGTGTTGTTGAACATTTTTTCGTGTACTTAATGGCTGTTTCTATGCCTTCATTTGAGAAATGCCTATTCAGATCATTTACCCATTTTTAATTTGATTATTTGTCTTTTTGCTGTTGAATTGAGTTTCTCATATATTTTGGATATTAATCCCTGGTCAGATGAATAGTTCACATATATTTTCTCCCATTCTGCAGGCTGTCTCTTTACTCTGTTGATTATTTCCTTTGCCGTGCAGAAGCTTTTTAGTTTGATATAATCCCATTTGTCTATGTCTGCTTTTGTTGCCTGTGCCTTTGAGTTCTTATCCATAAAATCTTTGCCTAGGCCAGTGTCCTGAAACATTTCCCCTATGTTTTCTTCAGGTAGTTTCATAGTTTTGGGTCTTACATTTAAGTCTTTAATCCATTTTGAGTTGATTTTTGTAAATGGTGATATATAGGGGTTTAGTTTCATTCTTCTGCATATGGATATCCAGTTTTCCCAGCACCATGTATTGAAGAGACTGTTCTTTCCCAAGTGAGTGTTCTTGGCTCCTTTGTCAAAAATCAATTGGCTGTAATATGTGGATTTATTTCTGGATTCTCTATTATGTTCCATTAGCCTGTGTGTCTGTTTTTATGCCAGTACCATGCTGTTGTGGTTACTGTAGCCTTGTACTATATTTTGAAGTCAGATAGTGTTATGCCTCCAGCTTTGCTATTTTTGCTCAGGATTGCATTGGCTATTTGGGATCTTTCATGGTTCAACATGAATTTTAGGATTTTTTTTTCCATTTGCGAATATCATTGGTATTTTTATATGTCATTGGTATTTTGATAGAGATTGCATTGACTCTGTAGATCACTTTGGGTAGTGTGGTCTTTTTTAACCGTATTCTATTTCATGGACATGAGATATCTCCATTTTTTTGTGTGTCTCCTTGATTTCATTCCTCAGTGTTTTATAATTTTCCTTGTAGAAATCTTTTCACCTTCATGGTTAAATTTATTTCTAGGTATTTTGGGGGTTTTTGGTATCTATTGCAATTGAGATTGCTTTCTTTATTTTTCAGCTAGTTAGTTGTTGGTATATGGAAACACTATTGATTTTTGTATGTTAATTTTGTATCCTGCAACTTTATCAAATTTGTTTACCAGTTCTAAGAGTTTTTTGATGGAGTGTCTAGGCTTTTCATTAACATATAAGAGCGGTCATCTGCAAACAAGGACAATTTAACCTCCTTTTTTTTTTTTTTTAACTTATATTCCCTTTATTTCTTTCTATTACCTAATTGCTCTGGCTGGTATTTCCATTACTGTGTTGAATAAGAGTGGTAAGAGTGGGTGTCCTTATCTTGTTACAATTTTTAGGGAGGTGGACAGGAAAGCTTTTCCCTGTTTATTATGATGTTAGCTGTGGGTTTGTCATATATGCCTTTTATTATGTTGTGCTGTTTCCTTCTGTACCTAGTTTGTTGAGAGCTTTTATCATGAAGGGATGTTGAATTTCATCAAATACTTTTTCTGCATCTATTGAGATCATATGGTTTTTGCCCTTCATTCTGTAGATGTGATGTATGACATTTACTGATTTGCATATGTTGAATCATCCTTGCATCCCTGGGATAAATGTCACTTGATTATGGTGTATATTCTTTTTGATGTGCTATGGAATTCATTTTGCTAATGTCTTATTAAGGATTTTTACATACATATTTATCAGGGATATTGGCCTGTAGTTTTTTTTATTGTGTCCTTGCCTGGTATTGGTATCAGGGTTATGGTGGCCTTGTTGAATGAGTTTGGAAGAATTTCCTCCCTTTCAGTGTGTTGGAATCGTTTGAGAAGGATTGATATTAGCTCTTTTTTAAAAGTTTGGTAGAATTCAGCAGTTCAGTCTGGGCCTTTCTTTGCTGGGAGATTTTTATTACTGATTCAGTCTTATTACTCATTATTGGTCTGCCCTGGCTTTTTATTTCTTCTTGGTTTGGTCTTGGTAGGTCGTATATTTCCAGGAATTTATCTGTCTCCTCTAGGTTTTCCAATTTGTTGGTGTATAGTTGTTCATAGTAGCCTCTAATGATCCTTTATATTTCTGTGGTATCAGTTATAATGTCTCCTTTTTGTTTGATTTGATTTGGGTCTTTTCTCTTTATTCCTTGTTTAGTCTAGCTAATTGTTTGCTGAGTTTGTCTTTTGAAAACACCAACCTTTTGTTGATCTTTTATATTGTTTTTTAATCTCTAGTTTGTTTATTTCTGCTCTGATCTTTCTTTCCTTCTAATTGTGGCTTTGGTTCTTGCTCTTTGAGTTTCTTAAGGTGCATCATTAGGTTGTTTATTTGAAATCTTTCTACTTTTTTGATGTAGGCATTTATTATTGTAAACTTTCCTCTTGATACTGCTTTTTCTGTATCCCATAGGTTTTGGTATGTTGTGTTTCCATTTTCATTTGCTTCCAGGAATTTTTAATTTTTCTTCTTAATTTCCTCATTGACCCATTGGTTGTTCAGGAGCATGTTGTTTAATTTCCCTGTATCTGTACAGTTTTGAAAGTTCCTTTTATTATTGATTTCTAGTTTTATTCCATTGTGGTCAGAAGATATACTTGATATGATTTTGATTTTTGAAAATTTGTTGAGACCGGTTTTGTGAGCTAACATGGTCAGTCCTGGAGAATATTCTATTTGCTGATGATAAAAGAATGTGTATTTGGAGCTGTTGGATGAAATGTTCTGTAAATATTTGTTGAGTCCATTTGGTCTATAGTGCAGTTTAAATCTAATGTTTCTTTGTTGATTTTCTGTCTAGTGAACTGTCCAATATTGAGAGTGGGGTGTTGAATTCTCCCACTGTTAGAGTATTAGACTCTGTCTCTCCCTTTAGATCTAGTAACATTTGCTTTATATATCTGGGTGCTCCAGTGTTGGATGCATATATATATTTAGAATTGTTATGTCCTCCTGCTGAATTTATTCCTTTATCATCATAGAATAACCTTCTTTGTCTCTTTGTACA
Source organism: Daubentonia madagascariensis (assembly GCA_023783475.1). Classification (NCBI taxonomy): domain Eukaryota; kingdom Metazoa; phylum Chordata; class Mammalia; order Primates; family Daubentoniidae; genus Daubentonia; species Daubentonia madagascariensis. The sequence goes on from JAKFHU010000722.1 coordinate 21,914, forward strand.
GATCTTGACTTAAAGTCGGTTTTATCTGTTACAATTATAGCTATTACTGCTTGGTTTTGGTTTCCGTTTACATGGAATATGTTTTTTGATTCCTTCGCTTTTAGTCTATGTGTGTCTTTACAGGTGAAGTGTGTTTCTTGTAGGCAGCATATAGGTGAATGTTGTATTTTTTATTTAGTTAGTTAGTCTAAATCTTTTAATTGGGGAATTGAATCTGTTTACATCTAAGTTTATTATTGATAGGTGAGGACCTGCTCCTGTCATTTTGTTCATTGTTTTCTGGTGTTTTGAATATCCTTCCTTTCTTCATCTTACTGTTTTTGTTTATGGTTTGATGGTTTTCTGTAGTGATACAGTTTTTATTTTCTCTTTGTCATTTGTGTTTCTGCTCTGTCATTGAGTTTTGTGCTTTCACGTGTTTTCATGGTGGTAGTTATTCTCTCACTTTTAAATGTAGAACACGATTAAGCATTTCTTGTCAGGCTGGTCTAGTGATGAATCTCTTCAGTTTTTGCTTCACTGAGAAAGATTTTATTTCTTCTTTATTTCTGAAGGATAGTTTTGATTGGCATTCTTGGCTGACAGTTGTTACTTTTTTTCCCAGCACTTTGAATATATTATCCCATTCTCTCTTGGCCTGTAAAGTTTCTGTGGATAGATCTGCTGTTATTCTAATGGGGATGATTCCCTTATATATGACTTGACATTTTTCTCGATGTTTTTAGAATTCTCTTTTTGTCTTTGTCTTTTGACAATTTGACTATAAGGTGCCTTGGGGAAGGCTTTTTTGGGTTGAATCTATTTAGGAACCTATGAGCTTCTTGGATCTAAATGTCCATATCTCTCCTCAGATGGGAAAATTGTAGGTATTCTTTTATTAAATAGGTTTTCTACAGCTTTTTCCATCTCTTCTTGTGTGACTCAAATGTGAAAATTGATTACTTAATGATGTCCCATAAGTCTTATAGGCTTTCTTCATTCTTTTCTTCTTTTTTTGTGGTCTGTGTTATTTCAAAAGACATGTCTTCAAGTTCACAAATTCTCTTTTCTGATTCATATATTCTGTTGTTGAATCTTTTAATTGTATTTTTAATTTCATTCATTGAATTGTTCAGCTCCAAGATTTCTGTGTATGTATTTTTATATCTTTTTGTTAAATTTTTCACTCAGATTATGAAGTGTTTTTTATTTCAAATGTTTATCTGTATTGTATCTCACTGTGTTTCCTTAAGATTGTTATTTTGAATTCTTTTTATGGAATTTGTAGGTTTTCTGTTTTGGGGGAGGTCTATTACTGGAGAATTATTATTTTGGCAGTGTCATGTTTCCTTGCATTTTCACTTTTCTTCTGTCCCCACGTTGATATCTGTGCATGTGGTGGAACAGTTGCCATTTTCAGTTTTATAGAGTAGCTTTTGTAGGGAAAGGTTTATTCTTGTAGATGGGTCCTAACGGATTGTGTGGGTAGGGTGCATTGGCTTTGGTTCTGGGTGGGCACAATAGTGTAGTCTGCATACAGTTTCTTCAACTGTAATTCCTGTTAGTGATCTTTGTGAGTGCCTCCATGGGCTAGGCTATAGGAGTTTGTGGTGGTGGCATGGCTTTGCCGGGGGCAGGCCTCCCAGGCTGGTTCTCAGGCTGGGAGCACATGCATGCTTATCATGCAGTGGGTTGATAGTTCAGTGACTGGCTTGTTGGGGTCATGCCTGCTGGGCTGTTTCTCCAGCTGGGGATGTGCATGTTAATTCAGTTGGTTTAGCTGGTTTGAGGGTAGGTACACTGGAGAAGGGCCCACTGGCTCATTTCTCCAGCCAGGGGTGTGAGCACATGGTGATTCAGTGACTTTGGGTCAGGCTCATTGGGCACAGGTCCACTAAGGTGTTTTTCCAGTCAGGGGTGCCAGGTGGGCTCACAAGGGGCAGATTTCACAGGCTTTTTTTCCAGCCAGATGTGCAGACTTGTGTCATTTCTGCCTGGTGTTGGCTTCTCCACCGTGTGTGATCAAATTGAAGGCAGTTCTTGGGCCTGGGTTCCAAGCAGCCTGGGTTGTAGTGTTGTGTCACCTGTGTGGGCTTGGAGGAATGACAATGGAGCCCAAGTCTGGAGAGGTACAGTGGCTTCTGGCCTTCAGATCAAGGCTCTGGTTTAAAGATGGCTCCATGCTGCAGCAGCTTGGGTCACAGGGGTTTGGGGAGTGCACAACATATGTTCTTACTTTGAAATAATGCAGCTGCCTGATTTCTAGGCAGTTCCCCAAACTGGGCTCAAGGCTTGTGAGGAATGGGGAATTCTCCTGTAGTAAGGCATATACAGTGGCACTGGTGGTTGGTGGGGCCTTTCTGCTTACCTTTTCTCTGGAAGGGGAAGTTCCTCCTGGCTATGAGCCAATCCCAGTGGGGGAGCAGGGCAGCAGAGGCAGGGTGCCTTACTCACCTCTCTGTGCTCTACTCCTGGGCTTTCTTGCTCCACAGGAATCTTGCCACTCCTTTGTTGTACTCCAGTGCTATCAGACACTGCAGTTGAATGTAAGTTGTTTATTCATTGTTTTGGTCCTTCATTGTTGGCGGGGAGAAGCACCAGACACTTTTAGTCAGCCATATTGCCGACCTAATGAATGGGTTTAACAACAGATGAGATACAGAAGAAGAAAGGATTAGTGAACTGGAAGATAGTTTCATAAAAAGTCTCTAGATTGAAGTATTGAGTGAAGAAAGAATAGAAAATTTAGGAAAGAGAATGTGGTACATAATTAAGAAGTTTAATATATGGGAGTTCCATAAGGAAAAGAAAGGGAATGGGGCAAAAGCCAAATATATGAAGATATAATAGCCAAGAGTTTTTCAAAACTGGTGAAAGATGTCAACTTACAGGTTTGAGAACCTGTTACTAAGCAGGATAAATATTAAAGAAAACCATATATAGGCACATCATTTTAAGACTGTTAAAAACTGTAGATAAAGAGAAAATCTTAAAAGTGGTCAGAGAAAAAAACAACACCCTATCTTCAGTGAAGCAGCAGGAAGACTGATGTCTGGCTCTTAAGGAGGAAATACCACATACATTAAACATAGAATAGAACAAGAGAGGAAATCTCTTTTACTTGTTGTATGCAGCCAGTATAACCTTGAAGCTAAACCTTGACATTATAAGAAAGGAACAATGTACAGTCTGTCTCAGGAATATAGGTACAAAAATTTTAAAATATCAGTAAACCGAATCCAGTAATACATAAAATGTGATACGTACACACACAACTTAGCGGAATTCAGTCCAGGAAAACTTGGATGAGTCAACATTTGAAAATTAATACATTATCTGATAAAAAGAGAAAAATTACATCACAATTTCTATTGATATAAAATTCAACAACAACTCATGATTGTAATAGAAGAGAACTCTTAAATCTGACAGAGTACCTACAAAAACATCCAACAACAAAATGATATTTAATGGTAAGGTATTGAAAACTTTTCCCTTTGAGAACAAAATACAATAAAGGTGCTTGCCATTACTACTTCTATTGAAAATTGTCATGAAAATTCTAGACAAAGCAATAAGGGAAAAAACCATAAGGATTGGAAAGGGAGGAGGCAATACTCATTCACAGTTTACATGTACATAGGTATCCAAAAGAGTATATAGAAAGACTGTTAGAATTAATAAGCAAATATAGCAGAAACTCTGGATGTGAGTTCAGTATACATAAATTAAGTCTATTTCTATGTATCAACAAAAATCAAATAGTAAATGCTATTTATTGAAAGATACCATACATAATGTCATAAAGCAATCATTGGATACCCAGGAATAAATCTAAAGGAAGATATATGAGATATCTATACTTAAAGCTACAAAATAGTATTAAAATAAAATAAAGGAGACCCAAATAAATTGAAGATATGTTATATTCATGAATGGGAAGACTCAATATTGTAAAGATGTCAATTTTTCCCATTGTGTGTGTGTGTGTTCATAAAATACAGTCCCAGTAACTCATTGAACTACATATATTCATACACTTTTCTTTATATATGTTATAGTTAAATAAAAATTATATTTGAAAAACATTTCCCACTAAAATATTCTTCTTTTTTTTTCCAATTAAGATACAGGATCTCACTGTGTAGCCCAGGCTGGCAGGCTGGACTGCAGTGGCCTGATCATAGCTCAGTGCAGCCTCGAATTCCTGGGCTCAAATGATCCTCCTGTCTCAGCCTCCCATAGCTAGACTATAGGCGCATGGTGCATGCCAGCAAGTCTGGCTAATTTTTAAAAAAATTTTTTGTAGAGATAGGATCTCACTATGTTACCCAGGCTGGTCTTGAATATCTGGCCTCAAGCAATCCTCCCACATCGGCCTCCCAGAGTCCTGGGATTACAGGTGTGAGACACTGAACCCAGCCAAGAATATATGCTTTTAAGAAGTCTGGAGTTTTCCCTGTAGAGGTCTTTAACCTCGTTAGTTAAATATATTCCTAGGTATTTTATTTTCTTTGTTGACTATTGTAAAAGGTACTGAGTCTTTGATATGGTTCTCAGCTTGACTGTTGTTGGCATATATCAATGCTAATGATTTGTGTACATTGATTTTCATAACCTGAGACTATGCTGAATTTATTTATCAATTCCAGTCTCTTCGCAGAATCTTTGGGGTTTTCTAGGTATAAGAGCATATCATCAGCAAAGACTAATAGTTTGAACTCTTCTGCCCCCTTTTGTATGCCCTTGAGTTCCTTCTCTTGTCTGATTGCTCTGGCTAGGACTTGCAACACTATGTTGAATAGAAGTGGTGATACTGAGCAACCTTGTCTGGTTCCAGTTCTAAGCGGGAATGCTTTCAGTTTCTCCCCGTTCAGTATGATGCTGGCTATGGGTTTGTCATATGTGGCTTTTATCATTTTGAGGTAAGTCCCAGTTGGTAGAATCAACATTGTTAAAATGTCTATACTACCCAAAGTGATCTACAGACTCAGTGCAATCCCTGTTAAAATACCAAAGTCATTTTTCACAGATCTAGAAAAAATTATGTGCTTTATATGGAACGAGAGGAGACCCCGTATAGCCAAAGCAACCTTAAGAAAAAAGAACAAATTGGGAGGTATCAATTTACCAGACGTCAAGCTGTACTACAAGGCTGTGGTAACCAAAACAGCACGGTCCTGGCACAGGAACAGAGACATGGACCAATGGATGAGAACAGGGAACTCAGACATAAAACATCCTCATATTGCCATCCGATCTTTGACAAAGCAGACAAAAACATACACTGGGGAAAAGAATCCCTGTTCAGTAAATGGTGCTGGGAAAATTGGATAGCCACATGTAGAAGACTGAAACAGGATCTGTACCTCTCACCTCCCACAAAAATCAACTCACGATGGATAACAGACTTAAACCTAAGGCATGAAACCATAAGAATTATAGAAAAAAATGTTGGAAAAACTGTCATAGATATCAGCCTAGGCAAAGAATTTATGAAGAAGACCCAAAAGTAATCACAGCAACAATAAAAGTGAATAAATGGCACTAGATCAAATTAAAAAGCTTCTGTATAGTCAAGGAAACAATCATTACAGCGAGTAGAGAACCTCCAGAAAATGTGGGGGGGGGGAAATATTTGCATGCTATACATCTGATAAAGGGCTGATAACTAGAATCTATATAGAACTCAGGGAAATCAGCAAGAAAAAATCAAACAATCCCATTAAAAAGTGGGCAAAGAACATGAACAGAAACTTTTCAAAAGAAAATAGACTAATGGCAAACAAACATATGAAAAAATGCTCAACATCTCTAATCATCAGGGAAATATAAATCAAAACCACAATGAGATATCACTTAACTCCAGTGAGAATGGCTTTTATCAAAAATTCCCAAAACAACAAATGCTGGCGTGGATGCAGATATTTAGGAACTCTCATACACTGCTGGTGGGACTGCAAACTAATACAACCTCTGTGGAAAGTAGTATGGAGATACCTCAAAGAACTAAAAGTAGAACTACCATTTGATCCAGCAATCCCACCACTGGGTATTTACCCAAAGGAAAAAAAGACATTCTATAAAAAAGACATCTGCACTCGAATGTTTATAGCAGCGCAATTCACAATTGCAAAGGTGTGGAAACAACCCAAGTGCCCATCAATACATGAGTGGAGTAACAAAATGTGGTATATGTATACCATGGAGTACTACTCAGCCATAAAAAACTAATACCTTTTGTATTAACCTGGATGGAAGTGAAGACCACTCTTCTAAGTGAAGTATCACAAGAATGGAAAAACAAACACCACTTGTACTCACCATTGAATTGGAACTAATCAATTAACACTTATTTGCACATATGGAAATAACATTCATTGGAAATAAAGAAGGTGGGGAGATGGGTAAATTCACACCTAATGGGTGCAGTGCACACTATCTGGGGGATGGGCACACTTACAACTTCTACTCGAACGGTACAAAAGAAATTTATGTAACCAAAAGGTTTGTACCCCTGTAATAAAACTAAGAAATAAAAAAGACGTCTGGAGTCTTGCAAAATTTTCATAGAATAAAGTGAACTTTCTTCGACAATATTAACATTTTAGGGGAAAATGGTGAAATTTAGCTGTGATCTAATTTAGTCATGAATGTTGTCTCTGTTTTGTTATATTGCTTGGTTGGTTATGTAGACCAGATTGGATAGTGGGTTGGGAAGCCTTTAGTATGAAACCACTGTAAGGTTTATATTGAAATGTCTAATTTTTTCCTCTTTCAGTTAAATGAAGTAAGTGAAGAAAACAGGAAGATGGAGATTCAGGCTAAAAGAGTTCAAGCTCGTTTAGATAATTTACAGGTAAGTTGCCTGGTTTTCATGAGACACAAGTGAATTTTAAAATGATTGCCTTTGAATTTACTCACTTTTGATACAATTGTTCTTTAATTCATGGGTATGTACTGTTGCAGAGGAAGTATGAATTTATGACAATACAGAGATTGAAAGGAAATTCCCATGCTGCTCACGAAGTGAAAAGTTTAAAACAAGAAAAAGTACCAGTTTCAAAAACTTACAAGGTATGATGTGATTGAAAATTTCTCCAATGGAAATCCAAGAAAATTTCTTTTGTTCTCTAACCTCTTTTCTTTCATTTAGCAAACATTCTTTTTTGTATGAAAGGATTCACTATTATGGTTCTTTTACAGAGAAATAGCTTTAGAATATGTAAAGGATAATTTTATTTGCAAAAACAAAATAATATCAGCAGTGTTCCAGGTACAGTAACACAAATCACAAGCACTCAAGAGTAATATAAGCTTTATTATTTGATATGTTTTGAGACTCCCCATGTGTTTGATACTATTTTTGTATCAATTCTGAAACCCATCCCTGAATGGAATCCATGTATTTTTTTCTCCCTCAGAATTTTTCTAACTTAATACAGTAGCATAATGCACAAATCCTTATGTGTAAAGTTTGATCAGTTTTGACAAATACTTATACTCATGTAATCTACATCCAAATATGGAGCATTTCCTTTACCCTAGAAAATTCCCCTGGCCCTTCCTGGTCATTCATTCCTGCCAGAAGCAATTGTTTATCTGATTTCTGTCACCATAAATTAGTTTTGTCTATTTTAGAACTTTAATCAATGGAATTGTATAGTTTTTAATCATTTGTGTAAGGTTTCTTTTTCTGAACATAATGCTGGGTGTTTTAGTAGTTTGTTTGTATTGCTCTGTAGCATTCCATTGTGTGACTATATCACATTTTGTTTATTCCTCCTTCTGTTGGCAGACATCTGGGCTGTTTGTAGTTTTTGTCTGTTATGCCCAAAGTTGCTACAAATACTCATGTATAGGGTTTTTGTGGACATATATTTTCATTTCTCTTAGATATATATACCAGAACTGCAATTTCTGGGTTATAAAATAGATGTATGTTTTTAAGAAACTGCCAGTTTTTAAAAGTGTACCATTTTGTACTCCTACAAACAGTGTATGAAAGTTCTCATTGCTCCACAACCTTGCCAGCATTTGGTGTTTTCAGTCTTTTTGATTTTGATCCTTCTAATGGGTATGTAATGTTATCTTATTGTGAGCTTTAATCATTTCGATAAATTTTCTAGTTCTTTATATAAAGTACATTGGAAAATGTAGAGATTTTCTACCCAGGTATTGATGATATGTTTTGAATCATCTGATTCTGGTTTTGTGGATTGCTATCTTCTTAATATTGCCTTTTTATGAATTTGCATTTTTATTTCTCTGTCTTTTTAGATTTTCATAAAACTAATTAAATCTAGCATATTTCCTTGCTTAAAGGAAGATTGTGTTTTGAAGAAATACTAAATCAGTGTAATTAAATCTATAGATTATTTCAGGCATTTTCTTATCTTTTTGCCCTTCATTTTCATAGGATCTCAGAAAACAGAATTTCCAGGAAAAAATTTTCATACTATGTTCATATAATGTTACACAGTTAAGGCAAAAAAGTAACAACTTTTGCTGTTCGAAAATATGAAGTTCCATAGTGGAAATTCTTTAGCTTTGGAAGGGGTTAAACTTTTTAGAATCTTTTCATCATAGTGGTTCACGCTCTTGAGTTAAGGCCAATTTTACTTTTGGATAAAAAACTTGGTTTTTTTGTTTGTTTTTTAGGTTTTTTGTTTTGAGACAGGGTCTTGCTTTGTTGCCCAGGCTCAAGGGTAGTGGCCTGATCATAGCTCACCGTAACCTCGAATTCTAGGGCTCAGGCGATTCTCTTCAGTAGCTGGGACTACATTAGTTTACCACTACACTAATATTTTTTACCTTTTGTAGAGATGAGGTCTTGCTATGTTGTCCAGACTGGTCTTGAGCTCTTGGCCTTCAGTGATTCTCCTGCCTTGGCGTCCCATGTGCTTAGATTATAGGCATGAACTACCGCACCTGGCCTCTGGATAAAGAACTTTTATAAAAATTTTTAATTTTAGTAATAAAATGTAGTTCTTAAAATTTCCTTATTATGATGGGTTTTCCTGCCTTTTCTCAGCCAGTACTTAGCATGTTTTCAATATGAATTGGGGATGTTGATTTGGAATTTCTTTTGTTTCTTTGGAGAAGCTCTGTCCTTAAATATATATTTTATTGAAGCACTTTGGGTAAATTCTTCTGTAATCACTTACTAAATTTAAGGCTTGCCTTTGAAGTTTTATGAAGTTGTGAACTTGAATAAATCAGTTAATTTTTGACATATAGGTACCACTTAATGGACAAGCTTATGAACTTTTAACTGTCTTCATGGATTGGATTTCGGATCATCATCTTAGCAAAGTGAAACATGAAGAATCTGAAATGGATGGTGAAAAGCCTCTACTCACATTTGCTTCTCAGAGAAATGATATTCAGGAAAAATGTGTAAAGGTTTGTTTTTTTAATTTGAAATACATAACTCAGAAGATGTGAAGATTTTGAAAAGGAAAAGCCTATGGTATATTTCACAAGTGAAAAATTATTGGAAGTATTTTTGATAGAAAATTGATCATATGCATAACTCACTTTGGAAAAGATTCATTTCAGACTTAATTAAGATTAATTTATACTTTTATTTTTCTTAATATGATGGGAATTTATCTTTTTAAAAGTAGAGACCAAACATTCAAAGTAAACGGTTGTCCCTTGATATCTGTGTGGGATTGGTTCTAGGACTTCCCATGGATATTAAAATCCTTCAAATCCCTGATACCAAATAGTATAGTGTTTGCATATAACCAATGCACATCTTCCTGTATACTTTAAATTATCTCTAGATTACTTATAATACCTAATGCAATATAAATGCTATGTAAATAGTTGTTATACTCTATTGTTTATAATAACGACAAGGAAAATTCTGTACATGTTCAGTACAGAAGCAATTTTTAAAAAAATATTTTCTAATGTGGTTGGTTGAATCCATAGATGTGGAACCCATGCATATGGAGGGCTGATTATGCTCCAAAATGCTGAAATAATTGTATATTAGATTAAACAAGTAATCAGTGATGTGAACAATTCCTCCTATACATCATTTTGGGGTTCAGAACCCACTAGAATAACTTTAATTTGCCTTTTAGCATTAAGAGGCAAAAAGTCTATTTTCAGGGAACTAATCATTAACAAAGAGAAAAGAGTTCTTAAATTATAGAAATTAATTTGAATATTGGCACTCATTATTTCTAATTAGTGTAAAAGGTCTCTAGAGATTGACAGTTATATTCCATAAGAAATACATGAAAGCTTTGAAGAGTAGACATCTAAAGTTTTTTGTTTGTTTCAACATATTTTCAGGAATTAATTCATGATTATTAAATACAGGCTAGGGTTTTGTTCCGGTAAATTATTTTCAATTTTCATCTTTATCTGCAGAGTTTCTTCTAAATGGCTTTTGTGTTAGGGAGAATAATGGCTCCAAAGATGTTCACATCTTAATCCCTGGAACCTGTCAATATGTTGTATTACATGGTGTCTTAGTCTGTTTTCTGTTGCTTAGAATAGCTGAAACTGAGTAATTTATAAGTAAAAGGAATTTATTTCTTACAGTTATGGAGGCTAAGTCCAGGTTTGAGAGGCCACATTTGGTGAGGGCCTTCTTATTGGTTGGGACTCTCTGTAGAGTCCCAAGGCAGCACAGGGTATCACATGGTGAGACGGTTGAGTGTGCTAGCTCAGGTTCTCTTCCTCTTCTAATGCCACCAATCCTATTCTGAATGATAACTCATTAATTCATTCATGAGGGCAGAGCCCTCAAGACCCAATCATCTCTTAAAGGCTCCTGCTGTCATTACTGCCACATTGGGGATTAAGTCGCAACATGAGATTTGGAGGGAACAAAAATTCAAAGCGTAGCACATGGTAAAAGGGAATTAAAGCTGCTGATCAGCTAACCTTAAAATAGATTATCTAGGTAAACCCAGTTATCGTATAAGCTCTTTAAGCCGGAAGGAGTCAGAACAGTTAGGTCTGAGATTCAGCCCATTGTTGCTGACTTTGAAGATGAAGAAGGAAGGCCAGGAGTCGTGGAATTTTGGTGCCTTCTAGAAGCTGGGAATTGTCCTCAGCTGACAGCCGGCATAGAAATAGAGATCTCAGTCCAATAACCTCAATTAACTGAATTCTGCCAGCAACTTGAATAAGCAAGGAAATGGATCCTCCCTTAATCTCCAGAAAGGAACATAGCTCTGTAGACACCTTGATTTTGGCTGGCTGAGACCCACATCAGACTTCTGACACACAGAACTGCAAAATAATAAATTTGTGTTTAAATATTAAGTTTGTGTTACCTTTGTTATGGCAGCAATAGGAAACAGATACACATTTGTTTAGAATTCTGTCTGTTTTGGTACCTACATCAACTATTCTCCTTTCCAAATCTAGCCTTATTCTGGAAGCTGCTAATTAGAAGGGCCTGTAGTATTGGAGTTCTGCAAAGAAATTCCATGTCTTAGAACTGGATGAAGAAGGACAGTCCTAATACATTAAGGCTAACAATTGACAATTTTAAAGAGGGGAATGTAGATCATGTAAGACACTGCTTTTATATCAGCCTAATGGCATAAGAGAAAAATATTTAGGACTTGTATGGCTCAGATTCATTTTATCATCTTTACATAAAGATAGTCATCTATTGGCTTATTTGGGATATGCAATTTTTGCTGAACCTGTATCCTTTTACTTAAAATATTATTTTCAATTTATGGCTACCAATATATTATTATAATAAAGGTGAAACAACTGTAAAGCTTATGAATAGTCTTTTTAATAGAAAAAGAAAAGGGTAAGTAGTACCACTTTAACAAATTAGCTAGTTGAATATTTGTGGCCAGCATAAGCAAGTGTTCACATCTTTTTAGGGAGATGTACAATTTGTGATTTTAAAATAATACAGCCTTTCTTTTTTTTAATTTAATTTTTGTTTATTTTTTTTTCCTTTATTTCAGAATATTATGGGGGTACAACACTTTGTTTATATACATTGCCCATGCACTGCCCACGTCAGAGATACAATCGTGGACATCCCCTAAAATGTGCACCCCACACCCATTCAGTGAGAGTTTTCCCATCCCCTCCACCCCCGTCCCGCCTGCCCACCCCCTGATGAATATTATTGCCCTGTGTGACGTAAGTGTTGATTAGTTAGTACCAGTTTGATGGTGAGTACCAGTGGTGCTTGTTTTTCCATTCTTATGATACTTCCTTGGAAGAATGGGCTCTAGCTCCATCCAGGATAATGCCAGATGTGTTAATTCACTATTTTTTTATTGCTGAGTAATACTCCATGGTATACGTATACCACATTTTATTAACCCACTCGTGTATTGACGGGCACCTGGATTGTTTCCACATCTTTGCAATTGTGAATTGTGCTGCTTTAAACATTCGTGTGCAGATGTCTTTATTATAGAATGTCTTTTTTTCCTTTGGGTAAATACCCAGTGGTGGGATTGCTGGATCAAATAGTAATTCTTTGAGGTATATCCATATTACTTTCCATAGAGGTTGTAGTAATTTGTGGCCCCACCAGCAGTGTATGAGTGTTCGTATCTGTCCGCATCCCCGCCAACATTTGTTGTTTTGGGACTTTTTGATATGAGCCAATCTCACTGGAGTCAAGTGATGTCTCATTGTGGTTTTGATTTGCATTTCCCTGATGATTAGAGACGTTGAGCAATTTTTCATATGTTTGCTGACCATTATTCTGTCTTCTTTTGAAAAGTTTCTGTTCATGTCCTTTGCCCGGTTTTTAATGGGGTGTTTGATTTTTTCTTGTGATTTTCCTGAGTCTGTATAGATTCTGTTATCAGCCCTTATCAATGGTAGCATGCAATATTTCTCCATTCTATAGGTTGTCTGTTCACTCTAGCACTACTTTCCTTGGCTGTGCAGAAGCTTTTTTTAATTTGATCATTTATTTATTTTTCTTGCTGCTGTGATTGCTTTGGGGGGTCTTCTCATAAATTCTATGCCTAGGGCAATGTCCATAAGTCTTTTTCCAACATTCTCTTCTAGAATTCTTATGGTTTCATGTCTTAGGTTTAAATCTCTTATCCATCGTGAGTTGATTTTTGTGAGAGGTGAGAGGTGTGGATCTAGTTTCAGTCTTCTACATGTGGCCATCCCGTTTTCCCAGCATCATTTATTGAATAGGGAATCTTTTCCCCAGTGTAGGTTTTTGTGGAATTTGTCAAAGATCAGATGACAGTATGAGGATGGTTTTATATCTGGATTCTCAGTCCTGTTCCATTGGTCTATGTCTCTGTTTTTGTGCCAGTACCATGCTGTTTTGGTTACTATAGCCTTGTAGTATAGTTTGAAGTCTGGTAGATAGATGCCTCCTAATTTGTTCTTTTTGCTTAAGATTGCTTTGGCTAGACGGGTCTTCTCTGGTTCCACATGAAGCGTAGAATTATTTTTTCTAGATCAGCAAAAAATGATGTTGGTATTTTGATAGGGACTGCATTGATTCTGTTAATCACTTTAGGTAGCAAAGACATTTTTACAATGTTGATTCTACCTATTGAAGAGCATGGTAGGGTTTTCCATCTGTTTACATCGTCTGCAATTTCTTTTCTCAGTGTTTTGTAATTCTCTCTATATAGGTCTTTGACCTCCTTCATTAGGTATGTTCCTAAATATTTAATTTTCTTTGGTGCTATTGTGAAAGGTGTTGCGTCTTTAATTTGATTCTCGGCTCAACTGTTATTGGCATATATGAAGGCTATTGATTTGTGTGCATTGATTTTGTATCCTGAGACTTTGCTGAATTCATTTATCAATTCCAGTAATCTCTTGGTGAATCTTGGGGGTTTTCTAGATATAATATCATATTGTCCACGAATAGTGAAAGTTTGACCACTTCTGCCCCCATTTGGACACTCCTGATTCCTCTGTCTTGTCTTGTTGCTCTGGCCAGGACTTCCAGCACTATGTTGAATAGAAGTGGAGATAGTGGGCACCCTTGTCTGGTGCCAGTTTTAAGGGGGAATGCTTTCAATTTTTCCCCATTCAGTATGGTATTGGCTGTGGGTTTATCGTATATGGCTTTAATAATTTTGAGGTATGAGCCATCTATGCCTATATTGTTAAGAGTTCTTATCATAAAAGGGTGCTGGATTTTGTCAAAAGTGTTTTCTGCATCTATTGAAAGTATCATATAATCTTTGTTCTTGCTTTTATTTAAGTGGTGAGTTACATTTATAGATTTGCATATGCTGAGCTGAAATAACTCAAATTGGAAATGGAAGAAGTGATGTTACAACCATGCCACAGAAACGTAAAGGATTGTAAGACAACACTATGACTAATTGTATGCCAACAAAAATTGGATAACCTGGAAGAAATGGGTCAATTCCTATAAAAACATAACCTTCTATGGCAGAAATCAAGAAGAAATTGAAAATCTGAACAGACTAATAATTAGTAAAGAGCTTGAATCAGTATTCAACAAATCTCCCAACCATGAAAAGCCCAGGACCGGATGGCTTCATTGCAGAATTCTACCAAATATTTAATGAAGAATTAACCAATCCTCATAGTGTTCCAAAAAAAGGTAGAGGAGACAACACTTCCAAACTCATTCTCTGTGGCCAACATTACCCCGATACCAAAGCCAGACAAAGACACACTATAGCAAAACTATAGACTGATACTTCAGTAAATATTGATGCAAAAATCCTCAGCCAAATACTAGCAAACTGCAACAGTACAGTCATGTGTCACTTAATGACGGGGATACATTCTGAGAAATGCGTCATTAGCCAATTTTGTTGTGCAGACATCATTAGAGTATACTTACCCAAACCTAGATGGTATAGCCTACTACACACCTAGGCTATATGGTATAGCCTATTACTCCTAGGCTACAAACCTGTACAGCATGTTATTGTACTGAATATTGTAGGCAATTGTAACAAAGTGGTAGGTATTTATTTATCTAAACATAAATCTAAACAGAAAAGACACAGTCAAAATATAGTGTAAAAGATAAAAAATGGTACACCTGTAGAGGGCACTTGCCATGAATGGAGCTTGCAGTACTGGAAATTGCTCTGGGTGAGTGGTGAGTGAATGTGAGGGCTTAGGACATTACTGTACCTTACTGTAAACTTTATAAACACTGTACACTTAGGCTACACTAAATTTATAAGGAGAATTTTCTTTATTCAATAATAAATTAATCTTAGCTTACTATAACCTTTTTACTTTATAATCTTTTTACTTTTTAAAACCTTTTTGACTCTTTTGTTTAAAACAAACACATTGTACAGCTGTACAAAAATATTTGTTCTTTATATCCTTCTACATTCTTTTTTCTAGTTTAAAATTTATTATTTTTTAATTTTTACACTTTTTTGTTAAAAACTAGGACATAAACCCACATTATCCTAGGCCTACAGAGGATCTGGATCGTCAATATCACTGTCTTCTGCCACATCTTGTCTTGCTGGAAGGTCTTCAGGGGCAATAACACGCATGGAGCTGTCATCTCCTATGATGACAGTGCTTCCTTCTGGAGTATTTCCTGAAGGACCTGCCTAAAGCTGTTTTACAGTTAACATTTCTTTTTAAAACAATTAGTAGAAGTAGTATGCTATAAAATAACAATAGAAAGTATAGTATAGAAAATACATTAGCCAGTTACATAGTCATTTATTATCATCAACTATTTTGTACTGTACATAATTGTACGTGCTACTTTCATGTGACTGGCAGTGCAGTATGTTTGTTTATGCCAGCATCACCACAAACATGTGGGTAACGCATTGTGTTATGACATTACAATGGATACAACACTAGGTGATGGGAATTTTTCAGCTCCATTATCATCTTATGGGACTGTATATGTAGTCTGTCATTGACCGAAACGTCATTATGCAGGCCATGACTATATAAGATTAAAAACTGGTAAAGAATGAAATTGATTTGTTTCAGAGGGAAATCTTTTAAATGGGACTAAACATATGTTTGCAAGATATAGTACACAGAATTACCTATGAAGTATTCCTGCCAGAAAACAAATTACATAACAACACAAGGAAGTGTGCAAAAAAATTAGGAATGTGAGATATTCAGCTGACCTAAACTCTTCAGCAAGTTAATAGTGTAAATAATAGGGAGGAGGGGAGGTAAAGGGGCTTAAGTGTCCAAAACTTGACATAGGAGACACAAAGACCAAGAGCACTGTGTAGGCCTGGTTATATTCTACTTTTGTAGTGGTGGTGGTTCATTTTTTTGGTAACAGCTTTATGGAGATATAATTCACATACCATACAATTGATCATTTAATCTGTGCAGTTCGGTGGTTTTTAGTATATTCACAAAGTTGTGCAGCCATTGCCACAATCAATTTTAGAACATTTCATCACCCCACTCCAAAAATCCTACCCATTAGCAGTCACCCCAGCACTTTCCCTGAACTCCCTCAACCGTAGGCAACGGCTAATCTACTTTCTGGCTCTCTGTATATTTACTTATTCTGGACTTTTCATATAAATGGAATCATACAATATGTAGTCTTTTGTGACTGGCTTCCTTACAGTGTTTTTAGAATTCACTCATGTGATGACATGTAGTATGTATCAATACTTTGTTACTTTTTGTTGCCAAATGATGTTCCACTGTATGGATACATTTCATTTACGCATCAGTTGATGGACATTTGAGTTGTTTCCGCTTTCCTGGCTATTATGAATCATGTTGCTGTGAACATACATGTACAAATTTTTGTGCACACAAATGCCTCATTTTTCTTGACTACATAGGAGTGGAATCGCTGACTCACAGGGTAATTATATTTAATCTTTTGAGGAACTTCCAGTTTGTTTCTCAAAGTGGCCATACAGTTTTATAATCCTGCCAGCAGTGTGTAAAAGTTTCGGTTTCTTCACGTCTTGATCAAAACTTAATGTGGCTTTTTGATTTTAGCCATCCTAGTGAGTATAAAGTGGTATAACATTACGTTTTTGATTTATATTTCCCTGATGACTAATGATGTTGAGCATCATTTCATGTGCTTACTGGCCTTTTATAGATCTTTTGTAGATAGGTTTTATAGATATGTTTAAATCCATTGAGCATTTTTAATTGGGGTATCATTATTACTGAGTTGTAAGAGGCTTTTTAAAAAAATATTGAAGATGGAAAGTCCCTTATCTGATATGTGATTTGAAAATATTTTCTCTAGTCAGTGGTTGTCTTCCGAATTTCCTGATGGTATCCTTTGAAGCACAGAAGTTTTTGATTTTTACAAAGTTCAGTTTATTTGGTTTTTTTTTTTGTGTTTGCCTGTGCATTTTGTGTTGTATTTAAGAAAACATTGCCAAATCCAAAGTCACAAAGATTTACCTATGTGTTTTCTTCCAAGAGTTTAATGCTTTTATCTCTCATATGTTTAGGCCTTTGATGCATTTCAGTTAGATTTTCTATATTGTGTGGGGTAGGAATGTAACCTCATTGTTTGCATGTGGATACCCATCTTTACTTGTCTCAGCATCATTAGTTGAAAATTTATTCCTTCCCTACTGAATTGTTTTGGTACCTTGTTGAAAATAAATTCCTTGTAAATATGAAGGTCCATTTCTGGATGCTGCATTTTATTCTGTTGATCTGTACATCTGTCCAGAATCACACTCTGTTTGTTACTGTAGCTTTGTGATAATTTTAAAATCAGAAAGTGTGAGTCCTCCAACTTTGTCCTTCTTTTCCAAATGTTTTGGATATTTTGGATCAGTGGTATTTCCATGTGAGTTTCAGGAACACCCTATCAGTTTCTGCAAAGAAGCCAGCTGGGATTTTGATAAGGACTGCATTGAATCTGTAGATTAGTTTGGGGAATACTGATATCTTAACAATCCATGAATGAGGATGTCTTTCTATTTTATTTAGATTCTTTAAATCTCTTTTAATAATGTTTTGTTGTTTTCAGAGTGAAAATTTTGCACTTGGTTTAGAAAGTTAATTCCTCAGTATCCTTTTTGATGATACTAAAAATGAAATTGTTTTCTTAAATTCATTTTTGCATTGTACATTGCTAGTGTATAGTTATACAATTAAAGGCAGGCCAAGACCGGGCTATCATCTACTGTCACCTCTGTTATTTAACATTATTCTAAAGCAAAATGATGAGAAAATGGAATGAAATATTTAACATTAACAAGCAGACAATATTTATATTACTTCTAAATAATGTGATTGCTTCACTGGGAAAGACAAGGAAGCCAACTAAAAAATTATCAAAACTAATGATTTCAGTAAAGTATCCAGTTGATAAATATATAAAAAGCAAAAAAATTTTCCAAATACTATCAATATCTAATTTTAAAAGAAGAAAAAAGATTCCATTTATAATACCAAAAATTCCAAACCTAGCAAAATAAATAAAATAGGAAATGTGTGAAATACACATGTAGAAAACTATAAAGTTTATATAAGGATGTGAAGACTTAATTGGATAAAAAAGATTTAGTATGTGCTGGATAGGAAGACTTTATAATAAAAGTGATACTAGTTCTTAATAAATCAGTCAGAAAATTAAATGCAGTAACAAAAAGTAAAAAGGCTTTTAAGATTTGAAAAATTATATTAAAATAAATACTTTTGGATAACTATTTCTGAAAAAAATTATCAGAGATTTCCATTGCCCATATGTAAAGATAATTTAAAGCCACAATGATTGGTACTACACTGGTAGTAAGCAGTATAAGAAAACACAGATCAATGTAATAGAACAGTGACCACAAAAATAGATTTCACATGTGATAAAAGTAGCATTTCAAATCAATGGAGGAAAATAGGAATTGTTCCATAAATATATTAAAACAACTGGTTTACTATTACAAAAAATGAAGGTGGGTCTATACTGTACTCCTTACACAAAAATGTATTGTAGATGAATTAAATATTTGGAAATTAACCATGAAACCATGGAAAGCCTAAAAACATAAAGTTAAATATTTACCACAATGTTAGGGCAAGGAAGGGTTTTTTTTTTTTTAATATTGACATAAATGGTAGAAGTAATAGAAGGAAGAATATAGATTTAACTACATAAAAACCTACAACTTTTATATGTCAAAGAATACTACTCATCCTAAAATTCATGTAGAATATGAAGGCATGATGAATAGCCAGAATAACCATAAAAAGAAGAACAAAGCTGGGGGTCTCATACTTTATGATTTCAAAACTGACTGCAATGGTACAGTAATCAAAGCAGTGTGGTACTGACATAAGACATGTGGACCAAGGGAATAGAATAGAGAGATAGCCTAAATATCAGCCCTCATGTATGTGATCAAATGACTTTTGAAAAGGGCACCAGGATGACTCCGTGGCAAAAGGACAGTCTTTTCAACAAATGGTGTTGGAACACTGGATATCAACATGCAACAACATGAAGTAGGACCCTTACCTTACCATGTGCAAAAACTAACTCAAAATAAAGACCTAAATGTAAGAGCTAAAACTATAAAACTCTTAAAAGAAAACGTAGAGGAAAAGGTTCATGATACCGGATTTGGCAATGATTTCATGGCTAAGACACCAAAAGCACAGGCAACAAAAGCAAAAATAGATAAATTGAACTTCATCAAAATAAAAACTTTTGTGCATCGAGAGAGTGGCATGGCAACCTACAGAATGGGAGAAAATATTTGCAAATCATGTATCTGCCAAGTGATCGATATCCAGAATATATCAAGAACTTCTGTGGTGCAGCAGTGGCAACAAAAAAAAATAATCCAATTTAAAAGCAGACAAAGGACTTAAGCAGACATTTCTCCAAAGATGTACAAATGGTCCATAAGCACATTTAAAAGATGCTTAACATCACTAAACACTAGGGAAATACAATTCAAAACCACAGTAAGACACCGCTTCACACTGATTATGATGTCTGTTTAAAACAACTAAAGGCAGAACAAAATAAGTGTTGGTGAGGATGTCAGAAATTGGAATACTTGTGTATTGGTGGTAGGAATGTAAAATGGTGCAGTTGCTACAGTGGTGGTTCCTGGAAAAAATTAAACATAGAATTACCATATGATCCAGAAATTTTATTTCTGGGTATATACTCAAAAGAATTGAAAACAGGGACCCAAATATTTCAGCACCAAGTTCAAAGCAGGATTATGCATAATAGCAAAAAGGTGGAAACAGCCGAAATATTCCTCAATGGATGAATGGATAAACAGATGTGGGTATATACATACAAAGGAATATTATTCAGCTTAAACAACATGAATGAACCCTAGCAACATTATAAATGAAATAAGCCAGACAGCAAAGGACAAATATTACATGATTCCACTTACATGTGCTACCTAGAATAGACGTATTTATAGAGACAGAAAGTAGAGTAGAGGTTACCAGGGGTTGGGGGAGGGAGGGAGTGGAGAATTAGTGTTTAATGGGTACAGAGTTTCTCTTTGGGATGATGAAAAAGTTCTGGAGATGGATAGTGGTGATGGTTACACAACAAGGTGAATGTACTTAAAAGTCACTGAATTGTATATTTTAAAATGGTTAAAATGGTAAATTTTACATTATGTATATTTTACCATAATAAAAACTTTCCAGGATAGTAACTATGTCAGCTATGATACATTTTAGCCAGGATACTGTGCTCTAAGAAGGTTTACCCTAGACTTTAGTTTGCTCACTTAACAAAAGATGGGACTGGTGGTTTGACAGTCAGAAACCAAAGGTAGCTTGGGAAAGAAGACAGAAAATGTTTTTCAGTGATAATATAAAAATTCTGACAACTTAATGTCAAATCATCACAGTAAGAAAGAGAAAGAGAATGTATCTAGTGTGAAGATCAGTAGATGACCTTAAAATTTTTAAGAACAAATTTTTAAAATGATTTTAAGAAAGATTCACAATTCCCTATTCCCACCATCCCGTGAGCAAGGGCCATTTTTGTGTGTTAGTAGGGGAAAATAGTATGCTAAATCTTTTTAAAAATTCAAAAGGACTTTTATGTTTATGTTTGGAGTAGGAATATAAATACCATAGGAAAAGACTTGGTATTTAGAGTGGTATTATAAAGATATAAATGAAATGAATTTTTTCACAAAAAAATGAAATGATTGAAATGAAATGGGCAGGAAGAAGCAATATTTGCTATGAAGGAACTGAAAGCGAAATATCTAAGAGAACCTGGATCCTCTAAATAAACTCACTTTCATAGATCAGTGGTTCTCAAACTTTGGCACACGTGAGAATCACCTGCATGGCTTGTTAAAACTCAGGTTCCTATGTCCCACTCCTGGAATTTCTCATTTAGTACGTCTGAATAGGGATGTAGAATTTGTATTTCTAACAAGTTCCCAAATGATGCCATTTCTACAGGTCTAGGGACTCCAATTTGAGAATGGTCTATAGAAATTACATCCTAGGATACGAAAGTATAAGGTTAAGCTTTGAAGGATGTGTAGTATTTGGTATTTGTCAGACGGACACCTAGTAGAAGGATAAGATACGAGCAGCCTTGTCACGAAGTATGTTGTGAAGTAGGGCGTGAGGGAGTTAGGATGTGAGGAGTGCAGTGACATAGGAGTGGAGTATTCTGTAAGTATGCTGGTGGGTTTGAAGGACATCCTACAGAAAAGAGGGAGACAAGAGTTGGTATTAAGCAAGGGATCTGTGATTTACCATGGAGGAGCCTTAAATACACTTTGCTAAGTGGAAGAAGCCAGTCTGAAAAGGCCACATACTATATGATTCCAACTATAGTTACATTCTGGAAAAGGCAAAAAGTGTGGAGTAAAAAGGTTAGTGACTGCCAGGGGTTCAGGAGGAGGGAGAGAGAAAGGGATGAATAGATTGGCCACAGGAGATGTTTACAGTAGTGGAACTATTTAGTATGACACATGGTGGATACATGTCATTATACATATGTCAAAACCTATAGAGTATACAATAAAAAGAATGAATCTTAATGTGAACTATAGGCTTTAGTTAATAATAATATATCAATATTGCCTCAAATTTTAACAAATGTACACACTAATAAAGATGTTAATAATAGAGGATACTGCGGGGTGGAGGACAAGAGAGGGAGTATGGGCACTCTCTTCTACTTAATATATCCATAAACCTAAAACTATTCTAAGGTCTATTAATTTAAAAACAAACAGGAAGTGGAGACAATAGGCAATTTTTTCTCAAAGAGCGTGACTAGAAATACAAAGAGAAAAGGCAATACCAAATTAATCTAGTAAGATCTGGTTTTTCTCAAGCTATAGAAATGTTTATAAGTTTATAGTGCATGCCATGAATTTGCCTATTCTCAGTACCTCATATAAGTGGTATCATAGGGATGACTTTAATTGAGTATATTCATCACTTGAAAAGGCATTTACAGAATTCTATTTGATTATTTTCTTAATATTTCTTTTTGCATGTCATTATATTGGAGATTAATCACTTCTAATTGAATGTCAGGTGAAGCTCCTCAGTTGTACAGTCAACTGGATCTTGAAATATGCAAATTTTTTGTACTTGCATTGAGCTTCAAATAATGCTGCTAGAACTTAGAACTGTAGTTTGGAGTACCTGTATTTGTTTAAAATTTGTGTGGGAATGGAGATCTCATTTCTTTTTCAATTTCTGACAACAAAGGAAATATATGAAGCAGCTTGATGTTATATTTCAAACGGTATTAGTTGTTGAAATGACTTCTACAGTGTAAGTTTCATACATAAGCACTGTTTTGCCTTGTAAGTTTAGGTTGAATCCATTAAGAAAAATGATTAAGTGTGCATCCAAAGCTAATTTCCAAAACCACACTCAGTGGTTGAGGGCTGTCCTTCTCTTTCAGAAAATATTCATCTTAACCCTGAGCTCCAATTGTAAAAAATAAAAAAAATTATCACTGCCAAACCACCATACTGCTGTGTGGTAGGGCAAGTAAGGATATTAATCCTCTATTTCTGATAAAAATTCATGGAACTGATGATGGTTAAGTCCACAACAGCAAATGAATTTCACCACTGACGCTCGTGGTGCAGGAACACATAATATATTCAAATATTTTTCACAAAGTTCTGCTTACAAATACCATGAATAACTTTAGTACAGTTTAAATACCTTACATTTTACAAGCTTTGTAAATTTGTCCAACTGAGTCTTTTTTTTTTGGTCCACCTGTATAATTTTTAAAATTGTGGTAAAAAACGTAACAAAATTTACCATCTTAACCATTTTTAACTGTACAATTCAGTAGTATTACATATTCACATTGCCATTCAACAGCTCTCCAAAAATTTTTCATCTTGCAAAACAAACTCTGTACCCATTGTCTTAGTCCGTTTTGTGCTTCTATAACAGAATATTTGAGACTGGGTAATCTATAAAGAACAAATTTATTTCTCACAGTTCAGCAGCTGGGAAGTCAAAGATCAAGACAGTAGCACCTGATAAAGGCTTTCTTGCTACATCCTTACATGACAGAAGGCAAAAGGGCAAAACGGGGATGAACTCTGTGTCCCTACTTGCCAGAAGAGTAGGAGGAGAAAGTGAGCCCACCCCTTCATGCCCTTTCTATAATGGTATTCATCTCCTCGTGGGAGCAGAGCCCTCAAGACCTCAACACTTCCCCAATCGGCCCTACCTCGCAACACTGTTGCGTTGGGGATTAAGTTTTCAACATAAATTTTGGGAGATGTATTCAAACCATAGCACCCATTAAATGACAACTCCCATTTCCAGCTACCCCCAGCCTCTGGTGACTACCATTTGATTTTCTGCTTCTATGAATTTGACAACATTAGATCCCTCATATAAGTGGAAGGGTACAGTATATGTCTTTTTGTGACTGGTTCATTTCACTTAGTATAAAGTCCATAGGATTCATCCACATTGTAGCATGTGACAGGATTTCCTTCCTTTTTCAGGCAGAACGATATTCCTTTGTATGTATGTACTAAATATTGTTTATCCATTCCTCTGTTCGTGGACAGTTGGGTTGCTTCCATCTCATGGCTATTCTGAATGTGCTGTTGTGAACATGGGCATGCATATATCTCTTCAAGATGCTGCTTTCAGTTCTTTTGGACATATATGCAGAAGTGGAATTGCTGGATAGTATGATAGTTCTATTTTCAATTTTTGAGGAGCTGCTCTACTGTTCTCCATAGCAAATCAATGCCATAGGGATTTTGGTGAAGATTACACTGAATCTGTAGATCGCTTTGGGTAGCGTGGACACCTTAACAATATCAAGTTTTCTGGCCCATCAACACAAGATTTCATTCCATTTATTTCTGTCTATTTTAATTTCTTTTTCAGAATTGTTTTGTAGTTTTCAGTGTATGTATTTTACCTTCTTGATTAGGTTTATTCCTATTTTATTATTTTTGATGGTGTTTATAAATGGAACTATTTTCCTCATTTCCTTTTTGGATTGTTCATTGTTAGTGTATGGAAACACAACTGGTTTTTGAGTGCTGATTTTGTATCTGGCAACTTTGCTGAATTTGCTTATTCTAATAGTTTTTAAAAATTACATACGTTGTGGAAACTTTAGGGTTTTCTACGTATAAGATTATGTCATCCAAGAACAGAGATAATTTTACTTCCTCCCTTCCAATTTGATACCTTTTATTCTTTCTCTTGCCTTATTGCCCTGGCTAGGACTTCCAGTACTATAGTAAATAGAAGTAGTGAGGGCATGCATCTTTGTCTTGTTCTTGATCTTGGAGGAAAAGCTTTCAGTCTTTTACCATTATGGTGTAACCTGTGGACTTTTTATATATAGTCTTTATTATATTGAGGTGGTTTCCTTCTATTCACGTTGTTGATTATTTTTATCATGAAATTGTGTTGAATCTTGTCAAATGTTTTTTCTGTATCAATTGAGATAATCATGTGGGTTTTGTCCTTCATTTTGTTAACACGGTGTATTACACTGATTTTTTTTTTGGTATGTTGAACCATCCTTGCATTGCAGGAATAAATCCCACTTAGTTGTGGTATATAATCCTTTTAGTATACAGTCATACACCACATAATGACGTTTTGGTCAATGACAGACCACATAAGTGACAGTGGTCCCATAAGATTATAATGGAGCTGAAAAATTCCTATTGCCTAGTAATGTCATAGCCATTCTAATGTAGTGTAACACATTACTCAGGTATTTATGGTGATACTGATGTAAACAAACCTGCATTGCCAGTAGTATAAAAGTATGGCATAAGTATGTACAGTACATAATGCTTGATAAAAAATGACTATGTTGCTGGTTTATGTATTTACTATAATTTTTGTCATTTATTTTATAGTATATCCCTGTTGTTAAGCAGTGCATGACTGTGTATTAAAATCGGAGGAGTTTAACTATATAAAATTGTACTGACATTATGACCTTAACAGAGTATGTGATTGCCAAATTCGATTTATACATAAAAATACTATTTAGACATTTCTCAACTTATGAGGTGTCTGTAAATTTACCAGATTTTTTTGAAAGACACCAGAGTGGTCAGGTGGCAGAAGACAGGAGCAGAGGGAAAATATTGGAGTTTATTGGGTTTTCTTCAGGAAAAGCAAAGCAGGGCAGGGTGAACAGTTTAGGATTATCTAGTTAGAATAAATTTGACAGGCTCTAAGGTCTGGGGGTGATCCCTACTTGCCTGGTACCTGGCCCTCAGAAAATTAAGGTACAGGAATATTACCTTCTGGGATACATGGGGCAGATAGAGAAAGTCTAGCTCTGGATTGGTTTGTTTGTATATCAAAGGCATGCTCTAGGCTGAGCCCTTTGCCATAGCTAAGAATTGGCTGGCCCAGGGAGGGACAGTCTCTCCCCAGCTAGAAGGGTTTTTTAAGATGTCAAAACATCATAATATACAGAAAATAAAAATGTATTTATACAATACACTCATAATCTTTAGTCCACTGAGTATATATACTGTTGACATAGGCATTTCCCTGTTGGGATACAATAAAGTCACTTCCAGGTTTATACTCTTATAAACAATGTAGCAATAATATCTTTATACACGTGGTTTTGGAAGGATATATTTTCGATAATTTTCTTAGGATAGTATCACAGAAGTGGAAGTATTCCATCAGAGCCTTAGAATGTATCATTATGGTTTTGAAATCATTTAGCAAAATGATATACTTTTGAAGCAAAATTCATAGACGTATTTAAAAATTTTTTGTTCTTTTTATAAATTAACATGTTAAGTAAGATATTTATGCAATGTAGACATGTAAATATGAAAGTAACTATTACTTCACTTATTAAAATTCTATTAATATTTTATTTTCAAGTTTTTAATTATATTTTGTTTTCTTTTCCTGTTTTTTTTGGGAAACAAGGTCTCACTCTGTCATCCAGTCTGGAGTGCAGTGGCGCAATCATAGCTCACTGCTGTCTCAAACTCCTGGGTTCAAGCGATCCTCCCACCTCAGCCTCCTGAGTAGCTGGGACTACAGGCGCACACCACCAGGCCTGGCTATTTTTAAAATTTTTTGTAGAGACGGGGTCTCACTTTGTTGCACAAGCTGGTCTCAAACCCCCAG
The DNA here is from genome assembly GCA_023783475.1 of Daubentonia madagascariensis. NCBI lineage: Eukaryota > Metazoa > Chordata > Mammalia > Primates > Daubentoniidae > Daubentonia > Daubentonia madagascariensis. The sequence continues at coordinate 48,446 of JAKFHU010000722.1, forward strand.
CTTCAAGCAACCCTCCTGCCTGGGCCTCCCAAGGTGTGGGGATTACAGGTGTGAGCCACCGTGCCCGGCCTCATTTAATTTTTTATTTGTGTATATTCATGGGTTACAAGTGTAGTTTTGCTACACTGAAATATTGCATTGTGGTGAAGTCAGGGCCTGCAGTACACACATCACTGAAGCAGCAGTGGACCTGCCAAGCAACCTCCATCATCGACCCCCTTCCCAAGACCCTACCCCTCCCAGTCTCCATTGTCCATCCATCCACACGTTGCTTCCATGTGTACACATTATTTAGCTCCCACTTATAAGTGAGAAAATGTGGTATTTGTCTTTTTGTATCTGAGTTGTTTCACTTAAGTTACTGGCCTTAGTTCCATCCATGTTGCTACAAAAGACATGATTTCATTCTTTTTTACACCTGAATCATATTCCATTGTGTATATATACCACATTTTCTTTGGTTACATAAATTGGCTTTGCACCACCCGAGTGAGAGCTACAAGCGTGCCCATCCCCAAGTGAGTGCACACCACATCCATTAGGTATGAATTTACACATCCCTTCCTCCCCCCTCCCACCCGTCCGACACGCTATGAATGTTACTTTCCATATGTGCACATTACTGTTGATTGATGAGTACCAATTTAATGGTGAGTATATGTGGTATTTATTTTTCCATTCTTGTGATAGTTCACTTAGAAGAATGGGCTCCACCTCCATCTGGGATAATACAATAGGTAGTTCACCATTTTTGTTATTGTCTGAGTGTAGTACTCTATGGTATACATATACCACATTTTGTTAATCCACTCATGTATTGGTGGGCACTTGGGTTGTTTCCACATCTTTGCAATTGTGAATTGTGTTGTTATAAACATTCAAGTGCAGATGTCTTTTTATAGAATGTGTTTTTTTCCTTTGGGTAAATACCCAGTGGTGGGATTTCTGGATCAAATGGTAGTTCTATTTTTAGTTCTTTGAGGTATCTCCATACTGTACTAGTTTGCAGTCTCACCAGCAGTGTATGAGTGTCCTATCTCTCCGCATCCATGCCAGCATTTGTTGTTTTGGGACTTCTCACTGGAGTCAAGTGATATCTCATTGTGGTTTTGATTTGCATTTCCCTGATGATTAGAGATGTTGAGCATTTTTTCATATGTTTGTTTGCCATTAGTCTGTTTTCTTTTGAAAAGTTTCTGTTCATGTCCTTTGCCCACTTTTTAATGGGGTTGTTTGATTTTTTTCTTGCTGATTTCCCTGAGTTCTGTATAGATTCTAGTTATCAGCCCTTTATCAGATGTATAGCATGAAAATATTTTTACCATTCTGTAGGTTGCCTGTTTACTCTACTGATAGTTTCCTTGGCTGTGGAGAAGCTTTTTAATTTGATCAGGTTCCATTTATTTATTTTTGTTGTTGCTATGATTGCTTTTTGGGTCTTCTTCATAAATTCTTTGCCTAGGCCAATGTCTGTAACAGTTTTTCCAACATTTTCTTCTAGAATTCTTATGGTTTCAGGCCTTAGGTTTAAGTCTGTTACCCATCATGAGTTGATTTTTGTGAGAGGTGAGAGGTACGGCTCCTGTTTCAGCCTTGTACATGTGGCTATCCATCTTTCCCAGCACCATTTACTGAATAGGGATTCTTTTCCCCAATGTATGTTTTTGTCTGCTTTGTCAAAGATCAGATGGCGATATGAGGATGGTTTTATATCTGAGTTCCCTGTTCTGATCCATTGGTCTATGTCTCTGTTCTTGTGCCAGGATCATGCTGTTTTGGTTACCATAGTCTTGTAGTACAGCTTGAAGTCTGGTAAATTGATGCCTCCCAACTTGTTCTTTTTGCTTAGGGTTGCTTTGGCTATACGGGGTCTTCTCTGGTTCCATACGAAGCGTAGAATTACTTTTTCTAGATCTGCAAAAAACGATGTTGCTGTTTTAATAGGGATTGCATTGAATCTGTGGATCACTTTGGGTAGTATAGACATTTTAACAATGTTGATTCTGCCAATCCATGAGCATGGTATGGTTTTCCATCTGTTTATGTGCTCTGCTATTTCCTTCCTCAGGTTTTCATAGTTCTTCCTATACAGGTCTTTCACCTCCTTAGTTAAAAATATTCCCAGGCATTTTATTTTCTTTGGCGCTATTGTGAAAAGTATTGAGTCTTTGGTTTGGTTCTCAGCTTAACTGTTGTTGGTGTATAGGAATGCTACTGATTTGTGTACATTGATTTTGTAACCTGAGGCTTTGCTGAATTTATTTATCAATTCCAGTAGTCTCTTGGCAGAATCTTTGTGGTTTTCTAAACATAAGATCACATTGTCAGCAAAGAGTGATAGTTTGACCTCTTCTACCCCCATTTGGATGCTCTTGATTTCCTTCTCTTGTCTGATTGCTCTGGCTAGGACTTCCAGCAGTATGTTGAATAGAAGTGGTGATAGAGGGCAACCTTGTTTGGTTCCACTTCTAAGTGGGAATGCTTTCAATTTTTCCCTGTTCAGTATGATGTTGGCTGGGGATTTGTTTTATATAGCTTTTATCATTTTGAGGTAAGTCCCGTATATGCCTATTTTGTTAAGCGTTCTTATCGTAAAAGAGTGTTGAATTTTGTTGAATGATTTTTCTGCGTCTGTTGAGAGGATCATATGATCTTTGTTTTTACTTCTATTTAAGTGGTGAATTACATTTATAGAGTTGTGTATTTGAACCTTCCCTGCATCTCTGGGATGAAGCCCACTTGGTTGTGATGGATTTTTTATTTGATGAGCAGCTGAATTCAATTTGCTAGGATTTCATTGAGAAATTTTGCATCTGTATTCATAAGGGATATTGGTCTGTAGTTTTCTTTTTTTGTTGAGTCTTTTCCTGGCTTTGCTATCAGGGTGATGTTGGCTTCATAAAACGTGTTGTGGAGGATTCCTTCCTTTTCGATCTTGTGGAATAACTTCTGCAGTATGGGCACCAGCTCTTCTTTGTAGGTCTGGTAAAATTTGGACGTGAAACCACCTGGTCCGGGACTTTTTCTTTTTGGAAGATTTTTTATTGCTGCTTCAGTTTTTTTACTTGATATTGTTCTGTTCAGGAATCCTGTTTCTTCCTGATTGAGCCTAGGGAGGCTGTGTGTGTCTATGAATTTGTCCATTTCCTCCACATTTTCAACTTTACATGCCTATATATTTTTATACTATTCAGAGGTGATATTTTGTATTCCTGTGGTATCAGTTGTAATTTCTCTATTTTCATTCCTGATTGAGCTTATTAGAGTACTTTCTTTTATGCTTCTGGTTAATCTAGCAAGAAGCATGTCAATTTTATTTATCTTTTCAAAGAACCAACTTTTTGTTTCATTAATCTTACGTGTAGTTCTTTTGTTATAGATTTCATTTAGTTCTGCTCTGATCTTGGTTGTTTCTTTTCTTCTGCTGGGTTTGTGATTGGTTTGCTCATCCTTTTCCACTTCTTTGAGGCAATTCGTTAGATTGTTGATTTGTGATCTTTCTGTCTTTTGGATGTAGGCATTTATGGCTATGAATTTTCCTCTTATGACTGCTTTAGCTGGATCCCACAGATTTTGATAACTTGTGTCCCCTTTATCGTTTAGTTCAAAGAATCTTTTCATGTCCATCATAATTTCCTCTTTGGCCTTGATTGTTCAATTTCCATGACTTTGTGTAGAGATGAGTGTTTCTGTTGGAGTTGATTTCTCATTTTATTCCACTGTGATCTGGGAAGATGCATGGTATATTTTCTATTTTTTAAAATTTGTTGAGACATGTTTCGTGGCATAGGATGTGGTCAATCTTTGAGGGTGTCCCAGGACTTAATGAGAAGAACGTATATTCAGTGGTTTTTGTGTAGAATGTTATGTAAATGTCTGTTAGGCCCATTTGTTCTGGAGTTCTCTTTAACCCATTGTTTTGTTGATTTGAAGACTAAGTGATCTGATATGAGAACTGCTACACCAGCTTTCTTTTATTTTCCATTTGCGTGGAATATTTTTTTCCACTCCTTCCCTTGAGTCAATGCACTTGAGTCCTGGGTGTATGGGATCTGGCCTGTGGGCCCATCCCCTGGGTCCTGGAGATCAGTCCCTGACCATGCCATGGACAAGGATGTGGGTCCCTAGTCACCCACGGAGTGCCCAAGCTGGTTCGATGTCCCTCTGCCTCAGGGTTTGCCCAGCTTTGCTGGGGTCGCTAGGCAAGCAGCACCAGGGAGGGCTGGTGGGCAGGGAGCTCACAATCTACACACCCCTCATTGCACTGCAGGACCCCAAAAGGAAAGGTCTGAGCCCCATTCCTTGTGGAAGATTCTGTGTGGTGGCTCTATTGTGTCTCTTGGCAGCCGTGGTTTGGGGAGGGGAAGGGGAGAATATAAGTCTAGGTGGAGGAACGTCCGCACTCTGGTTGTCTCCAACCCTCTCTCTGGGAGGCAGTCCGCCAGAATGACCGGGCTCCAGAGTCACGCAGATCACCTGGGACCCACTGGACCCCTGTGGCTCCTGCAGTCTATGTCAGAGTTGGGATATGTCTGTGTGTGGATGAGCAAGATGGATCCTGAGAGATTGAGGACCCTTGGGGAAGACAAAGGCATCCGTTGGGTAGAGAAGCAATATGGCGCCTGCCTTCTGGCTCATGTCTGTGGGGCAGGAGGTGCCTCGGGGTGGGGCTGGGAGCCAGGTGCCCTGTCTGCAAGAAGCTTTCCGCTCACTGGCAGCAGAAGTCTTTGGGCTCGTTTCAGCAGAAGGTCTCACCAGCAGCTCGGGAGCCCCCAACAGTCTGAAATGTGAAGAAGGAGTATGTTAACAACTCCACCTACTCTTCTCGCTGGTCTCCAAGCCTCTTGGTGCTTAATCCCTGCTGATGCCTTTCTCCTTCCAGTTCTGCTCCACAACCTCTTCCCGTGGAGTCTCCTGTAGGTTCAGGCACCCTTCCTCCAGACCCTCATCTGATCTATATTTGTCTGTCCGTTTGTTTTTTCTCTTTCATCTAAATCTCCTTACAGAGATGCTGTGGCTGGTGGTATCTCTGGTCTGCCATCTTGCCTATTTCCTTTTATGGTAGTTCTATCTTTAGTTCTTTTATAAATCTCCATACTGTTTTCCATAGATGTTGCACTAATTTACATTCCCACCAAGTGTATAAGAGTTCCCTTTTCTCTGCATCCTCACCAACATTTGTGATTTTTTGTCTTTTTAGTAATAGCCATTCTGATTGGCGTAAGATGATATCTTTTTGTGGTTTTAATTTGCATTTCTCTGATGGTTAGTAATATTGAACAATGCTTGTTGGCCATTTGTTTGTCTTCTTTTGAAAAACATCTGTTCATGTCCTTAGCCCACTTTTTTTTTTATTTTGAGACAGGGTCTTGCTTTGTTGCCTGGGCTGGTGTGCAGCTTAGCCCACTTTTTAATAGAGTTATTTTTGTTGTTTTGAGTTGTTTGAGTTCCTTATAAATTCTGGATATTAGTCTTCCATCAGATGTATAGTTTGGAGATATTTTCTCCCATTCTGTGTGTTGCGTGTTCAGTGTGTTGGCTATTTCTTTTGTTCTGCAGAAGCTTTTTAGTTTAAGTCCAATTTTTGTTTTTGTTGCCTGTGCTTTTGAGGTTTTAGTCATCGATTCCTAGCCTAGACCGATGTCCAGAAGAATTTTCACTAGCTTTTCTTCTAGTATTTTTATAGTTTTAGGTCCTATATTCAGGTCTTTAATCCATCTTGAGTTGATTTTTGTATGTGGTGAGAGATAGGGATCCATTTTCACATTTCTGCATATGGGAAACCAGTTTTCCCAGCACCATTTGTTTAAAAGGATGTTTTCCCAGTGTATGTTCTTGTCAACTTTGTCATTGATCAGTTGGGTGTAAGTATGTGGCTTTATTTCTGGGTTTTCTATTCTGTTCTGTTGATACATTTGTCTGTTTTTATACCAGTACCATTTATATCTTTGTAGTATAACTTGAAGTCAGGCAATGTGATGCCTCCAGCTTTCTTCTTTATGCTCTCAATTGCTCTGGCTATTTGGACTGTTTTTGAATTTTATATAAACTTTAGAATTGTTTTTTCTAATTCTGTGAAAAATGACATTGGTATTTTGATAGGAATTACATTGAATCTGTAGATTGCTTTGGGCAGTATGGTCATTTGAACAATACTGATTCCGATCCATCACCATGGGATGTTTTTTCATTTGTTTGTGACCTCTTCAATTTCATTCATCAGTGTTTGATAGTTTTCCTTAGGAGATCTTTTACCTCTTTGTTTAAATATATTCCTGGGTATTTTTTTATTTTTTGCAGGTATTGTAAATGGGATTGCTTTCCTGATTTGGTTCTCAACTTGTTTATTATTGGTGTATAGAAATCCTGTATGTTAATTTTTGTTTCCTGAAACTTTACTGAATTCATTTATCAAATCTACGAGTTTTTTGCTGAAGTCTTTAGTTTTCTAGATATAAGATCATATCATCAATGAACAGGGACAACTTGACTTCCTCTTTAGCACCTGAATGCTTTTTTTTTTTCTCCTGCCTGATTGCTCTGACAAGGACTTCTAGTACTTTGTTTAATAAGAGTGGTGAAAGTGGGCATCCTTGTCGTGTTCCAGTTCTTAATGGGAGTACTTTTCCCCGTTAAGCATGATGTTGGTGATGAGTTTCTTGTATACTGCTTTTATTATTTTTTGGTATGTTCCTTTAGTGCCTCGTTTATTGAGGAGTTTCTATCATGAAGGGATGCTGAATTTTATTGAATGTTTTTTCTGCATCTATTGAGATGATTATATGATTTTTGTCCTTAATTCAGTTTATGTATGACACTAATTGATGTGTGTATGTTGAACCATCTTTGCGTCCCTGGTATAAAACCCACTTAATTATGGTGTATTATCTTTTTGATGTGCTGTTGAGTACTTTGGCATCTGTGTTCATCAGGGATATTGGTCTATAGTGTTCTTTTTTTATTGTGTCCTTGTCTGGTTTGGGAATCATTAGGGGAGAATTCCCCCTGCCTCAATTTTTTAAAATGGTTTCAGGAGGATTGATGCTAGTTCTTCTTTGTATGTTTGGTAGAATTCAGCAGTGAATTGATCTGGTCCTGGGCTTTCTTTTGTTGGAAGTTTTTTTTTTTTTTTCATTATTACTGATTCAGTCTTGTTACTCATTATAGGTCCATTCAGGAGTTTTGTTTCTTCTTGGTTCTGGTTCTATCTCGGGAGGTTGTGTGTTTCCAGGAATTTATTATCCATTTCCTCTAGGTTTTCTAGTTTGAGAACATAAAGTTCATAACAGCCTCTGATGGTCTGTTTTAATTTTTTTTTTTTTTTTAAGAGACAAGGTCTGCTGTCAACCAGGCTGAAGTTCAGTGGCATGATCATAGCTTGAACTCCTGGGCTCAAGCCATCCTCCTATCTCAGCCTCCTGAGTAGCTAGAACTATAGGTACCACCACACCTGGCTGATTTTTAAATTTTTTGTAGAGACGAGTTCTTGCTATGTTGCCCAGGCTAGTCTCAAAGTCCTGGCCTCAAGCAATCCTCCTACCTCAGCCTCCCAAGGTGCTGAGATTATAGGCGTGGGCCACCATGCCCAGCATCTGATGATCTTTTGTAATTTCTGTAGTATCAGTTGTAATGTTTCCTTTATCATTTCTGATTCTGTTTATTTTGATCTTTTCTCTTCTTGGTTACTCTAACTGTTGGTTTATAAAATTTGTTTATCTTTTTAAAGAGCCAACTTTTCATTTTGTTGATCCTTTGTATTGTTCTTTGGTCTCTATTTCATTTAATTCTTCTCTTATCTTTGTTATTTTTTTTCTTCTGGTAACTTTGTGTTTGGTTTGTTCCTTGAGGTGTGATGTTAGGTTGTTAATTTGTGATCTTTCTACTTTTCTGATGTAGGCATTTAATGCTATAAACTTCCCTCTCACACTGCTTTTACTGTATCCCATAAGTTTTGATATGTTGTGTTTTCATTTTCATTCATTTCCCAAAAAAAAGGTTTAATTTTCATCTTAATTTCTTCGTTGACCTAGTTAGTGATCATTCAGAAGCATGTTGTTTAATTTCTATATATTTGCGTAGTTTCTGAAGTTCCTTTTCATATTGATTTCTGGCATTATCCTGCTGTCACTTGAGGAGATAATTGATATGATTATGATATTTTAAAATTTGTTAAGACTTGTTTTGTGTCCTAACATGTGGTCTGTCTTGGAGAATGTTCCATGTGCTGGTGAAAGAATGTATATTCTGTAGTTGTTGGGTTGAATGTTCTGTAAATGTCTTTTAAGTCTATTTGTTCTAAAGTCTAATTTAGGTCCAGTTTTCTTTGTTGAATTTCTGTCTTGATGATCTGTGTAGTGCTGTTGAGTAGGGTCCTGAACTCCCCCACTATTATTGTACTGCTGTCTGTCTCTTTCATTAGAGCTACTAATATTTCTTTTGTCAGTCTGGGTCCTCTGATGTCAGGCACATATATATTCTGGATCATTATATTCTCTTTCTGAATTTATCCCTTTATCATTACATAGTGAGCTTCTTTGTCACTTTTAATTGTTTTTGATTTAAAGTCTGTTTTATCTGATGTAAGTACAGCTATTCCTGCTTGCTTTTGGTTTCTGTTTGCACGGAATATCTTTTTCCCCTCCTTTACTTTCAGTCTGGGTGTGTCTTTATGGGTAAGGTCAGTTTCCTTTAGGTAGCATACAGTTGGATCATGTTTTTTTAATCCATTCTGCCAATTTATATCTTCTAAGTGGAGCATTTAACACATTTATGTTCAAGGTTAGTGTTGATACGTGTGTGAGGTTTTATTCTTGTCATATTGTTAATTGTTTTCTAGTTGTTTTATAATTCTTTGTTTCTTTTTCTGTCTTTCTGTCTTTTTGGTTCGATGAAATTCTGTCATGTTGCCGTTTCATTCCTTTGTTTCTCCTTTGTGTGATTTTTAGACAGGTTTTATATTTTCATGTGTTTTCATGATGGTAAACATGGACCTTTTGTTTCCATGTTTAAAACCTCTTTGAGCATTTTCTGTAGGGCTGGTCTAGTGGTGTTGAATTCCCTCAGTGTTTGCTTGTCTGGAAGAGGCTTCCTATCTCTCACCATACACAAAAATCAAGTCAAGATGGATTAAAGACTTAAACCTAAGACCTGACACCATAAAAATTCTAGAAGAAAACTTGGGAAAAACTCTTCCAGACATTGGCCCAGGCAAAGAACTTATGACTAAGACCCCAAAGCATACACAAAAAACCAAAAATAAATAAATGGGTCTTAATTCAACTAAAACATTTCTGCACAGCAAAAGAAATAACCAACAGAGTACATAGACCACCTACAGAATGGGAGAAAATATTCTCAAACTATATATCTGACAGTGGAGTAATATCCAGAATCTACAAGGAACTCAAACATATCAAGAAGAAGAAAACAACCCCATTAAAAAGTGGGCAAAAGACATGAACAGATGTTTTTCAGAAGAAGATATACAAATGGCCAACAAGTATATGAAAAAATGTTCAACATCACTAATCATCATGGAAATGCAAATTAAAACCACAATGAGATACCACCCTACCCCTGTCAGAATGGCCATTATTAAAAAGTCAAAAAACAATAGATGTTGGCAGCCATTTCATTGAAAAGGGAATGCTTATACAGTGTTGGTGGAAATATAAATTAGTATAAAATGTATGGAAATATAAATTAGTATAACCTGTATGGAATAGTAATCCCACTATTAGGTATCTACCCAAAGGAAAAGAAGTCATTATATCAAAAAGACATATGTACTTGTGTGTTTATCACAGCATCATTCACAATTGCAATGATATGGAATTAACTTGAATGCCCATCAACTGATGTGTACATAAAGAAAATGTGTGTGTGTGTGTGTGTGTGTGTATATCTCCCATGGAATACTACTCAGCCATCAAAAAGAATGAAATAATATCTTTTGCAGCAACTTGTATGGAACTGGAAGCCATAATTCTAAGTGAAGTATCTCAGGAACAGCAAAACATACCGCACATACTCACTTATAAGTGGGAACTAAATGATGGGTATACGTGGTAACACAGAGTGGTATAATGGACTTTGGAGACTCAGACGGAGGGAGGGTGGGAGGCAGCTTAGGGATTAAAAAATTACCTTTTGGGTACAGTGTATATTATTTGGGTGACAGGTACACTAAAAGCCCTAACTTCTCCATTACACAGTTCATCTGTGTACGAAAAAACCACTTCTACTCCCTAAATATATTGAAATAAGATAAAATAAAATAGATTTTTAAAAAATTCTTGGCTAACAGTTTTTTCCTTTCAGCACTTTCTAAATGCTGTCCCATTCTTTTCTGGCTTGTATAGTTTGTGTTGAGAATTCTGTTGTTTGTCTGATTGGGTTTCCTTTATAGGTGAGTAAAGACTTTTCTTCATGCTAATTTTAAATTTCTTTCTTTCACTTTGATTTTAGACATCCTGAATATAATATGCTGTGGTGAAGTCCTTTTTCAATGTATTTGCCTGGGGATCTCTGGGACTCCTATATCTGGATGTCTAACTCTTTTGCTAGATGTGGGAAATTTTCATTGATTATTTCCTTAAACAATTTTTAATCTCTCTTCCCATTGGGAATACTAATAATTCATGAGTTCTGTCCCAGTCCCAGATGTCTCAAAGACTCTGTTCATTCTTTTTAATTCTTTTTTCTTTATTTTTGTCTGTCTGGGTTATTTCAAAAGACCTTTCTTCAAGTTATGACATTAATTCTTCTGCTTGGTCCAGTCTATTCTTGAAGCTTTTGAATGTACTTTGTATTTCTTTTAGTGAGTTTTTCAGTTCCAGAATTTTTTTTTTTAAGATATCTATCTCCTTGTTAAATTTCTCATTCAGTCCTCTTGGTTTTTTATGGAGGCTTCATTGCATAGGCACGATTGACAACCATGAAGAAATGTGATTGGACAGAAAGCACAAGATCTGAACCCAGCAAGGCCTGTCTGTTCAGATTCTTTCTGGCCTGTCTGTGTAACATTCCTTCCTCGGGGGTATAGGGCCTGACCCTCTCTCAAATAAGGGTCTTTTGACCCACAATCATATTAGAGTCCTGCCTTGGGCAGGTGAAAGGAGGACGGGAGAAGATGAGAGAGAGATTCTATCTCCTGAGGCTGCTCCTGAGGCCTAGTGCGCTGCAACATTGTAACAAGGAGTATGGGAGTTACAAAACTCCATAAGTACTGTGGATGAAAACCAGTATAGACATCATAACACCACAGGATCTGTTCTTGGACAGTTGTTGTGGTCCTTTGGTGGTGTCGTATTTCCTTGATTTTTCGTGTTTTCTTTGTCCTTCCATTTATATCTATGCATCTGGTAAATAGCCACTTCTTCCGAATTTTTTGAAATTGCTTTCATAGGAGAGGATTTTTCTAAATATTTATGTATGTTGCTGGTTGAGTAGGACACTTTGGCTTTGATTTTGCCTGCCTGCTGGAGTGTGATATTTATATGATTTCTTCAACAGTACACAGGGTCAGTGGTATCTGTGATTTCCTTGGTGGCGTAGGGTGCAGTTATTAATTGAGGTTATGGTCAAGATTTGCTGGGGATTTGCATGCCAACTGAGCCAGTCTTTGGGCCATGGTGGCGGCAGCAGTTGCCTGAGTGTGCCTGCTTTTAGGCCCCAGATCAGCTTACCCTGGGTCTTGAGTGCTAATTCTTGGACCTCCAGGTGGCTTGCTCAGAAGGTAGTAGTGGGAGCAGTGGGTCAGGTGTGTGGGCAGATTATCAGGGCCCTTGGCAGCATGTGTGATGTGGGTGATGGCAGTAGTCATGGTAGAGCAAACCCCTCGGACTCAAAGGGTCCATGGCATTGCTGGTAGCTGCAATGGGTTGAGCAGTCTAGTCTCCAGTTCCATGGTTGCCCATAGCAGGATGGTGGGTATGGTCCTGAGTTTGCTTAGTTGAACTTGGTCTTCCCTGTCCTTCCCAAGCCAAGTGGCTGCTGCAGTTGTGTTGCCTCATACTTGGCCGGAGGGCAGGGCGCAGCCTGACATTAAACTTTCAAAGTGGTGCCGTCTGTGGGCCTGTGACCAGAGTGGAGGAGCCCTGCTCAGGCAAGCAACATGGCAAGAAGTTGTGGAAAGTGTAGTCCACTTGTTACTTGTTCTCACAGCATCCCACTGCATGGCAGTGGGTATTGTCCTAGGTATGTGTAAGAGAGCCTGGTTTCTGGTGTCTCTCCTTGGCCGAGTGGCAGCTGCTATAGCATCAGCCTGACCGTGACCCAAGGGCCGGGCACAACCCAGTGTTAAACTCTCAAAATGACACCTTGGGCCTGCCATCAGAGAGGGTGAGGCCCCTTCCAGGAAAGTAGTGTGGGCAGGAAGTTGTGTGGAGTGCAGATTAGCCTCAGCAGCAGCCTGCAGCATGGTGATGGGGACCTTTCTAGGGTCGCATGGGAACCCCCAGTATCCCCTTTCTCCTCAGAATGGTGCAGTGGCAGCAGCCACGTCTGTAGATCCTCCTAGGCTCTTAAAATGGCACCCGGCTGGAGGTGCTGTAGGCTTGGTTATGTGTGGGATTTTGTATGGGTTCCCTTTCTGGAACAGCGTCTCTGTGCAGTCTCTAGGCAGCTTCCTGTGTTAGGCCCCGGGCCTGTGCGAGTCACTATACTCTCTCATAGCCAAGATTGTAAAAGCCTGTTTTGGAGTGTGGAGTCCCGGGGGTTTCCCTGTACTGTTTCCCCATGTCCAGGAGCTTCTCCTGGCTCTCACCCAGTCCCCAGCCGGGCAAGCGGCCTTGAAGCCTCTCCTTGCTTTTGGTTCTTCCCGTCACTCCTCTGGTGAATCCAGGTATTCTCTCCTAGATGATCTGTTCAAAATATCTACTTACTATTATGGTTCTTCTTTGTGGAGGAGGCATATACTACCTGTGTTTAGTCAGCCATCTTGATCCTCTCTCTTCAATATTTTTTTCAAATTCTTTCATATGTCTCTTTACCAATATAATTCATATAGACATATTTTATATATTGGGATCTTTATTACATTTGCTCTTTTGTAGCCAGCTTTTTTCACCCCAGAATATGCCATGGCAATAAATATAAACCTAGATTAATCATTTTTCATGGTTATACATGTACTATAAGTTTATTTAACCATTCAGGGTTCAGAGACTATCTTTGTATAGGTTAATCTTCTTAAACTTGATGTGCTAGTGCTGGATGAAAGAAAATACATATGTGAAATTTCAAATATATATTGCCAGATTGTACTACATACGGTTTTAAAGTGAAGATTTTTTGTTGGAAAACTCTCCTTTTTTGTTTTTTTAAATATAATTTTTAGAAAATTGTGGTAATTGATTTCAGACATCTAAAAATACTGTGCCTTTATATTTTCCATCATTTTGTCTTTAGCTTTTGCCTATGATGACAGAGCAGCTACAGTGGATGCCGTTTGTGAATGCCAAACTTCACGAGCCTTTTGTAAAATTTATATATTGGTCACTAAGGCAGCTAGATGCTGGAACACAGGTAATTGATTAATAGGAATCTGTCTTCAACTAATACTCCATTTAATATTAGTTCTCTTGATTTTGTTGTTTAACAATTCTTTTTTCTTTTTTTTGCATGTGTTCTCTTTGTATTTTGGAATAATCTTCTCTACCTATAAGATACCTTGCTGGGATTTTGGTAGGACTTGTATTAAACCTGTATATCAATTTGAGAAGAATTGTCATCTTTACTGTGTTGAGTCTCCCAATTCATGAACAGAAAATATCTCTTCATTTATTTAGAACTTTGATTTCTTTCATCAGTGTTGTATAGTTTTCAGCATAAAATTCCTGCTTTTTTTTTTTTTAAGATTTTCAGCTGAGTATTTGAGTTTTTTGAGTGGTTTTAATTGGTATTGTCTTTTTAATTTTGATGTTCATGTGATCATTGATAGTATATACAAATATAATTGATTTTTCCATTTATTTTGTATCCTGTAACCTTGACCTTATTAACTTTAGGAGTTTTCTTGAAGATTCCTTTGGATTTTTTTTAGACTATCATGTTATATGCAAATGGAGACTGTTTTTTTGTTTTCTGTATGTATGCCTTTAATTTCCTTTTCTCACCTTATTGCATTAGCTAAAATTTCTAGCAGAATGTTGAATTTGAGTGGTGAGAGCAGACATTCTTGCCTTGTTCCCCATCTTAGGGGGAAGTATTCAGTCTGTCACCATTAAGTGTAATATTAGTTGTAGTAATATTATAGATGCTTTTTTATCATTGTAACTCATTGTTCTCCCTTTTTCCTGTTTTTCTGAGATTTTCATCATGAATGTGTGTTGAATTTTTTCAAATGCTTTTTCTGCATTGATTGATAAGATCATGTGATTTTTTTTCGTCTTTAACTTGTTAATATGGTAGATTCCATTCTCTTTCTTGAATCAGCCATGCATCCCCAAAAGAAAGCCCACTTCGTTGTGGTGTTTAATTCTTTCTATATATTGTTGAATTCTGTTTGTTAATATTTTGTTAAGGATTTTTGTGTCTATATTAATGGGAGATATTGGTCTATAGTTTTATTTGTTTTGAACTGTCTTTGTCTAATTTTGTATTAGGGTAATACTGGGTTCGTAAAATGAATTGGGAAGTATTCCATCCTTTATATATTGTAGAAGAAATTATATAAGTTAGTGTTAATTCTTCTTTAAACATCTGGTAGAGTTCTCCAGTGAAACTATCTAGGCCTGGAGATTTCTTTTGGGGGAGGTTTTAAATTATGAATTCAAGTCCCTTAATAGTTATAGGGCTCCTCTAATTAAGTAATTCATATTAGTGATTTCTAGTAGTTTGTGCTTTTTGAGTAATTGAACCATTTTGTCTAGTCAGATTTATGTGTGTAGAGTATTTCATAGTATTCTCCTATTTTTTTGATATCTTCAGTAGCTGTAGTGATAGCCCTGTTTCATTTCTGATATGGGTAACTTGTGTCTTTCTTTACTTTGTCATTTCTGCTAGAAATTTATCTATTTTATTGGTCTTTCAAAAGGATCATCTCTTTGTTTCATTGATTTTTTTCCTATTATTTTTCTGTTTTCAATTTCATTGATGTCCTCTATTATTTCCTTACTTCTACTTGCTTTGGATTTATTTTCCTCTCCTTTTTCTAGGTTAATGGGGTAAAAACTTAGATTATTGACTTGAGACTTCTCTTCTTTTTTAATATATATAGTGTTATTTTCCTGTCAGTCCTGCTTTAGCCATGTTTCACAAATTTTGATATGTTGCATTTTCATTTACATTCAATTTCATGTATTTTTAAATTTCCCTTGATACTTCCTCTTTGACCCATGAATTATTTAGTAGTTTGTTGTAGGTCATTTTGTTATCTTTCTGTTTTTCTCGTTGTATTGTTGAGGTTGTTTTATGACTAAGGATATGTATTCTCTTGTTGGGTGGTTTGTTGCATAAATGTCAGTTTGATCCTATTGATTGATGGTGTTTGTGAGTTGTTTTATATCCTTGCTAATATTTTGCCTAATTGTGCTATTAATTGTTGAGAGATGGCTCTTGAATTCTCCAGCTATCATTGTAGATTTATATGTTCTCCTATTAGTTTCATCTGTTTTTGCCTCACATATTTTGTAACTCTGTTGCTTGGTGCATATGTATTTAGAATTGTTGTGTTTTCTTGGTGAATTGGCCCTTTTACCATTTTATAATGATCTTTTGTGTCTTGGATGGTTTTCTTTGCCTCTGAAGTCATTTTATCTGATACTAATATAGCCATTTCTGCTTTCCTTTGATTAATATTATCATGATTTATCTTTTTCCATTCTTTTGCTTTGACATGCTTATATCATTATGTTTGAAATGAGTTTTTTTAATAGGCATCGTGTAGCCAGGTTGTTTGGGGTTATTTTTGTTTGCTTTTTTTTTTTTTTTTTAAAGAGATGGGGGTCTCATTGTGTTGCTCAGGGTGGCTTTGAACTCCTGGACTCAAGTGATCCTCCTGCTTCAGCCTCCTGAGTAGCTGGCAGTACAGATGTGTGCTACTGCACCCAGCTTGGGTTGTTTTTTTTTAATCAACTTTGTTAGGCTCTGTGTTTTATTTGGTGTTTTTAAGCCATTTACGTTTAATGTACTTATTGGTATGTTAGGGCTTAAATTGTAACTTTATTTTTTGTTAACTTTTTTTTGTTTCTGTTTTTCATTTCTTTGGTTTCTTTTTCTGCTTTCTTGTGGGTTACTTGAAAATTTTCATTTATCTATAGTGTTTTGAGTTAATCTCTGTATAGCTTTCTATACAGTTCTTCTTGGTATTATATTTGGTTTAATTTAGGATCTTTAAGATGGAAAGCATTCCTCCAATGATTAAGAGAGAGACAAAATGGAAATAAAGATTTTATTACTTACAGGTCTTGGGGTTACATGGCATACCTCCACACATGGAGGTCAGGGAGTAAAGGTAGGGAGAAAGAGAGAGAGGGACCCATGGATCAACACCTTTATTGAGGTTTAGGGTGTTATCCAAACAGATTTTCCATGAGGAGTTTTAATTGTTGAGTTTCAACAAGCAGGCACAAGTTCCAGGAGGCCACCCACTTGACTGAGAGATAGTCGCTGTGGCATATATGCACAGTCCACGTGGGGTGTGAGGGTCAGCGAGGCAAGTCAAGTAGGGTGCATCTGGCTATCCCATGGGGAAGTGGTCACCAGGGGGGCAGTTGTATAAGGAAGATATCTAGATTGACCACATTGAGGGACTGAGGAGGATTGGGGGTATAGAATTGGAAACTGTGTTAAGGGTGACTGTTTCTGGTATGAGAAAGCCCAACTTATATTTAAAATGGATGCCAAGGCAACTTCAAATTACAAGGACTCACTACAACATTATGTATAAATAACTTACTACAGTCTACTGGTATTGTTATTTTACCAGTTCAAGTAAATGTAGAAACCTTACCTCTCTTTCATCTCTTAACCTCCTCTCTTTATAATGTAACTGCATTAAATATTTTCCTACATACATTTAGAACATTAGACAGTGTCATCATTTTTGCTTAAGCCATCAAACATAGTTATAAAACTCAAGAAGAGAAGGAAAGTCTATTGTATTTACCAGTATATTTGCTTACTGTGTTCTTTCTTCCTTCCAGATGTTCCACAGTTCCTTCTTTTATCATTTCCAGTCTAGAGAACCTCTTCATCTGTTCTTTTAGGATAGGTCTGCTGATGACAGATCTCTTAGTTTTTGTTTATCTTAACACATCTTGATTTCCTTTCATTGCTGAAGGATATTTTCATTGTGTGTTGGATTTGGGATGATAGTTCTTTACTTTAAGTACTTGCAAAATGTTTTACCAATTCCTTCTAGTCTCCATGGTTTCTGATAAGAAATCTACTGTCATTTGAATTATGTTCCCCATATATGTAAGGTGTTATTTAACTCTTGCTGCTTTCGTGTACATATATATTTTTTTGTCTTTAGTTTTCTTAAGTTTGGCAATGATAGGTCTTGATGTTTATCTCTTTAGATTTATCCTGTTTGGGGTTTGCTCAGCTTCTTCAATATCTACACTTTTTTTTTTTTTTTTTTTGCCAAATCTGGGAAATTTTCAGCCATCATTTCTTCAAGTATTTTTTCAGCCCTACCTGATTTTTCCTCTCCTTCTGGGATTCTAATGACATGATTTTACATCTTTTATTATGGTCTCTCAGTTAACTTGAAGTCCTGGTGGTGATGATTGTTGTTGTTTTTCTAGTTTGTCTTGAATTGTTCAGATTGGGTATTTTCTGTTGTTTTATTTTCCAGTTAACTGATTCTTTCCTCTATCCCCTCCATTCTCTATTGAGTTTTGTTTGTTTGTTTGTTTGTTTTTGGTTATTGTATTTCCAGTTCTAAAATTTCCATTTGGTTCTTCTTGTATATATTCTTGGTAGGACTTTCTCTTTCTTTGATGAGATTTTCTGAGAGTGTTTGCAATTGCTCATTTTATCATGACTCCTTTAAAATCTTTGTCAGATAATTCTAACTTTTTGTCATATTGATATTGACAGTGATTGATTGTCTTTCTTCATTCAGTTTGAGATCTTTCTAGTTCTTGTTATGATGCGTGATTTTAAATTGAAAAGTAAACATTTTGGGTATAGATTGCTTTTAGCAAAGATTGTTATGTCCTTAGGTAATGCTTTAGCTACAATCAAAAATATTTTTGTGATTTTTTTTCTCTTCTTCAATGAAAGAGAAATACTAGCCACATGTACATTTTTTAAGTTTGTTTTCTCATTATAAAAGTAGTATAAAGCATTAGAGATATAATAAGAAAGCAAAAAATAAGTAAAATTGCCTTAATCCTATCATTTTAACATACTGTAAGTAGAAATTTGAAATATTTTTTCTATTATCTTTTTCACACAAAGGTTTTAAAACACACATGTATTATTTTTAAAAATCTTATTGTGTCTCTCTCTCTCTCTCTCTCTCTATATATATATATACACACACACACACACACACACTTTTTTTTTTTTAAGAGACATTGTCTTACTCTGTCACCTAGTCTGGGGTGCAGTGGCATGATCCTACCTCACTGTAGCCTCAAAATCCTGAGCTCAAGGGATCCTCCTGCCTCAGTCTTACCAGTAGCTGGGACTACTGGTGCCACCACATTTGGCTAATTAAAAAAATTTTTTTTTTTGTAGAGTTAGGGTCTCGCTATGTTTCCCAGGCTGGTCTTGAATTCCTGGCCTCAAGCAATCCTCCCACCTTGGCCTCCCAAAGTGCTAGGATTACAGGCATGAGCCACCATGCCCACCCAACAATGTATTTAAATTATATTGCAGTACTGTGCCTCTCACCACCCAGTCATTTGGCTTTTGATACCCACAGAATCTCAGTATATTTGTTTCTAATTTTAGATCCTGAAATTCAAAAGCTCAGACTTGTTATTCACATTGCAGTATCAGTACTGAGTTGGGAACCAGTTGGTCACTAATTCCCATGCTATAAAACTCAGTGACAGGAGATTGGAGAATTGGGTCATAATAAAGGAAATTTTAAGTTATTTCTAAGTCTGGTTTAAGCACACTCATCTGCAACAGTTTGAAATTGTTTCCTTTCATTTGATTCTTAATGGATATGTGGAATGCCATTAGATCATATGTTATTTTAGGGGTAGTTCCATGCTATTATTTCTGTTTTGCCCATTTTCTTATTTTAGTTTATTCTCTGTGAGAATTATCCATAATTCTAACGTAGTATTTTATTCTTTTGAAATGAATAGTTTTTAGAATCACTGTGACATTTATGGTCAGAGTGAGCTGAAGGCAGTGAGGCTCTGGATGGTCATTTCATATGCAAACACATTTAAGATGCACCTGATAAGCCATTTGTCAGTGGTCATGTAGAAGTGAGCTAGGAGAGTAGGTAGTTCACCTCTGTTGTAGTCATATTTCTCGGTGCCAGAAATGTAACATGATCTTATGTTATTACATGTTTTAGAAAAGTACAAAATCATAGGTAATTTCTTAAAAGTTGATTATAAAATTGTCACTTTCCAATCTTGCATATTTTCAGCTTTTTTTTAATTAGCAAAAAATTTAACTTTTAGTTCATATATTTGATTGTAGTATTTAAAATAGGTATTTTCTGAACATGAATAAAATATACAAAGATTGTAATTATTTTTAACAGCATTCAACTATGACATCAACATTGAGGAGATTGGGTGAAGACATATTTAAAGGAGTAATAACTAAAGGAAATCAGGATAATTCTTTAGAGCATTCTGTGGAGAATAAATCAAAGACAGCTGCTTTCTTTAAGAGCTCCAGTTTGCCACTGAGATTTTTATCAACCTTAATTGTTCTCAAAACAGTCACTCAAGGTAAGCTTTCACATGTGCTTATGGTTTAATTTTGGTGAGCATCTAGGAGAGAATTCTGTATAATAAAGCAATTCTTTTATAGTCAAATATGTTCTACATTTTTGGAATGAGATTCTGAGTTTTATAATGGTGGCACATTCTAAAAAACTACTTTTATTTGCTGAATTTGAGAAAATGAACAATCTTTAGTTGGATTGTTGCTTCCTCCCAGAAAGCCTTGTTGATTCTCTTAGGTCATGTTTTCATAACACCCTTTGCTTACCATGATTGTTCTATTTGCCACATAAGATTCAAAGCTAGTTTATTATTTTCCACTAGTGAATGGCTTGGCAAACTATAGTTCATGGGCAAAATCTGGACCACCATTTGTTTTATAAATAATTTGTTAGTTATTGTCTATGACTCTTTTTGCCCTACAGTGACAGAGTTGAGTAGTTGGCAACAGAGACTGAATGGCCTCCAAAACCTGTATTATTATTTGGACCTTTACAGAAAAAGTTTGTCAGTCCCTGCCCTAGTTTGTCAGTTTACTGAGGAAAAAATATGTCTTGTTTACCATGTGTCCACCTGCACCTAGCATAGTGCTTGGTGTATAATAGTGAATAAGGAAATGAATGAATTAAAAATAATCTTTCAATCAAAGTTGGCCATACTTAATATGTAGCTATAACTAGTTAGCTTTTTAGATTATTAAAGATGATAACTTTTTGTTAAAGTGAATTATGCCAGTGTAGTCAATAAATATATCATCTTTCTATCTTCTTTGTTAAATTATATGACTGAGGCTGGCTGTTTTTTTGAAGTGGGCAATGACAGTGATTTAAGTTGACTTCCTTCTCTGACGTATGTTTTAGTTAGTTACTCCTGACGGTATGGACTTGATGAAAAAACAGAAAGCTGTATAACTTTGTCTTCATAGTTATTCTGCCTCCTTATGGTAATGGTTCTCAAAATTATAATGGACTGGGCAGTAAGTGTTTGAAAGCTCACTTATGAGAAGAGAGTATTAGCCCAAAATAAAGTTCACCACAGACTTATCTAAGAAACTTAAAAAAAATACACACACACACACACACACACACACACACATGAATAGACTCTAAATAGAATTTTAGGTGACAGACCATAGCCACACATTAAAAAATTTACATATTCACCAGAGATCAAATAAGGTTAGTATCAGGAATTCAGAGCCACTTTAATGCAAGAAAAAGTAGTCATTAATCATTTAATTAAGAAAAATATTTAAAATCATATGTCAGCATATAACATTTGATAATATATAATGTTCATTCCTGTGATAAAACTCTAAAAAAGGGAGAAATGCATTAAGGGATGTTTATTTGGAAAGAGGAAATAAAACAGGAGGGAATTGGGTGCTCCCTGTGACCACTTCTGTGCAGTACGGTATTGGACAAGCCAACCATTTGTAATGAGCCATGAAAAAATGAAGTATGAATATTGGAAAGGAGTAAAGAAAACTATTAATTCATGGATACTCTTATATTAATTTAGGGCATTTAAAGAAATATAGCAGGTCATAAATATATGGATAAAAAATGGATGAATAAATAGGTTGATAAAGATTGTTGCTGAAGTTAAATGTCAGAAATAAAGGACTTTTATTCTTCTTACCTGCAGAGACAAAGTGTATTAAAAATTATAAGATGTCCTACATGGTTTAGTATAATACCAGTTAAAATTCCAACATAGTTTATGTAAATTGAGAAAGTGATAGTGAAGTTTATATGGAAAAATAATTTCCAACAAATGTAAGGATTTAAAACAAATAAAACAGCAAAACTGGGGCAGAGGCTTACCTTAGCAGACTTTAAAACAATCATAATATGTAATAATAAAAAATGAGTAATAATCAATTTAATACATCAAAACAGGACAATTGGAATAGGAAGTTCAGAAATGGCTTAAAATTGGTACTTCATATTATTTATTGAATTAATGAATTTGATTGCTTCCCTGTGCAAGTAATTTTTTTAAGAACATAGAATCATACCAAACATGATATGGATGATAGAATTAGTAGACAAGGACTTTAAAACAGTTATTATAACTATATTCCATATGTTCAAGAAAATAGGGGAAAGCATGAGCCTGGTAAGGAGACATGTGGAAGATAAGGAAAAAAAAAGAGACGTCAGTCTCCTGTCTAGAGATGAAGGAGAGACGTGCCCGGGACTAGAAACGCACCAGAGAGGACCAGACATTGCAAAGGACTAGTGAACTAGAACACGTAGCAATCAGTAGAAACTGTCCAAAGTGAATGACACAGGGAAAAGAAATCCATGAAAAATAAGACAGAATATCAGTGAGTTTTAGGACAAAATATATGTATCTCCTTAGAGTCCATGAAGAGGAGAGACAAAAAATATTTCAGAAATAATGGCCCCAAATTTTCCAAATGTTGTAAAAGCTATAAACACAAATGCAAGGAGCATGTCCAACTGAGCTCCTGGTCACTCCTGTTGTTCTCCCCTCTTCCCTGGTCTCCTCTAGACATCGGGGTGTCACCTCTCTTCTCCATACCCTGCTGACCTCCAGCCACTGGAATTCAGGAATGCTGCCTAAATCCAGCTCTCCTGTTCATCCCCTCTCCATGAACAGTGGCCTCATCACCTCTCCCTTGACCACAGACAGGCCATAACATGTCTCCCTGACTTCATTCTCTGCCCTGCTAATCTCCGTTTACACTTGCTGTCAGCAATTCTCTCTCATAAGGCTCCTGCCTAACAGATACCCTTTGCTGCATGCTCCTCAGCCTGGCGGCCTCAAAAAAGACCTGAGACTAATCACTATGAATCAAGGAAGAGATATAAGAGTTCTCCTTTTCCTTATGGACTAGCCACACCCAGCCTAGGCGCAAGGGTCTCTTTTAACCTAAATCTCATGGGTTCTAGTATTATTCATGTACCATTTGGGGCCAAGGCACAAGCTGCTACTGTCAAGAAAGAAGCCCAGATGCTGAGCAGTCCTAGGGAGACGAGCACTTCCCAACTGCTTGTCCTCTCTCCAGAGCTGCAGGCAGGTAGGATGCAAGTCCTGGAGCTGTGAGAGGTTGCACATAAAAAAAGGTGTAAAAGGAGCCTTGGTCCTTGTCATATCCCAGCACACGCCAGTACCTGGAAAGAAACATCAGGGCCAGATGGCCCTCAGAAGCTCTGTCGGACACTGTCCTGGTACAGGTGGTGAGAGCAAGGTGCAGAAAAGGAAGTGTCCTCTGTCAGACTCAGGCCTCCTGGTCCTGTGTTCCCCAGCAGATGAGTACCAGCACGTTCACAGCCCTCACCCTAGGCGATTGTCTGAGTCCCTGAGGCAAGTTATAGAGGAATGGGGGGCCTGTTAAAAGGCCCAGCAATGAGGAGTCCTGCTCTTAACAGTCTAATGTAATGCGGTTAACCTTAATACCTTCCTGGATGCTAAAAACTAGGAGAAACCTAATGGTATACACCAGGGTTTCTCAACCTCAGCACTATTGGCATGGTAGGTTGTTTAGCAGCATCCTTGCCTTCTACCAGCTAGATGCCAACAGCACCCTCCCACTTGAGGCAATCAAAATGTCTCCAGACATTGTCAGATGTCCCCTGGGGAACAGAATTGCCCCCATTTGAGAACCACTGTTATACACCATTTAATCCTCACAATAGCAATGGATATTTATATCCCAAGATGCAAATGAAAAAACTGAGACTCAGAGAGGTTTCATTGGCTTTCCCAAGGTCACTAAGCAATTTGCAGAGCTCATGTTTGAAACCAGCGCTTTTTGATTCAAAGTTTAGGGCATTTTCCACTATATAACTCCATTTCCTGACTTAAGGATCAGCATTAAGTTGCTACCTACCTCAGTCTCCTCCAACTGTAACTAAAGGGAAAATGTCTGAATTTGATTGGTAGAATAGAAGTGGACTGCATCTATCTATAACAGGACTGTGACCTTCAGAGGCCAGAGGTAGGACTTAGCACGTGGTACATCACACTTATGGGGCAGGCCGTCTTTGTAGGAGCCATTGTCAGCACAACACCAACATTGCCAGGGTTCCAGGACGGCTGCCTGAGGAGCCCCTGGGATGCTAGGCAGTTGTTTGTGTCTGTCTTGCCCATGCTGCCCCATAGCAAGCTCCTAAAACCTACATGGCATGGAGATGTAGCAGGCTGTACCTCTAGACAGCCCTCCCCCAAACCCCCAGTTGATCCTTTCCCACATCTGGCTGCCTGACTCATAGGGTGAGGCAAAAGAGGAACAATTTAGTGGCTGTTGGCATGTCTTCCCCAGTGTCAGATTCATGAGGGGAAAAGAGCAAGGCCTGATCCCTTGGTATAAATTCTTACAAATTCTGAACAAGTGGTTTCGTTTTAAAGCATTAGTTTATTCCCCTATAGAACAAAAATAATACTTCACATGGAAATAAGACGAAATATTGGTGGCTAAATGCCTGGCACAGTGTCTAATACATTCAAGGTGTTTAATAAAATTCTGAAACAACATGAGTAGGAGAAAAGTTTTGCTTGGCTTCCAGGTGTTTTAACTTACATGTAGGTTGGAATAGATAAATATATTAACATATATTTAATACATTTAAGTATTTTAAAACATGTTTAAAAATACTTAATACATTCAAATGGATTTAAATTTAGATGCACACGTTAAGTCACTCCCCCATGTTTGAAGCAGTCCAGATATAATAGAGACAAACCCAAAAGGTAATGAAATTGCCTCAAACTGCATGCAGATAGCAAGTTCAGAACATTTCCAAATGAGATGCCTTAGGAAAGTTTTTTGGTGGACACTGAAGCAGTCAGCCCAAGAGAAGAGAAAAGGTTGTTTTCTGGGGGGTTGGGGGGAGATAATTGACTGTTTAAATAAAAAATAATAGGAATGTAGTGAACTGTGGAACTTATACGTAGAAGTAAAATGTTTCAGCAACAATATAACAAAGTCTAGCTGGGCTGAAATAGAATTACAGTGTAGTAAATATCTTATACTATACATGAAATGGTCTATTACTTGAAAGTAGACTGTTATAAGTGTTTATATATAAGACCTAAAACAATCAATAAAAAGACATATAGCTAATATGCCAATAAAGGAGATAAACACCTCGATTTAAAAGGCAGAGTTTATCTGATTGGATGAAAAAACAAGACCCAACTATATGTTGCCTACAAGAATCCCATTTTAAATATAAAGATGCAAATAGGTTACAGGTAAACGAATGGAAAAGAATATGCCATATTAACACTAATGAAGAGAAAGGTGGAGTCACTATATTAATATTAGGCAAAGAAGTTGCAAAGACTATTTTCAGAGATAAAGAGAATCATTTCAAAATGATAAGTGGTCAATTCATCAAGAGAACATCATGATACTAAACCTTTAGGTACCTAATAACCTGAAGCAAAAATTGATAGAACTGAAAGAAGTCCACAATAATGTCAGAAGTTCCAACATTCCTAAGTAATTGATAGAACAAG
The DNA here is from genome assembly GCA_023783475.1 of Daubentonia madagascariensis. NCBI lineage: Eukaryota > Metazoa > Chordata > Mammalia > Primates > Daubentoniidae > Daubentonia > Daubentonia madagascariensis. The sequence continues at coordinate 73,810 of JAKFHU010000722.1, forward strand.
TAGGCAGAAAGTGAGTAAGGAATAGTAGATTTGAACAACACTGTCAACCAACTTGGTCTATTTATAGGAACACCCACCTAACCACACAGAATACACATTCTTTTAAAATACACATGGTATGTTGGCAAGATAGACCATATTTTAGGCCATAAATCAAATCTTAACAAATTTTAAAAGATTCAAGTCATACAAAGTATATGATCTGGTCACAATGGGATTAAATTAGAAATAAATAACAGAAAGATATCTGGAAAGTCTTCAAGTATTTGGAAACTAAATAACATGCTTTTATATAACCCATGGGCCAAATAAGAAATCAAAAGAAAAATTAGAAATTATTTCGAACCAAGTGAAAACAGAACATAACAAAATCTGTGGGATGCACCTAAATTAGTGCTCGAAGGGAAATTGATAGCATTGAATGCCTTTAAATAATAGAAAAAGGGTGGCATGTTAAATCCAATGTGAGCTGAAAGGTTATAATCAATATAAGAAAAATCTGTGAAAAAATATGAAAAATAATAGAGAAAAATTAGTGAAACCAAAGCTCTTTTATTGAGAAGACTGATAAATTGATAAACCTCTAGCCAGGCTGAGTAGGAAAAAAAAGACACAACGTAAATTACCAATGTCAAAAATGAGAGAGCATGATCATTAGGGATCCTATAGGCATTAAAAAAATAAATAAAGGAATAGTCTGAACAATTTAATGCCAATAAATTTGACAATTTAGAGGAAATGGACACATTACTTGAAAGATGTAGAATACCAAATTTCACTTAAGAAGAAATGGATAACCTGAATGTACTTACATCTATTATAGAAATGGAATTTGTAGTTACAAAACTCCTCTTCAGGAAAATTACAGGCCCATATAGTTTCACAGGTGAATTCTACCAAGCATTCTATGCCAACTTCCAGACTAAAAATATGAAATACTTAGAGATAAATATGTGAGAGACAAAAGATGTAGCGTACACTAAAACTGTTAATACAAAGTATTCTGAGAAAACTTAAAGACAACCTATATAAATGGAGAGATACACTTTGTTCATGGGTCAGAAAATTCAATATTGTTTAGATGTTCAGTTCTCCCCAAATTGATCTATAGATTCAAAGTAATCTCAGTCAACATCCCATTAGGTTCTTAGGTAGAAATCGATAAGTCAATTATAAAGTTCACATAGAGAAGTATCTCAGGAATAGAAAACAAATGCCACATGTTCTCACTTAGAAGTGGGAGCTAAGTGAGGGGTAAAAGTGGTCGTAAAGTGGTGTAATGGACTTTGACAACTAAGAAGGGGAGAGGCTGGGAGGAGGACGAGGGGTGAAAATCTACCCATTGGGGGCAACGTACACTGTTCTGGTGACTGGTACACTAAACGCCCTGACTTCAGCATTATACATTGTACAGTTCATCCATGTAACAAAAAACACTTGTACCGCCTAAATCTATTGAAATAAAAATAAATAAAGTTCACATAGAAATGCAGTAGACTTAGAACACTCAAAACAACTTTTGAAAACAGCAAGTTTTGATTATTTATGCTATCTGATTTCAAGATAGTGTGGTATTGGTGTAAAGATAGACATCAGTGGGACAGGATAAAGAATCTAGAAATAGACCCATACATTTATGGTCAGTTGATTTTTTTCAACAAGTTGCCCAGGCAATTCAGTAAGGAAGGTATAATCCTTGGTATAATGGTACATCCATATGCAAACAAACAACCAAAAAGTACCTCAACTCTTACCTAACAACACATACAAAAATTATCTTGAAATGGATTGTAAGCCTAAATTGGAGTTAAAACTCCAAACTTCTAGAAGAAAACATATGAGACTATTTTAATGACCTTATGACTTTGGGTTTGGCAAGTTTTTCTTAAGTAGGATTTCATATGCATGAATTATAAGAAATTAATAAATTGTACTTTACTAAAATTAAGAATTTTGATTTTTCAGAAGACACTTATGAAAGGAAAATGCAGGCCACGGAGTGAGAGAAATTATTTGCAAATCGTATATCTGATAAAGGGCTTGTATCTAGAAAACATAAAAGCACTTTCTTACAACTCAGTAAGATGAAAACCCCATAACAATGGGAAAAAGATTTAAACAGAACCTCATCAATGAAGACGTATAAATAGCAAAGAAACACATGTAAAGATGCTCAGTATCGTTACTCTTTAGGAAATTGCAGATTTAAACCACAATGTGATACACATCAGTGAAAATGACTAAAATTAGACACTGACTATACCAAATGCTTGTGAGCATTCGAAGCACCTGGAACTCTTATTCATTGCTGGCAGGAATGTTAAATGGTGTCACCACTTTGGAGACTGCTTTGGCGGTTTTTTTAAAAGTTGAACATACTGTTTGTTGTATGATTCAGCTATCCCACTCCGTTTCCGTTTTCCCAGAAATAATGAAAACATATGTACACACGTGTGCTCATTCACAGCCTGTTCATAGCAGCTTTATTTGTAATAGCACAAACGAGAAACAGCCCAAATGTCCATCGACAGGTGAATAGAGAAACAAATGGTGTTACATCCACACAATGGAATACTACTGAGCAGTAAAGAGGAACAAACTATTATACATGCAACAACGTGAATGAATCTAAATTATGCCTAGTGAAAGAAACTAGATAAAAAAATGTATATTCTGTATGATTGTATTTATATAAAATTCCGGGAAATGCAAAATAATCTATAATAACAGAAGGCAAATCAGTGATTGCCTGGGGATGTGGGGATGAGTGTTGGTGGTGGAGGGAGGGATTGCAAAGGGCATGAGGAAGCTTGTGGGGGTGACAGATTTTTCCTGATTGTGGGGATGGGTTCAGAGGTGTGAAAACTCACCAAATGTGTACTTTAAATATGTGAAACATTTCATATGTAGTTATACTTCAGTAACGCCAAAAAAAACATAGTATATGCATATACTAACAATTTTTAAAATGCTGCTGTTGATGAATAGAAAGAAAAAGTATGCACCACTCTCTAGGAAACCCTGAGGTGTTTAATAGCCTGATTTATATCCTCTGCAGCTTCCTCTGTTTAACTTCCAGGTCCATCCATATAGATCTAATTCCTTATTTTTAATATATTTAGTTTAGTTTCTTTCACTTCTTAGATAACAGTTATTTAACCATCCTCCTGTCAATGGGATATCCCGATTGTTTCCCATTTTAGTCACTACAAATAATGACACAATACATATCTTTATACATATCCTGAAGTATTGAAATTTTTTATTTAGGTACAGTAAATTTACCAAGGTAAGATTGATACATGAAAGAATATGTCCATTTTAAATTTTAACAAATATTTTCAGATTTCTTCTCAAAAAGACTGTAGCTATTGTGTCCCTTCGGCAATATGTATTTTTAACATTTGTCAGTCTCATGGGTTAAACATATTAATAGTTTCACATAGTGATTTTTATTTGCATTCTGTTGACTGCCAGTGAGGTTGACCATCTTTTTGTATGTTTTTTGGCAATTTGCATGTTCTTGTTTGTAAATTTCCTGTTCATATCCTTGATTTATTTTCTACTGGATGATTTCTCTTTTTATTTATTGGTTTTTTAAAAATAATATTGGTGCTGGCCAGGTGCAGTGGCTCACGCCTGTAATCCTAGCACTCTGGGAGGCCAAGGTGGGGGAGGATTGCTTGAGCTTAGGAGTTCGAGACCAGTCTGCATGAGACCGAGACCCTGTCTCTACTAAAAATCGAAAAAATTAGCTGGGTGTCATGGCACGTGCCTGTAGTCCCAGCTACTCGGGAGGCTGAGGCAAGAGGATTGCTTGAGCCCAGGAGTTTGAGGTCACAGTGAGCTATGATGACGCCACTGCACTCTACCCAGGGCAACAGAGCAAGACTCTATCTCAAAAAAAAAATAGTAATATTGGTCCTTTTTCTGTCCTATATGATGTAGATTTTTTCCAGTCTGTCATTCCATCTATTATGGTTTGTCTTGCCAAAGCAAAATTTAAAATTTTTATTTATAATATCTATTTGTTATGATTTCTGAATTTCCTGTTTACAAATTATATTCTAAATTTTCTTATATTTTTCTCTTACATTTTATAATTAGTTCTTTAATTGAGCTGAAATTTTAAAAATGTGTGATGTGAGAGAATTAATTCAGTATGTCCATATCAGAAATTTTTGATAACAATTCTTAGAGGTTTGCGTGTATATATATATATAAATATATATATATATATATTTTTTTTTTAGACAGGGTCTTTTTGCTCTGTCGCCTTTGTAAGAGTCATCATAGCTCACTGCAACCTCAAACTCCTGGGCTCGAGTGGTCCTCTTGCCTCAGCCTCCCAAGTAGCAGGGACAACAGGTGCGCACCTCCACACCGGGCTAATTTTTCTATTTTTTTTGTAGAGACAGGGGTCTCTTGCTCAGACTGGTCTTGAACTGGCCTCAAGCGATCCTCCTGCCTTGGCCTCCCAAAGTGCTAGGATTACAGGTGTAAGCCACCACGCCTGGCTGCATTTATATAGTTTTAAGACATTTATATTTTTAAAATCTTTTTAGAAATATTTAATTACATAAGTAATAAATACATCTATTCTTTTTATTTTAATAAAACAGTGTTCAAAATACTTACACACTTACCTCCCCACTCCCCATCCCCCCATAAAAACTTCTGTGTTTCTCTGCAGAGAGAATCAATGTTACAATTTTGGTGTACTTTTTCCTAGACCTTTTAAACTTTTGTGTACATATATATGAACCTCTAGAAAACATAGCGTTACTTGGGGTTTATCTTCTTTTTAAAAAAATTCTGATTATATCATACCATGTTGCTCTACAGCTTACTGTTTTCACCCAACAATCTGTTTATAATTTATTTGTATTGATATAATATCTAGTGAATTCTAAGTTTTCTGTGATAATTGGTAATAAAGGCTCTAACCAGAGTTCACATAATGGTATCTTTTGTCCATCCTAGTAATTTTTTGACTGTCTTATTTATTTTTCTTACGCATTTTGTCCAATTTCTAAGTTAATTTTTTGAAAGTTAAATTCCTTTTCAGCCAGTGATGTCTCTTTACAAAACCAATGTAAGCATTTCTTTATCCTGTAGCCTTTTTGGAAGTCTTCATGAGAAGATAGACAACTTCCAGTAGGCTTTAGTTAGATTTTTTAATTATTGTTGCCTATTTTGGAAAATGTTTATCTTTAAAAAGTTAATTTTAACTTCAGGCTATGAAATGGAAGTTGAAAAATCAGACTAAATAATTCTTCATTAATTTATCATTTTAAGAGATGTGTACGTTGATTTTACCTTTCATCTAAATACACAATTATGAATACACAATTGATATTATTCTCTTAGTTTGAAAAGTTATTCATATGTTAATTCTGATTGTGAAAATGGTTTTAAAACATTTTTATAAAAGAGATAGCAAAGAAACTACTTAGAACTCATTTACAAATGTGTTTTAAAGCTATTTTTAAAATCACTTGGGAGAGTCCACAGCTATTAATATATAAATTGGTAGTTGAAAGCAATCTTTTAGGTCTACTTTGGTATCAGATAAGCTTTGAGAGGTGTAATCAAAATTGAAAAATTAGTTAAAACATTACCAGACTGTCAAAATGAATATAATTAACTGGTTTGGTGTCTTATTAAAAATCCAAAGGATACATTTTTAAAATAGTAAAGTGTATTTTAAAAGTTAGAGGACTGCCTTGTGGTATTCAAAAATCACCACCCTTCATAAAAACATTCTTTCCCAATTTTGATTCACTGACAAAAAGCTCATAAAGGGACAAAGTGGTTCACCAAAGTTGTAATACCACCTCCAATTTACCATTTTATGACAAACACATCTGTTATTAATTTTTGCTAAATTCACTTTTTTTCTGTAACATTTTATTTCTTTTCTAAACAGTGTGTTTATGGCAAAATGTTAACAGCTATTAAATCTACAGCATGGGTATTTTTCACACCATTTTCTCTATTTTCTATGTGTTTGAAAAGTTCAGAATTTGTCTTTTAAAATTAAAAATATTATTTTTTAATGGGAGCTTTGGAGATTTTTAAAAAACTGTGCCAGTTTCTGTGGGAAATAAGAGTGAGAACCCAGAGAGGCCCCAGATTCTTTGATTACTACTTTAAAAAGACGTCTGCTTGTTTGTATAGTACATCCTGGCAGTCTGCTTCAGGAGAAAGCAGCTCTGTGGGCTAAATAATAGATGCACCTCAAGAAAAAAAGGAGGAGGAGGAGGGGTCATTGTGGTCTGTAGTTCAAAATGTTTGGGAAATTTTAGGATAAGCAAAATTTAATAATTTTATTACTTTAATGTCCTAATGGGCATTATAAATCTCTAAAACTTGAATATGCTGCATGCAACATTTCCCAAACTTATTTAACTTTCAAACCCTTTGTGGAAGAGCAGCATGCAGGACTAATTTTCTGAAGAAGACATTGTGGGGAATACTGTCTTACAGTTTATGAAGTGCCTTTGTGATGATTCACATCACTCTGAGGAATGCTTTCTCTGTCCTCATGTTTGAGGGAGAGGAAATTCACATGAAGGAAGAAAGGTGAGTGGCTCTAGATTCACATCAGCATAAAACTCCAGAGCTGATAGCTGATTCCTTTTTGCCTTGTGTTTTCTGACTTCGTTGTCAGATGTCCCGAGAGGTTGAGTGGGCTGAAGGTTGGCAGGAAGCTGTTGGATCTCAATTTGTATGATCTTGGGATATAGCAAAGAAAGCCAACTGAAAGAGTTAGGAAAGGAAAAATTTACCTAGTAAATACCATTAGGAGAATGAGAAAAATAAAATTTAGTTGTACTGTCTTATATACTGCAATAAATTCTGGGAGAATTAAAAATTTAAACACAAGAAAACTCTTATAATAGACTTAACCCTGGTAAGAAGATGTTTCCTATTTATAAAATAGAAATATCAGTTACAAGATTAATAAATTTAGTAGAGAAAATAAAGGAGATACATGTACTAGATAATACACATATTAAATGCTTAATTACCCAAATATATTAATATATAGATCTATAAAGATAATACCCGATTGTACTGAATAGATTGTTCAATAAGAATCAGCATATGTAATACTACTTGGGGTGAATTTGGCATTATAGTGCTAGGCCCTGTATATATTATCTCTGAATTTTATCCCCGTATCAGTGATGAGGTTTACCAAGGTTAGATAATTGTACCATGGTTATACGACCAGCATTTGACAGAGTCTAATTTAGGCCAGTTCTATCAATTTTTAAAGTTCACCCTCTTGACCCTACTATATGACTTTCTAAGACCGTATACTTCCTGAGATAACCAAAGAAATAATAATACTTACATAGCACTTACTATGTTATGGCCTGAGCACTTTATGTATATTAAGTCATTTAGTCCCTATAACAAAAGTTATGAGACATCAGTATTATTAATATTTCAGTTTTTCAAATGAGGAAATTGAGGCATAGAGTAGTTAAGCCTCCATACTTAATCACTGTGCTATGCTGAATCTCTGAAATAAAATTTAACTACAGTATACAACCTTATATCTATTACTCACGAAAGTAAAATGATCAAATATTATATATCACTGAGAGTATATAGGCACAATTTTTGTTGTATTGTAAATTATAATAATTTTGAAGGGCATTCTCACAAGTACCACCAAAATGCAACATAACCTTTCATGGGATTTATTGCAAGAAAATAATTGAAAAGGGAAAAAAGTTCAAAGATATTAATGTGCTATTTGTAATAATGATAAAGAATAAATAACTGACAAACCCATGATTGGAATAGTCAAGGAAATGAACGTTAACTGAGTTCTTGCACTGTTGCTGACATTGTTCTCATCATTGTACTTGGTTAGTTCAAATTTATTCTCCACAGTAACTTTATGAAGTAGGTGGCATTGCCATTTTCACAGAAGAGCAAACTGAGGGCCAGGCAAATGTCATGGACCCAGATCTTTCTTGACCCCAAATATTGAGTCCTTAACAATATCATTATGAAGACAGTACAATGTTATATGTCATTAACAATTATAACTATGGAGATGTGGGAATATTTGTGGAAGTATTATAACTAATAAACCCTCCAATGTGTACACACTAATTTAATCTGTAAGTTAAATTATGATATGTAATTGTTAAAAGAGGTCATAGGAATTTTATCTAATAGAATTATTTGGTTTAGGGATAGCTTTCTTCTGTGTTTAATTAAATATATATTTTTAATATGTGCTTTAGGGCTTGTTCTGTCCTTTCCTACTTGGCACTTGGCCCTCAACTTATGCAGACTTATGTATTTTTTAATTATGTACTTATACTGTAGGCCTAGAGAAATGTAGGGAATTATTGCCATTCTCAGGTAGCAGGAAGGTTTGATTTGGTAGGAAGCCAGTATAATGTAGTCCTTGAGAACTTCAGCACTGTAGTCAAACAACTAAGGTTTGAGCCTCTGCTTCACTACTAGCTGTGTGACATTTGGAAGGTCACTTTGTTCCTGTTGATGCTATAATTTTTTTTTTAAGATTAAATGAGAGAATTAATGTGAAGGTTTAGCAAAAGAGTCTGGCATATAGTAAGTTCTTAATAAACTAGCCACTATCATCATTATTATTAGTACTAGTATTTAATTATTATTGGTTTTACTTAGAATTGAGGTCTATTAGACTACATTAGTTATCTATTGCTGCATAATAAACCACCAGACACTTCATGACTTAAAGCAACCATCATTTTATTTACTAGCTCACAATTCTTTTGGTTGGTAATTTAGGCTTAGCTCAGTCAGGTGGTTGTGCCTGGCTGGGCTCTCCTGTTCCTGGTTGGCGTCTCTCCGTGGGGCCTGTTCACAAGTGGTGGACACGTACCCAGCTGAAGAGTGGAAGATGCAAGGCCTCCTGAGGCCCGGGCTCCTAACCCACACAGCATCATTTCTGCTGCGTTCTGTTGGTTAAAGCCACAGGTTAGCCCAGATTCAAAGGGTGGGCAGTGGAATTCACCTTCTGATAGGAGTTGCTGCGAAGATTTTCTAATCTTTGATCTACCATATAGACCAAATAATGGAAAACCCTATTTCATACTTGTTAAGATCAACATACTGACTTTTGATAAGGAACAGAAAGATTACATTTGAGTGTGAGGACATTGTTAAAAGACTCAATAATATGACCTATTTATGAAAAGAAATCAATTTTGATGTAATTGATAACTAAAATTTTTTAAAGTATTCTTTTCAAAGTTAAATTGGTCTTGTTTTTAGAAAATTTCCACTATTAGGGAAATTAAAATGGGGACATAATTTTGATTTATTTCAAAGATAAGGTCACTCTTGAAAAAATAACCAAATACTATTTTTATATCCCCCAAAATTAATAAAGGACAATTTTTAGGCCTGCAGACTTTAAAAAATTATATAGTATTAATCTATTTTTAAAAATACCATATAGTATTCAACCCATTTAATCTTGTCAGATGATATATTAATGAGACATGGAGTAATTTGTGTCAAGTACAGTAGGTGGTGCTGTGATAAAACTTCTCTTCCTGTAAAGAGTTGCACTGAGGATTTGTCTATATTCTACCTATGTTGTTGCTAAAAAAAAAAAAAAAAAAAGATTCTAAATAAGGCAAGTCTGAAGAGAATCTAGCAAATTTGCTTAGCCTAATATACATTTACCTGCAGTGATTTCTTAAAAACGACAATATTAAGTACAGTAATGTTAGTGTTCCTTGAGCTAAATTCTACCAAAAATAAAAATGGAATGAACTATAAATGGATCCAGAGGCACACATCTTAACTCCTCAAAATTCTTCCGTGTGTGTTAATGTCACACAAGTTATTCCCAATTTCTCTTTCTTAACAACGAGGGTTTTAAATTGTTTCTTTATTGTTCATATAAGTTGAAACAGCAAAGAAGAAATGCAACGTGAGGCCAGAAGACAGTGAATTTTAATATGGTGATGCTTCACACTTTCAGTATTTCAAGGTACTCTTGAGCCTTCTCCTTTAAACAGAAATCTCAGTAGAAAAATTAATTCACAATTACTTGAACAGCATGAATAATTTTTCCTTTGAACAGTATTTCGAAAGGAGAGTTCCAGAAAACTTGAATATTGTACATTTAAAAGCACAGTGTAAAATTGTTGTAAGAGTAGTGACTTGGGTTGTTTGGTGTATTGAAGTGTAATGATGCAAGTATCTTAACATTTCATTTGCGTTGATTCTGGTTAAATTCGTGTATCCCAATCCTGGCTTTATAGGCTTCCCAGTCATCTGTGGAACATCTTTAAAAGTTTCAGGAATTCTGATGTAGCAGGTGTACTTACAGCACTGGCCTTGGTAAAATCTTGCTGCCATTTTAATGGCAGATATATCATGAAAAGTAACGGCAAAGCATATTCCGTCCTCTGAAGTTATCTTTGAATGGCCTAATGTTTGATCTTTACTAGGAGACAGCAGTCCTTGTTTAAAATCCATTTAGCAAGTTTGTATAAAGTTACATTTTGAAATAGGTAAACATTTACAAAACAAGAACAAAAAATAAATGTAATCTTAGAAAGCTATTATAAAGATAGAAATACTAATGCTGTTTAAATTTTTGGAAGCATATAATGGTTATCACACATGGAAAATAAACATTACTTGTGGTATTTGCTATTAGTCATTGGTTTTCTTTCTTGGTATAAAAAAGAAATGGGACTTATTTGTTATTTTAGTGTTAAAATATGAAAATTCTAAATGAAATTTACCCTATCATAATGTCATGCCTCTTTTCTCCACTTTCCCATTTGAATTCTAACAAATTAATTAGAATCTAAATTTAGCCTGTGATCTCTTACCCTTTAATTTTTGTTTCTCTTTTGAATTTGTTAAAATGATGATATTGCTTTTTTACCTGCTGTTTCTGATTCCCAGTTAGAGAACTGACAGTGCAGTTGGTTTTACATATTGTTTTTCAGCTGATTACCTGGCTCAGGCATTTGATTCTCTTTGTTTGGATTTGAAGACAGATGAAGGAAAAACCTTGTTTTTGGAATGTCAATCTGTTCCAGTACTATTGAGTCATCTAAGAATATCCAGTAAAGGACTCCTATCCAATGTCATTGATAGTTTGCTTCAGATGACAGTGGAATCTAGTAAGTTTTAAGTTTTATATACATATAGAAATGAAAATGGAATGATTTTGCTATCCTCATTTGGTCTGAATGTATAACTCCACATATTAGACACTATTGCATTTTATAATTTAAATGCTTAAAAAATATTTTTGACAGCTGTTTGAGTCATTACTAACATCACTCCTTTGTTCAGATTTTCACTAATTTAGCACAATTTCCAGTAGTCATTTGTTATGTGGGTACACTGCAAATGTTACTCCCATATTTGAGCCTCTTTCTCTGTTCTCTTTTGTCCCATGATTCTGACAGATCTAATCATGTATTCCATGTTTGCTCAGAAGGAGTGAAGTCATCAAATATATCTCCATCTAAAGTGGGAAAAATGACACAAACATATTCCTGTTGTTGCCTCTTCAACCATACTGTTTTATTGGAGGAATTGGGGACAGGAGGGGGCGACTTCAGCTGTGTATGTGGCTACTCCAATTCCTACTTGTAATGTTTTATAGTCTGTGGGTTTTTTTCTTTTGGGTTTTTGTATTGGTGTAACAGTTTATTTTAACTTGCTGTTATTAGTTTCTAATTGAACACAGATATGTATAGGGATATCAATTATCAGGGCTTTGCTTTGCTTCCATTGACATTGGTCTTTGAACCTTATGCAACCCCTTGACTTATAACAAGTAGCCATTTTGCTTAAATAATTCTTTTTCTTTTGTAGTCTGCCTTCTTCCTTCTTCCCTCTTCCTTCTACAGCATGCCTGTAGTCACAACTATTCAGGAGGCTGAGATGAGAGGATCACTTGAGTCCAGGAGTTTGAGACCAGCCTGGGCAACATAGTGAGATCCCATCTTAAGAAAAAACAAACCAAAAAAACCTAAAACTAAAATGTTTATGCCCTCCAGGGGTGGAAACTCAAAGTGGAAAGCCATTGCTTTGCATGATAGGGAACAACCTGTGCACTTGGTGCTGCCTGTGGGTAACTCCCTAATGGTTGGGTGCAAAGCATGGTTATGCTTCTAACAAGGTACGTTTGGTGTATAGTTTCACATTTCAATTCACTTTTGTATACGGTGGTGTTTTTCCTTCACAATATCCCTGTGAAGGAGGCCTGATAGGGAGATTGAGGCCCAGAAAAATTAGGTAACTTCTCCAGGGCTTCCCACAGCTTGACCAAGGTAGAACTGAGAATTAAGACCTCTGACTCTAGACATAAGGCTCATTCTACCATAGCACTGTAATTAGGTTTTCCAGGGTTCCTTTTCCTCCTGTCCCAAAATGTCCTTGGTCGCTGACATATTTTATCAATATTTTTAGCCATTCGTAACGGTTAAGATATTGGACTTACAGTTCAGGATCTAGCTACCTAGATTAGTAATCTTGGGGTCTTATATTTCAGTTTACGGATGTAAGGAGTAAAACAAAAAGTGAAAAATTAGTGAATTTAGGCACAGAGATCCAAGATTACTTGTTTAAGTAGCTAGATTTCCAACTTGCTTCACAGGAATTTTTTTTTAATAAGGAAAAACAAAAATTTTACCAGATGTAAATATCTATTCATCAGAAAAAGTCTTACTGAATATATCTAAGAGAGATGAAATATTGCTCCTTGTAGTCAAAGGAAAACTATAATTTTATGAAATAGTTGACCTACTTGGGTGAAATGACTTTGTGGCACCAAAAATTCAAATCTGGAAAAATTAGGTTAGATTAGATAGTTAACAGTCATTCACATTTGTTTACCTTAGTTCAGGTTACTCTCAAATCCAAGATTATGCGTTTCTTGGTCAAATCTAATATATAAAGCAATTTCCAATGCTGATTACTATGAAATCCGTGTTGTTTTTAGTGATAGGAAACTTTTGGAAGATCAGAAATGGGCAAATACTTCGGTGATGCTTGACTGATGTTTATTTATTTCCTTGATATATTTCCCATTTTTAATGTAAATCCAATACCTGTTATCCAAGACAGTTTGTTGAAGGTATAAGCGAATGATAGATTAAGTTTTGTTTTTTCAAGTTTTGAGATTAGGAACTCATTTCATCATATACTTAATTTTCACATATCATTTTTTTAGGATAATAAGAAAAAGTTGTTGCAAAAGAAATCTCACTAGAATTGATTTGTGAATGGTTTATCTTATCTTAATAATGGGCATTGGTGGCCAGCTGTATGTGAGGTGCCGTGTTTCAAAGCATCATGTTTATAGCGCTCTGCAGAGCCTGGGGCTTCCTCAGGAGCCTTCATGGGCTGGGGAGGAGGTGTCAGTGGGCTAAGTTCTGTGTGCCTGTGACTAGGAAGTCAGTACAGAAATTGAGTGTTTAGAAACTTGTGTAGTAATTTGACAGTAGTTTTATGTCTATTAAATCTGATAATTAAAAGCATTTGGACTAGTATTTTATATTTTCCCTTTTTTTGAAAATTTCATTTTGTTAGTATTTTTAATGGCATTTTGTGAAAGGGTGATGGCTTCTCTGTGTTGGATTGGAAGTTTAAGAAGACTGATCCTTCACCATAGGAGCTTGAGAAGCAGTAGGCGATTCCATCGCACCGGACGCTTTGTGTTGAGGTGTGTTGTGGGGAGCAGTGCTGCAGAGCAGTGTTCTCCCATCTCCACTGTGTCCTTCCTCCAGATCCATCTTTTCAGATATGAGAAACATCAGCTGCACAGGTGCTATTTTTTGAAAGCTACTAAAATGCATTTCTTTGAGTATAAATTAAGATCTGCAACTTTATCTATCTTGCCATACGTATATTATGAACACGATTTTATTTTTAGATTGAGAGCTTCTGATTGTATCTATTTTTGGCATGAGTAGATACCGTGTAATAACTTAGTGGTGTTGCTGTTAGAAATTAGTTTGTGGTTTCTTTTTCTTTTTCCTGTCAGAGGTTGAAAGCTGTTGCTCACTTATCTGAGTTTTGCTGTGTGAGAACTTGAGTCTTTTTTTGTTGCGAAGAATACTTTCCTTTTCTTGTCAGACTTAGTTTAAACAGAGGGATTTAAGTTTGTATTATTTTAGTTTATTCTCTCTTGTGGCCTAGAAACTGCCTTGTCTAGGTAACATGCTACTGTTTAACAGTTGAATGGCAATAATGTATTTGAGGACATTTTGCAGACTTTTTTTAAAAGTAAAGTTTATTTTTATTATAAAAATAATAGAAATTGGGAAAACTACAAACCAGCAAAAAATAATTGTCTTGGGGTAGGAGTTGGGGAGATGTTGGTCAAGGATACAAAATTTCAGATAGATAGGAGAAATAAGTTCAGGAGATCTGTGGTATAGGCCGAGTGTGCATTATCCGAAATGCTTGGGATTTCACATTTTTTTGAACTTTGGAATATTTGTGTTATACTTACCAGTTAAGCATCCTTAATCTGAAAATCCAAAATCTGAAATGCTCCAATGAGCATTTCCTTTGAGCATGACCTTTGAGCATTATATCAGTGCTCAAAACGTTTCAGATTTGGAACATTTCAGGTATTGGATTTTTGGATTTGGGATGCTCAACCTGTATAATGTGGTGATTATAGTTAATTACAATGTATTGTATTCAAGTGAAAATTGCTCAGAGAGTACATTTTAAATGTTCTCACCACCAAAAAAAAATGTATTTGAGGGTAATGGATGTTATTTATCTTGATTTAGGCATTCCACCACATATTTATACATGATATCAAAACATCATATTGTACATGATAAATATATACAATTTTTATTTGCTAATTAAAAAAAATACATCCCAGAAAAAAAAATCTTTACTATCCAAAGATACACACTATTACTTCCTGTGGACATTTGCTGTCTCTCTTTTTTCTGTGAATGGTTTTTGTGATATTGGTTAGCTTTTTCTTTCCTTTTTTGAACATAGTTGTATCCTAGTGTATATACAGTTGCATACTTGCAATTAGGCCATGTTATACAGGTTGGGCATCCCTAATTCGAGAATCCAAAATCTGAAATGCTCCAAAATCTGAAACTTTTTGAGCACTGACGTGATGGTCAAAGGTCATGCTGAAAGGAAATGCTCGTTGGAGCATTTTAGATTTTCACATTAGAATGCTCAGCTGGTAAGTATAATGCAAAGAAAATATCAAAATGCGAGAAAATCTTAGGAGATACTGCAAGGAAATATACTTGGGTTCTTCTGTTTAAATTATGTGTATGAATATGGGTAAGAAAATGTAATAAAGTTAAAGATAGCAAAGAATTGTCAGATAGTTTGGATTCTTACTCCATGCCTTAAACTTATTCTATAGATCTAGAACTTATTTCTGAATATATCCATATTTCTTAGTTGGTGCTGGCACTATTTTTCATTGGCAGTTAATTTTACTTGATTTGGGCCACATAATTTCTTCCCTTCTTATTGTTTTTAATTTATTCTGCCATTCCACGATGTTTTCATTATTAAGGAGATTAAAGGAAGGATAATTTCAGTGAAATTATAGACGTGATATTTCCAGCAAAGCACCAACTTAGTGTATACTCACCTATGGTTCTAGTCATGAATCCTACATACATATAATCTATTTTCTCAGTTAAAAGTTTTCACATGGGAAAATTTCCTTTGTAAGTGTGTTAGTCCATTTTGCATTGCTAGAAAGGAATACCTGAGGCTGGGTAATTTATAAAGAAAAGAGATTTATTTGGCTTACAGTTCTGCAGACAGTACAAGAATCATGGTGCCAGCATCTGCTTCTGGTGAGGGCTTCAGGGAGGTCCCAGTCAAGGCGGAAGGTGAAGGGGGAGCAGACGTGTCACCTGGTGAGAGAAGGAGCAAGAGCAAAAGGAAGAAGTGCCAGACTCTCTTAAACAACCAGCTCCCAGTGAACCAATACAGTGAGAACTCACTACCACGGGAGGGCACCAAGCTGTTAGTGAGGCATCCACTCCGATGACTCAAACACCTCCCACTAGGCCCACCTCCAACACTGCAGTTAAATTTCTACGTGAGATTTGGAGGGGACAAGTATCCAAACTTTATCAATAAGGAAACACAATGGGAAAGTTTATTTTTAATAACTGAAAAATATATATATATATATTTTAAAGTTTAATAAAAACAGAGCAAAAGCTGTGTGGTATTTTGGGTTTGTGGTATTTCAAGAAACAGCAGGGAGCCAGTGTACTGAAGCAGACTTATCGAGGGCAGAGTAGTAAAAGAATCAGAAAGGGAAGGGGCTGGGGGTGCTCACTGAGAAGGGCCTTGTTGGCCATCATTGAGACTTGGGGATTTTTATGTAGTAAAACTCCTTGATCGTTTCCTTTCTATTCTGATTCATTGAATGTAATTTTATGAGCTTTTTTATATATTTATGCAAAGCCTTTATTTTTAATTGTTGCTTAATATTCCATTATATTTATGCACCATCATTTATTATTATTGATTAAGGCAACTGAGTTTTATGGGAAGTTTTTATGAAATTTAATAAGAAAATTGATTCATTGCCCTTCTGTCTTAGCACAAAAGAGCTTTGAAGTAGTTTTTGGTCAGCCACTTCAGGGATATGTGGCACAGGGAAACATAATGAACTAACAGTTCCTTCCGTAACCTCTGAAGTCTTTTTAAGAGTCCGTTAATGAGCACATGTAGCTGTATTTTTGATACTGGTCTCTGAATGCTGCCAGATTTACAGCTCTGTTAACAGTGAATAATCACTTTAATGATGCTTAGTAGCTCCTGGTCTGACACGTAATAGAATCTCTTTTTCTAAGATGTAAGGCTGGCCTTTCTGTGTAACACTAGATGATGTGAGCCCTTTTTTGTCAAGCTTTAGGTTTGTGTTGTATGGCCTATCTTGAGGAAACATATTCTGATATTTTGTGAAAACAAAAATAAAACATTGTATATGATAGGGAGGTAAAATCCAACCTGCCAATTAGTATGGTAAAAAAAGCTGAGAAATCAAATAAGTATACAGATGAAGAATATACTATTCTTATTTATTTTTTTAAAAAAAGATAAGAGTTTTCTGGCTATTTAACTTAAGGATTTTGTTTAACAAAGTTGCATTTACTGTTTAAAAGGTACTGCATTGACATAGCTCCTAACTTCAAAAGTACCAGAGTGGAAAGTCTTCCTTCAGTGACCATTTTCCTCCCTGGAGGGAACCGACACACACACACACTCTCTCTCTTATTTTTTCCTTTTTATCACAAGAATCATAGTGTGTTATATATGTTGTTGCCAGCAATTTATCTTGGAGATCTTCTCATATTAGTACATAATTTCTTCAGTTAAAATTCATTCATTTAAGCAGACCACCACTGATGGATATTTTGGTTGTTTCTAGTGTTTTGCTACTATAAACAGTGCTTCTATGAATAACTTTATGCAAAAGTAAGATTGTATATGTGAAAGCTTATTTGGTAGTGGTCATTATATTTTTAATTCTCCATCACATGGAGATAAATCACATATCTCCATTGGGTCAATCCCTGGAGATTTATCTTTTTCTTCTTTTTGGAAAATACTTGCCTGTTTCTCCTCTTTTCCTTGACTGTCTCTGTTGGTGTCTTCACATTAGACGAAATAACCACCTGTCTTAATCTTCACAGACTGGCCTCATTCTGGAGAAGATTGTCACCAATTAGCCCAGACAGATTCTGGGGCCTTTCAAACCTTCATGCTAGTCCCATCCACTTTCTTTGTTCTTAGCAGCCCCCTCCCTGGCATCTAAAGTATGCTGGTCCCTTCAGCACCTGCGGCCAGGGAGACTGAAGCCAGTTGCTCAGGCAGTCCTCATTTAAGGTGGGTCATTGGAAATGTGCTACACATCTTTCCCTTCCCAGGTGGAGCTGGGATTTGGGGTTTTTCACCTGCTTGCTCTGTGTTGAGCCAGAGGTTAGGGCGGGGGTTTGTGGGTATGGTGACTGACAGTCAAACCTCCCTGGGCTCTTAGAGTTTGCTAGGTTCTGTCAGTGCTCCAAGAGAGGCTAGACAGAGGCCAGTCCTCTGGGTAGTCCCTGGAAATGGTGAACACATTGTATACCTTTTTCTCTCCCTGGGGAGAGGCTGGAAGCTGGGGAGTCTTGTCCCTATCTATGGAACTGTGCCAGGGATAAGGGATTATGGCAATAGGGTATCTGAATTTTCCTACTGGCTTTGATGTGGCTGGTTTCGCACTCACTTGGGTGCAAGAGCATCTTAGAATTTGTGGATTTCACACAAAGGGAATCTATCTGTGAGTTGTTGAATCAGCATGTTTGTGGAGGAAGGAAGGTCCAAGGCTTCCTATTCTGCCATCTTGATGATGTCATTCCTTCTGCCTTCTTTTTATAAGGACACTCGCGATTGTATATAGGCCCACTGAGGTGATCCAGGATAGTCTCCCCATCTCAAGAACTTTAACTTAATCACATCTGCAAAGCCTTTGCCATATACGCTAACACTCACAGGTTCTAGTGATGAGGATGTGGACATCTTTTGGGGAGCTGTTACTTAGCCCACCACACTAGTCTTTCATTTATTTCTCCTCATCAGTTTGAGAGTTTCTGTTGCATTCAGGGTGATTTTATGTACAGGTACAAGCATCTGACCGCTTCATTATGTCTTACAGTGTGGTAGTCCTCAAGTATCGACATATTGAAATAATTGAATATTTACTTTATTATAAATTAGGGCATTATATTGATTAAAAAGATATGTGTAGGCCAGGTACAGTGGCTCACATCTATAATCCCAGCACTTTGGGAAGTCAAGGTGGAGGATTGCTTGAGGCCAGGAGTTTGAGACCAGCCTGGGCAACATAGTAAGACCCCATTTCTACAAAAAATTAAAAACTTAGTCAGGCATGTTGGCACGTGCCTTTAGTACCAGCTGCTCAGGAGGCTGAGATGGGAAGATCGCTTGAGCCCAAGGACTTTGAGACTGCAGTGTGCTATGACCACACCACTGCGCTCCAGCCTGGGCGACAGAGTGAGACCCTGTCTCTTAAAAAAAAAAAAAAAAAAAAATGTGTAAGTAGGTTATATGGCTTATGAATGTTGTCAAAATAAGTAAGGAGGAGTTATAAAGTATTTATTATAAAAAAATTGTACTGAGTCACTGGGTTGAGAACTCCTTTAGATCAGATAATATAGATACAGTTGTATATGTATGTGTTTATATAATTTCATATATAGATAGATGGGGAACCTGGGGCCATGAGAAATTAAATGACATTAAATGACTTGTTTAATGTCACATGGCTAGGGCCAGGGCAGTGATGAGGAATAAATAAGTCTTTTAGAAGAAGAAGTGGAGATAAGAAGCTTCCCCTGGAAGTTAGGACCCCAGAACTGAGGGATTCCAGAGCAAGAATTAATGACACATGCATTGTGTCTCAGGAATTTAAAAAGCAAGAAAAAAAAGAAAAAAAGCCTTGGAATTCTCCTAGGAATGAGAAGTAGAGGGAGGAACAGAAGTCTGAACAGAGGTTTGAAACTGGGAAAATGGCAGACTGGGAGGTTTGCTTGGAGAGTTGCTAGTTGTGAATGTGGATTGCCCGCCCCTGAACTAGCACCGCCCCACCTCACGTCGGTGGCAAACTCCTGGCAAACTCCTACTCGTCTTGGAAGAAATAGCGTCTCATACCCTTCCTTCTTCCAAAAGGGAATGTGAGTGGACTTGAAAAAAATACCAAGGAGGAGAATTCACTTGGGTGTTTTTAAAAGAGTACCTATATACCTTCACACTGTTGCTTTTTTCCCCCTTTTTAGTATTTGTTGGTCCTTACTCAGTTTGAGGGATGGGCAACTAAAGTTTTTTGGTTGACATTGAATATTGCTGTGCTATAGCTTTTGTGTCAGCAGAACTAGAAATAAAAGCCTCACTATCTAAAAATCATACATTTTTGTCTCATGGAATAGCATGTTAATATCTGAGAGTTGAGAGTTTTTTTTTTTTTTAACAATTTTATTCTGATTACCTCCTTGCCTTAGAATTCTGAATAGATTAATATAGCTATTATCCGAGAAATACAAACTTGGATTCTGAGCATTTAAACTGCAAAAATGTTCTAGTCAGTTATCAACAGGCTGATGACTAACATATGTGGACATGATCACTTGTTGGTAGTATGTACTTTTAAAAAATATATAACTGCTGTAGGAAATGTTAGCAGATCTTGGATAAACAATTCTCTGGAGAGATTTCAGTGATTGACTTTTAAATTAATAAGAATTACATTTCTTTTCTTAAGTTGCCCACTGATAGTGTTTTGTCAGATCTTGTGTCAGTGTAACGTTGGTGCAGGGAGTCTGTAGTGTCGCTGTTTCTTTACTATTGATAGTGACCCACGACCGAGATTGACTGTGTCTTCAGGTAGCCTTCCTCAAATTGAAGATTTGAACACCCGCCCCACCAAGCGTAGGAACTACAGATTTATAACTAATATTGTGACTTAAGAAAAGCATTGAAAAAATTGTCTCAGTAAGTAGTTTAGACCCTTGCAGCAGAGGATATGGGTTAGCTCCCCCATTGTCGTTCTCCCCCTTTGTACGCCACATGCTGAAAAATCTAAACACATTCTCCTCCAGCCTTTCTTGCTGACAGGAGTGGCCGCATGCCTGACACACCTGGGGCCAGTAAGATGGAAGCTGGAAGTCTGCCAAGAATTTCTGGGAAAACTTTTGCTTTTTTTCTAATGGGGGAGAGGTGTATTTGGCACTAGTTCCTATACCACCTACCTTCTTTTTGCTTTGCTGTCTAGAGCCTTTGACCATGACACATGATGATAAAAGGTGAAGATGTTAGGGCAAAAAGAAAGAATCTGGGTTTCTGATGACATTTTCTTATATCTAAATCAGTTCTAGAAAGTGCCTACCTCCTGTGACAGAAAAAAGTAATTTTTTTCCTATTTTATTAAGCTACTTTAAGTTGAATTTCCTGTTATAATCCCAAGTGAACCACCACAGAGTTTATTTCCTACTTGGAGTGGGTTTTATTTTACTTTCTAAAAATTTTGTTCTCTTTCCTTAAAAATCCTTTTTTTTTTTTTTTGGTAATATTATATATGTTCATTATTTTAAAATTCAAGCAGAGATGGACATCAGCAAGATGGCTGATTTTAGATGCTCCAGGCTCTTGTTCCCCCACAAAAACATCAAACAAAAACTACTGACTAAAATAATTTCCTAGGAACTATGGAAGCCAGTCAGCGATTTGTAGCAATGAAGCCAATGCCTAGTCAAGAGAAAGCTACATGTAAAATGACAGAAAATTTCATGGTATATTTACTCACCCTTGCCGCTCCCTCTGTGGCACAGTACAGTGCAGACAGAAGTAAGTGGCCCAATTCTCCATTCTCTCCCTCAAAAAAGAAGGATTAGAGCAGAACTAGTTTGCAGTGTTCTGTCGTGTCCTATCTGTGGACTGTCCAAGCAACTGGTCTCTGATTTGCCCGACTCAGAGCACACACAGGGAAGGTAGCATAGTTTGGATCTCAGGCTGAAGGCTAAGGAAGGCAGGGGTGGGAACCATAGCACATGAAAGCTACAGGGAACTGCAGACCTGTAGGTGCCTGGGGGCAAGAGATTATTAACAGAGGAATACTATACTATATCTGAAGCTTTGAAAAGAAGCTGGGGTAAAACTCTGGGAAATTAAGACATTTAAAGGCAACCAGGGAAACTAGAAAAAAACAAAAAGCACACATGGGCCCAGACAGGATGTATGCCCAGAAAAGACCTGAGAAGACAGTAAGTCTACTCCCTATGCTGTTCCAAAGGCCCAGGGGCCTGATAATTAGTGAAGGTCTGCCATGCCAGTCTGCAAAGACTGGGAGAGGTGGCTGTTTTTTCAAATGCCAGATTTTCAGCAAAAGATTGTGAAGCATGCAAAGAAAGAGGAAAACATGGCCCATTCAAAGGAACAAAAGTAAATCTTCAGAAAACCTCCCTGAAAAAACACACACAGATTGGATTTGCTCAGGAAAGACTTTGGAACAACTATCTAATGAAAACACAAAGAATTAAAGGAAGTCAGGAAAATAATACATGAACAAAATGAGAATATCAACAAAGAGACAGAAATTATTAGGAAGGACCAAATAAATTCTGGAGCTGAAAAATGCTATAACTGAGTTGAAAACAGCAGACTTGAATAGGCAAAGTAATTAGTGAACTTGAAGGCAGGTCATTTGAAATCGAGTCTGGGGAGCAAACACAAAGAAGAACAAAGAAAAGTGAGCAGAGTCGAAGGGATTTATGAAATGCCATCAGGTGGCATTATTGGAGTCCCAGAAGGCAAAAGAGAGAGAGAGGGGAGCAGAGGGATTATAGGAAGAGATAATAGCTGAAAACTTACCAAGTTTGAGGGAAGATATGGATCTACAAATCCAGGAAGCTTAAGGAATCCAAGTTTGATAAACCCAAAGAGGCCAACACCAAGACACTTTGTAATCAAACCGTCAAAAGTCAAAGACAAAGACGACCTTGAAAGCAGCAAGAGAAAATGTGGTATCTACCTACAGTGGAGTCTAAAAAAGGAATGAAATTCTTATATATGCTACAAAATGAATGAGCCTTGAAGACTTACGCTAAGTGAAATGAGCCAGACATAAAAAGACAAATTTTGTATGATTCCACTTATATGACGTACGTAGAGTAGTCAAATTTATAGAGAAATAAAGTAGAATGGTGGTTGCCAGGGGTTATTGTTCAATGTACACAGTTTCAGTTGGGGGAGATGAAAAAGTTCTAGAAATGGGCAGTTGCACAGCAGTGTGAATTTACTTAAAGCCACAGCAACTATATATGTGAAAATGGTTAAAATGGTAAACTTTTATGTAATGCATAGTTAACCACAATTTAAAAATTAAATGTAAATAAACTTTTAGAACTCAAAAAATTCAAAGAAGAAGTGTAGAAATCATAAGCATTTTCAAAAAATCAACATGTACTGCATTGTTTAGAAATAACCATCGTTAACATCAGGTGAACGTTATGTCATACCTGTCTCTGTGGTTGTGTTGAGGTGGAAAGATGGGTGAATAGATAGATGTTATTTAATGAAATATATGTAACAGGAAAAATGAAATGGATTTGAGTCATAATTTTTTTTTTAACTGTAAGTGCCTCTGTTGAGAAACAAGATAAAAAACATTGAGTCCCTATATTTTTTACATTTTTTTATTGTGGTAAAATATACATGACATAAAATTTGCCATTTTTAAATGGTGTACACTGTATTTTTATAGTGTTAGTTTTAGGTAGTGTTGGCTACTCCCAGCCTACAGATGGGGCGTTAGCAGTATTGCATTTGCCGTCCTCCCCTCCACTTTCTGACTTTTTAAAGTTATGTTCTTATTTTTACATTGTCACTGTTTGTATTTTTACATTCTGTTTTGGGAACACAATTTACACCTTTGCTTCATATTAGTTTTATTTTCTTTGGTTTTACATTTAATTATATTCAGTACTCAAGACTAGTCCTTTTACTGTGGCATCTCCATTTCTGTGCTCTTACTTTTGAATAATCTCTTAATTGTTCCCTGTCCCACATACTCTGCCCTACTCCCCCCAGTTTAAGAAGTGCGTGTGGGTGCTCAGCCCTGTTACGTTTGAGAATGCCAGCCTGAGCGTCTGCACTTACAGGCTCTTGGCTGAGTAAAGTAATCTCCAGTCTCTCTTTCTTTTGTTCAACACTTTGTAAATACTGCTTCATTGTCTTTAGGCTTTCACTGTTGCTTTGGAGAAGTTAGAGGACAGTCTGTTTCCCCCCTTAGTGGTAATTTCTTGTTTAACTTGAGTAGCTGGTGACTTTTATCTTTGAAGTTCAGGGTATACCTTGGTGTGGAATGTTCTGTATTAGGTGTTCCTGGATCACACTTGTGCCCTTCAATCTGAAGAGTTAGTTCTTCGCTCATTTGAAATAAAATTTCTTACATAATGTATAATACTTATCTTTTATTAACTTCATATTAGGGACACCAATTATACATATTTTGGATCTTTTTTTAATGGTCTTCCATAGTTTAGCTTTTTTCTGGTCATTTCTCTCTGTCACTTTTTGTTTGCATTCTCTGTGATTATCTCAGAATTTTATAATAGTAGTCTAATTTTCAGCTATATTGTTTCTGTTTCTTGATGTTTTAAATGTATTAGTTCTTTAATAGTGTTTTGTGAACATTTTTTTCTCACCCTTTTTTAATCCTGTTGTCTTCTTTCTTATTTTATCGACTAGCCATGTTCTTATTAGGTCAGTTGAAACCCCAAAACTCTTGTGGAAATTTTTGATCTGTTCTTTGAGTTGTGTTTTCTTTCAGGATTGACTGACTGTCTTCTGCATGCTGTATTTCTTATTGATTAATTGATTAATCAGTTGCTATAATCTGTTTCTAATTATTGTTGCTCTTGCTTGAGTCTCCCTGTCCAGACTCTCTGTATGTCCTCATAGAGTGGGTGAGGGACTTCTGGACTTTCTTCTTACTACAGTGTCCGAGTCTGGTTTTTTCTTCCCTTCAGAGTTACTGTTTGAGAGCCATTTATCTTACTGTATACTTTTTCCCCCTATAACCAGTGATGACATGCCATCTTTGTTAGATTCTTAGGGCTGTGCTCTCACTTCTGAGTTTGCTAAAATATCTTGTTTGGTTTTGTTTCACCTAATTAGGAGGGTAGCAGGTATGAATATCCTATTCTCATGGAGAAATTCTTTTGGCTTCAGACTGGTTTCCCATCTCTGGAACATTAATTCCTAATTACTCCCTGGCAATCCCATCCTCTGTTTTCTAGTCAGAAGAGTGACAAGGTAAGAATAACCAGCTACTTTGCTCCTGTCCAGATACAGAGGGTACTGGTGAGAGTTCTCACGCTGTTGTCAGTTCTCAACGTGTCTCTCGGGAGAGGGCGTGTCAGGGCGGCCTAGGAGTCTGGCCATTGTTGTGACCCCTCTCCACTCAAGAGTTGTGGTTTCTATCCTAGGCCATTTGCCACAAAATATTTAAAGTTCATGACATTGGGTGTTGCACCTTTCTATTTATGTGTTTGTGTTTGGTGGTTACAGGTGAGGCTTTTTGTTTTTGCTAGGTTTTATTTGCTTTATAGTTTTTGATCCATATGACTAGGTATTAGGGGAGGGAAATTCCCTCAGGCGTTTTTAATCTCTCCGATTTAATGTAGAAATCATTGAAGACATACTAGGAAATCTATCCAGTGTGATATGAATTTTAGAAAAGGATTCTCCTGGCCCACTGGGCCCTCCCTCTCCTCTTCCTCCTCTTTCTTTCCTTCCTCCCTCCTCCTTTCCCTCCCTCTCTCCCTATCCAAGTGTCTTAGACAGTTTGGGCTACTGTAACAACACACCATAGACTGAGTGGCTTATAAACAACAGAATATATTTCTCACATTCTGGATGTTGAGAGTCCAAGATGAGGGTGCCAGCATGGTCAGGTTCTGGTGAGGGCCCTTTTCCAGGTTGCAAACTGCCAACTTGTTGTATCCTCATGTGGTGGAAAGAGGGCACCAGAGCTCTCGGGAGTTCCTTTTATAAGAGCACTTAGTCACAAACACTCATTGTGCTACTGGCCCCATAAAATTCATGTCCTTCTCACATGCAAAATATATTCATTCTATCCCAATAGCCCCCAAACTCTTGTTTCAGCACCAACTCAAAAGTCTAAAGTCCAGAGTTTTATCTAAATAGCATTTAAATCAGATGTGGGTGAGACTCAAGATGTGATTCATCCTGAGGCCAATTGCTGTCAAGCTTTGAGCCTGTGAAATGAAACAAGTTATTTGCTTCTAAAATGCAGTAGGGGAACAGGGGTAGGATAGACATTCCCATTCCAAAAGGAAGAAATAGGAAGGAAGGAAGGAATGGCAGATCCCAGGCAAGTCTAAAACCCAACAAGGCAAACAACATTAAATCTTAAGGCTTAAGAATAGTAATCTTTGACTCCATGCCCTGCCTTTTGGACATACTGGGGTGGGATTTGGGGCCCCAAGGCTCTGGGTGACCCTGACCCCATGTTTTTTACAGGGCACAAACCACACCACAGCTCTCATGGGTTGGAGTCTCGTGCCTGCGGCTCTCCCAGGCTAGAGTTGCACACTGGTGGCCCTACTGTTGTAGGGTTTCAGGGGCAGCCCCAATCCCATGGCGTGTCTGGGCATTGCACTACTGGAGTCTCTCTGTAGTGGCTGTGCCCCCACACCTCTGCTAGGTATTGCCCTATTGTGGGCTGTCAGTGGTGGCCCTGCCCCTGTGACAGTTCTCAGCCTGGGCACTGAGGTTCTCCGAGGAATCCTTTGAAATCTAGGTGGAGGCCACCACATCATCACAGCTCATGCACTCTGCACACCCATGGATGTGGCACTGCACGGATGCCATGCCAATGTTTACCACCTGTGCCTTCCAGAGGTACTATCTGAGCTACACCTGAGCCCACTTGAACATCAGCTGGGGTAGCCAAGGAACTGCACCAGAATTAGGGGAGCAGAGCCTTAAAGTCATTCTGCCTGAAGGCCCTGGCATTCTGAGCCTGCAGTGAGTGGGTAGGGCAGCCCTGAAGATCTCCAAAATGCCTTAGGGGTCTTTCTTCCATTGTCTTGATGAATAACATCTGGCTTTCTTCTGTCCACACTAATCTTATCAAATGGTTGGTTGGCCACACCCTTCGTTTCTCTTCTGAACAAGCTGTTTCATTCTTTACAATGAAACACGTTGAGGATTTTCCAACTCTTTTAAGTTTTGCTTCCATTTTGATTATAAATTTTGTCTTTTATTCATTCTCTTTTCTCACATTTTACTATAAACAGTCAAAAGAAGCCACATAGCACCCTCAACACTTTGCTTAGATATTTTTCCTCAATGCTTTGCTTAGATATTTTTCCCACCAAGTATCCTATTTTATCACTTATGAGCTGCTGCTTAAGCAAAACACTAGGGCATGAACACAATCCAACCAGGTTCTTTGCCACGTTATTACAAAGACCACCTGTCCTTCAGTTTCCAATAAAGTGTTCCACATTTTTGTCCGAGACCCCATTAGAGCGGCCATTACCGTGCACCATTCTGACCGTGGCCACTCAGGTGATCTTTAAGAGGATTGAGGTGTTCTCAGCAGCTCTGCTCTTCTGAGTCTTCGTCAGAACTGCCCTTGATGCTCCACTCACAGCAGTCTAGGCTTTTTCTAGCATGCATCTCCAAACCCTTCCGGCCTCTACCCGTTACCCAGGTCCAAAGCCACTTCCACATTTTTAGACATTTGTTACAGCAGCAGCCCACTCCCAGTACCAGTTTCTGTCTTTGTCTGTTCAGGCTGCTATAACAAAATAGATTAGGTAATTTGTAAACAACAGAAATGTTTTATTTACACTTCCAGAGACTGGGAAGTCCAAGATCAAGGTGCCAGCAGATTCAGTGTCTGGTGAGGGCCTGCTTCTCATAGATGGCACCTTCTAGCTTTGTCCTCACATGGCAGAAGGAGCAAACAGGCTCCCTCAAGCCTTCTTTGTAAGGGCACTAATCCCGTTCAGCAGGACAGTGCCCTCATGCCCTCATCACCTCCCAAAGTTCCCGCCTCTTAATACCATCACCTTGAGGGTTAGGTTTTAATATACGAATTTAGAGGGGACACAAACATTCAGATCATAGCAATCACTAATCCCTATTCATGAAGGTGCCACCTTTATGATGTAATTACCTCCCGTAGGCCCCACCTCCTAATACTGTCACAGTGGGGTTAGGATTTGAACATATGAATTTTGGCAGGACACAAACATTCAGTCCGTAACAGCAACAGCAAGTTTATTCAAATTGAAATTCTTCTGAACTTAATATAATTAATTTAACATTGTAGTGTCGAAAAAAATGTTAAAACTACAATGTTTCAACCTTGTAGTTAAACTTAACCTAATTCATATAAGAATACCACAACTTTGTTCTTCCTGTATTTTATGTGTGCCTTAAAGCTTCAAAAGAGAAATTGGAACTCAAGCCAGTGACCCTTTTACTTCTAAAAGACCTGTGCAAGCTTCAGTTTTCAAATATTCTGATATATTAAAATTTTTGGATGGTGTTGGCTTTTTTCTGTTGCAGAGGGCATACAAGGAAGTTCTTTTATTTGGCTTAGGATTTTATTTGGGGCTTTTTATAATAACCCTTAAATGTGTGTGTTTTGTTCATGCCAAGGCCTAATTTATATATAAAATATGATAAAACAAAGTAAAATACATTCTGTTTCATGCTTTTGCAATATACAGACAAATGATCATTATAAATTTTCTTGTGTGCTTTTTTAGGCTTTTATATTGAAAACATTGATATTGTAGATTGTAGGTATGTTAAGAACCTTCAGTGATCTTTCTGGTAATGACTTATGATTGTTCTTTTTTTTTTATTATTTTTTTATTTTTTTAATTTCAGAATATCATGGGGGCACAATACTTTGGCCATACACATTGCCCCTGTTCTGCCCGTGTCAGAGCCACAATCGTGGTCATCCCCCAAACTGTGCTCCCCACATCCATTCAGTGAGAGTTTTTCCCATCCCTTCCACCCCCCTCCCGCCCGCCCGCCCTCAGATGAATGTTATTGCCCTGTGTGATGTAAGTGTTCATCAGTTAGTACCAGTTTGATGGTGAGTACCAGTGGTGCTTGTTTTTCCAATCCTGTGACACTTTGCTTCGAAGAATGGGTTCTAGCTCCAACCAGGATAATACCAGATGTGTTAATTCACTGTTGTTCCTTATTGCTGAGTAATACTCCATGGTATACATATACCACATTTTATTGATCCACTCGTGTATTGATGGGCACCTGGGTTGTTTCCACAACTTTGCAATTGTGAATTGTGCTGCTATGAACATTCGAGAGCAGATGTCTTTATTATAAAATGTCTTTTTTTCTTTTGGATAAATACCCAGTAGTGGGATTGCTGAGTCAAATGGTAATTCTACTTTTAATTCTTTGAGGTATCTCCATATTACTTTCCATAGAGGTTGTATTAATTTGCAGTCCCACCAGCAGTGTATGAGTGTTCCTATCTGTCCACATCCCCGCCAACATTTGTTATTTGGGGATTTTTTGATATGAGCCAATCTCACTGGAGTTAAGTGATATCTCATTGTGGTTTTGATTTGCATTTCCCTGATGATTAGAGAAGTTGAGCACTTTTTTATATGTTTGCTGGCCATTATTCTGTCTTCTTTTGAAAAGTTTCTGTTCATGTCCTTTGCCCATTTTTTAACAGGGTTGTTAGATTTTTTTTCTTGTTGATTTTCCTAAGTTCTGTATAGATTCTGGTTATCAGCCCTTTATCAGAGGTGTAGCATGCAAATATTGTCTCCCATTCTGTAGGTTGTCTGTTCACTCTAGTGATAGTTTCCTTGGCTGTGCAGAAGCTTTTTAATTTGATCAGGTCCCATGTATTTATTTTGGTTGCTGCTGTGATTGCTTTGGGGGTCTTCTTCATAAATTCTTTGCCTAGGCCAATGTCCATACGAGTTTTTCCAACGTTTTCTTCGAGAATTCTTATGGTTTCATGTCTTAGGTTTAGATCTGTTATCCATTGTGAATTGATTTTTGTGAGAGGTGAGAGGTGTGGGTCCAGTTTCAGTCTTCTACATATGGCCATCCAGTTTTCCCAGCACCATTTGTTGAATAGGGAATCTTTCCCCCAGTGTACATTTTTCTGGAATTTGTCAAAGATCAGGTGACTGTATGAGGTTGGTTTTATATTTGGGTTCTCAGTCCTGTTCCATTGGTCTACGTGTCTGTTCTTGTGCCAATACCATGCAGTTTTGGTTACTATAGCCTTGTAGTATAGTTTGAAGTCTGGCAGACAAATGCCTCCCAAATTGTTCTTTTTGCTTAAGATTGCTTTGGCTAGACGGGGTCTTCTCTGGTTCCACACGAAGCGTAGAATAATTTTTTTTAGATCGGCAAAAAATGATGTTGGTATTTTGATAGGGATTGCATTGATTCTGTAAATTAATTTAGGTAGCAAAGCCATTTTTACTATGTTGACTCTGCCTATCCAAGAGCATGGTAGGGCTTTCCATCTATTTACATCCTCTGCAATTTCTTTTCTCAGTGTTTCATAATTCTCTCTATATAGGTCTTTGACCTCCTTAGTTAGATATGTTCCTAAATATTTAATTTTCTTTGTTGCTATTGCGAAAGGTATTGCATCTTTAATTTGTTTCTCGGCTTGATTGTTATTAGCATATATGAAGGCTATGGATTTGTGTGTATTAATTTTGTATCCTGAGACTTTGCTGAATTCATTTATCAATTCCAGTAATCTCTTGGTTGAATCTTTGGGGTTTTCTATGTATAATATCATACCATCTGCAAATAGTGAAAGTTTGACCTCTTCTGCCCCCATCTGGATGCCCCTAAATTCCTCTGTCTTGTCTAATTGCTGTGGCCAGGACTTCCAGCACTATGTTGAAAAGAAGTGGAGATAGTGGGCACCCTTGTCTGGTGCCAGTTTTAAGGGGGAATGCCTTCAATTTTTCCCCATTCAGTATGATATTGGCTGTGGGTTTATCGTATATGGCTTTAATAGTTTCTAGGAATGAGCCATCTATGCCTATATTGTTAAGAGTTCTTATCGTAAAAGGATGCTGGATTTTGTCAAAAGCCTTTTCTGCATCTATTGAAAGGATCATATAATCTTTGTTCTTGCTTTTATTTATATGGTGAATTACATTTATAGATTTGCGTATGTTGAACCATCCCTGCATCTCGGGAATAAAGCCCACTTGATCGTGATGGATTATTTTTTAGATGTACATTTGAATTCGGTTTGCAAGGATTTTATTGAGAATTTTTGCATCTATATTCATAAGGGATATCGGTCTGTAGTTTTCTTTTTTTGTTGTGTCCTTTCCTGGCTTTGGTATCAAGGTGATATTGGCTTCGTAGAATGAGTTTGGGAGGATTCCATCCTTCTGGATATTTTCAAATAATTTCTGCAGTATAGGCACCAGTTCTTCTCTGTAGGCTTGGTAGAATTCAGGTGTGAACCCATCTGGTCCGGGACTTTTTTTTGTGGGTAGATTTTTTATTACTGCTTCAATTTCAGTGCTTGATATTGGTCTGTTTAGAAATTCTGTTTCTTCCTGGTTGAGCCTAGGGAGGTAGTGTGTTTCTAAGAATTTGTCCATTTCCTCCACGTTTTCGTGTTTGTGGGCATAGAGATTTTTGTAGTATTCGAAGATGATGTTTTGTATTTCCATGGTATCAGTTGTGACTTCTCCTTTTTCATTTCTAATTGAGCTTATTAGAGTCCTTTCCTTTCTGCTTCTGGTCAACCTGGCAAGTGGCCTATTTTGTTTATCTTTTCAAAGAACCAACTTTTCGTTTCATTGATCTTCTGTATTGTTCTTTTGTTCTCAATTTCATTTAATTCTGCTCTGATTTTGGTTATTTCTTTTCTTCTGCTGGCTTTAGGATTGCTTTGCTCTTCCTTTTCCATTTCCTTAAGAGATTCGTTAGTTACTGATTTGTGTTTTTCTTTGATGTGTGATTTTGTGTATTTTGGCTCTCAGATTTTGGGTGTAAGTTTCCCCGATTCTACAGGACTGCTTCTCTCGTTCCCAGATTTTGAATAACTTGTTTCCATTATCGCTCTTGACCAAAATCTTTCAGCATAATTGTTTAATTCCATTTGAAAGATTGAGCTTTAATTGTTGATTTCTAATTTTATGCTGTGGCTGAAAAGAAATGTATATTTCTATTTTTTTGAATTTGTTGATCTGTTTGGCTAGATGTGGTCAATTTTGAGAAGTTCCATGAGCTGATGAGTAAGAATGTATATTCTGTTATTGGGGAGTGTTCTGTAGTATCGTTAGCAAATGTTCTAGAGTCCT
This sequence comes from Daubentonia madagascariensis, assembly GCA_023783475.1. NCBI lineage: Eukaryota > Metazoa > Chordata > Mammalia > Primates > Daubentoniidae > Daubentonia > Daubentonia madagascariensis. Next base: position 105,768 of record JAKFHU010000722.1, read on the forward strand.
TGTGTAGGTCTTTTCTTCTATTTGTTTTGTGAGAGTCTGTCCAGTTTGTCATTGGTGTTGGTCTTCTATTATGGATGTGCTTATATATTGTCTAGGTGTGATTGCCTTAGTACTAGGCTCCTGTGTTGGATATATGTTGATTTAAATCCTCTTGTGAGTATGTTCTCCTTCCGTTTAGTGTCCATTTTTGTCTTCTTTATTTTATTGCTTTAAGTTTTTCCTCGACATAGTAGTGCTACTAGTTCTTTTGATTTCCATAGCCTGAAAATTGTATTCCATCTTTCACCTTGAGTGCTGAATGCTCTTGTGTGTAAGGTGTTTTCTCCTGAAAGACACCATACTTGGTTGTATTTTTTAATCCATTCAGCCAGCCTTGTCTCTTCAATGAGTTCAAGCCATTTATTTTTTAAATTGATATGGGTAAATTTCGAGTTTCTATGGTGTTCTTTTGTTTTACCTCTTGGTATTGTGGAATCTGTTTTGGGTTTAGCTTTGCATAGTTTACATAGTGGTTCTGTGCTCTGTTTGGTATATGGCTAAGCATTTCTTGAAAGGCGTCGGATTCACAATTCTATCTGTGATTGCTATCTGGAACGTTTTATTTCTCCTCATATAGAAGCTTAGTTTGGCGGATACAGAAGTTGGGTTGACCTTTGTTTGTTTTTAGGAGATTGATGAGTCTCCCATTCCTTCTGGCTTGTAAGGTTTCAGCTGAGAAATCTGCAGTTAATCTGATCGGTTTCCCTTTGTAGGTTACCTGCTCTTTTCGTCTTACAGCTCTGAGGAGTGCCTCTTTTGTGTTTACTTTGGTCAGTCTAATAATTGTGTGGCATCATAATGCCTTTTCACGTTGAGTCTCCCAGGAGTCCTGTGTGCTTCTTGTACTTGGATATCGAGATTTCTGGCTAAGCCATGGAAATTTTCCTCTATTATTCCTTCAAATAAATTTTACAGCCCATGCGAATTTTCTTCCTCTCCCTCAGGGATACCTATGATCCTTATGTTTGGCTTCTTTATATAATCCCACATTTCTTGTATGCTTTTTTCCTGCCTCTTGTTTTTGTGTTCTTTCTCTTTGGCTGATTTATTTAGCGCATAACAGTTGTCTTCTAGCTCTGAAATTCTTTCCTCTTCATGGTCCAGCCAATTCTTAAGGCTTTCCACTGTGTTTTGTAGATCCTTGAATGCTTCTTTCATTTCTAGGATTTCTATTTGATTTTTCCGTAATATTTCTATTTCTTTGGAGAATTTTTCGTTCATTTCTTGCATTTTTCTTGTGGTTTCTTTGTGCTGGGATTCAATTTTCTCTTGAATTTCATTGAGCTTTCTTATAATCCATAAACGAAATTCCTCTTCTGTCATTCTACCCATTTCATTTGAGTTGGTATCCATTGCTGAGGAACTGATGGTTTCCTTTGGGGGTGACTTTTCACTCTGATTTTTCATGTTCCCTGAGTTCTTTCGCTGGTTTTTTCTCATCTGGCCTCTTGGTCGAGAGCTGGGGGTGTTAGAGCTAGTTTATGGCCCTGTCTCCAGGCCCACAATTATTGTTCCTTGGCAAAGCCAGGGAGAGAAGTAGTGGCCTGTATTGCCTTAGGTGTATTTTAGCAAGTTTGGTGGATCTTGAGTTAACTCTGACCTGTGGTCTTCTCCTCTTCCCAGTGGAGTGTGGTGAGAATGACCTCCCAGCTTGGGCTCTAAGCTAGTGAAATAGTACTTAAGGATATGAGTCCACAGCTCCCTATTAGCTAGGTATTATGTTATGTCCGTGGCAGACTCTGATCCCCCAGTTGGGGTATGCAAATGCCCCACACTTTGGGAGGGGCCTTGTAGCTCCTAGGGGTTACTTTGACCCTGCTCCTCCTGAGGTGCATGTAGAAACACAATTTCTTTTGGCTGCAGTGTGAGAGCTGAATTGGGAAAATTCTAAACAGCTCAGAGGTTGCTCATCTAGCCACGTGTGGCTGCCCTTCTGATGTGTGACTCCGCGTGATACTGGTTGATAGGGGGATCTCCAACTGTGCACCCCTTTTCCACCACTAGACCCCAAGGCGAGGCGGGTGGCCGTCTCTATCCCCAGCAGTCTCCACCGGGGGGATGTTCCCACGGGGAGGGGGGAGTAGTGGCCGCTGGAAGCGCTCTTGGATGGCGCGAAATTCCCTATTGAAGTGGGCAGGATTATGGGGAGCTGCTCTGGTTCAGCCTGTGGCTCTTGAGGTATTTGGTCGTCATGGGAACCAGCAGTTATACGAAATGAGTCATTATAGCCAGCAACCTTCAAAATGAGCGATCTCTGGGGTACAGGAGGGCTGGGACCTGAAGGGCGGGCACTAGGACCAGCACGGAGCAGACTTGTCGGAGGCCAGAGCCGGGGTAGCGGAACCAGATGGACGAGCTGCAAACTGTTTCCAATACCCAAAGGTCCCGCCGCTACAGTTCCGGGATCTCGTCCCACCTGGAACCCACGGATTCAGCTGTCCCTGGCCACCACAGGCAAAGCCTGTCTCGCCCCAGCAGAAGAGCCCTGGGCTGGGCCGGGGCGGGGCGGAGCAAGAGACGCGGCTCACAGCTCTGCGCGGGCGGCTGTAAAGATGGCGGCCGCCGCCAGCCTGGCGCACAGCCGGGCTCCGATCGCGCCCGGAGCGCAGTTTTTCTCCACCAGCCGCAGCGGCAGTTGCCAGCAACCTCTAAGGGCGTGTCCCGCTCTCCGTTAAACTCCTGGGCCCAGTCCCGCTGACTTCTAGTGGCGCAGTGCCAGACTGCGGGTTCCCGCTCACTGTCCCGGGAAGCTGTATCTCGGTCCCCGCCCAGTCCTTCCCGCGCTCTGGGCTCTACTGTGCTCCGTGCGCCCTCCGATCTTTGTGAAAATTTTGTACCTGTTTTCTTGGGCTGGGCGTTCGGCGTTGTTTCTCTGTAATTCGCAATGCTGTTTTCGGAGTGAGCGGTCCGTGCTTGCAGGCAGCCGCTGGCATTCTTCACCTCCTTCCCTGGGAGCGGTGCGGTGGGAGGACTCAATCACACCGCCATTTTTTTTCCAATCGACTTATGATTGTTCTTTACCCACTAATTTCAATTCTTTTAGCCACACAATAGTTAACAATCTCGTTTACAGTTCCTATGAATCATACATCTCAGGACCAGAAATAAAACTGTGCACAATTGTTGACTGAGGCTGCTTGAAGTTTCAGTTGATTCACTGTTAGTTCTATTTGTAGATTATGTGTACTCCATCTGTAACCTAAGGTTTTATCTTTAAGGACATTCTGTTTAACCGAGATCGAGATGCACAACATCACACATCACACATCACACATCACACTCACGCAGCTCGGCAGTGAACTATGTTCAGACCATACTTGGGTTAGGCTACTGTTGTGAAAGTGATGAGTTTGGTTACCCTAATCTCACCACATAGTTGTATGCAAAGGGCACGTGTCATTGTCTCTAGTGCGCCATTCCTAGCATATACCGTTTTCTTAGTCTGTTTTGTGCTATGATAACAGAATGCTTAATACTGGGTGATTTACAGTGAGCAGAAATGTAACGGCTCACGGTTCTGGAGGCTGGGAAGTGTGGTGTCGAGGTACTGGCATCTTGCAGGGTCTTGCTGCGTTGTCACGTGATGGAAAGTGAGAGGTGAGAGAGCAGCAGGGGCTGAGCGTGCCCTTGTGTAAGGCGCCAGCCACACCCGTGAGAGTGGAGCCTCATGGCCTGATCACCTCGTAAAGGTCCCACCTCTTAATACTGTTACAATGGCAATTAAATTTCAACATGAGTTTTGGAGGGGGCAAACATTCAAGCCATAGGAACTGCCTTTTATTTTCTATTAGCAGGACATTCCTCTGACTTTATTTATTTTGTATTTTGTTGCTTTCATAGTTTATTTTAATCAGTACACTATCAAGGTAGTGACCCCTAAGTCTTTCAGGCTGTGTTTATGGAGTCAAAAAATAAGATGAATGCTAGCTATCTCATTTTTATGTCCTTTATAGCTAATAACTTATCTGTATTTGGAATAAAGGCCTGTATTCATTGTGGGAGCCTCAGAGTTTTACAGAGTCTTTTTACAAAAGAACTTAACTATTTTAAAGGATAAAATTTAATATTTTTGCATGCTTTTTGTGTCTTTTCAAGCTTTCCCAACAGCCAAAAATGCATTTGGCTTAAAAACCTTCAAAAGCATTTTTGTACATTATTTTGTAATAAATTCACAAAGAACTCTAACAGGGCCTTTTATTATGGATCATATTCATAAACCTTTGCATACATCTGTATCAGACATATTCTTGGAGGCAGAATTGCTGAATCAAAGGATATATACATTTTTAAGGCTTTTGATACAACCTTGCCCAATTCCAACTATTTTATTCCTAGTCTTAGTGAATATTTTTACTATATTGTGTTGTGAATTTTTTATTTTTTCCCTTTGTTCATTACTAAAAATACTAGGTACATCTTGTGGCAAATATATTACAAAGGGGTTTCCTCACTCCCTTCCAAATTGGGCATTTCCTTTTTTTTTTTTTTTTTTTTTGCTTTGTTTTGTTTTCTAGGGCTTTACCTTTTAAGTTTTCAATTTAATTAGTGTTTTTTTACATAGACATTTAAAATATTTACCTTTTCAATTGAAAATTTTCCATTTTTTAATGAATCTTCCCCCTTTTTCTTTTATATGCAAAAAGTTTTTCCTTATCCAGTGACTACATAAATTGTCATTAATACTCAAGTGAGATTCTTAAATTTAGGTGCTTTTTGGTTGTTTTTGTTTAATTTACTACTTCTACAACATTTTTTATTCCTGATTATTTAAACTGAGCTAATTGTTAAGAATTTATTGAAGAAATGACTTCCCTCCTTTCTTTCAAACATGGGATTTCCACTAAATTTTGCCTAACAGGAGTTTGCTATTAGGGAAAATAATGTTATCTTTCATTTGCAGTGTTCAACAAGAGCCACTGTATGTTTTAATTTTTCAAGTGATGATATTTTTGCCCCAAAGTTTAAGTATGAATAGAATGAAAATCTAAATCAGTATTTATAATTGCTCCCATGTAGTTCTGGTTTTGTTTGGCTTTTTATTTCCTTTTTAGCTACACCCTAGCAGTAAAGCACTGATGATTTGTTTTGCAGAATTCTTGCAGCCTTTCCTGGAAGCCTGTAGCAATACTTTATTTTTCCGTACTTGCTCGGTGCTGCTTCGAACCCCTAAGCTTGATCTTCAAATACTAGAAAAGCTCAGTATTATTCTACAGAAACTTTCAAAAATCAAGTAAGAATTTGTTAATTCTGACATTTTTTATTGAAAGATATCTTATTGTGATCATTTAGACCTTTCTAAATCCCATGCTAGTTCAACTTTGATTATTAAATCAAAATTTCCAATATACAGATATAGGAAATTAAGATTCATGAATATTAATGCAATCTAAGACCACATATTTAGTGATAGACTAGAATTAGCGTATCAGTCTTAGAACATCTAGTTGTTTCTGTAGTTCAGTTAAGCTAAATGAATTTTAAATACCACAGACAGGGTATATAAAAGTAAAAGCAGTTTTTAGCAACCAAGTGATAATAACAGAATAAATTATTGCATTCTGGTATTCTGTAATACCACAGGTGAAAATTTAAAGAGATAATAAAATATATTGTGCAATTCCTTATTGATGTACTAAAATGAGTTTAGGGAATGAAAATAAAGCAAGCAGAAAAATTTTAAATGATTTTAGCAGTTTGTTTTAGGAAACTATTATGGGCTTCCTACTGCCACTAATTTGGATTTTATTGTGAGAACTGAGGGCTGTTTCCTCTTCTTTCTCCTGACTCAAATATTGATATAACCAGTTTTTAAATTATAAATCAAAGACATGGATTTTAAGCTGTATTTGCTTTAAATCTTGGTGTGGTCTAGTGTTTCCATAGAGGCAAATCTGGACACCTTCTGTCTCATTTTTATAACAGTAAAATTTTTATTTTGGTTCAGTTCTTCTCTCCATCATGGAGAATTTAGGTGTTTTACCAAGGCTTCAGCGTACGTGAATGGTAAATAGGGGTGATGGGTCCATGTGTTCTGTCTAGTACCATGCCTAGCACACTGTAGTAAATTATTAATTGTCAAATTATAACCTTATTCTCAACTGACGGCATTATTAGTTTTGGTCTGATACCAGTTAAACTTATCAATTCATTGTCTTCCTTTTCCTGCAGACTGTATCACGATTCTCTTGATTTGTAATCAGTAAATTCTTACTAAGGCCTGTTGCAGTTACCCTGTGATGCCTCGAAGCTGCAATAACATCACTTAGATTTAATTCTTTTTTAGTTCTTAATTCGTGGGGTTTTTAAAAAGTAGTCCCAAAGTGCAGGTATATCCTTGGGCCAAAATGTTTTACTGTTCATGATGTGTTTTGTCGCTTAGGTTCATTTCAGACTTAGGTAAAGACCTAGAACAAAGCTTGATCAAGAGCATTGGGAATAGTTGATGTTCAAGCAAGACTTAAGGCTTTAAAACCACAAAGATATAAATCCTTTTGTATCAAATGATGGTACATAAGGTTATTTGATAATTTCTCTCAAGAGGTAAATATATCTAGACAAAGAAATGTGGAATAGGTTGTAAGATACTATTCTAATTGACTGAAAATGAAATTGCTGACTGGTTATTAACAAGAGGATAGTTGAAGTATTTGGAGCCAAGTTGAAAGGTCAGCCAATGTTCTGCCACTTTAAAAAGCGCTGCTTACTTAAATTAAGATGACCAAATATTTGACAAAGCTGTGAAAAAAAAAAAGATTTCTCAAGCTCTCTAATAGGGAATAAGGCGCAGTTTTCAGGATTACATAATGTTTCCTTTTTTCCCCCAAACGCTTTTCTACTCCAGGCCCATCTCATAGAACCTATTCCAGGATCTATTTATCCACTATTTTAAAAACAGATGCCATTTCCTCAAAGTTACACATAAGTTCTCTCTCAGTGTCCTTACAGATAACTTCCCTAAGGATGTGCAATAAAATTATGTACTCCTTCTTTTACAGGAGTAATAAGAAGCTCTTTGAACTTTTTACAATTCATCTGATGCTTCAAGAAATACAAAGGACAACACATCCAGAGCATGCCTTTCTCTGTATTAATCTAAATTCAACTCTGTTCAATTTGGGTTTAACAAAATGCAACTCCCTAGCCTCCAATGCAAGCCATTAGACTGGCTTATTTTTTAATATATATGTGTTGCTTATTTGTAAAAATGTAAAAATCACCAAAGTAACTAAGATTCTACCAATTAAAGTTATCAGTAGCATCATTTATCATGAAAGATAGAACGGTTTTGTTTTTTTTAACTTTTTAAATGAAATCTATAGACGATATGGAATTTTTTGAATGTTTTGGTTCAACTAAGGTAGTACTAATGTACAAGATGGCATTTCCAGAATTTATGACACTCGGGTTACTTTTTGTGAAAGTATTTTAGGGAAATTCTTTCTTAAAGTTGTATGATTATTTGGAATAAAATTGGTGCTTATGAGGGAACAGGGATAAATCATGTTGTTATTCTGTTTTCTTAATATATTAGAATTCCTCCTTTTACAAGCAAAAGTACATATTTTTAAACTATTACCTTGATATCATAATTTTTCTATATTTTGTAGCCTAGAGTCACAAATACTCATTTTTTTATTGTGCTGTTTGTAGAGTGCTTTAGAGGAAAAAAATTATTTTTTTAAAATAATTTATTACTGAAGCATGTATGTGCAATGTAAGATATTTTTTTAAAAAAACAGTGAAAAATAAACAAGAATATCAAAGTCCCATTAGTAGAAATATCTCTTGGTATAGCCAACGATGAGTCTGAAGTGGCCAGAGGTCTGGGTGAGGTGGAGTTGGTGAAACTTGGGACTTAGGACAGGATACTGAGAAATAAGAGAAAAGGAACATTGTTTTAAAGAGGCATAAAATTATACATGATTCGTGTATAATGTCAGTTTCAGGATCTAGAAGTAATTTTCAGGAAACTATTGGGCTTCTTCAAAAGAATATAGGAAAATGTGCCATTTGTGAAGCAGAAACAGAAAGCCAGAGAGAACAGGCTGAGGTGAGACTCATAGGAACTTAAAAATACAAAAACACAAATGCACATTGGAAACAGAAAATAACATGATTGCTACTTCTGTAAGTAAAATTAGTATTATGACAAAAAACAAGAAGTTCTCTCAGAACTCAGACTACACAGAGATGGTACAAATGAAAAGTGGACAGAGACTGGCACTTCAGCCAGCATAGGGGTGTTTGGTGTTTCTGAAGAAGTGAGCAGAACAAGTGGAGCAGAAGCAATATTCAAAGATATAGTTGGATAAAGATTTTTGGGGGTAAAGAAAGATCTGCATGTACAGATTGAAAGGGCTCATTATGTTCCAGAAAAACCTATGAGAAAAGGGTTCTATAATTAAACATATCCTGCAGAATAATAAATTATATGCATAAAAACAAAACCAAACAAAAGCCAGTTACCTATAAGAGAAGAGAAACCAAGCTAGCCTCATAGAATGCCAGAAGTTAATAGGGAGTTCTGGAGGGGAAGATTTTTAACCCAAAAATTTGTACCTACTGAAGATGCCTTTCATAGGTGAAGACAATGGAAAGACATTTTCAGACATGCAAATGTTCAGAAATTATACCACTTATGTACTATTCTGGAGAAAAGAAGCTACATGAAGATTAACCAATTTAGAGATGAAGGAAAACTGAGTTTATTAAATCAACTTCATACCAAAAGACTGTAGTGAACACTGAAACCACTTACACATAAATTTAAATAATTGTTGTAAATCTGTTTATGAAATGGAGTGAAGTGTTAAGTTCTTTAAGAGGATAAATAGTGGGAAAAGCAGTATCTTAGTAATAAGTATTTGCATAAGGCCATATATAATAGCCTGTGTTGACAAAGACAGAATTAATGGGGCCGTGAGGCTGAGGTAGAGAGGAAAGAGGAGCTATTAAGTAAGTATTCTACGTTATCATCAGAAATAGAGTCAAACCATTCCATGTCAATATTAACTATGACAATTATAAAAATGTAGTTTAAAGAATGCCTTTGGAAAATATCAAGGAAACTTATTAAAAGCAGGATAAATAGTGTCAAAACACTGAAAAAGAAAAAAGAAATATCTGTATAGACGTGGCAAAAGATAGGATAACAGGAACATGAAAAGAACAAAAATATTTAGGCTAAATAAAGGAGATTTTTAAAGTTATAAGTAAATTCTATATTGCCATGTGCTGATAAATTTGAAAACCTGGATGAAGTGGACCATTTTCTAGAAAAAGGCGTTATCAAAATTGTCTTAAGAAATCTGCAATAGCAAATCATTGAAATCTTTTACAAAATTATCAAATAATTTTTTAAATGGTAGCAAATCCAGGTGTTTTATAGGTGAATTGTTTTACAGTTTCAAGGTGGAAATATTTAAAGTTATTTAAACTGTTCCAAAATGTAGAAAAATCACCCAAATTCATTTTGTATAGTTAGCATGAATACAGTTCCAAATTATTGTCAAAGAAAGTGAAAAAGAATAAAGTAGGTCCAAAAGTCTTAAATTATGAAGTCAACACCAACTGTATGTGACAGGAATATTAATCCATCATTAAGTAGGATGACATACATTCTAGAAATACAAGATTAACTTCTAGCAGAAAAATATATTTTACAGTATTAGAGCAAAGGACGAACCCATACTCTCATTTTAATGCCTAAAAATATTATAGTTCAAACTTACATTCCTGATGAAACTTGTTACGCTATGTTTAAAGGAATATGAGGTCAACACCGATAAGTTTATTGTGAAACACTAGAGAAGTGCCTATTAAGGTTAGGAATAAAATGAGGGTATCTGCTAACTGCTCTTACACACTTTGGGATATTTAAGGAAGCTTAACTTTTGGGAAAAAAGGAAATGATCATTTGTAGATGATGTGATTACCTGGAAAGCTGTAAAATTGTTATAAAACTTCAGAGAGATGCCCAATTATAAAATAAACATATAGAAAACAGAGCTTTTAAATATTCCATGAACAATTAATAGAAATTACTATTTCACTTACAATATTAGTAAACTATAGGAATCAAACAAAAGAAAGGTTCAGGACCCAAATGAGGGACTGTCAAAACTTTACTGAGGAATATCAAAAAAGACTTAATGGAGACATAACCATATTCCAGGGTGAAGAGACTTGATTCTGTTGGGAAGTAAAATCTCCCCAAATTATTTTATACATTTCCACCAAAACTAATTTCAATCAAAATTCCAAAAGAATTTTTTTTTAAAATTGGAAAAATCATTCTAAAGCTCATCTGTAAAAATAAACAGGCAGGATCAGTGAAAGAAATTTTGAAAGTAGCTATTGTTTGTTGAGTTTCTCAGCACCAGACACTGACCTAAGTTTTTCTTATTATTTAATCCTCATAATAACTTTGAGATGGGTCATATAATTGTTCCCATTTTACAGATAAAAAAAGAAAACGGGTGTGCGGAGGTCTGAGCAACTGAGCTGCTATCGTTGCTGTGGTTAGAGCTCAGTATGCTATGTGGGGGGCGGGGGCGGGGGTGGGGTTCGCAATAGTAGATTTTTACCCGTGTAATTGTGGCTCAAATTTTTGAGTCTTCTAGCCTCCAAATTTATTGGACTAACAGAAGAAATCTTTCTAGAATAAGTAAAATAAAATAGAAAGTTTTTGTTTCGAGCAGCGTAGTGGACTACACTTACACTCCAGGTGCAGCACAACTAAAAATGTTAGGGCTACATAAACACATGAATGAGCTGGTGGCAAAGTGAAACAGTTCCTTGGAAGCCAGGAATGGTAAGAAACAAATTAAAACCAAAGCAAACAGAAGAAAAAGAAATAATAGAAATTAGAGCAAATTGATGGATTTGCAAACAAGGAATCAGTAGAGGAAATCAACAAAACCAAAAGCTGTTTCTTTGAAAAGATCAATAAGATCAAAAGCTTCTTGTCAGGCTAAGAAAAACAGAAAAGGCACAAGTTGCTGATATCAGAAGTGAAGGAGGGGACATTACTACAAATTTCATGTACATTAAAAAGATAATAAAGGAATAATATGAACAATTCTATACCCACAGATTTGATAATGTAGATGAAATGGACCAATTCCTTGAAAGACACAATCGCCGAAACTCACAAAGAAGAATTAATCTGAATAGGCCTATGTCTGTTAAAGAAATTGAATCAATAAGTAATAATCTCCCAAAACAAAGCACCAGGCCCATATGGGTTCACTGGTGAATTCTACCAAACATTTAGAAAAGAAATTTTACCAATTTTCTACAATCTTTCAGAAAGTAGAAGCAGAGGGAAGACTTCCTAACTTATTGTATAAGGCCAGTATTACCTGAATACCAAAACAACACAAAGAAATTACAAGAAAAGAAAATTACAGACCAGTATCTCTCATGAACATAGATGCAAACGTCCTCAAAAAATATTAGCAAATTAATTAGCCAGGCTTGGTGGCACATACCTGTAGTCCCAGCTACTCGGGGGGCTGAGGCAGGAGGATCACTTGAGCCCAGGATTTTGGGGCTGCAGTGAGCTGTGCTGACACCACTGCACTCCAGCCCAGGTGACAGAGTGAGACCCTGTCTCGAAAGAAAGAAATTTTATATATATACATAAAATTTGCTATACACATATATAGCAGATCAAATCCAACAATGTATGAGAAGAATTACACGCCATGACTGGTTCATCGTTTGAAAATCAATTAATGCAGCCCATTACATCAATAGGCTGAAAAAGAAAAACCACGTGATTATATCAGTAAGTACAGAAAAAGTATTTGACCAAATCCAACACCCATTCATGATAAAAACTCTCAGTAAACTAGGAATAGAGAACTTCCTCGACTTGATTTAAAAAAAAAAACCTATGAACACCTCCAGCTACATTATACTTAATGGTGAGAAACAGGCAGCTTTCTCACTAAGACCGGAAAGGCAAGGATGTCCCCTCTTCTTTTCCCTTTTCCCCCTTCTCCTTTCCCTTTCCTCCCTTTATGACGAGGTGTTGCTCTTCACCCAGGCTGGAGTCGAGTGGTGCCTTGAACTCCTGTGGGCGCAAGCATTTCTCCTGCCTCAGCTGGGACTACAGGTGCGCACCACTATGGCCAGCTAATTAATTGTTTTTTTAAGAAATGGGGTCTTGCTATGTTGCCCAGGCTGGTCTCAAACTCCTGGCTTCAAGTGATCCTCCTGCTTCAGCTTCCCAAGCAGCTGGGATTACAGGACAAGCCACCACACCCGGCTCACCACCCTTTCTCAACATCGTGCTGAAAGTCCTAGCTAATACAATAAGGCAAGAAAAGAACATAAAAGGTATATTGATTGGGAGGGAAGAAATAAAACTGTCTTTGTTCACAGGTGACAATATTGTCTATGTATAAAATCTGAAAGAATTGACCAAAAAAACTCCTGGAACTAATAAGCAATTGCAGCAAGGTTGCAGTATACAAGGTGATTATACAAAAATAAAATACTTTTGTATATACCAGCAATGAAAAAGTGGAATTTGGAAGTAAAGACACATAGCATTTACATTAGCACCCCCCAAAAATGAATGACTTAGGTATAAATTTAACAAAACAGGTACAAGACCTATATGAAGAAAACTCTAATGAAAGAAATCAAAGATTTACATAAACAGAGAATCCATGTTCATGGAAAAGAAGACTCAATATTGTCAAGATGTTGGTTCTTCCCAACTTGATCTATAGATTCAATGCAATCTCATTCAAAATCCTAGCAAGTTATTTTGTGGATATTGACAAACTGAGTCCAAAGTTTATATGGAGAGGCAAAAGACCCAGAATAGCCCACACGATACACTGAAGGAGAAGAACAAAGTTGGAGTACTGACACTACTCAACTTCATGACTTACTATAATATAAAGCCTCAGTAATGAGAGTGTTGGATTGGTGAAAGAACAAGTAGATCAATGGAACAGAATAGAGAGCCCAGAAATAAACCTACATTAATATAATCAATGGATTTAAAAAAAATTTTTTTAGAGACAGGGTCTCGCTATGTTACCCAGGCTGGCCTCAAACTCCTGGGCTCAAGTGATCCTCCTGCCCCAGCCTCTCCAGTAGCTGGGACTACAGGCACACGCCACCATGCCTGGCTAATCAACTGATTTTTGACAAAGGAACAAAGGCAATATAATGGAGAAAAGATCTTTTTAACAAATTGTGGTGGGATAACTGGCCATCTACATGCAAAAAAATGAACCTAGACACAGACCTTACACCTTTCACAAAAGTAACTCAAAATGGATCACAAACCTAAATGTAAAACTCAAAATTATAGAACTAGAAGATAACCTAGGAGAAAATCTAGATGACCTTGTATTTGGCAATGACTTTTTAGATATGATTCCAAAGGCACAATCCATGAAAGAAAGAATTGATAAGCTGGACTTCATTAAACATTTCTGCTCTGTGAAAGTCACTGTCAACAGAATGAAAATACAAGCCACAAGTATTTGCCAAAGACATCTGATAAGGCTGCAGTCCCCACCCCCAGGGCCGTGGACCAGTACCAGTCCTGTTAGGGACCGGGCCACAGAGCTCTGCCACCACCCCCCGACCCCATCCATGGAAAAATTGTCTTCCATGAAACCTAGGAGGGGGGGACACACAGCAGGAGGTGAGCGGCAGGCGAGCAAGCAAAGCTTCATCTGCATTTACAGCTGCTCCCCATCACTCGCATCACTGCCCGAGCTCCGCCTCCCCACCCCAACCCCGGTCCGTGGAAAAATTGTCTTCCGTGAAACCAGTCCCTGATGCCAGAAAGGTTGGGGACCATTGTGATAAAGGACTATTATTAAAAATATACAAAGAACTCTTAAAAATCAAAAATCAGAAAGTAAATAACCTGCCTAAAAAATGGGCCATAGACCTTAATGGACACCTCACCAAAGATAGATGGCAAATAAATATTATATATGACAACATGCTCCACATCATATGTAATCAGGGAAATGCAAATTAAAACAACAATGAGGTGCCTCTACACACCTATTGGAATGGCCAAAATCTAAAACACTGATAAAACCAAATGCTGACAAGGATATGGGGCAAAAAGAACTGTCATTCACTGCTGGTAGAAATGCAAAACAGTACAGCCACTTTGGAAGGCAGTTTGGCAATTTCTTACAAAATTGAACACTCTTACCAAAAAAACCCAGCAACACATTCCTTGGCATTCACTCAAAGGAAGTGAAACTTATGTTCACACAAAAACCTGCATGCAGATATTTATAGCTTCTTTATTCATAATTACCAAAACTTGGAAGCAACTAAGAAGTGCTTCAGTAGGTGAATGAATAAATAAACGTGGTACGTCCATACCATGGAATATTATCCATTGTTAAAAAGAAATGTGCTATCAAGCCATGGAAAGACATGGGGAAACTTAAATGTATATCACTAAGTGAAAAAGGCCAATCTGAAAAGGCTACATACTGTATGATTCCAACTATATGTTATTCCGGAAAAGGCAAAACCATGGACACGATAAAAAGATAGATGTTTGTCAGAGGTTAGCCGGGAGACAGAGATGAATAGACAGACCACAGAGGCTTTTTAGGGCAGTGAAACTACTCTGTGTAGTAACTACTCTGTGTAGTAGTAAAATGATAGACACATGTCATTATACATTTGTCTAAGCCAGCGGTCCCCAACCTTTTTGGCACCAGGGACCAGTTTCATGGAAGACAGATTTTCCACAGATGATTGGGGGGTGGGGGATGGTTTTGGGATGATTCAAGTGCATTACATTTATTGTACAAATCTCTCTGCTAATGATGATCTGTATTTGCGGCCACTCCCCAGCACTAGCATCACGGCCTCAGCTCCATCTCAGATCACCAGGCATTAGATTTTCAAAAGGAGCTGCAACCTAGATCCCTCCCATGCACAGTTTGCAGTAGGGTTCGTGCTCCTATGAGAATCTAACGCTGCTGATCTGACAGGAGGTGGAGCTCAGGTGGTGATGCCAGCGATGGGGAGCAGCTGTAAATACAGATGAAGCTTCCCTCGCTCACCCGCTCACCTCCTGCTGTGCACCCGGTTCCTAACAGACCACGGGCCACCGAGGCCCGGGGGTTGGGGACCACAGGTCTAAACCATTAGAATGTACAATACCAAGAGTGAGCTCTGATGTACACTATGGAATTTAGATGATAATGATGTGTCAGCGTAGGCTCATCAGCTGTGACAAACGTCCCACTCTGGCAGAGGATATTCATAATGGGAGGCTGTGCTTGTGCAGGGGCAGGAGGTATATGAGAAATCTCTGCCTTCCTCTCAATTTTGCTATGAACCTAAACATGTTCAGAAAAGATAGTCTTTTTTTGAAAAAGAAAAAAAAATCCCTCAATACATAGAGTTTTTGTTTCCAGCAGTGTGTGGACTACACTTATCCTCCAGCTGCAGTACAACTAAAAATTTTAGTGATACACACTCATGCGTGTGTGCACACACATTATTGAGCTGCTGGCAAAGTAAAAAAGTTCCTTGGAGGCCAGAAATGACAAGAAAGCATAAAATTAGCAGGATAGTTGAGGCCTGGAGCTGAGTGTTTTCCCGTGGGTACTTCCAGTCCCCCGCGGCCCTGCGCCAGGCTGGGCACGTAGGACAGAAGACAAAGACTGGACAAGCAGCTGTAGATTGAGCCAGTGATCCCTGCATAAGTTAGGATTCCTGAGAGCGATGTATTTGACCATTAGCAAACACATAAAGGATAGCATTGAAAGGTCTAATATATACACCTTACTGAGTTCCAGAAGAAGGGAATGAGGCAGAGACAATATTTGAAAAGATGATGGCCAAGAATAAATTACTGTAAACTGATGAAAAATATGAATGCAGTTCAAGATGCCCAGTGAAAAAAATAAAAAGAAATCCACACCTAAACACATGTTGAAGTTGAAGAATACCACAGACAGTCTGAGCTTAAAAGCACTCAGAGAGGTAAGACAGACCAATTTCTTAGGTGCAACATAGGCTGAAGACAACTCTCGACAGCAATCGCCCAGCAAATGGTGGGATGTCTCCAGTGGGCTGCAAGCAACAGCGGCCAACCTAGAGTTTCACACCCACCCAAATACCTTCCTAGAACAGTGGCAATGTAAAGACATTTCACACAGACCAACCTGAATGTTTACTACCAATAAACTCCACTTAAAGAAATTTCTAAAGCATGTATTTCAGGAAGAAGTAGAATGATCTCAGGAAGTTGAAGAGGCAAGATGAAATAGCAACGTTAGTGGTCAATATGTGAGTAAAACTAAACTATATGAAATAGCCATATTTATGTGGTTGAAAAAACTAAAATACCTGACAAAAACTCCATGAACCCCATTCTAGTTAGGAACAGGGTGACTGGAATTAAAATGTTTACTTTTTTATTTTAGTTTATTTATATTTTTTTCTCTGCTGGCTGCTGAGGTGGAATTAAAATGTTTTAAGGTTCTTATATTGCTTATCTAGATAACTCAGACTTTAAGTAAAATATGGCTGTTAAAAATTCTAGAAAAAACACTGAATGAATAGAAATAGAGCATATAACTTCTAAACTAATGAGCGGGTCACTCAATACAAATGAAGGCAAGAAAAAAATAAGCATGGAAAAATTAGACAAATATACAAATAATACAAAATAAGATAGTGGAATTGAATCCAAATATATCAGTAATCATGATCGGTGTAAGTGGATGAAACTAACCAATTAAAGGCAATGGTTGTTGGATGGTTAAAGACAAGAATCAGCCATCGATTGTTTTCTAGAGCCATTCTGAAAACATGAGGACACAGAACAAATGAAAGTATTAATAAAATGATGGTGGAAAAAGACACACACATAAAATTTATCCAAAACAAAGGTGGTATAGCTCTAAAATACAAAATATACCTTAAATAATCTTTTTCTTCAAACCA
This sequence comes from Daubentonia madagascariensis, assembly GCA_023783475.1. Classification (NCBI taxonomy): domain Eukaryota; kingdom Metazoa; phylum Chordata; class Mammalia; order Primates; family Daubentoniidae; genus Daubentonia; species Daubentonia madagascariensis. Next base: position 122,775 of record JAKFHU010000722.1, read on the forward strand.
GAGGTAGTCATTACCTATTGATGAACATTTCAATTCACTGGGAAAATATCACAATTCTACACATATATGCTTAAAATATATACAGCAAATTTTTTAAAGACTCAGAGAAAAACAAATCCATCATCATAATGGGACATTTTAATACATCCCTTTCAGTAATCAATAAATTGATGTCATAAAAGTAACTGAGCAGGCCAGATGTGGTGGCTCACACCTTTGGGAGGCCAAAGCAGCAGGATGGCTTAAGGCCAGGAGTTTGAGATCAGCCTGAGCAACATAGCGAGACCCTGTCGCTACAAAAAATAGAAACGTTAGCCGGGTGTGGTGGGGCACAAGCCTGTAGTCCCAGCTGCTCAGGAGACTGAGGCAGGAGGATCCCTGGAGCCCAGGAGTTTGAGGCTGCAGTGAGCTATGTGACGCCACTGCACTTTAGCCTAGGCAACAGAGCAAGACCCCATCTCAAAAAAAAAAAAATAAATAAAAACTAAGCAGACAGAAGATTTGAACAAGACAATAAGCTTAATATAATGGTAAGATACAGAACTTCGATCCAACAACTGGAGAGTACATATTGTTTACAAGCATATAGAATGGTTCCATAAATCGACTAAGTACTTGGACATAAATTAAGTCTTAATACATTTCAATGGATCAATATCAAAAAGAACACATTTTTTGATCACGGTGCAATTGTTAGAAGTCAATAACAAAAAGATAACTTTAAAACTCATACATATTTAGAGAATTTAAAACACTCTTCTAAATAACCAAAAGATCAAAGACAAAATCATACTGGAAATTAGAAAATACTTATCCAAAACTAAATAACAGATATGCTATTTACCAAATCTTGTGTCATTCAGCTAACTAAAGAGATTTTTAGAGAGAAGTGTGGGGCTGAATTATTAGGAAAGAGAAGCTGAAAATATGTGAGCCAAACATCCAAAGAAGATAGAAAACAGTAAAGTAAATATAAATAAAATGGAAGGGAGGAATACTATAAAGATAAGGAAAGTAATAAAACAGAAAATAAAAATATAAAACAGGTTCAACAATACTGAAAGATGGTGCTTTGAAAAGACCAAAAGAAAAAAACCAAATCTCTGACAAGGTTGATCAACAAAAAAGGAGCATAAAGTAGTGAAAGGTTCATAGCTGCAAAGTCTGGCCAGCTTGGGTTCTGTTCCTTTGGGTAGTGGATGTTTGTGATGTTCATAGGAGTTGTAGCAAACATACATATTTAAATTTAAAAATGAAGATGTTCTTTCACTGTTTATGTAGGGGCTCTTTAATTTGCTTGAAACTTGGGGGGAAAATTTTTTTTTAAGACAGGATCTCACTCTATTGCCCAGGCGGGGGTACAGTGGTGTCATCACAGCTCACTGCAACCTCAGACTCCCGGGCTCAAGCGATCCTCCCGCCTCAGCCTCCTAAGTAGCTGGGACTATGTGTGCACACCACCGTGCCTGGCTAATTTTTCTATTTTTTGTAGAGATGGGGTCTCACTATGTTCCCCAGGCTGGTCTTGAACTCCTGGCCTCAAGTGATCCTCCCACCTCAGGCTCCCAAAGTGCTGGGCTTACAGGTGTGAGCCATGGTGCTCAGCCTGAAACTTGCTGATTATTTTGATCTATGTCTTTTGTTTTAACCTTTTAATCTCAGAACACCTTATTTTGTGTTGGATTCTGTTCCAATTTTTCTAGTTTTTAAAAAATAACTCTATTTTTAAGTCTTCTCTCTCCTTCATTCATAGCTACTTCCTTCTCTCTTGCCTTCCCCATCTCCCTCTTGTCCTTGTCTTTTCTACTCATTCAGTGTTCTGATGGGTCATTCTGGTCTTTATTGTTGCCAGCAAAAGTTTACATTATTAAATTGCATTTTTAGGTGTTTAAAAAATCTTCTTCATTGCACTCAACTTTCCTTTTGTCTAACCTTTGACTTTTTCATCTTAATGACTTCTTTAAAAAAATGACTTCCCACTCTTGTTTCTCTTTGGTCTCTGTAGCAATTAATTTTTATAAATATTTTTGTTCTCTGAGTCATCCAGATGGTGTTCCATTTCCCATTTTGGTTTTTCTGAGTACTCATCCTGAGAAGCAGAACGCTCTATCCAGGCCCTGTGTGCCAGAGTCACGTTGGATGCCTGTCCCTGAGGCCACATACAGAGCCCATGCCTGTGCCCCTTGCTCAGTGGTCTCCACCCGTGGGCACAAGGCTAACGCTGGTGCGTGGGAAAGATGCAGGTGTCGGCTGGTACTTGCTTAGTTTCTGGTCCAGCCATCCTTCTGATCTCTCGTATTCATGCTAAAACTTTTCAGGGACTCACATTTTTCTGGGTAGATAATCAGATCATCTACCCAGATGCAAAACTAATTTTGCGTCTTCTTTGTTATCAGATACGCCTCCCATCTGCTTTATGTTTAACTGCCTTAACAAGATCTGCCAGAGCAGTATTAAACAAGAGTGATGAATGGTATCTTCAATTTGTTTCTGATTTTAAAAGAAATGCTTCCACCGTTTTGTATTAGGTATGAGATACATATATATAAAGCATTTATATATACATATGTATGTATGTGTGTATATGTATATAAATATATATTAATATATATGTATAAATTTTAAGACCCAATTAAAGTCAAGGATAGTTTCAGAGCTGAGGTGAAAACTAATTCTGTTCAAAGCTCTGGGAGTGGGGAAGCAGGGAATATTTGTGTGTGGTCTATGGAAGGAAAAATTCACTGGGTTGTTATGCTGTGTGATATGTAAAGACAAATGCATATAATAAAGTGGACATGCTGTGCACCACTGCCCTGCAAAGTGTTTTCTGTGATGCATCCACAGTAGAAATGGCTGAGTTCACGGGTGGTCAGAGTGAAGCTCAGAGGTAGATGGCTGAAGCTGGTGAGAGGTGACCAGTGTCAGGAACTGTCCTTTAACTATCAGGTGGGGGCAATGGAGAAGAGGAGAGTTCCCAGAGCTGGATTTTTCTGAAAAATGCAGTGATAAGCCCACCTGCAGGAAGGAGGTGCAGGAAGGAGATGCAGGCAGACACAGCCCTACCAGCCACGTGGCTAGGACCAGAGTTGGGAAGAACAGGCTACTTGAACACAAACCATCAGAGTTGAAGATAAGTTTATCTCCTGGCTTCTACACAGGAGGTGCCTACTGCTTTCCACTGAGGACAAGGTGTAGCACTCTGAACTTGACAATTTGCCAGCTTATGAATCAATGGATTTGTAGGCTTTTCCTTGGGTTGGATTAATTCTCTACAAACCAAAGTCGGGAAGCAATTGTTGTGGGGCATTTGGGAGAATGGCTGATTCTACTGGAACTTGAGAACCGGGGCTACTCTGATTTCACCAAATGGGGTCTGAGCTGGAGGGTCACCTCTCTTTGAGAGAGCTATCGCCAGCCCACAATACTGCCCAGGCAACACGATCGAAAATAGTACACTTTTTAGGATTCAGCTATTTGTGTTCACATGAATTAAACTCCACAGCTGGTATTTGCATAGCAGTTTCTAATTGCCTGCTGAACTGGTTCAGTTGGAACCATATTGCGCTCACGCATTTGCCCCACTTTGGCCTGCCCTGAGTTTCAGACACCTGTCGATGATTAAGGCTTGCTAAGGGGAGGAGAGGCTCTCAGGGCAGTGTCCTCTGTGGAAGTGCCAGGAGGTGGACGTGCCAAGGATGACAGTGACAATCTACTGCATTTGTGAACCCTCTCGTAGTTTGTCCAAACATACTCACACACGTTATTTTTTCTTCACAATCACAATCCCCGTCCTCCTGATGCAGAAAATGGGGCTCAGAGGAGTTGGTGTGGTGGTGAAGGCACTTACGTGGGATTGTCCAAATGGCTGTCTGGGCTCCATCAGCGACAGTGCTGCGTGCAAGCTCCCAGCATGGGGCGTGCAGTCAGAGCGTGCTCTCCCTTCACTTGCTCTTTGTGGGCTGGGACTGCAGTCCAGCTTCATCCAGGCCTAAGTACGAGTAACAACTACAGTCATTCAGAATGGAAAGAAACAGCTCCACCCAGCATAATGTTCTTGTCACTTCAGGAAACTTACAAAGAATAATGCTTTAGAACTATATAGCTGGGAGGAAAATCTCTATTATTTGGCTGTTTTAAAAAGTGATTCAGGAAGGCCTAAGACAAAGCTCTTTCTCATGGTCTGGTTCTGAAAGAATGCTTGTCAGAGTGCTAGAGGAACATGAGAAAAACCACAGAAAAAGCCCTGTTCAACCCACGTGTGTATGTACTAGTTCATTCCTACATTTCTGATCTTGCCACCTAAAATAGCCACTTGTTTCTTAGAACCACAGAAACAACTAATTCTCACTGCTTAAGTTTCTGAGAGAGAGACTCCTCCAGGTCTTCGGGGACTCAAGGAGTTGCACTTTTTAAAAAAATTTTTTTGTAGAGACAGGGCCGCACCATGCCACCTGGGTGGCCCCAAACTCCTGGCCTCAAAGCAGGAGGCCTGCCTTGGCCTCCAAAGAGCTGGGACCACAGGTGCGAGCCACCACACCTGCCCAAGGAATTGCTTTTAAGTATGCGATAGCATTATGTTTTAAAAATGTACATGCCTTAATTTAAAAATATTGCTAAACAATGCTAACAATCATCTAACCCTTCAATGAGTCATAATCTTTTTGGTGGAGGGTCTTGCCTCCGTGTTGATGGTGCTGACAGATCAAGGTGGTGGTGGCTGAAGGTTGGGATGGCTGTGGCAATTTCTTGAAATAAGACAATGAAGTCTACTACATTGATTGACTCTTCCTTTCATGAGAGATTTCTCTGTAGCATGTGATGCTGTTTGGTAGCATTTTACCCACAGTAGAACTTCTTTCCAAATTGGAGTCAATCCTATCAAACTCTGCCACTGCATTACCAAGTTTATGTAATATTCTAAATCCTTTGTTGTCACTTCAACAATGTGCAGAGCCTCTTCACCAGGAGAAGATTCTATCTCAAGAAACCAATTTCTTTGTTCATCCATAAGAAGCGACTCTGCGTCCATTCAAGTTTGATCATAAGACTGCAGCAATTCAGTCCCATCTTCAGGCTCCACTTCTAATTCTAGTTCTCTTGCTATTTCCATCACACCTACAGTTACTTTTTCCACTGAAGTCTTTAACCCCTCAAAGTCATCCATGAGGGTTAGAATCAACTTCTTTCAAACTCCTATTGATGTCGATAGTCTGACCTCCTCCCTTGAATTACAGATGTTCTTAATGGCATCAAGAATGGTGAATCCTTTCCAGGTTTTCAATTTACTTTGCCCAGATCTATCAGAGGAATCACTACTTATGGCAGCTATAGCCTTATGGAATGTAGTTTTTAAATATTAAGACTTGAAAATTGAAATTACTCCCTGATCCATGGGCTGTAGAATGGATGTTGTGTTAGCAGGCAAGAAAACATTAATCTCCCTTGTACATCTCCATCAGAGCTCTTGGGTAACCAGGTACATTGTCAATAAGCAGTAATATTTTTTAAATTTTTTGATATTTTTAAAGTTATATATTTGTTATATATTATATATATTATATATATATATATAATAATGTTATATATTATATATATATAATATAATGTTTGTATATATTTATGGAATACATGTTATATTTTGTTACATGCATAGAATGTCAGGGTATTTAGGGTTTCTGTCCCCTCGACTATTTATCATTTCTATGTTTTGGAACATCTTAAGTCCTCTCTTCTTGCTATTTTGAAATATGCCATATCTTGTCGTTAACTGTAGTCATCTACTCTGCTGTGGAACATTAGAACTTGTTCCTTCTGTATAACTGTGTGTTTTTACCCATTAACCAACCTCTCTTCATCCCCCCCACCACCACCCACATACCCTTCCCAGTCTCTGGTGTCTATTGTTCTACTCTCTATCTTCCTGAGATCCACTATTTTAGCTCCTGTGTATGAGTGAGAACCTATGCTATTTGTCTTTCTCTGCCTGGCTGATTTCACTTAACGTAATGACCTCAAGTTCCATCCATGTTTCTGCAAATGACATGATTTCATTCTTTTTATGGCTGAATAGTATTCCATTGTGTATATATACCACATTTTCTTTATCTATTCCATTGATTGATGTGCACATAGGTTGATTCCATATCTTGGCTATTGTGAATAGTGTTGTAATAAACATGGGGATGCAGGTATCCCTTCAATATACTGATTTCCTTTCCTTTGCATAAATACCCTGTAGTGGGATTTCTGGATCGTTTGGTAGTTCTATTTTTAGTTTTCTGAGAAATCTTTATACTGTTTTCTATAGGGGCTGTACTAATTTACATTCTAACTGACAGTGGGTAAGAGTTCCCTTTTCTCCACATACTTACCCACATCTATTATTTTTTTGTCTTTTTCATAATAGCCATTCTAACTGGGGTAAGATGATATCTCTTTGTGGTTTTGATTTGCATTTCCCTGATGATTAGTGATGTTGTGCATTTTTCATATGCCTGTTGGCCATTCATATGTCTTCTGAGAAATGTCTATTCATGTTCTTTGCCCACCTTTTAATGGGGATTATTTGTTTGTTTACTGTTGAGTTGTTTGAGTTCCTTGTATATTCTGGTTATCAGTCCCTTGTCAGATCAATAGTTTGCAAATATTTTCTTCCATGGAACAGGTTGTCTCTTCATTCTGTTGACTGTTTCTTCTGTTGTGCAGAAGCTTTTTAGTATTATATAGTCCCATTATATTATATAGTCCTATTTGTCTATTTTTGCTTTTGTTGCTTGTGTTTTACAGGTCTTAGACATAAAATCTTTGCCTAGACCAATGTCATGCAGTGTTTCCCCTGTGTTTTCTCCTAGTAGTTTTATAGTTTCAAGTGTTATGTTTAAGTCTTTAATCCATCTTCAGCTGATTTTTGGGTTTTTTTAAATTTCAGAATATTATGGGGGTACAACACGTTGGCTATATATATTGCCCATGCACTGCCCATGTCAGAGCTACAATCGCGGCCATCTCCCAAACTGTGCTGCCTGCATCCATTCAGTGAGAGTTGTCCCATCCCCTCCACCCCCCTCCCGCCTGCCTGCCCCCGATGAATATTATTGCCATGTGTAATGTAAGTGTTGATCAGTTAGTACCAATTTGATGGTGAGTACCAGAGGTGCTTGTTTTTCCATTCTTGTGACACTTCGCTTCGAAGAATGGGCTCTAGCTCCAACCAGGATAATACCAGATGTGTTAGTTCACCATTGTTTTTTATGGCTGAGTAATACTCCATGGTATCCATATACCACATTTTATTAATCCACTCGTGTATTGATGGGCACCTGGGTTGTTTCCACATCTTTGCAATTGTGAATTGTGCTGCTATAAACATTCGTGTGCAGATGTCTTTCTTATAGAATGTCTTTTCTTCCTTTGGGTAAATACCCAGTAGTGGGATTGCTGGATCAAATGGTAATTCTACTTTTAATTCTTTGCAGTATCTCCATATTACTTTCCATAGAGGTTGTACTAATTTGCAGTCCCACCAGCAGTGTATGAGTGTTCCTATCTGTCCACATCCCCACCAACATTTGTTGTTTGGGGATTTTTTGATATGAGCCAATCTCACTGGAGTTAAGTGATATCTCATTGTGGTTTTGATTTGCATTTCCCTGATGATTAGAGAAGTTGAGCAATTTTTTATATGTTTGCTGGCCATTATTCTGTCTTCTTTAGAAAAGTTTCTGTTCACATCCTTTGCCCATTTTTTAATAGGGTTGTTTGATTTTTTCTTGTTGATTTTCCTAAGTTCTGTATAGATTCTGGTTATCAGCCCTTTATCAGATGTGTAGCATGCAAATGTTTTCTCCCATTCTGTAGGTTGTCTGTTCACTCTAGTGATAGTTTCCTTGGCTGTGCAGAAGATTTTTAATTTGATCAGGTCCCATTTATTTATTTTTGTTGCTGCTGTGATTGCTTTGGGGGTCTTCTTCATAAATTCTTTGCCTAGGCCAATGTCCATAACAGTTTTTCCACCGTTTTCCTTGAGAATTCTTATGGTTTCACATCTTAGGTTTTTTGTGAGAGGTGAGAGGTGTGGGTCTAGTTTCAGTCTTCTACATATGGCTGTCCAGTTTTCCCAGAACCATTTGTTGAATAGGGAATCTTTTCCCCAGTGTACGTTTTCCCGGAATTTGTCAAAGATCAGATGACTGTATCAGGTTGGTTTTATATTTGGGTTCTCAGTCCTGTTCCATTGGTCTACATCTCTGGTCTTGTGCCAGTACCATGCTCTTTCAGTTACTATAGCCTTGTAGTATAGTTTGAAGTTTGGTAGATAGATGCCTCCAAATTTGTTCTTTTTGCTTAAGATTGCTTTGGCTAGATGGGGTCTTCTCTGGTTCCACACGAAGCGTAGAATTGTTTTTTCTAGATCAGCAAAAAATGATGTTGATATTTTCATAGGGACTGCATTGATTCTGTAAATCACTTTAGAGCAAAGCCATTGTTACAATGTTGATTCTGCCTATCCAAGAGCATGGTAGGGTTTTCCATCTGTGTACATCCTCTGCAATTTCTTTTCTCAGTGTTTCATAATTCTCTCTATATAGGTCTTTGACCTACTTCATTAGATACGTTCCTAAATATTTAATTTTCTTTGGTGCTATTATGAAAGGCATTGCATCTTTAATTGGTTTCTTGGCTTGATTGTTATTAGCATATATGAAGGCTATGGATTTGTGTGCATTAACTTTGTATCCTGAGACTTTGCTGAATTCATTTATCAATTCCAGTAATCTCCTGGTTGAATCTTTGGTGTTTTCTGTATATAATATCATATCGTCTGCGAATAGTGAAAGTTTGACCTCTTCTGCCCCCAACTGGACGCCCCTGATTCCTCTGTTTTGTCTGATTGCTCTGGCCAGGACTTCCAGCACTATGTTGAAAAGAAGTGGAGATAGTGGTCAACCTTGTCTGGTTCCAGTTTTAAGGGGGAATGCTTTCAATTTTTCCCCATTCAGTATGGTATTGGCTGTGGGTTTATCATATATGGCTTTAATAGTTTTGAGGTATGAGCCATCTATGCCTATATTGTTAAGAGTTCTTATCATAAAAGGATGCTGGATCTTGTCAAAAGCGTTTTCTGCATCTATTGAAAGGATCATATAATCTTTCTTCTTGCTTTTATTTATGTGGTGAATTACATTTATAGATTTGCGTATGTTGAACCATCCCTGCATCTCGGGAATGAAGCCCACCTGATCGTGATGAATTATTTTTTTGAGGTACATTTGAATTCGGTTTGCAAGGATTTTATTGAGAATTTTTGCATCTATATTCATAAGGGATATTGGTCTGTAGTTTTCTTGTTGTGTCCTTTCCTGGCTTTGGTATCAAGGTGATAGTGGCTTTGTAGAATGAGTTTGGGAGGATTTCATCCTTCTGGATGTTTTCAAATAATTTCTGCAGTATAGGCACCAGTTCTTCTTTGTAGCCTTGGTAGAATTCAGTTGTGAACCCATCTGGTCCAGGACTTTTTTTTCTTGGAAGATTTTTTATTGCTACTTCAATTTTGGCGCTTGATATTGGTCTGTTTAGAAATTCTGTTTCTTCCTGGTTGAGCCTAGGGAGGTAGTATGTTTCTAAGAATTTGTCCATTTTCTCCACGTTTTCATGTTTTTGGGCATAGAGATTTTTGTAGTATTCGAAGATGATGTTTTGTATTCGCTTGATATCAGTTGTGACCTCTCCTTTTTCATTTCTACTTGAGCTTATAAGAGTCCTTTCCTTTCTGCTTCTTGTCAACCTGGCAAGTGGCCTGTCTATTTTGTTTATCTTTTCAAAGAACCAACTTTTCATTTTATTAATCTTCTGTATTGTTCTTTTGTTCTCAATTTCATTTAATTCTGCTCTAATCTTGGTTATTTCTTTTCCTCTGCTGGCTTTAGGATTGCTTTGCTCTTCCTTTTCCATTTCCTTAAGATGATTCATTAGTTTACTGATTTGTGACCTTTCTGTCTTTTGGATGTGGGCATTTAAGGCGATAAGTTTTCCTCTCAAGACTGCTTTTGCTGTATCCCACAGATTTTGATAACTTGTGTCCCCATTATCGTTTAGTTCGAAGAATCTTTTGATTTCCGTCTGAATCTCCTCCTTGACCCAATGGTCATTCAGCAACAGATTGTTTAATTTCCATGTTTTTGGATGAAGATGTGAGTTTCTGTTGGAATTGATTTCTAATATTATTCTGCTGTGGTCTGAAAAGATACATGGTATGATTTCTATTTTTTTGAATTTGTTGAGATCTGTTTTGTGGCCTAGGATGTGGTCAATTTTAGAGAGAGTTCCATGAGCTGATGAGAAGAATGTATATTCAGTGTTATTTGGGTGGAGTGTTCTGTAGATATCTGTTAGGCCCAAATGTTCTAGAGTCCTGTTTAGGTCCTTTGTTTCTTTGTTTATTTTCTCTTTGAATGATCTGTCCAGTTCCGTCAGTGGGGTGTTGATGTCCCCTGCTATCATGCCATTGCTATTTATTATGTTGTCTAGATCAAGCAGTATTTGCATTATGTACCTGGGTGCTCCTGTGTTGGGTGCATAAATGTTCAGGATTGTTAAATCCTCTTGTAAGAGTTTTCCCTTCACCATTATATAGTGTCCATTTTTGTCCTTCTTTACTTTTGTTGCTTTAAAGTTTATATCATCTGAAATAAGGATATGGCTACTCCAGATTTCTTTTGGTTTCCATTAGCCTGGAAAATTGTATTCCATCCTTTCACCTTGAGTCTGAATGCATCTTTGTGTGTAAGATGTGTTTCCTGGAGACAACAGATACTTGGCTTGTATTTTTTAATCCCTTCAGCCAGCCTGTGTCTCTTCCATGGGCAATTCAAGCCATTCACATTTATTGAGAGAATTGATATTTGGGGTAAATTTCTGATTATTCTATTGGGTGGTGTCTTTTGTTTTACCTCTTGTGTCATTATGGAATCTGGGTTCTGGAGTTTTAGCTTTTGCGTAATTTTACATTGGTGGGTGTCTGTTTTGCTGGTTAGTGTACAATGCAGGTCTAAGCACTTTTTGCAAGGCCGGTCTGGACTTCACAGATTCTATCCGTGATTGCTTGTCTGGAAAAGTCTTTATTTCTCCCTCATATAAGAAGCTTAGTTTGGCAGGATACAAATTCTGGTTTGGCCTTTGTTTTGTTTTAGGAGACTGAGGATGGCTCCCCATTCCCTTCTGGCTTGTAAGGTTTCAGCTGAGAAATCTGCAGTTAATCTGATCGGTTTCCCTTTGTAGGTTACCTGCTCTTTTCGTCTTACAGCTCTGAGGAGTGCCTCTTTTGTGTTTACTTTGGTCAGTCTAATAATTGTGTGGCATCATAATGCCTTTTCACGTTGCGTCTCCCAGGAGTCCTGTGTGCTTCTTGTACTCGGATATCGAGATTTCTGGCTAGGCCATGGAAATTTTCCTCTATTATTCCTTCAAATAGATTTTCCAGCCCATGCGAATTTTCTTCCTCTCCCTCAGGTATGCCTATGATCCTTATGTTTGGCGTCCTTACATAATCCCACATTTCTTGTATGCTTTGTTCATACCTCTTGTTTTTGTGTTCTTTCTCTTCGACTGATTTATTTAGCGCATAGGAGTTGTCTTCCAGCTCTGAAATTCTTTCCACTGCATGGTCCAGCCTATTCTTAAGGCTTTCCACTGTGTTTTGTAGATTCTTGAATGCTTCGTTCATTTCTAGAATTTCTATTTGATTTTTCCATAATACTTCTATTTCTTTGGAGAATTTTTCATTCATTTTTTGCATTTTTCTTGTGATTTCTTTGTGCTGGGATTCAATTTTCTCTTGAATTTCATTAAGCTTTCTTATAGTACATAAATGAAATTCCTCTTCTGTCATTCTACCCATTTCATTTGAGTTGGTATCCATTGCTGAGGAACTGATGATTTATTTTGAGGGTGACTTTTCACTCTGATTTTTCATGTTCCCAGAGTTCTTTTGCTGGTTTTTTCTCATCTGGCCTCTTGGTTGAGAGCTGGGGGTGTTAGGGCTAGTTTATGGCCCTGTCTCCAAGCCCTCGAGGTTTGTTCCTTGGCAGAGCCAGGGAGAGAAGTAGTGGCCTGTATTGCCTTAGGTGTGTTTTAGCAAGTTTGGTGGATCTTGGGTTACCTCTGACCTGTTGTCTTCTCCTCTTCCCGGTGGAGTGTAGTGAGATTGTCCTCCCAGCTTGAGCTCTAAGCTAGTGAATTGTACTTGAGGGTATGAATCCACAGCTCCCTAATAGTTAGGTATTCTGTTATGTCCATGGCAGACTCTGATCCCCCAGTTGGGGTATGCAAATGCCCCACACTTTGGGAGGAGCCTTGTAGCTCCTAGGGGTTACTTTGACCCTGCTCCTCCTGAGCTGTGGGTAGAAACACAATTTCTTTTGGCTGCAGCATGAGAGCTGGATTGGAAAAATTCTATACAGCTCAGAGGTTGCTTATCTAGCCACATGTGTCTGTCCTTCTGATGTGCATCTTCGCGTGATACTGGCTGATAGGGGGATCTCCAACTGTGCACCCCTTTTCTCCCACTAGACCCCAAGGCAAGGCAAGTGGGCGTCTCTATCCCCAGCAGTCTCCGCCAGGGGGATGTTCCCGTCGGGGGGTGGGGAATACTGGCCACTGAAAGTGCTCTTGGATGGTGTGAAATTCCCTAATGAAGTGGGAAGGGTTATAGGGAGCTGCTCTGGTTCAGCCTGTGGCTCTTGAGGTATTTGGTTGTCATGAGAACCAGCAGTTATTCCAAATGAGTCACTATAGCCAGCAAGCTTCAAAATGACCAATCTCTGGGGTACAGGAGGGCTGGGACCTGAAGAGTGGGCACTAGGACCAGCACGTAGTGGACTCGTTGGAGGCCAGAGCCGGGGTAGCAGGACCAGATGGACGAGCTGCAAACTGTTTCTAATATACAAAGGTCCTGCCACTATAGTTCCGGGATCTTGTCCCACCTGGAACCCACAGCTGCAGCTGTCCCTGGCCACCAAGGGCAAAGCCTGTCTTGCCCCAGCGGATGAGCTCCCGGGCCGGGCTGGGGTGGAGCTAGAGACCCGGCACACAGCTCCGGGCGGGTGGCTTTAAAGATGGCTGCCACCACCAGCCTGGCACACAGCAGGGCTCAGGTCGCGCCCAGGAATGCAGCTTTTCTTAACCGGCCTGTGGCCTGTGGAGGCAATTGCCAGCAGCCCCTAAGGGCGTGTCCCGCTCTCCGTTAAACTCCTGGGCCTGGTCCCGCTGACTTCCAGTGGCGCGGTGCTTGCCTGCAGGTTCCCGCGCACTGTCCCGGGAAGCTGTATCTCTGCCCGGTCCCTGCCCGGCACTGAGCAGTCTCTGTATATTGCAGCTGAGAGTTGTGTTTGGCTCTCGCAATTGCTTCCTCTCCACAGAGCCTGCCGTCTCCAGCAACAGCTTTGCCCCAACTCTGGGCTTGTCCCTGACTGATTGGATGGGGAGGTGCGTAACCGCTTGGGGGTCAGGTCGCGCCCCGCCGACCTGGTGAGCGTGTCCTTCCAGCGCTCTGGGCTCTATTGTAGTCCGTGTGCTCTCTGATCTTTGTGAAAATGTTGTACCTGTTTTCTTGGGCTGTGTGTTTCGCGTTGTTTCTCTGTAATTCACAGTGCTGTTTTCAGAGTGAGCGGTCCGCGCGCGCAGGCAGCTGATGGTGTTTTTCACCTCCTTCCCTGGGAGTGGTGCGGTGGGAGGACTCTATCAGACCACCATTTCCCCCCCCCCTTCAGCTGATTGTTTTATATGGTGAGAGATAGGGGTCCAGTTTCATTCTTCTGCATATGGACATCCAGTTTTCCCAACAACATTTATTGAAGAGGGTGTCCTTTCTCCAGTGTATGTTCTTCGCATCTTTGTCAAAAGTCAGTTGGCTGTAAATTTGTGGATTTATTTCTGGCTTCTCTATTCTGTTCCATTGTTCTATGCATCTGTTTTTATACAAATACCATGCTATTTTGGTTACTATAGCCATGTAATATATTTTGAAGTCAGATAGTGTGATGACTCCAGCTATGTTCTTTTTGCACAGGATGCTTTGACTATTTGGACTCTTTTTTGGTTACATACAAATTTTAAGATTTTTTTTCCTATTTCTATGAACAATGGCATTGGTATTTTAGTAGAGATTGCATTGAATCTGTAGATTGCTTTGGGTAGCATGGTCATTTTAACAATATTAATTCCCCGTGAGCATGGGATATCTTTCCATTTGTTTGTGTTCTCTTTAATTTCTTTCATCAGTGTTTTGTAGTTTTCCTTGTGGAGGTCTCTCACCTCCTTGGTTAAATTTATTTCTAGGTATATATATATATAGTTAGCTATTGTAAATTGGATTGCCTTCTTGATTTCTTTCTCTGGTAGTTTATTATTGGTGTGTAGAAATGCTACTGATTTTGTATGCTGATTTTGTATCCTGCAACTTTAGAATTTATTTATCACATCTAAATTTTTTGGTGGAGTCTCTAGGTTTTTCTAGGTATAAGACCATGTCATCTGTATAAAGGAACAATTTGACTTCCTTTTTTCTAATTTGGATACCTTTTACTTCTTTCTCTTTCCCGATTGCTTAGGCTAGGACTTCCAGTACTGTGGTGAATAAGAGTGGTGAAAGTAAACATCCTTGTCTTGTTCTGCTTCTCAGAGGAAAGGCTCAGCTTTTCCTCATTTGGTATGATGTTACCTGTGAGTTTGTCATTTATGGCATTTACTATTTTTGGTATATTTCTTAAATGCCTAGTTTGTTGAGCGTTTTTGACATGAAGGGATGTTGAATTTTATCAAATGCTCTGTCTGCATCTATTGAAATGATCATATGGTTTCTTTCCTTTCTGCTTTTGATATGATGTATCACCGTTATTGATTTGCATATAATGAACCATCTTTGCATCGCTGGGATAAATCTCACTTGATCATGGTGTATAATCTTTTTGATGTGTTGTTGGATTTTGTTTGCTTGTATTTTGTTGTGAATTTTACATCTGTGTTCATCAGGGATATTGGCCTGTAGTTTCTTTTTTTGTTGTGTCTTTATCTGGTTTTGGTGTCAGGATAATGTGGCCTCATAGAATGAGTTAGGGAGAACCTCTTCAATTTTTTTTTAATAGTTTGAGGAGAATTGGTGTTAATTCTTCTTTATATTTTTGGTAGAATTTGGCTGTAAAGCCGTCTGGACCTGGGCTTTTCTTTGTTGGGAGACTTTTTATTACTGATTTAATCTCATTGCCCATGATTGGTTTGCTCAAGTTTTCTATTTGTTTCTGATTCAATCTTGGTAGGTTGTTATGTATCCAGGAAATTATCCATTTCCTCTAGGTTTTCCAGTTTTTTAGTGTATAGTTGCTCATAATAGTCCTGATTATTTTTTGTATTGTTGTGGTGTCAGTTGTAATGTTTCTTTTTTCATTTCTGATTTTGTTTATTTGGATTTTATCTCTTTTTTTCTTGGCTAGCTAGCAGTTTATCAATTTTTTTTATCTTTTCAGAAAACCAACATTTTGTTTCATTGATCCTTGGTATTATTTTTTTACGTCTTTATTTCATTTAGTTCTGCTGTGATCTTTATTATTTCTTTCCTTCTAGTAATTTTGAATTTGGTTTGTTCTTACTTTTCTGGTTCCTCGAGGTGCATCTTAGATTATTTGAAATCTTTCTACTTTTTTGATGTAGGTATTTATTGACATAAACTTCCCTCTTAGCACTGCTTTTTCTGTATCCCATAGTTTTGATATGTTGTGTTCATTTGTTTCATTTTGGTTTCCATCTTAATTTCTTCATTGACCCAATGGTCGTTTGGTAGAATGTTGTTTAATTTCCATGTATTTGTATAGTTTCCAAAGTTCCTCTTGGTACTGATTTCTAGTTTTATTCCATTTTATCCTGAAAAGATGCTTGATATAATTTCAACTTTTTTATGTTTGTTGAAGCTTGTTTTGTGGCCTAACATATGGTCTATCCTGGAGAATGTTCCATATGCTGGAGAAAAATGTGTTTTCTACAACTGTTAGATAAAATGTTTTGTAAACATCTGTTAGGCCCATTTGGTCTAAAGTGCAGTTAAAATCCAATGTTCCTTTGTTAACTTTCTGTCTAGATGATCCATCTAATGATGAGAGTGGGGTGTTGAATTCTCCCACTATTATTGTATTGGAGTCTATCTCTCCCCTTAGATCTAGTAATATTTGCTTTGTATGTCTGGGTGCCCCAGTGTTGGATACATACATATATATATTTTTTTTAATTGTTATATCCTCTTGCTGAATTGATCCCTTTATCATTATATACTGACCTTCTCTGTCCCTTTTTGCTGTTTTTGACTTAAAGTATATCTTATCTAATATAAGTATTGCTACTCCTGCTTGCTTTTGGTTTCCATTTGTGTGGAATATTTTTTTTCCCATCCCTTTACTTTCAGTCTATATGTGTCTTTCCAGGTGAAGTGAGTTTTATGTAAGCAGCATATAACTGGGTCATTTTTAAAAATCCATTCAGCCAGTCAGTATCTTTTAAATGGAAAATTCAATCTATTTACATTGAAGGTTATTATTGATTTGTGAGGTTTTGTTCCTGTCATGTTGTTAATTGCTTTCTGGTTGGTTTTTTTTTCTGTCTTATTGTTTATTATTGCAGTTTGGTGGTTTTCTGTAGTGATAACATTTGAATCCTTTCTCACTTGTTTTTTGCTCTACTGGTGTATTTTATATTTTCATGTGTTTTCATGATGGTAGATATTGTCCTTTCATTTCCAGGTTTCTGTGCTCTATATGTTCATAGAAATGTCTCTAGTAATGAACTATAAAATGAAAATACAGTCTTAATAAACAGTAAAATTTTGAAAGAAATCTTTTTTTCTGAGTAGTAGGTATCAACAGTGGCTTAAAATATTTAGTAAATGATGCTGTAAGCAGATCTCTCGTCCAGACTTTGTTGTTTCATTTACAGAGCACAGGCAGAGTAGATTTAGCATAATTCCTAAGGGTCCTAGGATTTTCAGAATGGTAAATGAGCATTGGCTTCAAGTTGAAATCACCAGCTGCATTAGCCCCCACCAGGAGAGTAAGTCTTTCCTTTGATGCTTTGAAGCCAGGCACTAACTTCTCTTCTCCAGCTGTGATAGCCCTAGATGGCATCTTCTTCCAGTATAAAGTTGTTTCATCTATATTGAAAATCTATTGTTTAGTGTAGCCACCTTCATCAATGATCTTAACTAGATATTCTGGATAACTTGCTGCAGCTTCTACATCAGCACTTGCTGCTTCACCTTGTACTTTTATGTTATGGAGATGGCTTCATTCCTAAAACCTCATGAACCAACCTCTGCTGGCTTCACACTTTTCTTCTACAGCTTCCTCACCTCTCTCAGCCTTCACAGAATTGAAGAGAGTTAGGGCCTGGCTATGGATTAGGCTTTGGTTTAAGGGAATGTTGTGGCTGCTTTGATCTTCTATCCAGACCACTCAAACTTTCTCCCTATCAGCCATAAGGATTTCTTTTCATTCATGTGTTCACTGGAGTGGCACTTTTAATTTCCTTTAAGAACTTTTCCTTTGCATTCACAACCTGGCTGACTGTTTGATGCAAGAAGCCCAGCTTTCAGCCTGCCTCAGCTTTCGACATGCCTTCCTCACTAAGCTTAACAATTCCTAGCTTTTGATTTAAAGTGAGAGACGGGCAAGTATTCCTTTCAGTTGAACACTTAAAGACCACTGTAGGGTTCTTAATTGGCCTATTGTCAATATTGCTGTGTCTCAGGAATAGGGAGGCCCAAAGAGAGGGAGAGAGAAGGGGTAACAGGTGATCAGTGGAGCACTCAGCACATGAAGTATTTATTGATTAAGTTCACTGTCTTATATGGTCATGGATTGTGGCTGTCCAAAACAATTACAACAGTAGCATCAAAGATCACTGCTTACAGCTCACCATAATAGATATAATCATAAGGAAAAAGCTTGAAATATTGTGAGAGTTACCAAAATGTGACATAGAGACATGAAGTGTGCATATGCTGTTGGAAAAATGTTCAGCAAGATGCAGGGTTGCCACAAACCTCAATTTGTAAAAATTGCATTATCTGTGAAGCACAACAAAGTGAAGTGCAACAAAATGAGGTGTGCCCATACACAAATGCAGAGCTGGCACCTTTCTGATGAAGAGACAGAAGTCTTGGATCCTTTTCTGTGCTAGCAAAGGATTTTAAGGGTTGGGAATCCTCCAAAAGAGGAAGCTCTTGGAAAGGTGTTATCGGCCAAAGCCATGTGCTTTTCTCTCTCTCGCTTACCTATTCAACCTTTCTACCCATTGTGGACCCACTTGCTCTGCCGTCCCAGACAAAGTCCCCATACTCCTTTCTCTCACCTCCTGTGTCCACTTCCCCTTTCTTCCCATGGGGTCCTCCTCACCCTTCCGATGTCCACTGCCCCTTCGTTTTCTTCTCTGGCCTCACCTTTCTTTTGCTCTCTCTCTATAACTCCATTCTTCCCTAAGTTATGGGACCCCTAAGGTGGCCTGGCACTAAGAGGTGAGCACCTGCGGAGTGTCAGTCTTCCCTCGGTGGACAGAGCTGTGCGCAGATCTGGGAGTGTGAGAGGGTGTGAGGTAGGGCCAAAGGTGGTGTGAATAGGCGGGGTAAGGAAGATCTCTTCTTCACACAGTACCGTCGAGATAAACTTGTTACTGAATCTAGCTGTGTTCAATTCATTCCTTATTTACCCCTGTATTTCGTTTCAACCCATCCTCTATACTTTGCAAGTCTGAAGCCTTTAGATACAGCTTTCAAATCCATGAAATTTGACCAGGAAATAGTTTGTATCACAAGGCCTACAGTTATTTACATAAAGTTCTAAAAGTATTTCATGGCAAATCCATAGTACCCAGCTGAGATGAGACCAAACTAGCACAGTCTTTGTGGCTGCTCTTACTGTCAGTTATGCAAGATAAAGATGGACTAGCGACAAGAATGTGCACCATTTATTGAGCACTCACCTGGCACTGGGCCAAGTGCTTTTCAGACGTTGCCTCTTTCCATCTTTAGCACAATGCCACAGTTAAATCCTTATTCTATCCCTGACACACAGACGAGGAGATGAAGATCTAGACATAACCAGTAAAGGCAAGGCTGCGATGGGACCCATACGTGCCAGACTCCTGATGCTGGCATGTGTGCAGTTCTCTCTTAGAGTCGTTTGCCTTAGAGAAGAGAGACAAGATTCAGGAGGTCTCGTTTTAGCTTCACTGGCTGGGCTGGACTCTTCTGTTGGCCCCTCCAGATCCATCCTTCCCTGGCCTGGAAGGCTGACCTGTATGGGCTTCCTGCAGGGCTTAGCTGATGGGGGTGGTGGGAGGGCCTTTACTCCTCCGAGCTCCTCCCCTCGGGGCAAAGAGCTCTGAGTCTCCAGGGTCTGCCGGTCGTGGCTTCCCTGGACCCCACTCCTCTCTTTGTAAACAGCTCCTTCATAAATCACCTTGAGGATGCCATCTGCTTCCTGCCGGGGGCGGACTGCCTCCCCAGCTTCACTTCTAAATGACGTGAGAACAGGTGGAGAGGCACTTTGGAAGACATAATCACCCAAATTCGAGCTAGCAATGTAATTCTATGAGGCACAGAACAGGCATTAAATGCATAACCCAGCTGGAATTAGAACATCCTCTGTGAGGAGAATGAGCCTGTGAGACATTGAGTATGTGTCCATTCTGAAAAGCCTGGTGCAAGCAAAACGGAGGAAAGAGCAGGACTGAAGAGGGTAGGAGGAGAGACCTTGGTTGTGTCTTTGCTTTTTGTACCTTGATGGTGGGGACAGTGTATTTAACATAGGAACCTGTGTCAGAGCTCCATGAGAAACACGACAAAGTCAAGGCTGGCACCATGCCAGGCGGGGGTCTTGGCTGAGGGGCAGGGTACACGTGCCGCGGCTGTCCCGGCAGGGGCCTTCCGGGGGGCGCTGTGGGATGGGACTCCCAGCAGCTTCAGCGGGTATCTTCAAGCAAGGAAGGACCTCTTGACCTTTTTCTCTCTTTCAAAAGCCGGATAGCCGTTGAGTCCAGGCAAGTCACCCCTGGGTGCAGGCGCAGGAATGGCAGGTGCTCCTGCCAAGCCACACACCCTCATCTGAAAAACTTCCGCTCCCCGGCCAGGTGTTTCAGCCCCTCCCACTCCCTGTCAGCAGCACCTTCTGGAATTTCCCTGTCTGCGGAATGAGAACAGCTACAGCAACATTCCTACCCAAGGAGCTAATCGGAATATTGCCAGTACAAATCTTTGTAGGGAATCAATGATGGTAAATTATAATTTAGTTCATATGATTTACTAATCAGTATCTCCTTGCCAGGACTCTGTGAGGGAGCTCAAACCTCTAACCTTTCTCCTCCTGCCCCCAGTGCTGGACTCCTGAAGATGAAATTGTGTGTGAACAAATGACACACCAAGGGACATTTTATTGTTTTGGAATCAAATAAAAAATAATTTTAATTATCATTTAAAAATTGCCAGTGTTCCATATGTTTTAAACAAATAGACTTTAAATCTCAATGTAAGAGATTGTACATATAAATCAAAGAGAAAAACTTTATAGCTCCTCAAGAAGTTTTTCTTTATTTAGATGTTTTGTCTACCAACTTAATTTTTAAAATGTGCTTTTAATGAGAAAAAAGAATTTTGTCTAATTCAGAAGTTATTGAAAAGTTGTTTCAAAATATGGATTTAAGAAGAAAATAGAAATAATATAGAAAGGAACTAGTAAGTAGGAGAGAGATGTAAAGAAATTTATGGGTATGAAGTTGTATTTTTGATAAGGAAGGTTAAAAAGAAAAGAGAGGCTTATATGATGGCTCACACCTGTAATCCCAGTGCTTTGGGAGGCTGAGGCAGGAGGATCAACTGAGGGCAGGAGTTCAAGACCAGCCTGGGCAACATAGCTAGACCCTGTCTCTACAAAAAATAAGAAAAATTAACCGGGCATGGTGGCGCACACCTGTAGTCCCAGCTGCTCGGGAGGCTGAGGCAGAGGATCACTGAGCCCAGGAGTTTGAGGCAGCAGTGAGCTATGATTGTGCCACTGCACTCTAGCCTGGGCAACATAGTGAGACCCTGTCTCTAAAAAAAAAGAAAAGGGAGTAATTTTGTATGAGAAAGAATATTGTGTAGTAAAATGACTGTTATTTAGGAAAGAGGAAATTAGGACAAAGGAGAAAGGCTTAACCATGTCGTGGAATGTCTGTGCAGATCATGGTTAGGTTCATGAAGGGTGAATTTATGAAAGGCATTCAACTTGGCTATAATCAGAAGGGAATTATGTATGTCTTTCTAAAGATTGAGCTTTGATATTAAAAATACACTGATACAAAACTAAAAATTTTGGTCCCCTATGTTAGAAAACAAGGTTTTCTTGAAGTATTGATCTACTCTTAGTAAAAATTTCAAGAGGTTCTGATTTTTAATTCTGAAATGTGTTTCTTTATATTTTCAACCATCTCCTGAACTGCAGCTTCTTCCTGTTTTATAGTTTCTATTTCTGCCACATTTCTTTCTGAGAGCCATTTAATTCCCTAGTTTCAGGTTAGAAATGCTGTCTTCTTCATTTAGAATGGTAACTTCATTTCCTGAGGTAGAGTTTTTCTCTTGAAGCTTCTCAGATTCCTATCTCAGAAGTTCATCTTCTGCTCTATCCTGCTGCATGTGACTTGCAGGTCATATGTCATTGCCTTCTGCTCTTCCGCTTCTTCCCTTGAGAAGGTCTAGGATGATAACTCTATTTTAGCTTTCTTGTCAGCTCCTGGAACTTTTTACTCCATCTCTAACTCTAGGGCCTAACACTGAAGTGTTTATCTTGAATACCTAGAAAAGCAATGTTTCCCTCCAGTATGACTTGATTCTGTACTCTTGGCTTTTCTTTTTTCTTTTTCGAGACAGGGTCTTGCTTTATCGCTCAGGCTAGAGTGTAGTGCTGTAATCACAGCTCACTGCAGTCTCAAACTCCTGGGCTCAAGTGATCCTCCCACCTCAGCCTCCCCAGTATTGAGGACTACAGGCACGCACCACCACGCCTGGCTCATCTCTTGGCTTTTCTTCATGTGTCTGAATTGTCCCATGTAACCAGGAACATGTTCCATGTTGCTACTAAGAGCCATGTATTTCCCTGCTTAAGGTACTATAATATGGTGTACATGCATACCTTGTACACATTCTTCCTGTGTTTGATTAAATTCAAGTACCTTTTCATCAGGTTCAACTTCCAGGTTATCTAAATGGGTTTCCAATTAGGAGAAGCAATCACACAGCAGGAAGTTTTTCTTTTACCTATTTGGTAACTGGCCTAAGAAACAAAGATTTTGGCTGGGCACGGTGGCTCATGCCTGTTATCCTAGCACTCTGGGAGGCCAAAGCGGGAGGATTGCTTGCACTCAGGAGTTCGAGACCAGCCTAAGCAAGAGCGAGACCCTGTCTCTACCAAAAATAGAAAAATTAGCTGGGTGTCGTGGTGTGCGCCTGTAGTCCCAGCTACTTGGGAGGCTGAGGCAAGATCTCTTGAGCCCGGGAGTCTGAGGTTGCAGTGAGCTATGATGACACCACTACACCACTGCACTCTACCACGCTACCTGGGGCAACCAAGCCGAGACTGTGTCTCAAAAAAAAAAAAAAAAAAAAGAACCAAAGATTTTGTGTTTTATCAAGATAATTTCATGTTGTCTTTATCAGTTTTTGATTACTTAGGAAAATTGAGCCTTGACAGGGTTAACTTGGTTTTTTACATCCATGTTACCTTCTGTATTGCTTTTGAAATCTTTTGGTTATCACTGTGGTTAAATGAATGAATTATTATTCATTTCACAATGACCTATGATCCTGTTTTGATCAAATGTTTAAAACCATTTGGCATCTTCGATAGGTTCCCCCAATATGAAAAATCTAACAAGTCTTTTTGACCAAAAATTAACTTTGATATTTTCCAGTTGGGACCCTGGACAGCCTCAAAGGGTATATCTCTCATCTTGTAGAGATATTAAATGATTAGGCTTATTTCGTAAATTATATGGGAAGCATTGTCAAATGATAAGTCATACTAGATCTTTACGTTATATTTATGGATGTTATTGATATGAATGCTCCAAAATTGCATAAAAATCTTATACATTTAATATGTCATCAGTCATAATTCTGGTTACTATTTTTTTAATAGAGATGGGGTCTTACTATGTTGCCCAGGCTAGTCTCAAACTCCCGGCCTCAAGCGATCCTCCCACCTTGGCCTCTCAAAGTAGTGGGATTACAGGTGTAAGCCATAGCACCCAGCCTGGTTACTACTTTGTATGCCATAAAAATAACCAATTTGTTTGTCAATGGCTAATTGTAATGAACTTCCATCAGATTTGTAACCATGCCTACTCTAAGTCTCTGCTATTCACTGATATTATTTTTTACTTTACTGTAAAAACATTTCCAATCAGATTCATAAAAAAGACTCTAGTAAGTACTTTTAAATACAGATTTCTAATAACTTTAAGATAAATGGACTAAATGAAAATTTTCCAGAACTCTACTAAAGAAACTGAAATTGCTAATAAAGATCACGCAGAACAAAAATTAATTACATGAGGTTGAATGACTGATGAAGATAATGCTTTTATGACTTTCATTTGAAACAGTATTGGTTCTTTACAGGAATGTTTTGTTTTCCAGATTTAAGGAAACTTTCTCTCTTAAGCTATCTCTAATTTACCGCAATTTAGTATACCTTTGTGAACAAAGGTAGAAATATTTGCTTTTTCTCCTTACTTAATCCCTCCAAAAATCCATGAGTATTTTTTTTTTTTTTTGGCAATATGGTTACTTGCATCAGAATCTTATAAAGAAACAGGATATGAGGTTGGGCACAGTGGCTCATGCCTGTAATCCCAGCACTTTGGGAGGTCGAGGTGGGAGGATCACTTGAGGCCAGGCATTCAAGACCAGCCTGGGCAACATAGCACGACCCCATCTCTACAAAAAATAATAATAATAAAAAATTAGCTGGGCATGGTAGTGCACATCTTTAGTCCCAGCTACTCAGGAGGCTGAGGCAGGAGAATCGCTTGAGCCCAGGAGTTCAAGGCTGTAGTAAGCTAAAATTGCGCCACTGCAATCCAGCCTGGGCAATAGAGTGAGACCCTGTCTCTAGTTAAAAAAGAAAAAGAAACAGGATACAACTGGAAACACTGTCACTTCCTGCAAAGCCCAGGAACCTTAAGACTGTAAGTAAAATCTAAAGTCTTCCTTGGTTTGGTTTCCTAGTCTCAAGAGGTTTTTAAATCTGAGATTCCTAAGTGATCAATATAGAAAGAAAAAATTGTAGTTTTTTTAAAAGAAAAGATAAACTATAGTACACCTGTTATTAGACTATAGACCTGTAACATTATTTTCAAGTTCTTGTTATCTACCTGTAGACTAGACTAAATCCTTAATTATTCTAGATTCTTCTAATCCAACTTTCTTCCACAGAACTACTAAAAATGAGAACTGCTGTGTTCCTGAAACCCTATAAGCTAAAACTAGATGAATTCTAAAGAACAAGTTTTATGCCTGATATATGGGCCACACAGAGAGTTCACCAAACTACCCAATGCCACGACCAGAGGCATTAAACTGCAAACCAGGATGAGCAGCTGACAACTTTACACAGTAGACAACTTCTCCCAAGATGCCACGACAAGACTCCCTGCCCTGAGGCTCTCACCCTCTCCGTGCTACATTGTCACTTGGCAGGATAATGGTGTAATTGAAATTTCACAGTCAGTAGCTTCTGCTGGTAACTTGACAGAACCTGACCTAAGAGATCCTTTAGTGTCTATGAATTTGTTAAATAAGAAAATGTCTGTGTATACCATATGCCGTGCCTGGATACACTCCTCTGGGTAAGTTGAGACTCATATACACAAAATGAGGTAACAGGCCACACGGTTACATGTCTCACCTAATTCCCACGGTCATTTGATTTATTCAGTTGGCTGCCTTTAAGCCCAGGTTCATGGCTCAAAACCATTATGCAAACTGGGATTGTCGTATTATTATACTATTAATTTTACTTTGCATTTCCCCTTTTTAAACTTCACGTCTGTTACTTGTTAAATTTCTGCAGAAGTACAACTTCTAACGGAATGATGCTGGCCCAGCACTTTGAGATGGTAACAAATGCTTACAGAACAGACGAAACTGAACTTCACAATGGGCCCCAGGTAGACGTAGCCCGAGAGCCACTCCCTATAAACCTCCCCTGTGGCTCAAATGTGGCTAAAAGGGTTTTGACACTGACTCCTAATCACTATTCACTCCCTCCCATGTGGGACCAGACCAGAAACCTGGGACAGGTCCATCTTGACACCAAGGGACAATCAAAATGCAACTACAGGATGACGGACCAGTGATGATTTTGGAGAAAGATCTTGATCAAAAAGGGGAAATGGGAAAGTTGTCAGAATCAAAAAGGAGTCACTACCCTGACAAATAGCTGGGAAGGCCATGCAGGGAGGGTTCTCATGCACAAATGACTGAAAATAATAACTATCACAAAGGACTCTGAAAAAAACAGCCATGCACAAAGACCATCGCAACCTTACACACAAAAAAATACTTCTGCGAGGACATCTGCCCAGGAACATCTGTCCAACCTCAGACTGGCACCATCCTTGTTACTGATCTTTGTAGCCAAGGATAGTATCTCAAAACAATTATGTAATCCTCATTTTTCCTTTAAAAATCTTTGTCTTTCCTTTGCCTCTGTGAATACACACACAGTTTACTATGGCACATGTATTCCCATTGCAATGCCCTATTCCCAGATAATATCATTTTCTTCTAGAGAGCCTCTCTGCTGTTTAGGTTGACAGAGACGATGGGGCAGCTGCCCCAGTTATTCCAGCAGGCAGAGGCCCCAGGTGGGCTGCATTCAGCTGAGCTCAACCTAGGTCAGCTGACCCCTACTCCCCGCTGAGCTACAGTAATAATGATTGTTGCCTTAAGCACTGAATTTTGGGATAGTATGTTACACAGCAGTAGCTAAGTGATACAATTCCTTATGAACTAAGGGTGGCAACTTGGAAAGCAATGCTCCAGGTGGTTTTCACATGCTTTTCTTGTAATACTTGCTTCTGCCCAGTGAGTGGCCCAGGCCACAACCTTTTTAGGCTGGTTGCAATCCTATAGTCTCATCCTACACAGTGCAATAACAGGAACAGAGCAACAGAACCTTATCCACTCACTGCCCTCCCACCACGAACACAAAGAGCTCACATTGCAGCAGTCTGTAGATCTCCTGTTTATTAGTGTTTATTGAGATTATGAAATATAATAAGTTATATATACAGAATTAGACAAAAATATTGACAATTAAGACTTCACTGGCTAAGGGCCACAGACTTAGCCTGGGGTGTTTTCTGAATGTTTTTAAATATTACAAAATAATGACTATCTCCATGCAAAAATGGCAGGGTGGGGCCCCAGGTTTGGTCAGTGAGAATTATTATGGCTTTATTGATTATTAATTCCATGATATAGGCTAAAGATCAGCAGATCATTCTTCGATTTGTTTCCAATTAAGTAAATGACAAGGAATGTGTAACTATATAAGGACTAGCTCTCTAAAAATGGCAGGTTGAGAGCTGACGGAACGTGGTCTGATGCCGGCAGGCCTGCTGGCCCCAAAATCCTAGTAGCATGGAACAAGGCCAGAGCACCTGGCCCAGGGACAGCCACCACCCACCCCACCTTCACTGAAAACGCTGTTCTAAGGAGGGTGCACGCTGTTATCCTGGGACAGCCTGCTCATCACAAGTGGCATCTGCAGTGTAAATAAGGGAGACTCTCATCATCATTATCACAAAGCAGGGGAGAGGATTTCAAAGAGGAATTAAAAGGATAATTAAGCTTTGCCATGGAGTATTTAGCTTGCAGGATTTACCAAATAGATTCTGAAAAACAGCAGCAAACAGACACAGTAAATGATGATATTAAATATTCAGGACCTAATTATGATCCTCTCACAGTATGTTCTGCATTCATTGGCGGGAAATTGCTTGTTGGCATTAAAGATATGACTGATTTTCCCCCCAAAACATTTGTTCAGCCATGCAACTGTAATTTTAAAAACTTTGCTTTATAAGTCAGTGACTGTTTTAATTTAGTAATAATCACCATCGGACCTGTCATCAGCGAGCTCAGCAGTTGTCACTACCCAGGTGCTCTTGGCAATTACAGGTGGATTACGAGAATCTGCCAAGAGCAATGCCAATTTATTAATTTTATCTCCATAAATGTTATGCAAAACAATTGCAGTTACTGTAAAAATGCCAATTCTGAGTTTTCTGTTTTTATTCCCATTTTACTTGGCGACCCACACTGTATTCTTTTCCATGGAGCACCTCAAAGGCTGGCACTTCCTACAGCTCCACTTTCATTTTGCTCACCTGAACCTTACTCCCCCTGATTACAGAATCACCAACTAACCTCTCCTTTCCAGAAGAGGAGCCAAGGCCGAGGGAGGGAGAAGCGGCCTGGACTCCGAGGCCAGGCTCCCACTGCACCGCAGGGCTCCACTGTCCCTGGTGGTCTCGGAAGGCTGAGCCTGACACTCTCACCCTAAGGCTCAGCCACGGGCTCAGACACTCTCGGAATCTAGACTTGCACATGACTGAGTTCTTAGAAGTCATCATTTTGCTTTCTAAGCAGAGTTGATCACTCATGTCTGATTGAAGCAAAAACACAGCCTGACACATGATAATTTCAACTGCTGTGTCCTTGAGCATTGCTGCCCCCAAAGGGTCAAATCTGTTGGCAGATGAGAGTGGAAGGTCATTCACGTGCAATCCTGAACCACAGGGTTCCCAGGCCTAGGACTCATGCAGCAAATGACACCGGCTGCTGCACGTCGGCTTGATTGGACAAACACACGCCTTGCATACTGGCGACACAAAGCAGGCAGAGTGAGCTCTTCCACTGTTGACTGGAAGGCCTGTAGGAATGTGGATGACCTCAAGAAAATAGGTAAAGTTATTCTAATGAAACCCCATAGAATGTTAACAGACTTGTGCTGAACCTGAAACAATACATGGTGTGGGGTGTCTGCATTCCGTAGGCATTTTACCAAAACTCTTGAGCTGCTTTCTTCATGAGGATGCCTCCTTCGTCACCTGGTGGGAAACCATCTCCCCCTCACAACTTCTGTTACGTTTTCTTAGCATCTCTTCACTCAGCTTGTTTGCTGTCTTCTAGCAAAGTGGTTTGTAAACATGCCTTCCTTCTGCAAACTCCTTAAAAACAGGGGCCAGATTCTTCACCTCCGTCATCCCAACGTGGTTCGGTTCATTTGAGTACCCAACAGTGTCTCTTGGGCGAGTCAATGGTGGGCTGGCAGCTGGATGAATAAACATCTACTCTACCTGGTGAAGCACAGGTGGGCTGCTGAGAGTCCCAGCTGTACTCCTTTACCTTTGGTTAGACTGGAAGACAGGCCTCATTTCCTCCAGTTCCTTGAACAGCCTGAGGCACACGGCAGCCTGTCAGAAAAGCCTCGAGTCTTGGTGGTCTGTCGGCACCACTCACAGCTGCAGGACCCTCGTCTAGGTCCTTGGCTGGTACGGGAGGACAGGCCACAGGCTTGCTCCTCAGGAAGCCACAGGTGGCTGGGAGGTGGGGGGCACCACCCCCGCCCACTCTAGGATGTCTGCACACAAGGACTCCACGGCATCCAGCCGCTCAATCTGCACCAGTTTTGTGAGCAGCTCGGGGATGCTGTAGCCTGCCGTGCTGATGCGGTCAAAGAGCTGCATGCCGTCCGTCATGCCCCCAATCTCGTCCCTCTTCAGTCCGAAGCTCTCAGCAAGGTGGCGCCACGTTTTCACGACAGCCTTATCGGAGTTGTACGTGGAGCTGAGCATTCGGCTCATCTTCTCGAGGCAATCAAAGGGCAGCTCCGTGGGGCTGAGACCTGCGGACACCAGCGCCACAGTCAGATGTCACAAATGCCAGTCAACAGAAGCCTAACACCTTTCAAAATTATTTTTAAAACATTCTTTAAAATGCTAAAACAAAACACAGATGCAGAAAGCCACACAAAACAAATGCATAGCTTAAGGCAAACAACACCTGGAACACTGCCAGCCACGAGCCTCCACATGTACCCCAAGCCCAGTGATAACCCCACCTCCACTAGGAAAGTAAGTGCTAATATTGGCTGTTAGAGTAATCCCCCACGACCACCATTGTTAGCAGTCCTCCAAGACTTCAACACAAGTTATCCTTAGTTGGGTAACCCTGCCTTATGTGGGACTGGGTTGAGGGGGTCAAAGGGACAGTATCATGGCCCTTTATAGGGACAGGAGTCAACTTTATGAAGGGTGCTGTCAATGACAGCCCAAGGTTGGGGTTATCTGAACCAAGTCACTGCCAACTCAGTGGTCTAATGGTTCTCGGCCCTAACTGTACATTAGACTCACCTAGAAGCATTTTAAAAACTGATGTATTTTTACATCTGGAAGATGAAGTAGACATACTTTTCCCTATTCTTCCCACTAAGTAAAGCTAAAAACCCTGAACATTATGTATAAAACAGAAGACCACTCTGAATAGTGGAAAGAAGAAGACAGACCCACTAGGGATCTCGACCCAACAAATGGCATAGTGGTGAGTTTCCTGGTTTTTCTTTTGCCTCATATATTCCAGACATGGAGCTGAAGTATCCAGCAATCCAGAAATAACAAGCACAGAAAAAAATAACTCTAAAAACAGTCTGCTCTCTCTAGCCAAAGCACTAGGAAAAGAGCGGCCTAGAAAGAACAAAACATTTAGACAATAATTGCTCTATTTACCCAAACACCACAGAAAAAGCTGTGGCCCCACTCCCACCCAGGCCACCAAAGACTGAATGGGGAGCCTAGACTTTGGCCCTCACTGGGCGGTAGTACTGTGCCAGGTGGTGTCAGGGAAGGCCACGTAGGGAGCAGCTACTAGCAACTCCCTTCCCCTCATGGTGTCAGTGGAGACCACAAGGGAAGCCAGACTTCCAGACCCAAACTAGCAGCAGAAAGAGCTCCCTACCTTGGGTGTCAGTGAAGGCTGAGTGGGGAACTTGGTGTCTGCCCTGGTGGCACCCCCACTCTTCTGCCACAGAGCTATCAAAGGCCACCACTCACAGCTGCAGGGCCCCTAAAATAGAAGGCTTAAATAACATCCAGAGTCTTATAACATGACGTGAAAATATCCAGGTTTCAAAATAAACTCACTCATGATACCGAGAACCGGGAAGATCACAAATGAGTGAAGAAAGACAATCAACAGGGCAAACACTGAGATGACAGAGACGTTGGATTCTCTGAAAAAGATTTTAAAGAAACCATAATAAAAATGCTTCAAAAATACAAGCAATTATGAACACGCTTAAAACAAATGCAAAAGAAAGCCTCTGCAAAATACAGAAAATATTAAAAAGAACCAAATGAAAATATCAGAACTCAAAAATAGAATAACCGAAATAAAAAGCTCAACAGATGGCAGAATAAGCACAGAGGAAAGAATCAGGGGGCTGGATAACAGAACAACAGACATTACTCAACCAGAGAAAACAAGCTGAAGGACACAGAGCCCCAGGGACCTGTGGGTTATAACAACAGAGCTAGGATTTGTGTCATGGGGTTTCAGAAGGAGAGGAGAGAGAGAGTGGGGCTGAAAAAGCACTCACAGAAATAATGGCTGAGAACTTCCCAAATCTGTAAAGAGACATAAGCATACAGATTCAAGTAGCTAAGAAAATCCTAAACAGGGTAAACCCAAAGATATTCATGTCAAGACACTCCATAAATAAAGTTACGAACACTAAAGGCAAAGTCTTAGAAACAACCAGAGAAATACAACACCTCACCTATAGGAGAAAAGCAATTAGAATGACAGTGGTTATCATCAGAAACCTGGATACCAGAGGGAAGTGGTACAGTATTTTCAAGTACTGGAAGAAAAGAACTGTCAACCCAGAATCCCATACCCAGTGAAAATATTCTTCAGGAATGAAGGAGAAATCAAGACATTCCAAGATGATGGAAAATTTAGAATTTTTCACCAACTGACCTACCCTAAAAGAATAACTAAAGGAAATTCTCTAAACAGAAAGGAAGTGATAAAAGAATGAAACTTGGAACATCAGAAAAGAACACAGTAAGCAAAAATATGGGCACATACAATGGGCCTTACTCTTCTTTTTAAGTTTTCTGGATTACATTTGGCACTTGAAGCATTAATGTGGTTCTAAATATATGTAGAAGAAATATTTATGACAACTATAAACAGGGAAGGTAAAGGGACCTAAATAAAGATAAGGTTTTTATACTTCATTCAAACTGGCAAAATGATAACACCAGTCAAATGATAAATTATATATGTATAATGATGTAATGTCTGGAGGAACTACTAAAATAGCCATAGAAAAGGATGCAATCAAAACACATCAAACACATCACTCAAAAAACATCAAAATGGGATTCTAAAATATGTTCAAGTGATCCACAGGAAAGCAGGAATAAGAAAACAGAGAAATGAAAAACAGAGACAACAAACAGTAAACAAAAAATAAAATAGTAGACTTAAAGCCCTAACATAACAATGACTACATTAAATGTAAATGGTTTAAATACCAACTAAAAGACAGAGCTTGTCAGAGTGGACTTAAAAATTACCCAGTTATATGGTGTCTACACAAAACTCAATTCAAATATAATGATATAGGCAAGTTGAAAGTAAAAGGATGGGAAAAGGTATATCATGCAAACATCAAGAAAAAGAGCAGAAGTAGCTATAACATCAGATAAAGTAGATGTCGATGGAAAAAAAAAATTACCAGAGACAGAGAGGGACATTCTATGACAATAAAAGGGTCAGTCCACCAAGAAGACATAGCAATCCTAAATGAATATGCACCAGACAACAGAGCTCCAAAATATGTGAAGCAAAAACTGAGCGAACTGAAAGGAGAAAGAGGTAAGTCCACAATTATAGTCAGACTTCAACACCTCTCCCTCAGTAACTGACAGAACAAATAGAAAATCGATAAGAATATAGAACTTACCAAAACCATTAGCCAACAGCATCTAATCAACATTTATTAAACACTCCACTCAACACCACCAGAATACACATTCTTTGTGAATGCAGGCCTTAAACCTCAACAAATTAAAAGAACTGAAATTATACAAAATGTATCCCACCAGAGAATTAAAATAGAAATCAATAACAGGAAAATTTTCACAC
This sequence comes from Daubentonia madagascariensis, assembly GCA_023783475.1. Classification (NCBI taxonomy): domain Eukaryota; kingdom Metazoa; phylum Chordata; class Mammalia; order Primates; family Daubentoniidae; genus Daubentonia; species Daubentonia madagascariensis. The sequence goes on from JAKFHU010000722.1 coordinate 155,065, forward strand.
ACTTGAAAAACTAAACAGCACACTTCTAAATAATTCATGGGTCAAAAGAGTAAGTTTCAAAGAAAATTTTAAAATGAATGAAAATAAAAATACAATATATCAGTATTTGTGTGACACAGGTAAAATAATACTGAGGGGGAAATTTGTAGCACAAATACATACATTAACAAAGAGGAAAACTCTCAAGTTAATAATCTAAGCTCTTATCTCAAGCACCTAGAAAAAGATGAGCAAAATAAGCACAAAGTAAACAGAAGGAAGGAAATAATAAAATTAAGATCAATAACCAATAAACTAAAAAGAGTAAGGCAACAGAGATCAAATCAACATCAATAACAGAGCCAGTTATTTGAAAAGATCAACAAAACTGACAAATCTCTAGTGAGGTTGACAAAGAAAAAATAGAGAAGACAAAAATTACCAATATCAAGAATGAAGCAGGAGATATCACTATAGACACTGCAGGTAACAAACAGATAATAAGAGAATACTATGAGTAACTGAACTCTATTCACATAAATTTGAGAATTTAGATAAAATTGAACAATTCCTCAAAAAGCATAAACTACCACAACTTACCTAATATAAAATAGATCATTTGAATAGACTTATAATTATTAAGAAAAATGAATTTGTAATTTTAAAAATCCCCCAAAAGAAATCTCCAAGTCCACATGATTTCACTGAAGAATTCTACCAAATGTTTAAGGAAGAATTAACCACAATTCTACACAATTTCTTCCAGAAAATAGAAAAGGAAGAAACACTTCTCAACTAATTCTGTGAAGGTAGTATTAACTTGATACCAAAACTAGACAAAGACAAAAGAAAATCACACATACACACACACAAACCACACACCAATATCTCTCATAAATATAAATGCAAAATCCTTAACAAAATATTAGCAAATAGAATTCAACAATATAAAAAAAGAATTGTACATCGTGACAGGTGGGGTTTATTCCAGGGAGTAAAGGTTGGTTCAATATTCAAAGTCTACTCACCAAATTAATGTCAACCATTTATAAAGAGCCTAGAGCTAACATTATACTTAATGGTGAAAAACTGAAAGCTTTCCCTTTAAGATCAGAAAAAGGGCAAGAATTTCCACTCTCACCACTCTTATTCAAGATAGTGCTGGAAGTTATAGCCAGATAGTGCTGGAAGTCATAGTAAGGTGAGGAAAGGACAGAAAAAGCATACAGATTGGAAAGGAAGAAATAAAACTGTCCCATTTACAGATGTGATTATCTATGTAAAAAATCACAAGGAATTTAAAAGAAAACTCCCAGATCTTATAAGTGAATTCAGCAAGGTCACAGGATACAATATAAACATGCAAAAGTCAGCTGTATTTCTATATACTAGCAATGAATACATGGATACTGAAATTAAAATAAAATGTCATTTATAATTGCTCAAAAAATAAATGATATACTTAAAGTGTAAATCTAGCAAAATATGTACAGAACTTGTATTCTGACAACTACACAATGCTGATGAAAGAAATCAAAGATGATCTAAATAAATGAAGAGACATTCCATGTTCATGGATTAGAAGACTCAACATAATAAAAATGTCAAATCTCCCCAAATTGATAAACAGGTTTGATGCAACTCCTATCAAAATCCCAGCAAGGTATTTTGTATATATAGGGAAGATTATTCTAACACTTATATGGAAAGGCAAAGGAACTAGAATATCTAAAATATTTTTAGGAAAAAATAAAGAATAAAATGGGAGCAGCCTATCTGATTTCAAGACTTACATAAGTTATTATATATCTTATTATATTATATAGGAATCAAGACTGTGTGGTATTATCAGAGGGACAGACACATAGATCAATGCAACAGAACAGAGACCCCAGAAAATAGACCTACACAAATATGCCAACTGATTTTTGACAAGGGTGGAAAAGCAATTCAATGGAAGAAAGATAGCGTTTTCAACAAATGGTGCTGGAATAATCGGACATTCATAGGCAGCAAAATGAATCTTGACCTAAGTCTCATATCATATATAAAAATTAACTCAAACTGATCATGGACTTAAATGCAAAACATAAAACGATAAAACTTTGAGAAAAAATCATGGGAAAAAATCTTCGGGATTTAGGGCTAGGAGAATGAGATCTTAGATTTGACACCAAAAGCACAATCCATAAAAGGAAAACTTTATAATAAGTTTGGTAAATTTGACTCATGAAAATTTAAAATTTTGCTCTGTGAAAGAGCCTGTTAATAGAGTGAAAAGACAAGCTAAGCAAGCTACGAAATGGTGATAATACTTGCAAACCACATATCCATCAAAGGACTAGTATCTAGAATATATAAAGAACTCTCAAAACTCAACAGCAAAAAATAACACAATTGGAAAATTGGCAAAAGAGATGAAGAAACATTTTACTGAAGAAGACATACAGATGACAAATAAACACAAGAAAAGATGTTCAAACATTAGGAACCTACAAATTAAAACCACAATGAGATATCACAACACACTTCTCAGAATGGCTAAAATAGAAAATAGTAACAACACCAAATGCTGGCAAGGATATGGAGAAACTGGATCATTCATACATTGCTAGGGGGAATGTAAAATGGTGTAGCCTCTTTGGAAAACAGTCTGGCAGTTATTAAAAACACTAATCACGCAACTAGCATATTACCCAACAAATGCATTCCTGGGCCTTTATCCCAGAAAAATCATGACTTATGTTCACAGATAAACCTGTACACAAATGTTTATAGCACCTTTATTCCTAATAGCTCCTAACTGGAAAACAACCCAGATGTCCTTCAATGAGTGAATGGTTAAACAAAATCCGGTCCATCCATACCACAGAATGCTACTCAGCAATAGAAAGGAACTACTGATACACAAAACAACCTGATTACATACTATATGATTCCACTCTTACATCATTCTTAAAATGACAAAATTATAGAAATCGAGAACAGGTTACCGGCTTCTGGGCGCCTGGGCTGTGGGCTGGGTGGGAATTGAGTGTGGCCATAAAATGGCAACAGGAGGGGTCCATGTGGTGATGGGAATGGTCTCTAGCTTCACGGTATGAATATCACTATCAATGTTGTGACTGTGTGTAGTTTCACAAGATGTTATCATTAGGAGAAACTAAGTAAAGGGCACACAGAATCTCTCTGTAGTATCTCTTACCACTGCAGGGTAAGAATCATCTCAAAATAGAAAGTTTAATTAAAAACAAAAAACCAGAAAGACATTGATGCCTGGGACTCACCCCCAACTAATTACATCAGGGTGTTGGGGTGGGGGTTGGGTAGGTGGAGAGTGTTAAGATCTGCAGGTGGCTGTGACGTTCATCAAGGCTGGCACTGCTGGGCTGAAGTTCTCAGCCGTGGCTGTGTCCATGTCACTGTGGGATTAGGAGACACATGTGCCTGGGCTGCCTGGGGATACAGGGCTGAGGACACAGGGCTGCAAGCTCTGCACCCTCCCAGGCTCACTGGAGGGACCCCTCTTGTGTGTGAGGTTCTTAAAACTACGGTGAAAACCACCGTCCCAGGGGTATAGATTCCTAACATACTTTGGAGCAGGGAGCAGCCTTCTGAGACATGGAAGGCAAGTCCGCAGCCATCCTGCACTGGGCAGCTGACAGTCCTGGCCATGCCAGGCTTGATGGGGCCGGTCGACCCTGGTGTGTATTTATGGAGAGATGCCACGTTTCGGAAGGCAGCCACGAATTCTTGGCCCTGGAACTCACCGCAGGATAGTTATTTCTGGCCAGGGGAGCACCTGACCAGCAAGCCTGCCCGGGTGCAGCGGGCTGCTCGCCACCCACGGGGGCGTGGGGATGACTGGGCGTCCACGGGGATGCAGGGGACACCAGCCAGACAGGAAGTGGGAAAACCCCCTGGTCTCAGCCATGAGGGGCTTATCTTCAGGGCGAATAAGAAGGTCATTTAGAGACTGGATTTTGCAGGGATTGGGAGCTGAGGATTACCACTTCAGACTGCAGCGTTGATGCTCCTAGTCCTGTTGCCTCTTCCCTGCCCACACCCGGACTGAGGTTGCCGGGAGACATTCTGACTTTGGAAGCAGAGAAAGGCTCCCAAGGCCACTGGATGCTGTGAGCGGACCAGGGAAGGGGAAGGGGAAGGGAGGCTAAGCACGGGAGAAATGGTCACGTTCCCAGACGATGACACCAATGTGCAGATGAGCCAGCGGGCGCTGGGGACCTGGCATGTGAGGCTCCATGGCTCTGCGCCCTGTCCCAGCAGGGGGTGCCTGGGGGAGGAGGGGCCGCGGAAAACGAGGGAGATGCCTTGTAATAGCTGGGAGCCAAATCCTGTCTCCCCCACACCTGAGAACCCGGTGGGCAGCTGTGCTCAGTGCCCTCCCAGGAGCATCAGGACTCCTGGCCCCCGCCCGCTGCAGATGTCGGGGCGGTGGGGGGACCACCCCAAGTGTGGGTCTTACCTTCCACGACCCCGCACACGTTGGCATACACATCCAGTATCTTCTTCCTCCGGCTTTGAATCTATAAAAAAGAGTTGAGAGAATGTTCATCTTCACAAAAGGGGAAATGGCGGCAAAGAACAAACCCTCCACCTCAGCACTGGCAGACGGATGCTGTACCTGCCACCCAGGAGCCTCAGCCCTAATTCACAGGGAGAAAGGGTTTTCATTGGGTTTTCCCACTCAAACATCTTTGGGCCCCACCAAGGGTGCTTCTTGGGCTCAACTGGGCAGACTCACAAGACACCCGTGGCCACCGCTGGCATCTGTCTGTTTGGCAGGTGACAGTGGGGAACCCCGGCCCAGGGAGAGCTACAGGGGCTCCATCCTGCCGGAGCACGCAGCCTGGCGCAAGGAGCTGAGGCCCACAGCACAGAGAGGCTCACATCCCTCGTCCATGGCTGCCCGTTCCTTTTGCCACCACCCCACAGACCTCCAGCGTGCCCTGTGACAGCCCCATTGCAGAGGTCACTGGGCTTGGGGAAGCCTAGAGCATGGCGCCCCGTCAGACCAGGCCACAGCCGGGCTCCCACTGGGGTGCTTTTACCACCAGTGATGCCACCCAGCACTGCCGCTGCCCCCGCTGGGATCTGCAGCCAGAGGCGCAGACCAGAGAGGGAACTGCAGGGGCCGGGAGGGCTCTTGCCCACAGCCCGGGCCACAGCACACCCCAGGGCAGCCTGCTGCAGGGGATAAAACCCTGGGGACAATGTGTACACGTGAGCCTGTTTTTATATTAAAACATGCATATAGGAAAAAATATATTTTTTTTTACATTTTTTCTACATTACATATGTAGAAAATTATCTGGTTAGACATATGCCAGTATGATTACAAAGTTTTTTTCCTGTCCTCTGGCATTCCAAGTGATTTTAACTTTTTTCTCTTTACATATTAATTTTCATTTTCATTTATAAAGTGATATAATAAAAGAAAGAAGAGTTTTCTTTTTACTATCTTGCTGTGAACCTGTCACTCTGTCCAGGTCTCCTATGTTGGACTTTTGGAGAAACACCCTGTGTCACATTTAACAAGAAAGTTCTGGTGGGACAATCTCCCGCGGCACAGCACAGCGAGCTCTGCGGGAGCCTCACCCCGGCTGCCTTGTTGCTGGTGGCAGCCTTCTCCCTCGCCAGGTGGACTAGTGACAGCAGGCACAGCTCCGGGGAGCCCTGCTTGTCGGGGGCAGGCTCCTCGTCACTGTCCACGCTGCGGCTCAGCAGCTGCTCGTTCTCGGATGAGGCATCATTCTCACTGCAGAAACAAGAGGGACGGTGGTTAAGGCGCCCGGGGGTGCTGCAGCCCTGACAGGTTCTCCCAGTGGTGACCTGTGTTGCCCAGGTGTGGACAGACAGGTGCAATGACTTGTTCCTCAAGTGTCTACTGAGCACCTCATAGGCACTGCGCAAGGGGACACAAGATGTGACAGACACATCCCTGATCCCTGCTCCTTTCCAAACAAGTCACTCCCACGCAGCAGGACCTACAGATGGCCGTGTGGGAGCTTCATAAAGATGCAATGGAGCTCCAGGGGCCGCGGCTGCCCCTGAGGGTGGGGCTGGCACCTGCTCATCTGTCCACCGCCATCTGTCACACACTGAAGCTCAGTAAAGGTTCACTGAGCATGTTCTAGAGCTCTACATTTAGTCCTGGTAAGCACCAAGTGCAACCTTGTGACTTCATGTTCGGCAAACAAGTTTACTGGCCAGCACTGAGTCCAGGCCGACTCTCTAGAGTAACTGAAAATGAAGCCGTGTGCCTGGGAAGCCCCCGCATGACTAGTGGGGTGACCTGGCTGCAATCTGTGCACCACAGGAGGGGACAGCAAGCCTGGGCTCATGCCAACCCACCTCTCACTGCCCAGGTCCACAAAGTACCCAGTGTGGCTTGGAGCTTAAACCCTCAACGCCATTCCAAATCTATGAAAAACAATATTCTTTTTTATAGGCATCCTGCTTACTTCCTGTGGTTTGGCTGAAGACTTTTTTTTTTTTTAAAGGATTGTATTTGCTAGTAATTAGGTTACAGTAATGAAACCTATATGCAAACACCATCCTAGAGACAGGATAATACAAAGGAAATAAAAATAATGAAGCCACCAGCAGAACCCACATCCTCGTCAGGCTTTGGGGCCTCACAAAGAAGTTAGCTGGCCCAGCCCTATCCCAACCCGAGAGCAGGTGAAGTAGAAAAGCTGTCCCCACAGATGACCATGGGCACCCCCCAGCCTTGTCTCCAAGACCCAAGAATGGACAGCAGGGACAAAAGCTCAGTGCCTCATCTTTTAAAAAAAGCACAACTTTCAGGTTTTAATTTTTATTTAATATTTGTGTATGAAATAAATATATAATTTTTCCAAGTAGGGTCCCCTCATTTTCCCTGTCTTCAGATGAAATTCAAGTCATGGGGCTTGTCTCCCCTTTGGACCACCCCTTTTTTCTACTTTTGGGAATAAGAAAGGCCAGAGGAACAGAAGGGGAGAGGCTGAGACAAAATGGGATCGCGCAGGACTGCAGGCGGAGGAGCAAATTCCGTCTCCAGTGAGGCTGTATTTAAGAGCCAGAGCCACACAGCATGACCAGAGCCCTGCTTTTGGTCCTGGGAGCAGCGGCTGAGACCTGGCACCTCTCGCCAGTGTGCACGGCGGGGTGTAGGCCACAAATTCCTGGGGTGGGGTGGGGGGGTGAAAAATGGTCAAATGGAATTGAGGCACTTATAAGAAACAACCTCTCTCTAAGGCATGGACTAGTTTTACACCCAAAATTCACTCTTCTTTCCTAGTATGCAAAGATCTCATGATTTATGTTTGCTTCCCACCCTTGTGTCAGGAGCGATGAGACAAGCTGGAGTTCTCCAGGTGAGATAATGCACACGGCGGTGCTCCATGAATGCCAGAGCTCCGCAAGGATGTGGAATGCCCACCGCTTCTACGCAGGAAAGGCTTTCCAAGAATTCACGCATCGTGGGAAAATCATGGGGTGGGTGTCGGGGAGGAGGGTTTGCCTCTGCTCTGCCTGTAACCAGTTTCGTGACCCTCTTGTGGCCTCTGTGCCCCATCCGCAAAGGGAGGCAATCGGGGAGATGGGTCCTTCCAGCGCCAGCCCACTTGGGTGAAGGCCTGGCAGAGGCTGGGCGTGCTGCCTTGCTGGGAGCCAACGCTTTGGAGTTGACCTGTGGAACCTCAGCAGGACCAAGTCCAATGACCATATACTGGGGTGAATAAAAAGTTTGCTTCCCTCCCCCCAAGCTTGTAAAAGCAGGGGCTGGTTCTGCACCCTGAGGCGTGGTAAACGTGGTAGAACTTTCATACATCCAATCTCTTCCCCAAGAGGCCTCATTCCACCATGTGCCTTGTCGGGAGCCTGGACTTGGACCCAGCCATGCCCCTCACTAGTGTGTGACCTTGTCGAGTGACAACTTCTAAACCTACAGATGGGGATGACATTAGCGCCTTGATCCTAGGGCTGTGGCGGGAAAACTCATTGACAGACTGAGCAAGCATGAACATTTGTTGGCCTCCATCCTCACCAGCATCACCAGCATCGCGGTGATCCCGGCGCTGGCCCAGGCACTGGGGTGTCGGGTTGGCACTAGCAGCAGCATGGACGAGGCTGCGGCTCGGCCCCATGGTCTGGAGATGAGCTGGCGAGGAGGGTGGGTGCTGGCGAGGAAGGCCCCAGAGAGGAGTGCCTGGCCCGGATGGAGCAGAAGGCACCATCATCACCTGCCCCCATACCACCGGTCCCTGCAGTCACCCACAAGGCTGACGAGGATCGCCACTGTCTCTGAGAGGCCCCCAGTGTCCCTGGCCAGCCCTGGGCCAGGCGTGGCCTCTCTGTGACTCGGCTGCACGCCCGGCTCCCCTTCCCGCTCAGGACCCCATGAGGACCCTGGCTTCAGCCCAGGGCCGGGGCTGCCCCACGTACCTCTTGGCCGGCTTTGCCGGAGTTGCTGTCAGCTTCTCGAATTCATCCTTCTCAGAGAAAATCACCACAGCGTCTGCAGGGAGATGGAAGGGTGGGGAGGGAGAGCTTAGACTGCTCTGAGCTTGCTCCTGGGCAGAACTACCTGGGGACCGCCCGGCACCGCCCAGGGGAAGCGCAGCCTGGGTGCCGCAGCCCTCTGAGCAGCGTGAGCAGAGGCAGCGCGGAGGCCAGGCTGCCGGAGCGGACACTTGCCCCCGGCCACGGACACTGCGCTCGCAGGCTGGTGCGGCGGCTGGGTCTGCACACCTGCGGCCTCTTTCTTCTCCTCGTCCTTGCTCGCTTGGGCCTCCGCACCCTTCCCTGGGTGGCTGGTGCCGCAGGCTGCTGGGGGGAGGGCAGGGGTGAGCAGCAGGCTCTCCGACAGGGCGAGCTGAACGGAGGGTCTGACGGGGCGGGCGTGGGGCGCAGGCTGTCACCTGGGGCACAGGGCCTCGTCTTCATGATGTAGAACACGACAATGAGCACAATGGCGATGGCCAGGATGAAGACGGTGGACATGGCGATGACCAGGGCGGTGGCCAGGTGTCCCTGGCGCGAGAGCTCTGCGGCGTCAGGGGAGGCACGAGTGACCCAGGGTGCAGGCCCCTGGCCCTGGAAGCACTGGCCCTGCGCTGGGACAGCCCCAGGGGATCCTGGAGTCTGTTGCACTGCCTGATCTGAGGACTGCGCTGTCCACGCTGGCTTTGGCCGCCAGACCAGGACTGCCCAGTCCCCCCGGCACCCTCAGACTGGCTCCTCCAGACTTCTCTGGGAATGCCATGGTCCGCGTCCACCTGGTTGCCACTGGAGTGCTTGCTTTTGATTCTACTACTTTGGGAACCCGAGGGCAAGGTTTGGTGTGGACAGGAAGGGAACAAGAATGTCCTGGAGGCAGTGCAATCCAAGTTTGGGCATTTCCAAGCAAAAGTCAGCTCCCACGGCAAGAGACTGTGTTCCTGCTTTGGCTCCATCTTGCACCTCATGCAATTTCAACCTAAGTGTGACTGGAAGAGCCCAGGGCACAGTGGTGCCTGAGCTGGGCCACCTGCTCCCTCAGCTCTGCCACCCCCACCAGGAAGACCCTCACTTACCCCAGGGGACTCTGCTCACTTCCCTGATTAACGTCGGCCTCGGGCATATAAAACACCCTGAAGCTCTTTCTAATCTCTAAAATAACCAGATAGGACCCTGGCTCTCATGAAGCAGCATCCAGGTTCCCCACCACCCACACACACGGGCATCTGAGACTCCCACGTCATCTTGGGGAGGTGCCAGAGCTGAGAACCCTCATGTGGGCAGATGTGTCTGCAGGAAAGCTGTCCCCCACCCCCAGCATCATCTGGGGCATACCTGAAACATCGTTTGGATGCCAGGCCTGGATGACATTAAGTGTTTTGCCATGTTGTGTGCTACTCCCCTGGGGCCTGGTAGAAATGAGGTTCATACATCCCAGCAGAGCGTTCCTGCCTTATGGCTGCACAAGTATGTAGGAGGCCCAATGATGGGGCAGCTCGGTGGGCTCTGAAAGGTACCCCCAGCCTTGCTGAGACCTGGGCCCTAGATATGCTTAAATAACAGGAAGGAATTATACCCTCACAAGGAGGAAAAGATGAGCCAGCTCAAGTCTGGCTCTGAGAGAAATATTAGACTTTGGGCATTCTCCTCACTTGTTTGCATCCCTAAGGGGTTAGGGAAAATGAAATGTAGTTATTAAAACTGGACACTGAAATGTGAAGGTCAGCAGGTGTACATGAAAGCCAGCAACAGAAATGCTGTTGACTCTCAGCCAAACCAAAGCCCAGGGAGTGCTGGTTTCCCCTCACCTGGCGGCCCACCCACCCTCTGCCATGTGCCTTCATCACCAGGACCTGCCAGTGGGCCCAGGACACCCATGGCGTGATCCATTCCACTCCTTGCAGAGATAATTACTAACTTCCTGCAACTGGGGCACAGTGTGACTCAATCACATTAGGGAGGTGACTTCAGGTGGGAAAGAGCGCCACAGTCCTTGCTAATAATTATTTCCTCTCTTCCTCTTAACGTTCATCCGGGCCCCCATAACTCCAGGCGGTCAATACCTGAGCGCCCTCAGTACCTGTATGGGTGTGCTGGAAGGGGGACGGCGAGCTGCTGCCGGACGTGCTGGGGAAGTTGGCAGAGACTCCCGAAGTGGCTCCCACACCTGCAACGAGAACAAAGTCACCTCAGATGATCTGGAGAAGTGCTACCTTCAAAGACAGAAAAATAAGACGTGGCAACAGAGCTAAGCGATCTGGAATTCTCGATCACAAATGGGCTGGAGGGAGTGTGGGCAGGGGAGGGCTAAATATTTTTATTTCTTAGCATGTTTAATGATCCCTAAAGAGTATTCTGACCTCTCCGGGTTATTGTTCTTTAAATTAAAAGACACTAAACAGCAAGAGAGGGGGCAGGTTGCAAGTCTCACCAGCTCAGTTTTCCTATGAACCAAGACAAAGTATATGCAAACTGTAAAGACGAGGAAAACTAGCCGGTGCGGTGGCTCTCGCCTGTAATCCTGGCACTCTGAGGGGTGGGTGGGAGGATCTTTGAGGCCGGGAGTTGGAGGCTGCAGTGAGCTGTGGTGACGCCACCACACTCCAGCCTGGGCAACAGAGCGAGACCCTGCCTCAACAAAACCAGAAAAACGAGGAAAATGGTATGTGTATGGAAGCATTATTAGGGTGATAGTTGACTAATTCCTTCAATTAAATAGAGCAGGAATGTGTTCTTAATACTTTTTCTAGTCATGAAAGTAATATATGTTCACTATTAGAAATGTGGAAAAAATAAGAACATGAAAAAGGGGTAATAGAGCCACCCGTGGCCTCACGCCTGAGTGGACGCATGGTGCGTTTCCCTCTAGGGTTCTTCCTAAGGTATATTTTTAAAACAGTTGTGACCAAGTTGTTCAAGAGCAGGGATGCTCTCTGCCTTCTCTCAAAGCTGCAATGCGTAAATTGTCCTTCTATGGACAGAGTGTCACTCAGCAGGGATAAAATGGAAGCTGATTTTGCCTATCAGTCAAATCACTAAACAACAAGTGTGTGGCTGAAACAAACAAAAGCGTTTTGCCCCAGAAAAGACAACGTCCTGACAGTCAACCATCTTTTAGGCTGGACTTGTATTTTGCAATTAATAAAAACAATCATGTTTCAAATGAATTTCCTTCTCTCACACGTTTGTCTCCACCAGGTCTGGAGAAATTCGTGAAGTGGTTTGCACTACAAAAAGGCAGCCTGTGCGCCAAGGACAAGACAGTGGCTGCCCTGAAATCCACGCGCCTCAGTCCTGCCCAGCCTGGAGGAGGGGCGGCCCCGCAGCTTCCCCGGCGGGGTTGTCTTCTGTGAGAGAAGGTTCTGGGGAGAACACACCCCTGCTCTGGTGCTTCTAAAGCCGCCACTTCCTGGCTGGGGCAGGCCACTGGTCACTGAGTCATCCACCTGTGTCCCCAAGTGGAGAGCAGCCGCACTGCTCAGTCCTCACACCTTGTGAACTGAAGCGGCAACTCCACAAACGGAGCCGTGTGGGGGCTGGGGAGGGACAGAGGCAGCCGCAGGCAGCTGGGAGCGTCCACCGCCCTGGGCTGGGGGAATGGAACTGTGGCGGGTGCATGAGACACGTCCCCAGCACTGAGTGGCCAGCAATGTTTCCGTGTGTTTCTGGATGGTAAACGGAAGCTTTTCTCCTCCCTGGGTTCCAAACTTAGGCTCAGTCTTTGCTTTTTTTAATTTAGTCTTCTCACCTGGCCTCAGATCCAAAGTCCTATTAGGGAAGGAGCTGGAGGGGTGGTGCCTGGCCGAGAGGCCTTCCCGAATGCCCGTCCCAGTTTCTGTGCCTGCTCGCGCTCGCTGGGCAGCGGCCTATCACACTTCCTCAGGTGAGTGGAAAACGGGCGCGGGGCTTCAAGCATGACCTAATTTCCTTCTTAAAAGCAGCAGGACGTGGGAAAGCAGCTGTCTGGTAAGGGGCTCAAGGGAGCTTAAGATACGCTGTCAGAGAAAAAGAACAGCCGTGGGCTGTGTCTCTGGAGGTCTGTGTCTCTTCTTGTCCCTTCCTGCTGGGGCTTGTGGGCTGAGGCAGGTGATAGAGCTGGGGACAGGGACACAGATACACCAGCATGTGGTCTAGAGAGGGGCAACAAAAGCAGCCTCGCAAACACACAGACTTGTGAGATGCCTCTGCAGCCTTGCAGGGCTGGTTAAACAATGACGTCCCCAAACAATTTGTGCAGGAAGCACGTCAGCGACATCTTACTGCACCCACAGGCGCCCACCTGCCCTTGGCCAGCCAGGCCTCCACACCGACCACTGGACGTTCCCCCCAGACCGAGCTCCCATTGTCACAACCGAGCAGGTGTGCGAGCTGAGGCGTGGCGGTGCTCTCTGGCGTGCAGGGACCCCTGAGTGCATCTGCTTAGTTCAGGCCGAGTCGCAGGCAGCAGGGACTTGGCGTGGACGGGGAGGTCCTGCAGGTGTCCACGCTCACCCTCCTCAGGAGGGCTCGGCGCCGCACACACACGGCTTAACTCCCCTCCCATACGCGATGGGGCCCCGAGGTCTGTCGACCCACACGACCTCTGCGCGTGCTGGTATGCAGCGGAGGCGGGCTGGGGTTCTCCGTGGATGGCAAACAGTTTGGATTTTTAAAAATGATCTGCTCATTGATTCTGCAGCGCTATCCGCCAGGGTGCCCTGCGGCCGTGACACTGGCCAGCACCCCTAGTGGCGGGGTCCTGGCACCACAGCTGCTCAAGCCAGGGTCCCCTGGGAGCTGGCCAGACACACCGCACCCGAGTCTGTTTCCTGACAGGTCCCCGTGACGTGTGTGCGTGTTGGAGCGTGAGGAGCACTGCGTCAGGGCAGCTGGCCACTGGCGTCTGGGGAGGCCAGGGCGTCACGCCTGAGTGGCAGCGCTCGCTGCTCAGCGTCACGTCGGAGCAGAGTGTGCCTACGAGACGGAAACCACAGGAGCACCGAGAGGAAGAGTGGACTCCTCCGAAAGGCCAGTCCACCCTGGACCTGACTCGGGGGTCTCAGCTACTGACGATAAAAAACCCAAGGACACGGAACAACTGCCGGGTGCAGGCACTGCGCCAACAGCGCCTTTCCGCGTCACTTCATCGGCCCCTCCGGCCACCTGCGAGGGAGGAGCCCTACTCGCCCGTGTCCCAGGCCAGCTCGGTGGCAGCAGGGCCCATGTGCTTCTCCCTGGGGTCAGCGCCCGGTGCTGGAGGGGCAGGCCAGGCACGTTGCCCCTGTCGTCACATCTGTCCTTACGAGAATCTTGTGAGATGGACGTCCCCACTTGGCACATGAGTAAACTGAGGTACAAAGACATCATGTGACTTCCCCAGGAGTGGAAACTTGTCTTGAAACCCGTTTCTGGCGCTGTCTTTCCTCCCGTCTGGTCTGCCGGGTCACCTCGTCGAGCCCACTGTCGTCACAGCAATCCCTGCATGTGGGGCTGTGCAGGGAAGCAGCAAGCCAGAAAGTTTGGTTGCCCCAAGTGCATCTTGCTCTTTAATCTGACTGAAAAATAACCAAAGGACCTTTCATCTCGCTTCGCCGGGCTCCAGGGTGCCCAGGCCCTGCACGCAGCTCAGAGCTGGGTTCCACCCGACAGAGAGTTTAGCCCAAGGAGACGACCAACCCAAAGGCAGGGCTGATCTGTGACCCAATGGCTGTCCCTTTTGGCTTCCCTCTCGCTACGTGGCAAGCCCAGAAACTGTGAAGATTATATGCCATCTTAAGAGTAATTATATGTCACTTTTGCATCTCTTCTCAGGGTCATCGGAGGGGCTGCATCACATAAGCCAACCCCATGGGGCACCTGTGAGGGCTCACCCAGGCCGCACCACAGCCAGGGAAGTGGGCACCACTGGGCACATGAGGTAACTCGTCTAACTCAGCCAGTGGCGTTCCAGGGCCCGGGCGCGTAAGCTGCCCCAGCAGTTCTCACACTGGTTAAAACGCTGGTTAGGGAGAGCCCAGCAGTGTGACCCAGCAAACCCTCTGGGGCAGGTGAAGGAGAATCTCCGCCCTGCCACGCCTGGCTTCCCACTGCCATGCACAGAAACTGCCATTTCTTCAAGGGTAGAAAAGCAATCTCACTGCACAGGTGCCTGGGCGTGGGCTTCAACCCCAGGGTGTGGCGGAGGGCTCTGGCACCCCAGCCCCGTCCTCTGCTGAGGTGGCCCAGGGCTAACTCAGGCGTCTCCCCGGTGTCTCCTCCACGTGCATCTGTGGCACCTGTGGCACCCATGGCCGGGGCCTCGGCAAATCTCCGTGATGGTGGTCCGTAGCGTCCACGACTCACTGACGCCGACTACCAAGGGCATTAACTTCGCTCAGGTTTCCCCGAGTCCCTGGCTTTCCTGGACTGGGGCTGCTGATGGCAGTCCTGTGAGTTTGGGTCTCCGTGACTTCATGGAGGCTGTGGTCACAGCCAGCCTTTCTAGCTCTGACATTTCTGCGACTCCAGGGCCAGTGCCTCGGGTAAAACAATCTCTGGATTGAAGCCAGGCGTGGTGGTGCACACCTGTAGTCCCAGCTCCTTGGGAGGTGGAAGTGGGAGGATCACTTGAGCCCAGGAGTTTGAGGCCAGCCTGGGCAACACAGTAAGACCCTGTCACTACAAAAGAAAAAAGATCTCTGGATTGAGACCAGTGCAGGGGAAGTGCCGGCTGGGAGGTGGAGTGTTACTCTCTTTTTCATGTTCACACTGAGGCCCCTGGCCCAGGCAGGGCTCCACCCACCCTGTCACACCACAAGGCTGATCTGGCGGCATCTCCCCATTTCCCAGATGGGCAAACAGAGGCCTGGGGACTTGCCCAAGGGGGCTCTGCTGCCTCCCTGAGGCCTCAGTGGGAACTGGTTTTCCCAGAAACGATTAAGGGCTGGGTGGGGAGTGGGATGCACTCATTTGTAACATCTCCAGGACCCAGGGGACTTGGCTTGCTCACTGCTAGACTGAGAAGCACCCCTGCCTGACCCGAGGCTCTCCTGCCAGGCGCTGGGGGCAGCCCCTGTGCCCCTGTGGGAGCTTCCAAACAGAAGGGCCCCGGGGGAGGGTTGCTCCTTTCCAAGGTTCCACAGGCAAAGAGCCTTTTCTAAAAAGGTGCAGCGTCTGACATCTCCCCGACTAGGTCTTCATCCCATAAGTGTCTGGCATTGACTCCTGCAGAAGGCACATTGGGGACACAGGTCAGACAGCAGAGTCTCCAGGCCTCTTCTCATTTATTAGCATATGGATGGCAAAGAAAGCTCAGCTTTAAAGACAGCAACCGGCTGGGGCAGGCCTCTTCCACTTCAGCAATTTGCCAGGGAGGGCATGGCCCAGGCCCAGGCCCAGGCCCGGCCCACGGCACAGAACGCCCCTCCCCTTTTAAGATGCGGGGCCCTTCTGCCGTTCGTCCGTATTCGGTTCTCCCCACAAGATTCTTGTGCTCCACCCCTGAAGGCACCCCACAGCTGGGGGGTGGCAGGTGATCCTGCAGCCCAGGGACCACACACCCAGACTCCTTCCAGTGGCGTCCTCCCTTATTAGTCTCTCCCCAGACACAAATCCAAGAGGCCACACAGGGCATCCCTCTGAAGCAGAGGTACCAGCCCTTCCTCGTAAATAGACACCCATGAAAGTCAGAGGAAAGGGAACGGGAAAGAAACAGCCCAAGGCGGGATTATAAACTCAGAGACTGTTTATTTGTGCTTTGTGGAATCTTTCATTTGATCACTTCTGCATCTCCCGTGGCCTCACCATTGTCTAGCACCTTTTAAGACATCTGTGCATCTGTGATCTCACTGGTTTTGCAATGACTGCATGGGATGGGAAAGGTCAGATTTTAGTACCCCTGTATTACAGGCTCATGGAGGTTAAGTGACTTGTTCAGGTAGCTGGTGGCCAACCTGCACTAGCACCGCAGCTTCTGACTCAAGCTCAGCTACAGCAAACCTCTCTCCCTGCACAGACCAGCTGCTGACTGCACCAGCCACGGGAGCATTTCCTATGCCTTCACCGTAACTAATCTTGTCCAGGCGCTGGGACTGACCCCTCTCTACCGCTCCCTGTAATGAAAGATGGCAATGCTGGGCAAACACCCTCCTGACGGAAGGTCAGACCACTCACATTCCTTGGTGTTGGGAGGTGCCAGGAGGCAGGAGTAGCAGACCATGCCGTAGATGTTCCTGGGCCTGTTCTCCAGCATGTAGTAGCTACAGGGCGAGACAAGACAAAGCAGAGACAGATGAGCTCTGACCACAAGCAAGGACTGACCCAGAGAGCTCCAGGCACTCGGCAAGCCCACGACCAAAGTTGGGCAGGAGGCGGACACGACGTACCAGGGGCCCTGCCCCGCCAGCAGCCCATTGTGTCCACTGCGTTTCCTTGGGGGTTTTCAGCATGTCTTAAGATGGAACATTCTTTTTCCAATATTGGGTCAGTTTGGGCCTTTCTTTTAACCTCTTCCCCCTTTTGGTTCCTTTCACCAGTGCATTTGTTTAGTGTGTGTATATCATTGCCATCCTCATCAACATCATCCACAATATATCTGCGTGCCCGCCATGCAGAGGCTCTGTTTAGCTTTCCTGGGGGTCTCGCCAACCAGGGGCCAGAACCCCTTGGAGGGGAAACATCCCCTCCGTGAATGGGATGTCCCGTAGCCTGGTGGGATTATTGGCAAAAGTGTCTCTGTGTCTCCCTGGGACACCTGGGACTCCCAGACCCCCTGGATGGTTGCTGAATGCCACCGAATGGAGCTGGCCACCAGAGCGTGGCTGCAATGTCCAGAGAGGTCCACACAGGCGGCCTTAACAACAGCCAGGTCCTAATTGCTCCCTCCTCGGGAAGCACTTGACCAAAGACATCTGTATACCTGCAAGCGTTTACACTGGGGGTGCACACACTTAAAGAAAGGGATAAACCACCCACAGTGACACTGTTTGAAGTCCTTCACCCCCCAGGGATGTTGCGTTATGTCTTTTGAGCTCATCACACCAGCCCATGGCCATACAACTGGCTCAGGTCCCATTCTCAGGGGTCTGCCATGTGGTGGCGTTCCCGCAGGCGCCCCACCTCCTGGCCGGTCCCTAGGGCTCGCAGCTCAGGCTCCTTCCCTCTGCAGGCTTTGCCGCTTACCTTGGCTCATGACCGTTTTCCATAAACGAACATTCAGCAGTAAGCACAGAACCATTTATCACATTGTGAGAAGTTGATTAAACAAAGGGGGCGGGTGCCAATGCCTGATCTATTGCAGTTCAAGAGATGAGAAATCCCTCTCTGCTACTGGCCTTCTCCATGGTTGTTCTTTAATCTCTTTTTTATTAGCTGTGCCCTGTGAGGGCCCCGCTGACGGCAGTGGTAAGCGGCTGCTGGGGCGGGAGGGCTGGGCGGGGGTCTTTGGACTCCAGCCTTAGTGAGCTTGGCCCATCACCAGTAACATTAGGATCATAATTGCTTGCCCTTCCTCAAAGACTTTTATCCCCAGATCCCTGTGTATCTTGTAAACGTTAATTAACCAATCTCAAAACAGCCCTCAGAGAAGCCACACAGTTTTACAGTTAAGCCTTTTGGAAAAAGCCTCTCTCAAACACACCTCTGGCCCCTTCCAGAAGCCGTCTCTCTGGTGGTGGAGCAGGGAGCCACGTGGGCAGATGGCAGTCTCCACGTGTCTCTGCGTGACCTCATGAGGTGACAGGGGCCGGTCCGTCAGGCCTGTCCCCACCTGTGGCTTTCCAATATCCAGGGCCAATGTTGCCACATCTGGGGCACATCTCAGGCTAGAAGGCTGCTACCTCCTCCTCCTCCTCCCTCCACCGCATTCTTGCCCGCCTGTGGTGATCAGCTCTGCCCCTGGACTGGGAGGCCCTGGAGGGCAAGCCTGGATCACCTCTGTATTCCCAGCAGTTCCTGCTGGGTACTGAGGAAGGAAGGTTCTCGGCAGACACTGGTTGGACATGAGTGAATGACACTGAGTTCTTCTCCACCGAAGTGGGCGGTGCTGAGCTGGGCAGAGGCCCTGACAGGCATCTCTGCCCACCCTGGCCAACCCCTGGGTGCTGGGCTCAGCTCTGTCACAGATGAAGCTCCAAAGCCATGCCGTGGGTGTGGAGCGCCTGGGCTTTTGGATGGGTGCCCGCCGGGGCCACCGCACCCTGAGCACCGGGGAGGTGGTGGCTCTGTCCCGGGGCTGTGTCTGTGGGCTTTCCTTCTGCCACAAGCCGCTGCTTGCATCGTGAGGGTCTCTTTCTAATTCCCTGGGGGCCTGGGTGGCCACAGCTTCACGCTCCTGCCCTGACTGTGCCTGTGGTTCAAGCTGTGCAATGTACCAAGTAACTCAGCAAAGGAATGACACTGAAAGGCACTTTTCAAAATATGTTGCCTCCAAGAGGCTGTTATGAAATTGCCCTGCCTAACCTGCATGAGTGCTCAATGTCTCCCAATAATGAGAAGCCACTGTTCCCTAGCATGTATCACTGCATAGACCATTTTTAAATGTTAGGGTGTTTCTCTTTAGGCCTAACCCAAGTTCCTCATGGTGTGGTCTGCATCTGCGTCTCTCACGCTGGGCTGCACAGGAACAGAGAAGACCCTATCTTCCACCCGACACCCTTCACCCACCTGAAGTCGAGCGTTCACTTAGGGATATGTGGCCCCTCCATAGAGAGTCAGGTCCCTTCACCTTTCTGTAAAGGTCTAATTTCCTACTCTTTGATCCGTACTTTGATTTTCCCCTAGTTCTTTCTCTTCTTCCCTGTTCTTTGTGGGTGAAGCTGTGTAGCCCAAGACAAAGAGTTAGTTCGCAGCCTCGAGGAATCTTCCACTTAGGGATTGACTTCCTCCAAGTCAACAAACAGGGGTAGGATTTCCCAGAGATTTCCTTTCCTCAGGACTCCTAAGCCTGTAACGGGCACTGCTGAGCCCTCAGAGGCTCACCTGCCCCCGGCAGAGCCGGTTGCTGTCTTCCTTTGCCCTCCCAGCCTGCCAGCCCGCACTGTGGACACCCAGCCTCTTCTCTCTTCCTGTCATCCTCCTGTTCGCAGCCCTCCCGCACAGCCTTTCCCC
Organism: Daubentonia madagascariensis; assembly: GCA_023783475.1. NCBI lineage: Eukaryota > Metazoa > Chordata > Mammalia > Primates > Daubentoniidae > Daubentonia > Daubentonia madagascariensis. Next base: position 174,613 of record JAKFHU010000722.1, read on the forward strand.
ACAGGAAGGCCCAGGTGCCACTCAGTGCTCCGTGAGTGTCCCAGCCACACACCAGGAGGGAGCACCTGCCAGACCACAGGGAGCGGGAGGACAAGGTGGCCGGGAACAAGGAGTCTGCACCAGTCGCCTGAAAACCACACGGATTCAGGATTGAACACAGCCTTTCATCCAGCTAAAGATGCCAACTTGCCAAAACTCCTTGTAACCCTCCTGTCACACGGCATGAGAGCCTCATTTTGTTCTTCAAACCCAGAGCATGGAACAGGAAGCGGGGTGCCTGCAGGGACCCACCCTGGCAAAGCCTGGCTTGTGTAGGGGGTTGGGGGGAGCTGGAGCTTGAGGTGAGGCAGGGGGGCTTTGATATTGGTGGCCCCAGGCTAGGAGTGATTGATTTGAACATTGCAGAGCCAAAATGGAAACTGCCCACTGCGCTTTCATACTGCGGCATGACATGAGGCTCTGGGATGTGTGTGGAAATGCGTCCCCCTGCACTGGGTCCCCACTCACGCAGCGGGGGCTCTGGGCCTCCCCGCAGCCCAGGCGCTGAAGGTGGTGTGGACTGAGCAGGCTGCAGTGCCCATGGAGCAGGGAGGGAGCCCCTCGAGATTCCAGAGCTGGAAGGAACCTTGTAGAAGCACAGATGGCAGCCTCCCCACCACTCCTACAGAGGCCATCCACAGCTGTCAGGATCCTTCCAGAGGCAGAGAGCTCATGCCCTTCCAAGTGTCAAACTTCTTCAGCGATAAGACACTCTCTGGCACACGTGTTGGGACAAGGCACACTGTCCTCCTTGCCACGGAGCCAGCCTTTCTTGTGCCCATTCGTCACCGGCCTATGGGACGGGGTGTCCAACGCATGGGCCCAAACTTGTCCTTCTGACTGGAAGGGCTCTGTGGCTCTAAGTGAAAATGGAACAGGCTGCTCCGTGCACAAACTCAATGTCCCTCTTAGATCATCTGGAGCAAAATCATGGCTGAATTTCACAGATTACTGATGGATGCATTCTCGGATCTGAACTGTGGCCAGGTCAGAGCCAGCAGTACTGGTCAGCGAGGCTCCATGGTGCATCCACCTCCTCCTTGCTCCAAAAAGCTGCCTCACAGAACCCTTTGGACCAGGGGCTCCGGGTTCCACGAGTACATAGGTGACTTCCAAGTCCTGGCCCTCGGCCTGGCTCTTGCCCACAGGTGCATGCCTCTTTATCCATCTCTGTGCTAGACACCTCGGTGTGGGTGTCCCACAACCCCCTCAGGTTCCACACGTACAGCCTCCACCGTCCCTCTGACCCCCAAACCTCCCTTTCCTTCTGTATTCCTCATCTGAGCAAGTGGCACCACGCCCACATGGCCAGCCAGGGCACACCTGAGAGTCCTCTTCTGAGCCTCTGTCCCCACCCTGCGCGCCAGCCTGCAGCTCTAACCAGTCCGCCTGCCCAGGGGCTCTCAGACTCTTCCTCTCCTCCAGACCCCAACGCCTCTCTCCAGGGCTCCCCAGTCCCACCACATCCCTGGTGCCCAGCTCCAGGCTCTTCCCTACGTAGCTCTTCCCTTGCTGCTGCCAAGAGGACTGTTCTAACACGCAGCCTGTCACGTGCCACCTCGTTCAGCAGTCTGCATGGTCACGGCATGGGCTTCAAGCTGGAGTCTCAAGTCTTCAGCAGTGGTTCCCAAAGACCCATCCATTGGCCCCTGCCCACCTCTCTGGCTGGTCCACACTCCACACACGCACTGTTCGCTCTGGCCACAGAGACCCAACCAGAGCTCCAGGTGCCGACCGGCTGCTCAGCCCCCCAGGCCCTGGAGTCAGCACCTCCTCTTGGAGAGCTCAGTCCTACTTCTTAGCCTGGCCCATTCCAGCATCACCTCCAGAGGCCTTCTAAGACCCCTGCTGACCCCACCATCCCAGCCATGAGGCAAGAAGGCTTTTCTCAGCTTCTGGAAGGCGGCATGTGCCTTACTGCACTGCACTCTGGCCACTGATTTCCGCATCCACTCTTCCACTGAGGACAGAGGAGCCATGCCTTTCCTCTTCGTCTCACGGCACCTACCCGGCAGGCTCTTAACTCACAGGCTTAGGAAAACAAATCCTGGAGCTGTTACATTACGTTGCAAATGTCCAGTCAAGTACTCACTCAGAGGCTCTTAAAATAGGTTTTGTAAAGAGGTTCTTTTCTTCCCAAGTGAGTGTGGCAAGGTATGCATACTTTTCTAGAGTTAATCCATGGAAGCTCTACATTTTTTTTCATAGGTCATGTATCTGCACCAATAAAATCCATAAAATCAATCAATCAATCAATTAAGATAAAGTTCTAGGAAGCATATTAAGTCATCAGAGACTGATACTAGCCATCCAATGTCAAGATCCCACTGAATTTCTCCTATTCAGAGTCAAGCATGGTGTCTGCTCAGAGCAGCCCCTCAGCAGGTGCTTGTGCAGTCGGGCGGGAGTGCGTTGGCTGTGCTGCGTCTGACGCTGATGCTCCTTTTGGTGCCCCCCCCAACACAACAATGCACAACTGAATTAAACATTGCCCAGCTATGGACCTTTTATTTTATCATGTTTTCTACTATCTTCCCGGGTTGTAGCTATCTGCTTTTTTCCCATGTTGAAAACATAGGTTCTATAATTAGGTTCTCCTGCTTTATGTATTCATTTGAGAAATATGTTTAAATCATAATCTGTGTCAGGAACGTTGATGTGGGGCTGCCAGAAGGTATCTGGACACGTGGTCTGCAGCTCAGGGGCTGGGCCTGAGCTGGAGACAGAGAAGCGGGGAAGCTGGGCCAGGGGACAGTCACCAGCAGAGACGGTGGTGGAAACCACGGAAATGGAAGCTTCTCAGTAACAAATTGGAACTGAGGTTATTTTCAGTGAGTTTAAAATACTCTCCTCATTTTGAAGAGTTATTCACATTTCATCTATTTCTAAATAGGTGAGTGTTTCTGACTTTTTGGGGACTTTCTTCTTCTAACACACTAATGCTCAATGTTACCTTTCAGATAAATTGTTATTTTCTTCCTTCTCTTAACTTGATACAATGATCCAGGGAAACAACGTGTGCACAAACACGCTGTGAAGTGTAGCGTGCTATTCAGAACACCACTGCCACTGTGACCACCGCCCTCACCTCCGCCACTGCACCTGCGCCATCCCTGCCCTCACCTCCGCCACTGCACCTGCGCCATCCCTGCCCTCACCTCTGCCACTGCACCTGCGCCATCCCTGCCCTCACCTCTGCCACTATCACTTCCATCCTCACCTTCACCACCTCCACCAGCTCTACCACCGGATGCCCCATCACTGCATTTTGTCTGCCTGCAGCCCTTGTGAAGCATTGTGTTTTGTGTCCACCAGAGGGAGGAAGTAGCAACAGGCCTGGCTTGGCATTTACTGGGTGTCAAGGCTGTATTTTCCTGGTCCCAGGCAGAAAGTGCCACTGTGTCCTGCCTGGAAAAAGGAAGATTTTATCTTTCTTTCAGGCTAACTATATTTTCACTTTGTTGTTTTTTTGCAGGCTTTTGATACATAACCAATTGTGCCTACTGTGGTGAAATTATAGGATCACATGACTCAAACATTCCTATTAGTAGCTTTTTCCTTCAGTGTTTCCAGAATACTAAAAATACTAAAAATAATACTTTCGCGTGGAATTTTAGTGTTCTTTTCTCCAAGTGTTTGACATGTGTTATCTCATGGTAAGTATTTAAGTTTCTTTTGGGTAGTCAGAAGGTGTTATGTATGGTGACTGAGGTCCACGCAGAGCTTGCGGGGCTGCCTGTCCTGGACGCTGCCCTGTAGGATGGGACAACGGCCAGGGGTGATGCTGCACTGAGGCCTGTGGTGCCCGCGCCCTGCTCCCGGGGTCCTCGCCCCTCACCCCTTAGGGTTTTTGCAGCGAGTGTCCCGGGTTGCCGGCAGTGCCCACGCTTACCCAGGGAGGCAAGGCCCACACTCGGCGTCCTTCTCCACGTCCCCTGGCGTCAGCACGGTGGCCCGGAAGAAGCCCTCACAGTCTTTGTGGCGCCTGCATATCTGATAGCCTCCTTTGGAAAACTTCTCTGCTGGGCAGGGGACGCATCCATAGTCCTCGTCTTTGCTGCCGTAGCCGCAGGACTGGCCAGGGGAAGAGGGACAGAGGACACAGGTGAGTGCAGCGGCCGAACCACAAAAACTCAGCCCTGCAGTCCTTGGGCAGTGACAGACTGGCTGCTTCCAGAAGCTACTCTTGCCAGACCTTGGCCTCTTGACCTGTCCTAACTGCAAAGCCCCCAGTGCCCAGCTCCTGCTCTGGCCTCTGCTCCCCCTCTGCTCTCAGGGCTCCAGATGCCGCCCTCTCCTGAGCACCCCTGAAATGAGCTCAGTGAACGTCTGTAGTGCCCTGTCAGTAAAACAGCCCTTGGCATCTGACATTCTCAGCTCTCTGCAGGGACCCCAAATACTGAAGCCCTGGCTGTTTCCCTTAGCACTTAACAGAACACCCATGGTCAGCCTTCACAGAGGAGAAAGGAGGGGTGCTCAGGAACAAGCGTGCTACTCTTGGAGGACATTTCAATCACGCTTCCAAGTCAGATGACCCGGCGCTCATTTCATCAAGGTAGAACAGGAAAGTAATCTTCTAAAAAATGAAAAAGAACTCCTGAAAAATCTGCCCACAAATGCTCAGCTGTGTCCCTCAGCTGGCTCACACCGGCTCAGGACATGCAGTCTCCATGTCCAGTGCACACAGACAGCCACTCGCGCAGCAGCGCAAACTTAGGGTGGGCAGGAAGCCGCCTCCGAGCGCACACCAGGCCCAGGAGGGCCGAGGCCTGTCTGGTCAGGAGTCCGGGTCCTTACCATGTAGGGCTCCTCCCCTGGCCCGCACTGGGGACACTCGTGGCACAGCCCCGTGGTCTGGTTGTAGTACTCATTCTCACCACAGTTTGAGTATTCCGCGCTGGCCAGGCACATCAGAGATACCTGCCGCAAAAACAAGGGTCGTTTTAGCCTCTGTTCCTCCTTGGAAACTCACACACTTACTCAGGGTCACTCCCAGAGGGCCCAAGGCTGACTTAGGAAGGAGTGCCCCAGGGTGCTGGGGCTGTGCTGGGGGCAGAGGCTGGGAAGGTGCCAGCCAGTGAGTGTCACTGGGGCTAAGTCCCACTGACCCCGAGCTAATCACCTGGCATGGCCACCCCCTGCTTCCCCTACCCAGAGCCATCTTCTCCTCCTCTGCTGTCAAAGCCACATCCCAGCCCCAAGGCCTCTTCCAGATTCTCTTCATCCACGCAACCACCAAGGCCATGGAGGCAGCGGTCCCTCCCCTAGCCTCGGAAACAGCGGGCTCCTCCGAACCCCTGGGAGGGAAGGAGGAGGGGCTGGATGCTCTGGATCTTTCCCAGCTGCACGGCCCACAAGCAAGGGCTCATCACACAGGCACTGGGCTGGGGGTATCACAGCACATATAAGCACGCACGGACGTTTCTATCCCCCTGACCCTACAAAGGGAGCTACCAACTACGCAAGCCGCACCTGAGCCCGGAGCGGTGTTCAGCCCTTTGCAGGCACGGTCTCCTCTCTCTCTCAGAAGAACTCCGTGAAGGAGCTACTGAGATCATTATTCCCTTCTTACAGCTGTGGAAACTGAGGCTGAAGAGGCTAAGGAACCAGGTGGACCACCAGGGTGAGGGCGCATGTAGGTGAGGTGCTGAAACCCACTTACCACCAGGACAGGGAGCCAGGGCGTCCACTTATGGTCCCCTACACGGGCCATTCTCTCCCGAGGGGTCACCTGAAAGACACACCTCGTCAGCACCGGCTGGGCACTGGCAGTGGCCCCCAACCTGGGGTCCAGCCACCTCCATTGCACCCCACTGGGTATAAGGTACCGCCCAGCAAACAGTGTGGGCAATGAGTACATCCTAAGAAAAGGCAGATTTTAAGCTGAGGCTGTACCCACGCCCCTTGGGCCGACTACGGGGCCTTCATCAGCATCACAACCACGTCCAGGAGAGAGCCCTGGCACACGCGGGGGCCTGGCGTTCAACCCCGGGGTCAGTGGCTGATGTTTCACGTGCTCAGAGGGTTTGCAGGAAACTGGCCTCACGCCAGCCGTAAGTAGGGCAGCTGCAGGCTGGTTGTGGTCCTCGGGCTCCGGGGCACAAGAGGACCCCGGAGAGACTGCCAGGAACCAGTCTGCTCCATGTACCCGCAGCAGCTCTGCCAGCCCCGCTGTGAGGCTCCTCCCGCTCTCCGCTAAGCACGGCCACCCCTCCCAGTGGAAGAGTGAGAGAGCGCGTGAGTCCCACCGCCTGATTTTACAGTTGAGTCAGCTGAAGCCCAGAGAGGTTCAGTGACTTGCCCAAGGCCACACAGCACTCAGTGCACAGAGGAGTCACAGCCGGGCGTTCAGACAGCTCACCCCACGACCCTGCACTGCGCAAGGGAGGAGGGGTTGTTTTTCCACTTTTTCACTCTCTGAAGGGAAAACCTGCGTTTCTGACACAAAGAAGTCTTACCCGGGAGTCTGGTGTTAATTAGCCTGGCTGTGCAAACAGGGATGATGTGCTCACGTGGACACCCCAGCCCCCCATTGCCATGCTCCGGGTCACTGTTGTCTGGCTTTGACAAAACAGCATGACCTTTCCTGGGGACTGGACTGTACGAGGAACCTTCCAGAACCAACCACTGACTCAGACCATAAGTCCAGCAGGGCCTTGGGACCCCCACCCCAAGAACTTCCACCCTCAGAATCCCCTTGTCCTTAGGGAGCCGTCCCTGGTCATGAAAACCAGTAACGCCCCACACCACACGGATACTGCGAGGAGAACACACCACGGGGGACGGGGCATTTTCTTTCTCCCTCCCCTCCTTTCCTTTCTTTGTTTTGGAAAAGTCCTGCAACATCCTAAAGGCATTAGGGAGAAAAGAAGCTGAAAGATTATTTATTGGAAATCAAGAAATTAGGCTGCAGATCGCAGGGGCAGCTGAGTAAGTCAGGAGCCGGGAACGGCCGAGAGCTGGCGGATGACCAGGGCACCAGCTGTGGGGCGGGGGGCTGTTCAGGGGGGCAAACTCTTTAAGTGGACGGACACACACAGTCTCCTTTTCCAAATCGCCCAGGACTCAAGGCCTGGCTCGGGGAGATTTTTGGAAAGAGATTTGCACATTTAGGAGAAGTGCCCAACACATAAACACACAGAGAGAGGCTGGTGAGGGACAGTGTCTGACGTGCCCCCGAGGGCCCAGGGAGGACGCCTGTCCTGCCACACCTTGAGGGGAGCAGCAAGCGCCCTAGTGCCCTGGCTCCCGTCAGAGGAGGTGGATAAGATCCAGGCCGGTCCTGCAGGTATCATGCTTGTTTAACACTGCAACAAACAAAAAACCAACAAAAAATCCTATAGAACTTCTCTACCACCTGTTGTTGAGTGAAAAATCATACAGAGAGCGCCCCGTGGCTGTGTTTGTAAAGATTTCTCTATGCATGGAAATGGGTCTCAAGTGACACCCACTACACTTCCAACAAAGATTTTTTGGCAGGGAATAAAACAGGGTGGGGTGACCAAGGACTGAGGGAGGGTTGTGGGGGACATTCACTTTTTATCTTATGCAGTTCTGCATTGACTGAATGGTTTAGAAGAGTTACATACAAACTTTGTGATCAGGAAACAAGGCCATGAAGACATTTCACTCTGGGAAATAGCACCTCTCCCTGGTTGTCTCAGGGGGTGACCCCCCCAGGGAGCAGACCTGACTAGGATCACTGGCAAACACACAGTGGGGCTGGGGCTGGCTTTTCCCTGGCCCCGGCTGTCTGGCCCTGTTACCCTGCAGGCGTCTCTCACAAGGTGGGTACCATCAGGTGGCCTTTGGGAACGGTTAGGTTTCCGGACTCTCTTGAAGAGATACAGAAGCTGCCTTTTCCCACTTTCTAGCACACGGCCTTGCATTTCAGTGCTGTACTTATATTTGGAAAACACTAAACAGACTGAGGCAAGATTAAAGAACCAGCCACCCAGTGGTGAACTCACTGGGTGTTTTACTTCTAGCAACAGAGCAAGCCAGGGCAGGCAGCGAGGGGCGGCTGGGGTGGGGGCACCCGACCTGCAGCCTGCCAGCGGGGGAGGGTCAGGGGCCAGCAAAGGCTGCAAAGGGAACCTACAGGGAGCCTGCCCCTCCCTCGGCCCAAAGGCGCTGGCCTGGCTTCAGGACCGCGGAGCTAGCAGAGACGGATTTCCAGTGAGTGTGTGGATAGGGCCAGAGGCTCTCTGCAGGGCTGGAGGCCTTCCAAGAACCGTATTAATGGCTTCTAATTTAATTGACTTCTAATTATAGCCAAGCCTTGGAGGCCTTCCCTGAATAACTGAGAAAGGCCGGGCCTGCTGCACCTCGTGTCAACCAGGAGCACTTATTGAAAGGCTCATTAAAGATGTTCCCAGGTAAGCCAAGCAGACAGAAAAGGAAAACAAATAAATAGATACAGAAAGTAAAACAAAAAGTCTGTGGCTTTGGATGCATTTTACTACCATTACCAACTTCTCCAGGGGGCGGGTGGACCCAGGGAGGGAAGAAGGGACGACTCCGCTGGGACCCCACCTCTGAGGACTGCAGACGCCGGGAGGGGCTGAGTGCCAGGAGTCATGACCTCCTGTTTGTGCAACTTTGGGGACCCCAATCCCCTTGCAGGGGGCACCTCCGCCCATCAGCACCTGTCACTGCTGCCAGAGGCATGGCTGAGGAGCTGAGTGGGGTGTGACTCCAGCTGGTATGCTCCGAGCCCCTTACTGTGACGGTGAGCGGGAGGTGGGCCTGTGTCAGCCCATCTGTGCTGCTGTTAACAGAACCCCACACACTGGGCAACGTATAATGAACTGAGGTTTACTTGGCTCACGGTTCTGGAGGTTGGGAAGTCCAGGATGGAGCGGCTGCATCTGGGGAGGGCCTCTGGCTGCATCAGAGCACGGAGCAGCGCATCGCAGGGCAGGACAGGACAGTGCCAGAGGGGCTCGGCTGGCTCTCACGACAAGCCCACTCTTGAGATGAGGGCGTGAATCTATTCGCAAGGGCAGAGCCCGCGCAGCCTTATCACCTCCCCACCTCTCAACCCTACTGCACTGGGGATTAAGTTTTCAACACATGAACGTTGGGGGACACATTCCAATGAGAGCAGCACCAAAATGTCTCTTCCCATCCACCAGAAGACAAGGCTGCTGTGTGACTTGTGGAATCAGCAACTTGGCTAATATCCAGTTGAGGGGTCTGCAAACTGCAGCCCACAGGTGAACCCAGCGGCCACCCGCCAGGTGCTGGGAACACTTACTGGAGTCCAGCCACACCTGTCTGTTACCTAGGGCCTGTGGCTGTTTCATGACACAACAGAGACCCTGTGACCAGGTAAGCCTAGACTATCTCCCATCTGGCCCTTTACGGAAAAGGTTTGTGTACCCCTTCCCTCCCCCCACCCCTCCTCTTGCCTACTCTCTACCTCTCTGCCTTTCGCCTGCTCCTTCTTCAGCAGGACTTCCACCTAGAATAACGACACAGACACACCGCAACTGGATCAGCTTACGACTTCTGAATTTGGGTGCTGCCCAGGCACTACTCTGGCTTAATTCTCACCACCCCCACCTTGAACTTTGCTGCTGAGAGCAGCGTCCCTGGACCCAGTGGCACCAGCGTCACCTGGGAGCTTATCAGAAATGCAGAATCCCAGGCCCCACCCAGACCTGCTGCCTGGGAGTCTGCTTTTCAACCAGATCCACAGGTGGTCTGTGTGCACATTAAAGTTTGAGACGTGCTGGTCTAGACGACCTCTTAGGAACATCTTGCTGGGGGGAAATGTTTAATGCTTAATTAATGTGTAATTCCCTCTGGGCACCCAGGAAGAAAGCCTTGGCTGGCTCTCTCCCTCCTTAAATTCTGGTCCTCTTCCAAGGAACAAATGCCGTTGTTAGCACCCCCACCCATACTTTGCACTAGACACTGTAATTCCCTTAATCTTGTTAGTTCATTCATTCATCTGTCCATCATTTATTCAACAAATATCTGTGGAGCTGCTCCTGTGTAGCAGTCTTATAGACCCTGGGGATGGGGACAGACAGACAAGGTCCCTGTCCAATTGGATCTTCACCTGTCCAGGGAGACAGACATTGAACACATCATTCTACACGAGTTTGGGCCCACTTTCCTAGGCTCCCCCATGCAGTTTCCCATCTGGGCAGCTTGCCTCTTGGCATGGCCTGCACCCTTGCAGGTGTGGCTTTGCTTCCAGGACACAGACACTTGCTACCACAGGAAGAAGGCAGCTGTCCTCCCTGTTAGTCATCACCTTAGGGACACAGAAAGTCACTGCCTGGGCTGGTAGACAGTCCAGCCTCCGGGGGTGTCACATTCTTCTACCCAGCAGGGCCACCCCTCACATCCACGGACCACCCTCAAATGTGAACGTGCTACCTCTCCCAAAAGGGTTATTTCCTCTGGGGGAGCCACACAGAGGTCCTGCCCATCCCGAATCTGTGGGAATGGGCTGACGCCAGGTGGCTGTAGGAAGCCTCCGCAGGAATGAAGGCTTGGAGTTACCTCTTAATGTGTGTAGAGCGGGTATGCCCTGTGTCTTTGGCCCCTTCCCATGCCCGCAGTGTGGTCACCCGCCACAGGGTGCTCAAAAGGTCTGGGCCCTTGGTCTCATCCGCCACAGTGCCTGGGAGCAGAGGCCCATGGGCACACCTTGCCTGGGGTGGCTGTGGCACGGACAGGACAGGGGACGGGCCCATGGCTGGGCCACCCGGCTCCTTGGTGCAAGCTCTTCTAAGGCAAGAGGGAAGGAGCTGGCAGCCACCCAGCCCATGCCAGCACTGCCTCTCCTCCCCGGTCTCCCATGGGGGAGGCTGCTGGTGGTCCCCTCCCCACGCCCAGCAGACTTCCTTCGCTCCTCAGCACCCCAGGCCCCCACTTCCCACCAACACAGACGACCCTCCTCCCCACCAGAGCCCAGGAGGTCATTATCAGAGCAGCTGAAAACCCTTCCATTTGATGTGGGTTCCTAGTCTCAGTGGACAGTGCTCACTAACGCCGGGCCATGAGGAAGTCAACTCACTCTCTCACTTCTGCTGAGTCAGGTCTGTCTCGCTGGAGAACAAGGAATTGAAGAGAAGGGCTCTGGCAGGGACGGATGTCTCTCCCAGCCCCAGCCGAGCTTGGGGTGAGGCTCGCTCTGCCTTGCCGGCCGGGGGTGCTTAATGATTTTTGAACAAGGGGGTCCCACTTCCAATTAGCACTGGGTCCCACAAATTAAATAGCAGGCCTGTTGCCAGCCACGCTGGCCAGGCAGGCATCAGAGGCCTGGTCAAGGCCCGCGGGTGCCCTCCTTCCCAGGCTGGAGCAGGTCCCAGAGGGACAGCAGATGACGTTGAAAGAGATGCTTGGCACAAGAGCACACTGGAGGGGCCCAAGAGCTTTCAACATCACACAGGGTGTTACAGAACCAGCCGGCTTTCTTTGCACTGAAAAACTATCATTCAGAAACCCCCTGGTGAAGACTTCAGGGCCATGAGGGTAGAGTGACCTCCAGCAGCTTCTCAAAGGGCATCCAGCCGTGTCCACACATTCTCTCCAGGGGTATCTGCTGTTGGAAATACAGAGCATATACATGTGTACATGTGTATATGTAAATGTGAGTATGTGTGCTTGAGCATATATGTGAATGTGTATGTGTGTGAATGTGTGTGTGAGTATATGTGTTTATGTGTATGTATATGAGTGTATGTATATGTATGAATGCGTGTGTTTATGTGTATATATGTGTGTATGTGAGTGTATGTGTATGTGCATGTGAGTGTATGTATGTGTGTATACGTGCGTGTGTGCATGTATGAGTGTGTGTGTTTGTGTATGTGCAAGTGTGGGTATGTGTATGTATGTATATGCATGTGTATACGTGTGTGCATGTGAGTGTGTGTGTGAGTGCATGTATGTGGGTGGGTATATGTGCATGTGTGCTTGCATGAGTGCATGTCTGTGAGTGTGAGTGTATGTATGTATGTATATGTGTGTGTACATGTGTGCATGTGTGTGAGTGAATGTGTGTGCATGTGTGTATGTATGTGTGTTTGTGTATGCACGTAGGGGTGTGTGTGTGTGAGTGTATGTGTGTGCATGAGTGTGTGTGTGTATGTGTGTGTTTATACATAAATTTTTTAAGGTCCCAGATCTTCCTTGTTGGGGCATCTGCTCAGGTGCCACCTGGCTGCACCCACTATGGTTTACTCTCAGGACAATTCTTGGGTTCCAGCTCTTGCTTCTTGTAGCAGCCGGTTGCCATAGACTGGGTGAAAGGCAGGTGGTAGCTTCTTCCATCATAAGATGCTTATGTGGTAAGTGCTGTGTTCTAAACGGGTTACTAGAAGAGACAGTCAATGGGTTCTCACAGAAAAGCAGGATTTTCCCAAAGTTGCAGGGCAGGGGGTGATGGGCAGGGATCCATGGAGGCTGACTGTGGGGACCAGCCACCCCGTGGGCAAACCCAACAGCCCATGCCTAGTGGTCCACCTGGGTAGGTGCTCACAAAGCCAGTCCCAGCAGACCTGCGCCCTCGGGTTGGCCTTCCCAAAAGATGCTGACAGTTGGATGGTTTGAGTTGAAAGTTTAAAATGAAAGTCCCCAAGTTCCACTTGTTACTTTGAATTGAAGTAACACTCAGGAAATGGATATTCTTGCACATGTAGAATAATAAATATAATGCATGGAACATTTATTTATTTTTGACTACTTCCAGGCTTTCTTTTGAAGGATCACCACTCATACAAATCAGCAGGTGCAACTGTCCAGAATTCTATATGGATCACCAGCTCTTCAGCAGCAGAATCCAGAGAGGCAGCAAAGAGCAAGGAAAATCAGTATTTTGGAAATATCTGTTCACATCTCATCTTTCTATGTGACTCAACTTTTCCTGTAAGCCTTTGTGTTCCTATGTATGAACCAGTGACAATGGTAATAGTTTCTGAAGTGCAGTAGTGCAATGGCCTAAAAACATTTCTAAACACCAACATTATTATTATTGCTTGTTAGACTAGGTGTGGGCTTCCCAGAACACTAACAACTTCATTAATCAGGTGCATATGCATCTGTGCAAACACACAACTGGGGCTGGCACCCTAAGGAGGAGGCAAGCTCTCTCCAGCGTTTGGTACAGAACGAGGCATTTGGTGTGGAGTGCTGTGCGGTCTTGAAGGCTTGCTCATGAAAATAACGTGGGTGGCAAACACCCATGTAGAAGTTCAGAGGAAGAGTAATTATCCTTACCTAATTTCCTGCTGTAAAGGTATGTGTTCACAGTTTCATTTCTGTTTCACTTAATGCCTCAGAGCTGAAAGGATACTGCAGAAGTGATGAGCCTGGAGAAGCTTTGGGAAAAAAATCCCTATTTTATTGCCTTATAAAGTTGAGTAAAAGCATTTTCAGGGTGAAATCAGGAAAGTTATTGTAACTAAAGTGCATTGCTTTAAATTACAAAATGCATGTTTTTCTAGGACTCTTATAGAAGTATATTAACATGCTGCTCTCCAGCACTTTAATATTCATCCATCTGTCCTTCCATTTGTTCATCCGTCCATCTGTCCATCCACCCATGCACACACTATTATCAAGCACCTGTTCTAGACCAGGCTGAGCAACAATCACATCAACACCATCCAGCCCTGGCAGTGCCTCCCCCTTCGTTGCGGCCATGGGAAAGGCACCACACAGAGAGATCCATACTGAGGAGGGAGGAGTGCTGGTGCAGCAGGAGCACACGGGTGTGTCGTGTGAGGGACAACCTGACCCACTCAAGGAGTCAGGAGGACTGTCCCAGACCCCGAGAAGGGAGGACTCACAACAGGAGAGTAGAGAGAAAGGAAGAAGGAACAGCAGGGGCTGAGGCTGAGGAGGAGGACATGTCCCGTTTGGGAACTGGGAGTCCCAGAGTATCCCCTCTAGGGTCAGTGCTCTACCCTCTTCTCTTAGCAACAGAGGAATGAGTAATTTCCGAGACTGCATTCTGATGAAATCAAGAACTATCTCAGTTTCTGCCAAGGGGCTACTTCACAGCAAAACCAGAACAAGAACATAATCCACAATTACTGAGGACACTACCAGAATCCAAACCATGATAGCCAGTCAGAAGATATCAATTTGACAGTGATGACATCTCCAAGTAAAGGAAGCTGAAGAAGATAAACCACTGGCATAAATAGAGTCTAAATTAGCTACAAAGCTGCCACAAGCAATGAAACAAGGAGGTGGAAACAAGGAGGTGGTAACAATTATTGCTATCATGATTTGCCTCCAAGGACCCCTCAGAGGGCTTGCTGCTGATCTGAGGACTGTCATTGCGGGTAACTGAGATGGCTCCCATGGGTGGCAGAGCCGGGGCCTCCCCACACGGTCTTGGGGCGAAGGTGGAGCCAGGACGAGGACAGGCTCAGGGCGAAAGGCTCCTCCGTGCCAAGACCTCCCATGCTCCCACCACGCTGCAGCCCCTGCCGCCCTGCGCCCCGTCCTCCTGGCTGTCCCTCTGAAGTCACCGTGAGCCCAGAGAGTGGAGAGGAAGCCTCATGCGGCCTGTGCCCTCTGGCCCCTCCCTTGGGCCACGCCCGAGCCTCAGATGGGCTGGAGGTGAGGGCAGCCAGGCTCTCTACTTCTGCACCGAGCACCTCATGCCGTGGTCACACAGGCGAATGTGGAGTTACGTGCAGAGTAACAGAGAAACTGCTTCTGAACAAGGAGTAAGCGCTATTATTACACACAACACATGACATGCTGCACACGTGGTGGCCCAGATGTGGGCAGGAGCATCCAAAGGGAAATAGTCCAAAATGATGAAAGTGGCATTCTCAGAGTCTGCATGTCTCCCAAGAACCGATGGGTTTATTTCCTGATTAATGGCACATATTTTTATATTCTTATTGCTAAGACTGTAATTTTTAAAAAATCAGCTCACACATTTCCAGTTACAGGTGGATGACTCTGACAATGTGTATGTACACTGTGCAGCCAGGCCCATCCTCTTCCAGAGGGTCTCCTGTGCCCTTTGCCATCAATCTGCCCCCACCCCAGGCTGGCACTAGTCCAGTTTTTGTCACTAGAGATTAAAACAGATTTTGCCTGTCCTAGATCCTCATATAAATGGAACTGGGCAGCTGGCTTCTTCCACTGAATGCAATGCCTGTGATTCATCTGTGTTGTGAGAATCAGTCATGTATTCCTTTCCATTGCTGAATAGTATTTCATTGTATTAACAAACCGCGATGTTTACCCATTTGCCCATTTGATTTCTTTTTGCTAAGATTACATTTCTGAAATGGTTTTTGGTTGTCTCCTTGACCTGGGTAGTCCTGACCTTACTTTTGATGTAAGTGACTAAAATATCAGGCAGGTTCCAAAGGGGCTGCCTTGGCTTTTGTCTGACTCCGTTCTGGACACTGCCAGAGGAGAGCACTGACGGGTTCCAGCCTTCCTCCCGGTCACCAGGGCTGACTTCCCAACGGCTTCCCTTCTCTCGGAAGGGTCCCTGGAGACGCCCCTCCCCCACCCGGCCCGCCAGCAGCCACCAGGAAGACACATACGAGTTCTGAGTGTCCCCACACCAGCCAAGAGTGTGGCCCACACCAGCCAAGAGTGTGGCCAAAAGGGAAGGGTTGAGGGGGAAGAAAAATGACTGTGTGTGTCCCTGGCTCCCTGAGGGCGCTGCAGCCTGGCCCCTCCCAGCCCCGGAATGAACATGCACATCACAAAACTCTGCAGCAGGCAGAGGCCCCTCTCTCAGCCTGCTGAGTGTCTGAGAAGGGCTGACCCAGTGGCAGGCCTCTCACTTAACCCTCCAAACATTACAAGGGAGTCACTTACTACTCCCCGTTTAACCCACAGAGTCCCTGGAGGCCCAGAGAGGTTGACTGACTTGCCTGAGGTCGCACAGACAGAGGTGGGAGAGCTGGGGCAGACCCCCTGATCTGCTTGACTTTCTACCCTTCTACACAGCTTCAGGAACAGTCCAGGAGCCACAGAGAAAGGCTGGTGATGGCTGAGGTGGGGGGGAAGGGGACCAAGTGGGTAAAGGAGGCCAGGCTCAGAGCGCTGTGGACTTTGCTCCACCCCAGCCCCGTGGACCTGCGGGAGGTGGAAAATTCTTGACGAAGCCAGGTGAACCACAGCAAACCATGGGGACAGCAGGGGCCAGTGTGCCGTCTCCCTCCTTCCCAGAAGACTTAAACGGTGGCCTCACTTCACGCTGAGCGGGCTGGGGAGGCAGGCTATTCCGCCACCCGCCTCCCACGCGAGTGGCCTTTGAAGATTTCTGGAGCCACTTGGTTCCGGAGCATTCCTGTTACCGCCTCTCCCTTTCAACATCAAGCAGCCTCACTCCCAGGCACAGCCCTGGCAGTTTGGACTCCCAGGAAGGGTTCACGCCCTGAGAACTTCGGCGGGGGGGGGGGGGGGGGGGGGGGGGGGGGGGGGTGGGTGCTAAGAAAACTTTAACAGAAGCAACAAAAACATCTTCATGTGCCCAGTCTTTTAAGTGTGAGTGGGTAGGATTCTTGTTTGTTTGTTCACAAATAGATGGATGCCTCCCTGCCCCTAAGCCTGGGATTAGACCATCCACCCCCTCCTGGCCCCGCCCTCTCTGATGTGCAAATAACCCAGCACAGATGGTGTTTCATCAGGCAGGTGACCCAGATGGTACAGGACTATAAATATCCATTAAATGTCCCTTCCAGAGAGGCCTTTTTTTTCCTCCTTAAATTCAAGTCCCAGCATGAAGAAGTAACTCATAAATTTGGATCCTTCCTGTCGAACGCAGGGTCTTGTTCTACCGGTTTGAAAGAGAGTTCATTTTTTCTGTAGTTCTTCCAAGTACGGTAACGGGAAGGCCTTGAGGAGGGCAAACTCCGCACAGGCACCTTGTAGGTTCAGCAGGAACACCGAGGCGATCTGCTCCAGGGCTCTGCCGAAGTACTGGAGAAACAGAGAGGAGCGTTTGTATCCCCCAAAGCTTGGGGACATTTGGGTGGAGAATATTTCTGGCTTAATTCATTCTTTATACAGTTAAATTGTGCATTAATGGGATACAGATTAAACTGCAATCACGTTGTGTTCATTTTCCTACCCTGTGCCTTTCTTCAAGGTGAAGGAACTGAAGTCACTGCTCTAAAGCCCCAAGCATACCTTTTATTGAAAGTAGGAGCATTGTCCTCGTTGGAACAGGTAGTGACTAGTCTGAATGCTCCAGAACCAACATGATGAGAGTCAGTCACCACAAGTTTGAAAGTACTTGCTTCCGAGCTCAACGAAACTTTCAGAGCAAAGACTATGGTGTGTTTTTCTTGGCCTGGTGTGTTGAATAACAGCAGAAGTCCTTACTTGGCTCTGTCTTCCTGGGATGCTGGTGTCTGCTCTACACTTTGGGGCAGATGGATCTGGCGGGCTGACCACCCCTCCTTTCCTCAGGCTGCACTGTGGCACCCTGCCAGGCTGGGCAGAGGCTGGACTCCAGCCACGGCTGTGCAGGACCAGCCATTTCACTGAGCTGTGACCTCAAATCAGTCATTCCACTCAGTGTGACTCAGTTACCTTACCTCTAGGACTAGGAGACAGGTTTTCCTGCATGCCCACTTCTCAGAGGGTAACATGAGATGAATTCACATGGAAGTGTTTCGAATGTAAACGGCTGGATGTAGACTGTGGTTACTCAGGAATGTGCACATGTGATTACTGTCCAGCCACATAGGAACAAACACTGTTCCTGCCTCTGTCTGGCAGGAATGATATTATCTTTCAGAAAATTTAAAATAGTCTGACTGTGGCTGCAACAACAAGGCCCATGGAGCTAACACCATTGCCTCTGACCTAACAGGGCTGTTACTCGGGCTGTGGGTGAGGGAGGATCTCCTGGATGGACGACGGGGCTCCTGCATGAGCAAACTGGGTCCTACTATGGGAGGAGTTGGAACATTCTCGCCCTCAGCAGACCTTCCCAAGACCTGCTGTGCTAAGTGCTGGGGTGTGGGTGTCGGAGGGGCCCATGCAGCATAACTGAGTGTAGGCCCTGGGCTGGGGGGGAGGGGCTGCAGCACTGCCACCAGGCACAGGTGGGACCTGTGGCACAGAGCAGGTGTCCGACCTTCCTGAGGTCACACAGAGTCAGGGAGAGGGCTGATCCAGGGAGCCTACTGCAGGGGCCACGCTCCTAATCCCAGGTCAGAGGGTGCGTCCCTGCCCTCGCGCCTGCTCAGAGGTGCTTCTGGTCTTGGGAGGTACTGTGAGCCCTTTGACATAAGCAGAAGGCCTGTGGTGTCCTACTTATTTGAAGCCTGGATGTTTCCCAGGGTAGAAAGGGGCAAAGCTTCCATGATCACCATATCATACCAATTTGGTGATTTAAAAAAAATTACAGCATACTGTCTGGCTTGCATTCATACAGTTTGCAGCTTTCTGACCTCAGAGCGTGCTAGGCATGCACGGTGCCGCCTGTTTGTGAGGCGGCCTGGGAAGCTCGGTCCTGTGTGGGGACCAATGGCTGTAGGAATGAGCCAAGTCCAGTGTGGTCTATGGGGCTGAAACACCCCCCTGCCCCGGTCCTCGTGTATTCCAGGGGCCAATGGGAACGCTATGCCAGCAACTCCAGCACGTATCATTTAAAGACACTTTTTATGAGGTGTTTCATTATGCATTTCACTACTCTCGCAGCTGAAGGGTAATTCACTTATTTATTCCCATGCCAAGAGCCCCCAAGCAATGCCAAAGCATTTGGAAATACACTATGCTGGTACGAAAATAAAATTTTAAAAATTTTAAAGCTTTGAGACCTATTAATTTATTAAATTCTTAAAAAGGGACAATGTCTTTGGGTCTTAACAGGAGCCAACAGAGTTCTGAGCAGAATGGATAAGGTTTGCTTGTTGGCACTGCCTGCGTATTCAATGCCAACCACCAAAAACGCCAGGAAAAAGGACTGAAAACAACTGGAAAATAAAAATGCAGCTACCTTTAAAAAATTTGAGATGTATTTCAAAAAGCCATGGACTGCAAACGGATAAACAAAATATGGTAGATGCACACAATGGAATGTTATCCAACCTTAAGAAGGAAGGAAATCTTGACTCCTGCTACAACATGGGGTGAACCTTGAGGACATTATGCTGAGTCAAACGAGCCAGTCACAGGAGGACGCATACTGGGCGATGCCACGTAGATAAGGTCCCTAGAGCAGCCAACTTCACAGAGACAGAAAGGAGATGGGGGTTGCCTGGGGGTAGATGTTACTTTATAATGAAGATGTCTGTCCTGTCCTATCCTGACACCTCCTCTAAGAGGCGATGCCACCGAACTAACGATTCCCAGCCCATGTTGTGTCTCCTCACCAATCCCTCTGCCCTGGTGCAGGAAGCACAGTGCTCAGGCGGGAAGGAGGCCACCAGATGCCTGGTGCCCCTGAGCACACTCCAGCCCCCCCAGCTGTGCTCCACAGGCCTGGTGCCCTGTGCTCGGGGTGCATACACCCCCAGACACAACCCGGTATTCTGAGACCCCCACACTTTATCACAGGCTCTTCAGACACACCCAGTGCTCATGCCAGTACCTGCAGGCAGGGCAGCTATATGTGATGGTGACAGGAGCGGCACCTGGGACAGCACATCCCCCGTGTGTTCAGCACTGGTCCCGAACCTGCACGGAGTGGGGCTCAGTGGAAACTTGCGGAGCTGAATTGTACACAACAACATAATGGTGGGGGACTCTTTGGGACAGATGTCAGCAATATTGGGAGCACCAAGCAATTCTTAAAAGGCTGGCTGTCTGGCTGAAGATAAATGTTATATACTAAAAAGGAGATTGTTTAGGAGTAAACCATTAATGTGTATTAGCTCTCATTTAATTTAATTAGCTCTTTGGGTCTTAATGGGAGTCAACAGAGGTCTGGGAAGAATGGATATGGTTGGCTTACCCATTCTTCCCACAGCAAAGATGTTATTTTTTAAGTAGAGCTCCTTACTACATTCCTTTCAAGTGTTATGGATCCCTTTGTTTCACCCGTGTAAGAAGTAGCAGGACTCTTTACTGGGGAGACTCGAAGGGCTTCACAAACATGAACACACACTCTTAATGCCCACTTAATGCCAGTAATGGTCATTTCTGGGTGAGGATTAGGATTTTTCCCTTTGCTTTCTTCTTTCATACTTTTCTATATTGCTTGATTTTTATTTTTTAACTAGGAGCATAGGCTAACTTTTAATAAAAGCAATAAAATAATCATTCTAAAGAAAAAAGGCAATGCAGTGATATTCACACGCCTGATATCTAATAATTTTGCTTTTCAGTTAGCTGGAGGACATGGCCCAGCCATCCTGTGCTGTCAAATGTCTGTGTTTGGCCCAGGCCAGCG
This sequence comes from Daubentonia madagascariensis, assembly GCA_023783475.1. Lineage (NCBI taxonomy): Eukaryota > Metazoa > Chordata > Mammalia > Primates > Daubentoniidae > Daubentonia > Daubentonia madagascariensis. The sequence goes on from JAKFHU010000722.1 coordinate 195,005, forward strand.
GTCAGTTGGCCCAGAACGACATTGCCTGGTGCACCTGATGACTCTGTGGGGCCATCACCTTCCTGTGCCATCACTCTTTAGAAATACACCTTCAAACAGTGAACGAATTGTGACTAACGTCATCACGAAAACACTTTTTCCCTAAAGATTGTGATGAGATTCCTCCTCTTGTCCATAAAAAAGAATCATTTGGGTTTGCAAAGAGGACTTGTTTCAGGCTGCAAGAACTTACCACCCAAAGAGAAGTCCACTGGGTGGCTTCCCAGCCCCGCACCCCCGCCTGTGTGCCACGTGGAACACAGAGAGCTCACTGCTCCCAACTCTGCACAGCGAGTCTGCTGAGCTGATGACATGTGCAGCCTGCAATTTATCATGGGCTAGGTCTTCATGGTCCCTTAGGAGCAGATGTGACTGGAAAATGACCTCAGAAGAACGTGTCCCTTCCAAATCACAGATTCTATGAGCTCATCAAGGCGAATGCCCTCATTTCCTGAGGTTTTTGAAGAAGCTCGTGTGTTTGGGAGTAGGTAGAACTCATCTCTGGCACTGTGGAGACTGAGTGCAGCAAAGCGGACAGATCATCGTCCATAAAGTGGTTGTGTTCCCAGAGCTCTGCCTGGGCTGGAGCTATAGGCAGGAGCCTTAGGGCACACGGCCAACCTCAGGAGGGGCCTCCGCACTGGGGGTGGGTGCAACACACAGAAGGATGTGTTCAGCCCTACAAGGCAGAGCAGATGATAGCCCTCTGAGTATTTCTTTATAGACAGCATGTTGTATTTCTTTTTATAAGGGCTGAAGCCATTAAGAGCACATGAGCCAGCCAGGGCCACATAAAGTCAGGGTTGTACAAGTGACTATTTATTCTTTCATGTTCCAACGTGACATGGCTAAAAGCTGGACAGTGTGTGACTTCATCCTGCATGCCACAGGGCACCAAGTCTGTGCTTCAGACATGACACACCCCACTTGCCATCACCTCTGCTCTGCTGGAGCTGCTCCTGAGCCCTCCCCAGGTCCCTGCCCTCAAACTCCTCCCCGGTCCAGTTCCCCAGGAAACAGACCTGGAACTAGAGATGTCAGGACAAACAAAATGTTTATCAGGGAGAGCTTCAGGGATCAACACCATGGGCAGAGGGGGGGTGCCCTGCACAGCCATCCTAGACTAGAGCAAGGGGACTGGGTCTTTATGCCTCCTCACCCACCAGGCCCCCAGGAAGGGGGTGTGACCTTGGACAGAGGAGGCTTCTTCACCCAAGGGTGGCTTCCAGGTGGAAAGGACTTGGCTTCAGCCTCTGCCACCCACTGTCCAGTGTCTGGGAGGACTAACACTCTGTCTTGAAAGGGGCCACCTGGGAGGCAAACCTACTATATATATATTCCCAGTTATTTCTTATGCTTGTTCACCAGGCTGAGAACTACCTACCCTGGGGGTTTTGCTCCATCCTGAGAGGATTTTATGCAGCCTGAAGCTCTTTCTCAGAGGCCCCTTTCCCTCTCTCCCAGTTACACTAGTTCAGTTCCCCATGGCAGCTGTGTTCAAGTCTCAGCAACCATCTTCTGCACGTGTCTGGGCTAATGGCACCTAATTCCAATGGCCACACCTCAGTTCAGGTACCAAAACCACTCTAAACTTGGCAGATGTTCACAAAGAGCTGAACTGTCAGTTATTTCTGTTACCTGGGCAGCACTGTGTCTGAAGTCAACCTGAAAGGCCAAGATGTCTTGCGTGATTATTGCACTAACATGTATTATTATTATTATACGTACATGATTATTGCACTAACAGGTAATAGACTTCCAGAGAATTGAAAAAAATTAAATATAAAGTACAGCTTGATGGAAGGGGCTTAGTGTTATCAAAATTTAAATGTGTGTTTGAAATTCATTGTTCCAAATCCTATATACAATCCTGTAATGGATGCTGGCACACAGGTAGCAGTAATGTGCTTTAGAGGAAAGAGCACTGAACCAGGCTGGGCCCTGGGAAAGACACTGCACTGAAGCCTCCCTATCATCACCTGTGAAGAGAGGGTGTAATGCTAGACCCTTTCTGAAGGTTCTCACATCTCTACCAGTCCATGATGTTCTCTTAGGCCTACGATGACAGTGAAAGCTCTTGGCAACACTGTATCAGAACAAATGCTGGTGTCACAGACTACCTTATACTAAGTCACATCCCGATTAATTGGGCAAACATTATCCTCCCCCCACGGGCTGCTGAGGTGCGGAATGGACTACAAAAATGAATGAGACATACACTGGCCCTCGAGGCTCCTACAGTCTAATGAAAGGCCTTAGACCCTAGACAAGTGATCATGAAGGCAGGACCAAGAATATTTCCATAAAGAAGCACAAGCATGGGTTTTCTCTTGCTGTTGTTACTTTGTTTTTTCATTTGTTTGTTTGGGGGAAGATCAAAGGAGAAATCGCATTGCGGTGGGTGCACTGAGGAAAGTTCTGTGGAGGAAGCGGCATTTGATATTCTATTAAGACCCCAGGACAGGGGAGAGAGCTTCAGGTGCGTGGAAGGGCTGAAGTGGGGAGGTGGCAGGCAGTGCAGGGGCAGCCCATTTACTGGCGTGGCTGAAATGGTGGGTTCACGTGAAGGGTATTGGGAGACTGGGATAGAAGGCAGTTTGGGGACTGACTGCAAAGGGCTTTGATGATCAGGATTTTGTTTCCTTTAAGTAGACAAGAGAGTTTCTGAACAATGAGAGGACAAGAGAAAATTTTTTTTAAATCTCTCTTCTTCAGATTAGAAAAGGTCAGCTGATCTGACTTCATTGCACTGCTTCTTCCTTCAACAGTCCAGTATGTTGTTAAGCCCTTCTGGTGAATTTTTCATTTCAGGTAGTACACTTTTCAGTTCTAGAATTTCCTTTTTAGGAAACACTTTCACTTTCTCTGCTGAGATTCTCCATCTGTTTATTCATTATGTCCAACTTTTCCTTTAAATTCTTGGACATATTAATCTTAGTTGCTCCAAAGTCTTTGTTAATTCCAACATCTGGGTTATCTTGGAGTCTGTTTCTACTGACTACTCTTTTTTGGATTATGTGTCACATTTTCTTACTTCTTCATATGTCTGGTAATGTTTTCCTATATGCCAGACATTGCCATGATATGTTGAACCTGCTTTAAAGAGCACTGAGTTTTACTCTGGCACACATTAAATTAATGGAAGATCCTCCTGAACCTGTCAGGCTTGGCTTTACTCTTTATTAGGGCTAGTCTATTAAGGTTTTTGCCTTTAGTCCCAAGGCATGATCATTATTCCTAAGGCTGCAGTCCCCAACCCCTAGGCCATGGACTGGTACCTGTCCGTGGCCTGTTAGGAACTGGGCCACACAGGAGGAGGTGAGTGGTGTGCAAGCAAGCGAAGCTTCATCTGCATTTACAGCTGCTCCCCATCGCTGGCATCACTGCCTGAGCTCCGCCTACTCCCTACCCCCCCGCCCCGTCTGTGGAAAAAGTTGTTTTCCATGAAACTGGTCCCTGGTGCCAAAAAGGTTGGGGACCACTGTCCTAACGTATGGACTTTCTGGGGTCTCAACTGAATGCCCAAAGTTCTGGGTGAGGTTTCTGCACCCTGGCTAAGCCAGTGCTTCAGAACTGCCTGCCCCTGAGACACCGCTGTGCTGCGTCCAGCCCTCAGCCCCAGGACAGTTCTCCCCTGCTGGGCTGTGCTGAGTCTCAACCAAGGACCCATGAGGAACCCTCATGCTGATTTCTGGGACTCCCCTCTCTCATCTCTGGTATCCTGTTCCACCAATTTAGATACTTTATCAGCCCCAAATTCCAGACTCTGCCTCCTCATCTCAGTAAGACATCTTTGCTGCTCAGCCCCACTGAAGTCTACCAAGTCCTCTGGTTAGAAGGCTGGGAGACTGGGTGTATTTTCCCTTTCCCAAGGTTCACAGTCCTGTGCTGTTTGTTGTCCAATGCCTGAAAACAGCTGCAGTCCCCTCCCACACTTGTCCAGACCTGTAGTTGCTCTGGTGGACCAGGACACAATCAGATGGTTCTTAGGAGGACTGATTTGGTGGTGTCATTGTGGGATGGCTGTGAGTGATGAGACGCTGGGTGGGGACCTGAGCGGGGTGGTGGTAATGAAAACAGAGGAAGCTCCTAGAATACTGGCGGGAGGAGACAAGTTAGAAGAAAATGGTTCTGAAGTTTTGAGCCTTTTCTCTGCTCTTTAACACCATCTGTATGCCCAAGAGTCAACTGAAGTTGAACCCGACTGGTACAAGGGGTCAAGAATATGAATGTTCTTTGAAATAATGCTTTTCTGTAGAAAACTACGAATGAGACACAGATTACCAAGATCTTAAAACTTTTCAAGTGCCTCCAGAAAAACGTGACAAAGCCTTCTAGGGTCCGACAGAAAGAACCAAGGAGCCCTCTCCATGCAAGACTACCCTCCGTGACTTGTCACTGCTGCCTCTCAGACAACCCAGTGAGGAAGAGCAACGCTCCTCATCCACCAATTCCCTCACCGCCTCCCTGTGAAATGCCTCGGTTGTGGCAGCTCACGTAACACAGGCAACAGGTCCACCCTGTGCCCTGGACCACTTTCTCTTCAGAACAAGGGATCCTGTTCCAGAGACCAGCAGGGGCACGGCGGTGTCCCGGGCAGATGGCTATACATCATGACCTCCGACATACGGGCTGCAATTTCCCCATCTTAATGTGTTTATCATTTGAATGGCTCATTATTTGAAGGAATTTCGCAGACATTCTGTAGCCTACCTGTGCTCTCTCTTCCAAGTTTGGGGACCCTGCTAACTTTGGACAGGTGTGGTGGCCTCTGTTCCTCTCATGTTGCCACAAGCCCTGAAACTATCCTTGGAAAAAGGCTTCCACCCACTGCCCTTGGCAAAATTGTGAAACACATGCTTTGCCCTTTTATCTTAGTCAGTGCCCATCCCACCCAGCCTTGAGTCTTGTATTGTGTTTTACTAGGCCCCTGAATTCTGTGTCTCTATGTGCTTTCCTCCACCCCATTCCCTCAGTCACCTGGGGAGATAATTTTATACAGAAATTCATACTAGCTTGTGAGTGACTGGCATATCTTCCCCAGGGAGGCACTCACAACTAATTTTAATAATAGCATCCTAGGGCAGTGATTATAACAACAGGACCCCAATGTCAGATTTCCTGGGTTCAAATCCCAGCTGGATCATTTACTAGCTATGTGGTTGTGGGCCAGTTAATTTACGTATCTCTGTGCCTTGGTTGTCTCAGGAAAATTATGGTATTACTAGAACCTATCTCAGAATGTGAGGATTAATGAGATCAATTAAATGAGATGATGTACATAAAGTGCTTACAACAGTAAGTGCTAATGAATGCAAGGTAATATAATTATTTCCAACTTTGAAAATAAGAGAAAAATATATAGTGGAAATAAAAATCATAAACCATCCATTTTAATGCATTTCCTTTAGTCCCTTATTGGTACAGGCATATATATCTCTTAAAATGAAATTAGGAGAGCAGTGCACATGCTACGTGTGGTTTGCCTTTTTAATTTCCTATAGCCTTAATTATTCTTTAACTCAAAGCGCGGTTACTGGCCGGGATGCCGCCCACAGCCAGTTCCAGCCCTCACACTCTGCATCTCCATTAAATTTCCTTGTGGGCTCCCAGGTGGCTGTTAACCGTCAGCTTCCTGACACAGATGAAAGCCCATGCTCTGTGGTTTACGGGCAGAGGTGATCCCTTCTGAACTCTCATGTGCAAGCCAAAGGTCTGAGTACTGGGTCAGGCAGTCACCAGCAGGTGGGTGATGCTGCTTGTATGAGGCCCCGGATCAACTCTGTTTTGGTTTCTAATGACAGTCCTTCAAACAGAGGCTCCCAATCCAGTCACCCTGGGCTTGTGAGTGCCCTCCAGCGGGGGAGACCGGGTCCTGCCATCCATCCCGACCTCTTCACCACACTCCCCTTGAAGAGACCTTGGGCTCTGTGTCTGTGACCCATGCCACACACCTGCAGAGATGTGGGCTGTGTGGGTGCCTCCACTGCATCCACGGCATGATGGTGGGGCCTCACAGACCATCTGGCGTCCAAACCCCATTATTCGGCAGGCCTCCCAGGCAAGTCTGAGGGGACAGAAGCCTCATGGGCCTTGCTTTTTGATGCACTGAGTTATTCCAAAGCAAGCGGTATTTGTTCCCCTTTTGCTCCTCTAATTGATGCAGCTGTTGCCCAGCCTCATCTGCATTAAGCTAAATATTATGTCTTTGTAACGTTTTTGATCTTCATTAATTACAGCTCAGGAAAGCTGACAAAGGCAACCTGTCTCTTTAATATAAACAAGATTAATTGCATGGTTCCTGCAGAAAATGAACTACCAGCAGTTTAACAAAAAATGTTTGTCTTTAAGCAGCCTTTGGATAAAAAAAAAAACCTAAAACTGTTACAGGAAGTGCCAAAGCTGCCAAATTACCATGCCCAGGAGCCTCACCCTCATTATGAGACTAAACGAATGCACACGCCCCTGCCCTTTCATCCTCCTCCAGGCCCAAGGAAAAGAGGGGCCTTTATAAAAAGCAATGCCTCTGAAGTCTGGAATGCACCCTGGCTGTTTGAAGACAAGATTTATACCTGACACCTTTCCTTAAGCTCATTGTTGAGACTCGCCTGTTTTCAAATCAACCGCAGACTGGCTGCTTGAGGTACTTCAGCTCATAACGACCATATAATCTAAGATAAATACACAAGGGAGTGCTATCACTTTCATTAATAACCACGAAATATGCCTTCCTTCAGCAAGGGAAGGAAACCCCAGGCAAATGCCCAGAGCGGGCCGAGGGAGAAGGCTCATGGGGTGGGGGGCTCGCTCAGGTCACTCAGGGCAGGGGCAGGACAGGTGCTCAGCAAGGCTCAGGGGCAGCTGGAAGGCATCTCATGCTACCCTATTGCTCCAGGCCAGCTCCTTGAGAAACCCAGAGCCAGGAGTCAGGCACTCTGGTTAAGGGGCCGAGTCTGGCTCTCAGGCTTCTGCAGGATGGCTTCTGTTGGGATGCCCAAGACACATGCTGGTCCAGAAGACCTAAAGTCCAAGAGCAAGGCTTCCGATTGCTGGGGATGCTGTGACCTTAAGGCCACTGGGAAGCATCAGTGGGGTTAGTGGGCTCTCCAGGCTCATGGCTGGCTGGCAAATGGCACCAGGTTTGGGGCAGGTGACAACACAGTTCATGAGAGGAACTGGGAGCCACAGCTGGATTACCACCTTCCTCTGCAAGTCCACATGAAGCAGCCTCCATGGCTGGTGGCTGAGGCAATTGCAACTGGCACCCACAAAGAACAGAACACTGCGCTCCCAAGGTCATGCTTAGAAAATGGGCTAGAGCCAGAGAAACACTGGCATCAGCTCCAGCTCTCTGTGGCTTCCCAGGAATTCCTGACTCTGAGAACAGCTGGAATAGTGCCTAATAGACGGGGTGCATGGGGGGTGCAGGTGGGGGTGATCTGGGGAAGCAAAGGCCCCACAGGCCATTGCAAGGCCAAGTTTGGGTGGAGGGGCCCATGGTGGCCAATGGAACCCTGTGGTCTGGAATTGGGGGACTCATATAGCCTGGTGGGTGGAGAGATGACCTGGCATTGGAGATCTGTCTTCCCAGAGAACAAGACACACAGAAAGAAAATCAGAATTCCCCAGTGCTGTGATGATGGGGACACAGTGAGCTAGATGCCCGGAGATGAGGCCAGCAGTGCAGAACCAAAGTGAACCTATGTCCAGCGAGTCCCTTGAGGTGGGGTGGGTAGGTGGGCGGGTCCAAGCTTGGCCTGAGAAGTTAAAGACTCAGTTCCTGGGCGTGAGGAGGCCATGACCTGGGGTTCTCCAGGCTCTGGCCCAATTCAGGGTCTTCCTGGATCCTTTATGAACAGAATACTACAGCTTTCAATGCTCTGCTTTTCTGTGACACTCAAAACCTCTGCCAAATAACTCAGGCTGTCAGGTTTCCCAGGGACCCAGTTTCTATGGTGGTCACGGGGCTGAGGGGAGCTGGAGCCATGCCCTCAGGCTGCAGCCAGGCCAGTGCTGCATGTGGGGTGTGCCCTGAGGCTTCGCTCTGGATGCCTGGCGAATGGCTGCCGATGTGGTGGTGGCAGTTGGGGCAGGTGGGGGTCGGCCTCTCCCCAGAGTGCATCTGCCTGACAAGAGCTGCACGCCCGCATGGCACTCAGCAGCCTTGAGGGAAGCACTGCCTGGAAATGAGCATGATGTGTCTTCTGGGACACCAGCCCTTCCGTAGGCCTGTCACCACAGACTTACAAACACACAGAAGCACACACACCTGGCTGAGAAGATTTACAAACCAACACCTACCCTTCCTATGCGACATCCTCTGTTCTGTTCCATGTCATGTGATGCTATGCTATGTGATTCCATTCCATTTACAAAAATGCTAGTCAAGACTTCATGAGGCACTAACAAGTGGCTGTGGGGGTCTGAGAAATCAGCACCCTTCAGGGAGAGCCTGGCCACCCTATGCACACCAGCCACCCCACCCCAAGCACACAGGTGGGGCCCACTGACGGGACAGTGCCAAGCGGCCTGGGGTGGGGGCTCCAACCCTGCTTGGCCTGGGCATGCTGGCAACCTCCTGGTCTCTCTGGGCTGCAGCATCTCCATGTGTCAACAATCAAGGTTCTAACGTGGTGTTTTTAGGCCCTGACTTTACACTTTCCTAGGAGACTGAGCAAAAAAGGTGATCAGTGACTTACAATTTTCAGTGGAGAATGGGTTGTGTTCACAAGTGCTCGTAATGGTGAATGTCTATGGGTTCTACTGTGGTGCCCCTCAAAATACCAGATGCCAGAATTTCCCAAAGCAGGCCAAGGATGAGCATTATCTGGAACTTTTGGAAGGGTGGGGGCATGAGCAACCAGGGCAGAGTAGACACCTGTATCCACTGCCCCCACAGCAGACAGAAAAAGGAAGGGCAACCCCTGCCACTCTGGCTCAGTCACTGCTATTTTTTCCATTTTTTCATATTTTCATGATTATAAAAATATATATTAATTTTAGAAAGTTTTCAAATATGTAAAAATATACAGAAAACTAAAAATTACCTCTAGTCCTACCATCTAGAAACATTACTGAAATTTTGACATTTCATTTTTTATATATATACATATGTATATATAAAATTGAGAATCATATTGTATATTGAGTTTTGTATCCTTTTTGCTTAATAATTTAATGACCATCTTCTTTTGTCATGAAATGTTCTTCAGGAACAGGGCCGTATAGTATTCCACCACATGGGTGTACCATGAATATATAACCTATCCCCTGAGGATGGACCTTCAAGTTTATTCCGTTTTTCACTATTACAACTGATGCCACAATGTACGTGAAATCACACAGCGTAAGGACTGTTAATCATTTCCTTAGAATAGATTCCCAGTGGTAGAACTGCCAGGTCACAGCCATGAGCATTAATGAGCAGAATGTGTGCGCTCACAGATGCAGAGTGCCAGGCTGCCTCTGCCCAGCGCTGGGACAGTTTCTGCAGAATGGCCACCTTGAAGGAGCCCTGTGGGTCCCAACTGGGTTTTGGAGGCCCAGAGAGAAGAATAATGAGCACGACTTGTCATGAGAGAACAAAGAAACAGACTCAAGAAAGGGCACACTTGCCAGCCCCTCCCCTCCCAAATAATCAGGAGGGAGACGCTCGTTGAAAGGAGAGACGTGACTGAGCCCAAGGTGGGCGCCCCCACCGACAAGACCCCCCAGCCGTCCCGGCTGCCCCACCGCACTCCCAGCCTGCATTCCCACAGAACCCACCAATTCAGCTGCTCTGGGACCTGCCTGGGAGAGCTGCTGCCACATCCTCCTCCTGGATGCCAGGCCACCCCAGCAGAGTCTTCAAGACAATCCCTTTTGTGGTTGGGATGTGCAATGGGACACAGACAGAACAAGCCAAGTCCTTCCTGCAGCAATGCCGCCTGCTACTTAGCCTGGAGTTTTGAGGAACAAACGTCAGATTTATGTATAAAAGGTAGAATTGCTTTTTTTATGGACATTTTACAAAATACAGATACTTATTATTAAATGAGCACTCATTGGATGGTGTTACATTTTCTTTTCTGAAGCTCTGTGGTCAAAATGAACTCATTCTCACACAAAGGGCCTTTGCCCCAGCTCAGCCTTGAGTGGGTGGGGAGCAGCTGGGGAGGCTTCCTGGAGGAGGTGAGAAGCTATCAGGTCCATGAGTGGGGTCTTCTAATCTTTGCTGCTCCTCTCATGGGCTGAGCCCATGGGGTCCCCTGCTTCATACGAATTGCCCCTGTGCTGGAAACAGACGAGGCAGAGAATCCATGCAAGCGCGGCTGGGCCAGCTCTCAGTTTTCCAAGTTAATACTTGTAAGAAAAACTCCAGCTGTGTTCAGGGAAACCAGAGGGGACATGCAGCTGTAAGATGAAGTCTCGAGCATTTCTCCCAACACCTCTCCCAAAATATAACAGTGTGGATAAAACAAGAAAGAGATTTCTCCCTGTGCAGACCACAGAGGGAAATCCACAAAGACACCGAGCAGCAATGTGAGCCCTGTCAGGGGCAGCAGCAGGGCCTTTGCTTAGGGTCTCACAATGCCACGTGCATTCACTCACAGCATTTCACACATACTAACCAAAGCTCATTCTCACAAAAATCTCATGAAATAAGTAGGTTTTGTTGTGCATGTCTTACAGATAAAGAAACTGAGGATTAAAGAGATTAGGATAACTGTTTAAGCTCACACAACCAGTCAGTGAGGAAAAAGGAACCCAAACCAAGGGCCTTCTGTACCAAGGCCAACTCTTCCCAGCATGACATCATCCCACACACACTATTCAAGGCCAAACGCAGGACCATTTTGTCCAAGAGATTGAACAGAGTGATGCCGAATTAAAAGTACAAATCCTAGGATCCTCACTCTTCAATGGTTTTGGTAAAAATCTACAAACAAGAGATCTAGAGACAGTCTCAGTGTTGTTCTAGGATAACGAGAGACAGCTACACAGGGACACCAAGGGAAGGGTTTGCCGATTGTGGTTGTATGTCTTACCCTGACCAATGATTTTGGCAGCAACAATCAATGAACTGAACAACATTCGGTGGCTTTGTGTGTCAGTGAAGATCACTCGCTGTCACTTGTAAGTCCCCCATCCAGCCCTGCAGAAGCTGCCAGGCCCTGTGTGTCCCTAACTGAGACCACTTGGGCTGTATGCATGAGTCCAACAACACAGATGCATTCCAGTTTTGGGAAATTGTATTATAAAGTTTTACATTATGTATCCTTATCTGAAATTCTGTGGCAAATGTAAAAGGGCTGCTGTAAGCAAAAACTGCCATGAACCACAAACTTAGCAAACTTGATCATAGGACTGTAAGAAAAAAAACTCCATTTGCTTTTAAAAGCCCTTCAAAATCTATCCCTAGGATGCCTTCTAAAATTTAAGAAGATTCGAATTGTAAAAACTGCAATAGGACATTTTCTTTAAATTAAACTTTTTATTTGAGATCACTGTAGATTCACATGCAAGTTGTAAGAGATGATACAGAAGATCCCATGTCCCTGTTGGTGTACCCCAATGGTTCTGAGGCACTGTCTTGCGAACCTCTGTCATCTGGGACAGCAAGGAGCCCCCTGGGCAGCAAAATGAACCTGAGGGTCTCATGGGAGTGCCCAGCCCCGGGGTCTGCAGCCTTCCTTCTGTAGAATCTGCCTCCTCCTGAGGCGGCGAGGGCGGGAGGCTGCAAGAGCTGGCTGTGTGGGCGCCACAAGCCCAGAAGCCGCCAACACTGGCCCCAGAGGTGAGCAGAGCCAGCTCTGGCTCTAGCACAGGCCAATCCCAGACTCACTTCCCGCATCTCAGCCCGTCAGCTGAGGTGGTTGAGCCTGGTGCTGCCCAGGGATGGCCACTGTCCACAGGTGGGTGCTGAGCACTTGAACTGCTGCTAGTGTGTCTGAGGCACTGTTTCTCATGCTGATGAATTTTACTTAGTTTAAATTTAAACAGACACACACGGCTGGTGGCTACCCCACTGGGCAGCTCAGAATATGGTCTTTCAGATCCCTGCTGCCTCTCCAAAGTTCTAATTAAAAACATCTTGACTTGTCTAGATGGGCCATGTTCCTGATTTACTCCTGGCGAATCAGGCTCTGAGAGACCTGGGGATTTCCTGAGATCAGCTGGTGACTGTGCTAGAGCTGGAAGCCCCCACCAGGTCATCTGACCTCTAGTCCAAGTCCCTGTATCACACGTCTCTGCTGTGTGATGCCACAGCTCAAAAGCAGTCCCCTAACAGGGAACTGTGATGAAAAGGAAGTCAGTCCTGCAGCTGTTCATCCTTGCCCTAAATGGAATAGGAAACCCAGGGACTTTCAGGGAAAAAAAACCAATAAAACTCCACCAAACCATGGTAACCAGTGACCAAAATGAGGATAATTTTAACAACGAAGGGACCGCTATTTAAGGAGCCAGATTTCTGTGAACAAATGGGACAGCCAATGGCACACCAATTCTAGAAAGAAACAATGTTGAGGATATGTCCATACGAAGGCTTCCACAGTGCTAGATCCAACACTTTCCATCAGGCCAAGCTCACTGCTCATTAGTGGCAGCAGCAGCCCTGGGGTTGGCGTTTGCCAAGAGACCTAGTATTTCCTATCAGAAGACCCTCCAGAGAACCACAGACACAAATGCATGGAAAAATCCCACAAACCATGTAGCATGACAAAAACATACTTATCAGCACATTTGGAGTAAGAAACAGCTTGTTCATTCTAATTAAATCCTGTAAGTTCAGCTTAACATTAAAAATATTTTTTAATAACCCAAGGCTCTTTTCCTTCAGTAACACAACCTATTTTACATGAACATCCTAAAAACGTACTCTTCATTTAATATTCCTCCATTTTCAAATTGTGCCACCAAATTAGAAAGAGTGTGTGTGTGTGTGTGTGTGTATGTATGAAGGGTGGTGTGGTATTTTCTGAGTCCCCAAAGTGTCAAGATTATATCTTTTAATGATAACAAATGACCCAGCTGTCCCCAGATACAGGCCTCCTAGGGAGAGAAAGAAATTACAAACAAGAATATGCTTAGAGGTTTCTATCCCATAAGGGTTTCCTCCTCCTGGGCCCACAGGCTTTGGAGGTCTGGGTCCCTTCCTCCTACCTTTGGGTGTCTGTGTGCTTCCTTCCTCCTCATCCCACTGGCTGCGGCAGTGGGGAGGCTGCTGGCGTCCTTGGGTTCACGATAAGGGGGGCTTGGTGTAGGGAGGTGTGGCTGCTCTGGGCACTGGTAGGGGAGAGGGAGGCCTGGGTTTTATGTTGTCCCAGAGGAAATTCAGTATCAGCCTTTTGAGGCACAGCCCACCCTTGAGCTTCTCTTAGGATTGACTCTCCCTCCACCTTTTCCTTTGGTTCCTCCTTCTCCCCCCAGGCAAAGATGTATTTCCTGAAAACTGGAAAAACCAGGTACTATCAACCTCAAATCAGTGCTAATTAAATTTGGTTATAAAATTCAGGCCTTGTTCCCTTATCTGTGAGTGACACCTTCCACTTTACAACTGGGGCTCTTAATGTGCACAATTAAAACCTTTGGCATCACCATATCCTTGGACCTAAGGTAGTTTATGGCCCTGCACTTCTGTTAAGAGAGCCATTAGCAGCACATCAAGGTGTTTTGATCAGACTAACTTTGAAACAAGCCTCTCCTCCTGGTCTTTTATCCCCGCTGCCATCTTTCAGGAACTCAAAGATGTACCTGCACAGCATTTTATTACCTGCCCAAGTTCTGTCTTTGCTATTTCTATTATCAATATTTTAAAATCAGATGATCTTTGCAATTAACACATGGACTCTGGGTGAGAGCTTAACATTTACCACGCTGAGACAAAGCTTGCAGAATTGTAGTGGCATCAGAAGCCTGGCTGGGGTTGAGACCCTTTGGGATAGACTCCTCGTGGGGCACAGCATGGAAGTCCCATGATGCCACGTCTCATGGGCCCCAGTGCAGTTATGTGGGATCAGAGCCCAGGGCCCATGATCTCAGCCACACACCGTGCTCTTTCTTCCAGCCAAGTCCTATGAGGGAGAGTCTGTGTCCCGCCCGGACACCAGTCGTAATGGAGGTCCACTGCACCCAAGTTCACTCAAGTGGTCAGGAGCCCTACTCACGTCAGGAACACCCCAGCTGCTGCACTGTGTGATCGGCTTTCTGAGAAAGCGAGCTTCAGCAGTGCTGCCTCCATCTGCAGCCTAGGGCTGGCCAACCCTCTAAGCCGTGTGTGTGGCTCTGAGCTGGCAGGGAGCCGCACACACAGGAGCCGGCCCTGGGAGGGCAGTGCAGCAGAGGGAGGCCCAGCCTCCCTGGAGCAGAGGGCACTGACTGCGTGGGACCACAGTCCTTGGCTAAACAGCTGAGTAGGACGAACAACTCCTCAAACACAGTAAAACGAAAGGGAAGCAGAGAGTGGGATCCCCTTTGCCAGGGTTTGCCCCTAAGACCAGCCAATCTTGTGTTTTTGAGATCAAGTCCCTGGGATAATCAGTTGTGGGTTCATATTTCATAGAGAAAAACAGAGAAACAAATGAAGACCATCAAAGGCTAGAGTTTTCTTCGACTTCAATGGCTCGTGTTCTCCCCGAGTCTGAGCAAACATACTATAAAAAGCTTGGAAAACTCGGTTTGAGGCCCTCTGCGGGCGGGAGCAGGTGAAGGGAAGCCTGGTGCTCCCAGGCCTTTAACGTTCGCTTTCCGGGCCTCGTTGCTTGTCTTTTCATCCTTTTCTGATGTCAGAGGGGATCACAGCAGTCCTGCTCACAAGTGACTGCCTCATTTTTCTGCCAAAACAAGGTGGCTGTAAAACTTGAAAAGGGCCAGGGGCTGTCCATGCCTGGGACAGCGCGGCTTTGTAGGAAAGTTTAAGGTGATTTTGATCCTTTAATTGGTTCAATTTTGCTTCATAAACCAATTTCTTTCCTCCTTATCCCTCAAAGCTTCCGATAACACAATCTATTGCATAAAACTAGACAGTGGATTTCTGTTTGTTTGAGAGTTTCATATGTGGATATTTTTTAAAAGGCAAGTAAGAACCCACCAAGATAAATTGCTCTTCATGGAACAATGTTATTGAGAGCAGTGCCTTCACAGAGACAAAAGGTGGAAAACCCTCCAGATTAGCGAGTCTAAGACCTGTCAAATCCAGCTTTGTGGAGACGGGGAGCCCAGCCGCTGTGGGACAAAACAGCCCGTGCACAGAGAACAGGGCGTGTGGAGAGAAAGCGTAGAGACGCGCTGAGCACCGACCCCGTCACCACTGCCCCTGTGTGCCTAGAAACCCCTCAGGCCCGGGCACTGGCCAGTGAGCCCGGAGTGCCCCGCATGACGCCAAGAGCTACACGTGGACCATCTCACTCGATTTGCATAGCAACCCCTGGGAAGCGCTGCCCTTCATCTCACTTTAGCAGAAACTGTTCTCTCCCCAAAGTGTGGTTCACACAGCAGCTGCAGCGGCTTCGGCTTCGCCTGGGAGCCTGCTGGAGTGCAGAACCCCAGCCCCCCACTTACTGAATCAGAATCTGCATTTTAATTAGATTCCCAGGGACTCAGACACACATCCAAACTTGAGATGGAATGGTTTAGAGCACAGGTCTCCAAGGCTTTCTTTTTTTCTTTTTGATTGTGCTTTCCTAATAGCAAAAAAAAAGGGAATTTGAGTAAGCATCATATACATGTGATAGCCTATTATACCTTTTATACTAATATATACATTATAAATATACATAAATAAGGAGAGTAAAAACCATGAAGTTAAGATGAAATAAGCACTACGTGTTATATTTATTAATGGTGCAAAATCCTTCTGCTTGTTGAAGCTTTGCAAGCCGGGGGTGATGGGGAGGTCTCTCCTCTGCAGTCCTAACGAGAGAAGCGAAGACGGGGTCCATAAAACCCCCATGGTTGTTGAGAGCTGGAGCGGAAGGGCCAGGAGGCACTCTCAGCAGGCAAGCCAAGGCTCCGTAGGTGAGGGCCTGTCTGCCCATGGCGTCCCCAGATGACAGGCATGGTGTCTTCTTCCTAGCTAGCAGGTGAGGAGCGAGTGGGCACCTTTTTCTGCAGTTCTGTGCACAGAATTTGTCCCCTTTACTCTGGGTTGCCCTGGGTTAACACTTGATGCTGGTCCAAAAAGCCACCCATCACTTGGAAATCAGGTCACACGGAAGGAAACAAACCTTTCTGGGACCCAGGTCTGCCGGAGATGATTAATCTCTAGGGGTGTGTACCGGGCTTAACTTTGCTATGTACTTTTTGGCCAAAGCCCAGTCACCGTGGAGTTATATGTTAGCTTACAGATTTTGGCCTTGTAAAAAAGACAAACTCCCAAGGTTATAACTTCATTGCTCTGTAGGACCTTAAGCAGTTTTGTTATCCTGACATTCTTTTTAAAAGTGCCTCTACATATCTAGTTCTTCAGATGCTCCCGCACGCAGCATGGCCACCTTGCAGGCTCATGCTTATGTCATATGACAGCGGTGGTTTAGCGCCTTGAGAACTGGATTCAAGGAGGCCGATGAAGGAGGCACCTGTGCTCTGTGGCTGCCTCTGTCTCCAGTGGGTGGGCCCTGGCTCTGAGAAACCAGCCCACGGGCCAAGGCCCAATCTGGTTGGATGTACTAAGAGAATGCACAAGACCCAGGATAGCTTGACGGTTTCCCTTCTGCCCTTCTGTTTGCCTTCAGCCCCAACCCTCCCCACCTTTTTAAAGATATGCACTTTGATTCTGTCTTTCTAAGACCTCATTTGAAATCACCCACTTTCCCCCTTGGTCTTGAGTTTACAGCTATTGCTGTGTAAGACTTGTAAGGATGTGATGGCTAAAACAGAAGGCTACATCTCCAGAGAAAAAGAGTGGTTAGTGAACTCACGAATCGTGCATCTGCCGAATGGTGACGGGCCAGACACCATGCTAGGCCTCCAGAGGCACATAGGTCACAGCGCTGAGGGCACAGTGGCTATGCTGGCGGAAGTGGACCTTTATAATGCAATTCAGGAAGGGCTGCAAAATGGGGTGACTGTTTCAATTTGGCTCTTTATTCCCTTTATTTCTCAAAATCATTTTTCATTAAGATTTACTTTGAGTTATTTAAAGCAAAAATATTTATTAAGTGCCTACGAAATGCACAGCACCATTTCAGTGCTGAAAGAGAAGTAAGCCACAGTTCTTGGGCCTCAGCAGCGAGGTGGAAAGACAGAAACACGAAAAAAAAAACTGACTAACACTGCCAGGCAGTGTGTGATTAAGAGCAAAGCGCATCACAGAACAAACTCATACAG
The DNA here is from genome assembly GCA_023783475.1 of Daubentonia madagascariensis. Classification (NCBI taxonomy): domain Eukaryota; kingdom Metazoa; phylum Chordata; class Mammalia; order Primates; family Daubentoniidae; genus Daubentonia; species Daubentonia madagascariensis. The sequence continues at coordinate 212,351 of JAKFHU010000722.1, forward strand.
GGATCCTGAGGGGCAGAAGACAGATGAGTCAGAGAAGGCCTCAGGGAGAACCTGGAGTTTGACTGGGGTCATGATGAATAAACAGATTTAAACACAGTTACAGGGAACTGGGGGACTGCTGACGAAGGGGCCAGCACACACCCGGGCCGCACCTGCGCCTGGGCTCTCTGGGCAGCACTCGAGCTGACTCAGAGGACGCATGCCTCCCTGTGCATACAGCAGGCAGAGGGCGCGACCTCACTCCTTAGGACCACGCTGCTCAAGCCTTGCTCCAGGGCTCCAGGGTGAGCAGCGCCTGGGAGATCCTCAGAGCTGGAAAATCTCAGGCCCCACTGGAGACCCAGGAGTCAGACTCTGCATTTTTAGCAGGACCCGGGTGGTGCACGTTCAAGTTTAAGAAACTTCCTTAGGGCACAAGGAGCCAGTGGTCAGTCCCGGGATGAAGGAAATACTTCAGGGCCGTTAATCTAACAGTGTGTGAAGTCACAGCCAGATAACCTGGGAGGCAGAAGTTCACCCAGGAGTCTGCCTCCCAGCCTAGACATGAAAGGAGCAGGACCCTGACCTCACCCTGGGTGTCCTGGGGCATGAGGGGTGGGACGCTGGATGGAGGTGGTTGGGAGCTAGGGCTCTGCACAGTCCCGAGGGAGCCCAGGCTTGGCCCCAGCACTGGCCCGGGGACAAGGATAACTGGGAGGGGCAGGGGGTCAGGCCTCGAGGCTCTGGGAATACTTCCAGCCCCTCCCTGCCCAGGGTGGGAGGAGGCCCCACGGAGCAAACAGAAGAACCATGAGGCAGAAAGAAGGAACACTAGGACAAGGGTTCCTTGCAGCTTTCACTACAAGAAATTTTACTAGAATTTCCCTAAGCCTAGAATTTCACACCATGAAATAAGTTCAGAAAACACTTTGTTAGTGGTGTCAATAAAAGCAGGCTCACTAAACTATAAATGTTTAATCTGGGGAACAGACTACAAGACTGAACAAATACAAATGATAAATTTGCTAATTCTTTTCTTTCCCTGTGGAAATAACTACTGTTCAGCAAAACAACCTAACTTGTGGGATATTTTCACAGACCACAGAAGGGTCTGGACTTTCTGCTGCATCCTGCTGTGGTGCTGAGGGACGGTGCTGGTGGTGGGGCAGTAACAGCCGGCGGGGCTATGGGTTCCTGGGCACCTGCTGTGCTCATCCCTGGGCTACGCGCCAGGCGGTCAGCCAGGCCCTGATGGACACAGGTTGCTGGTTAGCTTCCCATGCTTCCTTTTCCCTTTCCACCTGGGTTCTTTGACCCTTGAGGGTAGGAATTATGCTTGTATTTCTGCACCTTGCCCTAGCATCTAGAAACTTGCTTTTCGAAGCGTGGTCCTTGGGCTGCACTGCATTGCCCAGGAGTTTTGTTAGAAATGCAAAATCTCAGGCCTCACACTAGACCCACAGTATCAAAATCTGCATTTTAACAAGATTCCCAGGTGACACTGTGTACAAAGTTCGAGACTGACTCTGAAGAAGGGTTCTCAACTCAGTCTGCACTTGTGAGCATTGTCACTGGGAGAATTTTAAAAGGCTAAGGGTGCCTGGAAACCACCCTAGACCAATTAAAACTGGATTTCTGTAGGTGGGTTCCAGGCATTCTAGAAGAGAATACAAAGTAAGAACTGAGTAAATGTTTAGTACACAAATGGACAGAACAAACGAATGTTAGGGCGTGAGGGACAAGAGGGAGGGTCTTAGAGATAGATCACTTCTGGTTGTACAGATGGAGAAACTGAGGCCCAGAGACTTGGAGGGATTTGCCCCGGGCCACACAGACATTAAGGAACAGTTGGCATCAGAAAGCAGGTGTGTGGTTTGAAGTGCATACACAAATTCCTTGACCTGCCTTCAAAAGGTGGAGCTCAATTCCTCTCCCTGAGAGCACGGGCTCACTTCTAACAAACATAAAAGGTCAGAAAGGGTGTGTACAACCCCAGAGACTGGGCACAAAGGCCCTGAAGCTCCCTCCTTGCCCTCTCTCCGATCACTCAGCTGCCATGTCTTCGTGGGGACGCTGGGGCAGCCCGTGGACAGGCTCACGTGGTGAGGAACCAAGGTCTCCTGCCCCCGGCGTGCGAAACTTCCTGGATGTGGGCCCTCCGGCCCAGCTCACTGCAGCCTCAGGAGGGACCTGACCCAGAACCACCCAGCTAAGCCACACCAATTTCTGATCCTCAAAAACCTACATTTTGGGGTCGTTTATTACACAGTAACAGATGACTAACACACTTCCAAGTCCTCTGCTGTTTCAGCCATGCCCCAGTGAGACAGACATCTAAGTGGCACCAACTTCTGTTCCACAGAACTTCAGACATGCTGGCCCATTTCTTGAGAAGCTTAGGATTGCAAGCAGACAATGATGAAGCACTCAAAACCCAGGGGCAGGGACGTGTGCTCATGCTGTGGTCCCCACTCCCTCTCGGCCCCTGGGCATCCGCCCAGACCTCCTGGCTGGCTTAGGTGCCCACATGCCTGCCCCTGCCCTTTCCAAGCCTGCCCAGCAGTGGCAGAGCTGAGTGCAGGGCCAGGTCAGCTGCACAGGCAGGGCAGCCTAGGCAAGACAGGCTGCCAGTCACCTGGGTTCAGAGTGGCTGCCTTCCCCGCACGCCAAGTGCTGGCAAAACCAGTGTCTGCACAAGGTCGATGAGGTGTTTTCCCTACTCTGCCTGTCTTGTAGCTGTGGCTGTGATTGAAGTGAGAACCTGCCTGGCTAATTTGAAAAACAAACAAGCAAACAAACAACCCTCAGCTGATTTGTTAGTCACCAAACAATGGCCCATAGCCTGAAAATAGATGCTGAGACTCAGAGGGGGTGAGAACAGAGGGTCTCTTGGGGGTGATGTTCTGTCTTGTGTGCCTCTTCCTCCACCTATGCTCTACCCTCCCCCACCCTGGCTAGCTGGATTCTCCCCTTTGCCTTCTAGAATTTTCTTCTAGAGCTTTCTGAGCTGGGCATGCCCAGAACAAGGCAATCTGTGTTCCAAGTCCAAAGAATTTCCTATGATGGCTCTCACCAGGTGTTTAGAGTGACACCTCCCTGCAGTTTGTGAAACAGGCCACAGGAAGCTGAACAGTTCCTCCTGGGGGGTGGAGGCAGCTGGCTGGGGTGGGCGGTGGGGTGGTGCTGAGAGGGCAGCACCCATCAGCCCCAGACCCAGTGGTCTGGCCCTGCACAGCCTCAGCTACCTCAGGCCTTCATTCCCTGTGCTTCCCGTGTTTTCTAGCACCTGAGGATGCCCTGGGCCGGAACCCCAGAAGAGCCCTTCCCACCTGTGCCATGGCTCCTGGAACTCTCGGTGCCTTCTGCCCTCACATGCCCCTGTGGAAACAGGAGGAGGAATGCACTTTCTGGGGATTGTGTGACAAGAGCCCACACTGCACACGGTGACCATGAATTGTTTCAAGCTCCAAACTGACCAGGAAACCCAGAAATTGTTTGGCTAGAGCCACAAGCTCAGCTTCTATCTCACGCTAAGAAAAACATTGTCAGAATTCTCAAAGGCCCTTTAACATCGGGCTCTTTTGGATGCCCTTTAACATCGGGCTCTTTTGGATGCCCTGTTGGCCTCTGGCCTTATGTAAATAACAACTCCCCCTGGGATTCAAGGTCAGGTGCACAGGACTTTTCAGCACAAGGTTCTTACCCATTATCAACTAAGTAGAGAGCTACAAGCATCATCTTAATTCACAAAAGGCTCAATATTCCACCTCTAGGAGAATACGACCTTCCTGTCAGTTCATTCTCCAGATAGGAATAAGAAAAATAAAAGATGCCACATATTGATTGTGTATTCCGTGTTACACATTGTGATACCCTGTTTATAAATGTACCTTAATCCTCACACTATGAAAGGTAGATATTATTCCCATTTTACATATAAGGAAACTGAGACCCAGAGGGAGGAGGTACTTGACCTAGCAGTGAGCAGCAGAGCCGGATCTAACCCTTCCCACTTCCCCGAGCTGCCTCCCCAGGCACACACAGAACACTGCGCTCTGCATGCTGGGGCTCTGTAGAGAGCCAGACCTCAGAAGCAGTAAGCCGTCACCCTCTGGACCATCCAGGCAGCCACTGTGTGGGCCCCTCAGCAAGTACCCCCTTTACACCTGGCCTGGAGACCCAAGGCCCCATCACTGAAGTTGCTTTTCCTCTGAGCCCAACCCCACGTGCCACCTGGGGTGAGTGCAGCAAGGACCCCACCTCCCGGTGCTGGGCAGGGCCCGGGGACAGTACCCCAGGAGCTGCTACCACCCCTAAGAACAAAGGAGCAAGGGGGAGAGTGGATTTGAACGCAGGGGTAGGGGCTGTGGCCTCAGATAGAAAGATACAGAGTAAATCCCCTGCGGCCACCATTCTCCTGCCCTCTGCTCCCACAGGTGCCTTCCATGGGCCGAATTCAACCGGATGCCAGAGGGAAGGGGGCCTGTGGGTGCAGGTCAGCCTCCCAGGCACAGAGCCAGGACCAGGGGAGACACGGAAAAGCACCGGCCTGTGAGGGCAAGACCCGTGTCGTCCTTGTCCATGGTCCCAGCCTGGCCCAGCACACGGTAGGTGCTCACAAACCTCAGGTGAGAGGATGGGTGCTGGAGTGAGGGGAGGCTGGTGGGGGCCCTGTAGACTCAGTTCACCCACCCGGCACCAGAAGCAGGGCCACAGCCCTGGGGGCAGCAGTGTGTGCAGCACCAACAGGCCTAGGAGGGAGCGGGGACATGGCGCTGGGGTCTGGGAACTTGAAAAAGCCCCTGGTCAGAGCCCAGTGGTGGCCAGCAGGAATGACGCAGGAATGACATGCTGACAGGCCCAGCAAGAAAAGGGGTGGCGCCGCACGCCTGACCCACCCCCGCAGGGGAGGTCCGGGAAGGGTGGGCCTGGAGCGCAGGGCAGGCTGACAGGCTGACCCTTCAGACACAGACTAGACAGCATCAGGATTTCCCAAGAAGTCATTCCTGACCAAGTCTGAGAAGTCAAGGCTGCCCCTTAACTGTGGGGGGGATTCTGCGGACGGTGCAAAGGGTACAGGAGCAAAGAGGGAGCCACTGAGTCCAGACAAGGAGTCAGGGTGGTTTTAGACTGACAGAGAAGTTAGTGCAGCGTCCCACATCCCTACACTCAGGCTTCCTTCTGTTCGTGTGACACAACAGTCACGCCTGAGGAACCAACACTGTTACGTTGTTGCGAACTGAAGTTCACACTTTATTCAGATGTCCTTGGTTTTCCCCTAATGTGCTTCTTCTGTCCCAGGATCCCACACTCTGTTTACTTGTCGTGTGTCCTTAAGCTCCTGTTGGCTGTGACAGTTCTCAGACTTTCCTTGCTTTGAGGGTCACTGTTCAGGTGTTTTGTAGGATTGTCCCTCCATCAAGGGTGCACGATGTCAACATGGCTGTGACTGCTGGTGCTGCCCTGACCACCTGGCGAGGCAGCGTCTGCCAGGCTCCTCCGCTGGGAAGTGACTCTCCCCCGTTTCCATGCTGCACTCTTGGGAAGGAAGTCCCCACGCACAGCCCACACTCACGGGCAGGGAGCTGTGGTCCACCCCAAGGGTAAAGCATCTACACAGATTACTTGGATTCTTCTGCACAGATTTGTCTTTTCTCTGTCATCCATCTATCCATCCATCCATCCTTTCCTTCTCTCCTTTATTTCTGTCAGTATGGACACATGGGTATTTATTTTAAACTCTGGGTTATAATCTGATACCACATTATTTATTTTGTTGCTCCAGCCGTACCATCAGCCTTGGTGATTGGGAGCCCTTTTAGCCTGTATCCCTTTGACACACCCCCATTTTTTAATTTATTTTTTATTTTTTTGAGGATTGCCTTACTGTCCGGTGCTACAAGGTTCTCCAGGCTCATCTTGTATTTTCCCTGCCCCACCCCAGGACCAGCCACTGCTCCAGGGAGCCCTGGTCCCTTCCACTGGAGAATGGCATCGGAAACCAAGCTCTGGAGGCAGAGTGAGGACAGACGCAAGCTAAGATGAAGAGGTATCTGAGGGTGCCCCCAAACACCTCTTATTCTCAGTCTGGGAAAGAACGAGCTCACATTTATAAAGACACCTGTGCTGTGATTGGGAAGTTAACAGGAGGCACTAAGGAGGCTGGTGGCCCACCACTGGCCCCACCCTTGGATGTTTCCAGAATGGATAAAGCTGAAGTGCACCCAAGTGTCCTGCATTCCTGGCTAAGGGGACCACCCACCAGTGCTGCCCCCAGGCCTGCCTCAGAGATCTGCTGGCCTTTCCCCTTTGGCTCCGTGAAGAACTTGCCCTTTCTGAGTGTTCTCGAACTAGAGAAGTGACCCCAGGTATGATGAAGGACTTGGAGCTTCTGGAAGTCCTTCTGTCCAATACCCATTTCCTCAACTTAAATACACACATTTACCTTCTTATTAAAATAATTTTTTGTTGTGTCAATTGCTGACAAAGCCCAAAAGACTCTAATTAACACAAAACTTCAGAGCGGACAGTCACAGGCTTCAGTGTTTATGAAGGGCCAACGAGCTTTTGTATGGCCTCAGTACAACTTCCTCTAAGGGGGAAATCACCGTTTGTGTTTTGTTTTCTTGCTCAACCTTCTCACTCACACAAACAAGTCACTTTTCAAGCCTTTACTATGCAAGACACCATCCTAAATGATGACCTGGAGAGACGACTGGCACTTGCTTATTCCCTTATTCATAGACAGGGTTTCTGGCCTCTATGGGTCTAGATATTATGAGACCCTCCCGGAGCCTATGTTCTAACAGAGGAACTCCAGAAACTTCATCTGACAGAACTGGGCTGCAGCTAAAGCTGATTTTCCTCCTCCTGACAAAGGGCACCTACATAGAGAAGGGCTGCAGAGAGCAGGGCCACACGGGTCACACCTCTGTGATGCCAAGCACAAGGCCTGCTGGGTTGCCACCTTCGCTGAGAATAGCCACGAGCATCTTCCAGAAACCCATCATTGGTCCATGACGCACAGAAGGATCTAGGCAGGGCACAGAAGTGTTTTAAGGGGTAAAACACACTATCCAGGTGTAGAAAACCTCATTACATCCCTGTGGTCCCCAATAATCACCATCTTATTAGGTGGCCAGGTCTCCCATTAAGTCTAATTAAATACAAAAAACTCATTAAAAAATCAAAATAAGATTGAACTTGACAGATTCTGGGTGTCTTTGCTAATCTGCATGTTTGTCATATTTTTTAAAAGACTCAGAATTTCACAACATATTTCTAAAGAGTAAGGCTCCAAGGGATCTTCATGTTTATGAAACACACAGATCCTTCTAATGAATGCTGGGGTCGACAGCACTAAGGAGAAGTTTTTTTTTGTTTTTTGGCTTTTAACAGTGATTTTTATAAATCATTAACTATTAAAATATTAGCCCTAACTAGTTAGAATCTGAGACACAGTGAAGTCTGGTCAGAGAAAATGGGTTTTGAAGTGACATGAACACCAAACAGACAATGCCCAATGCCAGGAGTGTTTCAGTATGGAGATGGTCTATTGGTAAAGCCAGAGAAAAGACTTACAATAATCCATTCTGAAAGCAGGAGGGCACCAATGAATTTGTTAACACAGCTGCAGATTTGGTTAAATTAAACCCAACAGGAGAACAACCCACACACAGAGCAGAGGGAAGCAGATAATGTAAACTCAGTGAAAACAATTTGAAAGCTTTCCAAAAGGAAACCATTAACCCGGGAGAGTTTTCAGCAGGGGCCGTGAGGTATGCACAAGGCATAGACATTCTGTTTCCAATGAGGCGTCTACTTAGTAAGCGGAGAAGTGCCAGCTTTAGAAATATTCAGTGTTGTAGAAAACGAGATCACCTAAAACTTGCAGATGCTAAACCGTCCACAGGTGCTCGGGCAGCTCCTCCCTCGCACTGCACCACTTCTTCATGCCTCCCAAGCATCTAACCACACCAAAGGAACACATCTTTCTTGCCTTTGGTTAAAGGTAGCATCTACAGCTTAGACCCCACACACACAGGGGTAAAGGTGTCATCCAGTTGGGGAAGTTCAGAGCCAGATTTGCCTCTTGCATCTGGTAGACCTCCAACCCCTCCAACACCCTCCATTGCTGGGGCTGACCCTGGGCTGCCCTCTGCGCCGACCTCTGTCCCCCACTTGCCAGCCTGGTCCAAGCCTCATCCCCAGCTACTTGGGTTGCTGTCTCCCCCAACCCACCCAAACTCTCTTTTACACACACAGCATGCACAGCAGCAGAAGGGAAGGCTGCAGACAGTGAGTCCATGAAGTGGGCACATGTCAGATGGCTGTTGGGGGCTGGAGGACCCTGAGCCAGGCTGCTGAGGTGCAGGGATATGGAGAAGAGAAGCCTCGCCTGCCTCCCCACCCAGGGTCAGAGAACTCAAAGGATATAGATGGTAAGAACCAGAGAGGAGAGAAGGGCTCATGGCAGTGTCAGGCAGCAGTAACCAACAGAGGACGTGCCCTCAAGGCCCTGCCCTCACCTCTAGAATGGGTCCCTGGAATAAAACTTCTTCATTTTGACTGACAAGGCATGCTTCCTGATGGGCCCCTGACAACTAGCTCTGCAGTACACGGAGGGGACGCCTGGCAGGGCAGCTGAGGGGCAGGCAAAGGGGACTGCAGCTTCACCACCCCCAGCTAGGACAACCTGGGCAAGCTGCTCTCTCCTGGCCTCTGTTTCCTTACCTGAAACCAGTGTGAGACACTCGCCTCCCAAGCTCGCTGAGTGTCAGGGACGGCACACGCACTGCATGTAATGGCATGTCAGGTTCAACCGGGTGGGGGCAAGTCACTGGCTACTTCCTGTGTTCTCGGCCTGAAACCTGCTATTTCAAGTTCTTTCTCTTCCCTACGTGCTTCACTGACTCCAGACACTTCTGCAGTGAGAGAATCCCAGGCAAGTCCCTGAGGGTCACATCCCGAAACCCCTGCAGGGACAGAAGAGCCCCCTTGCGAGGCTCTCAAGAGCACAGGAGGAAATCACCTCCCCAGCTCCGGTGGGCCAGCCCCGCCCCGCCTCTGACCTCAGCAGCAAGCTGTGCTGTTAAAAAAGTTTTTACGAATTACCCACCAAGATCTAGGTTCAAAAACATATATATGTATATACACACACACACACATACAACATTCATATTCTATCGTGTGTGTGTAAGTCATCTAATGACCAATGTTATGCATAAATATAAAACAGGAGTTTTGGGGTAGGAGCTGTTGTTTTATACAGAGGCGGGCAGGGAGGGCTTTTCTGGTAAGACGACGTTGCTAGCAGATACCTGAAGGAACAAGAAAGATGCCCAGAGATCTTGGGCAAGAGCGTTTTTGGCAGAAAGAATTGCAGGTGCAGCAGTCCTGAGCTTGCACCAATGTGGCCAGAGCAGGGATGGGTATCACTGGTGGGAAGGTGGCCCACCTGATACCATACTCCATGGGGCTCGCAGACCCTGCCCCTTGACTGCAGGGTCCTGGTGGTGTTCTGAATCCTGGCCAAATTGATACGCTGTTCCAGGGAAAGACAGACACCTCAGATGGACCTGACCGCAGGAAACCACAGCCAATGATTACTAGGCTGCATGCACTCAGGGGCTGCACAGACTCATAAAATTTACTCTCCATGTGCCCATGTCCTGCTCTAAGTGCTCTGTCTGCCTCATCTTGATTAAATCTGCACAATGCTCCCACGAGGCGAGTACTGTTACCCTCTCTGGGGGAACCAAGAGAAATCAGCCCCACCACCAGCACAGGGAGGAGGCGGGGCCTGGGCTCCTACTTACTCTGCCACGGCACCCACTGCCAGCATCCTTTCCCGAGCTGTGCCTGCCTCTCGTGGCACACTGCAGCCCAACCCCAACAGGACGTGTCCAGCCCGACCTCAGAGGAGAAAGGCTCCTGAAGTGGAAGTAGACCTGGCACATGCTGGGTCTGGGATGATTCTGGCGCTGATGCTGTGGGAAGAGTGGTCGGCCAGGTCTGCTCTTGGCCGTGAGTTTTCTGCTATAGCTGCCAGTACCCTACGGCCTCAACATCAGCTACAGGCTCTGGGGCCAGCCAGCAGCAGGGCTGTCTGCCAGGGTGTCTCTGGGGAGTGGGGCAAAGTCTAGGGCTTTGAACACCTGTCTAGGTAGAAGCTGTCCCCACACCCAAAATGGTTATGCTAGAAAGCTAGACTTCAGGCTAGTTTGCAACAGCCCCCCTTACCCCAGCTCTGATTTCTGAAGGAGCCCATGGAAAAGACACTGAATTGAGGTCCATGAACTCATCGGAAGGGAACTCCTGGGTAAGTCACCTCACTCCTCCAAGCCTTACTTTGCATATTTGTGAAACACTCATGATAATCTCTATGTCACAGGATTGCTATGCAGATTAAATAAAATGGAAACACTGTGAAGGTAATAAGTGACCAATAAAGGTGGGTTTATATCTACATTTATTGAATACCTACTGTGTGCCAGGCACTGTGCTAGGTGCTAGAGAACCTGCCCTCAAAGACAGCACAGTCAGTGCCATGGAGAAGACAGATGGTCATTTGCAACACAGTACAGTGTGGGAAGTGCTGTTTATTTCCATTTCTCCTTATGTGGGTTTGCCTTTTTGTTTGTGTGAGAATTTATGGCTGTTTGCCCTATTTCTTGCTTTCAATGCTACAGGCCGTAAGAACAGGAGCCAGGTCTTCTGTTGCTATCAGATCTTCTCACAAAGCCTTGAGCAAGATTTGGAGCCCAGCGTCCTACAGCAAATGCAGTGGCCACAGAAATCCTCCAGGGAGGCCTGGAGAACTGCTCTTCTTCAGGGCACCGGGGTGAACAGGAAAGACGGCCACCCAAACCTGCTGTCCAGCCCACACTGTGTCCTCGGGACCCCCAAACAGAATCCAGGGAGACAAGCGGAACCCTCATACCCTCCCAGGGAGGAAGGACGTTTGCTCTGCCTGAGGCCTGCATCCCCAAAGGCCCCTGCTTTTATTTAATTGATGCCTCAGGAGGCACACAGCTGGTCCTTAAAGAACAAGGGACACTGCATTTGCCAGTGTCTCAGTTCTGTTTATTCTGTAAACGTAAGGAGAAGCTCAACATTCTACTGTTCTTAATTTTGCAATCTTCACAAAATAAATATTTGCCTTCAAAAGCAACAACTGCAATAACCATCAGGGTAATACTCTCAAGCACCGACTCCCTCACACATGCCGGTGCAGAAGTTAAGTCAGAATCCTGTGTGTGGTCTGTTTGGATAATGATTTTCATGTGGAAACCTACCGGCAGTAAATTCTGGAGAAAGTTTGGTCTCATGGTTTTTAGAGTTGACCCAAAACCAAGTGTCCCAAGTCACCGGTGTCCTTGCCTTGGTTTCCTCTCTCCATGAAATGAGGAGCAAAACTGCTTAATGAGTGCTGAAGAGGCGTGGACATTCGTGAGGATCACGGTGGCCCCAGGAATAGGCCTGGCTCCTTTCAGAGGCCACCTGGACAGGCCAGGTGTCTGTTGTGTCTATGCACCTTAGGGACGATCTCTCACCAAACCTAAGAGTGAGCTAAAATTCAAAAGGAGTTCTGCTAAATGTAGATGATACTTAGTGGAAGTTTTGTTGCCCATAAAGAAATCCATCAGCAGAAAACCATGCCCTGCAAAGCTGCCGATGCACTGTTGATCTGTGCTGCTTACAAAGCCGGCTCTGGACCTGGCTGTCAGAGCCTCTCCCTTGGTTACACTTCTCAGCGATGCTGGCTCCTGCAGAGGACGGAGATGTGAACAACCCCAGCCCCAAGAGCATACTCTGATTATCTTCTTCATTATGGACAGGCGGTTTTAGGAACAGCCATTTCTTGTCTTTATTAAGGACTAAACCTTAAAGAAAATGAACCTTGAGACTCCTCTAAGGTACTTTTTAGGGATGTTCAGTGCATTCCAGTATTTTTAGGGATTAGGGCCTAAGGTGGTGTTTGTCATGCCAGGACACAGACCCTCAATCAAGACAGTAAACCATAAAACCACGTCTGACTGGGCATATAAGGTCAGCCAACCCAACAGACACCTGCACCCCACCCCAGCACCCCCAGGGACTCAGACCTTCCCGTACAGCGTCAGACCCCAACCAGGCACTGAGCCACGTCCATCCTCCCAGCTCCTCCCTTGTGACCCATCCCACGTTTTTGCTGCCCTGGGCTTCCCAGAGACACGTCTCTTCCTCCAGGCTGACTTCCCTCCTAATTGGCCTCCATGGTCCTATTATGAGGAAGGAAATCAAACCTGCCAGGTGCTGGCACCTCTGTGCTGGATGAGCCGTCCGCCATCAGCAGGAATGGCACCGCCACGGCAACCCCGGTGCACAACTGATCCCCCAACTAGTTCCCCAACAGCTGCCCAAGTCCACCAGGGAGCTGGCTGGTCCCAACTCCATTTCTCTCCTGGCGCTGGGGAGTGTCCATCCCTCTGAGTGGGGAGTGGGGAGCAGCCCAGCCAACTTTGGGGGATCCCATGGAGCTGCAAGTGGGGAGATGGTGCCATTTGTCTCTGCAAGAATGTGAAAAGTGTTCTCTCTGCACAACTTACTGAATCTTGAGAATCTTGTTTCAGACTTTTTGAAACGTAAGCATGTGTTTCCAGTTGGGGGTCTTCAAATTTTTCCTCAGAAAGGGCCCCATTGTCATGTGTTAATTGGTCACAGGAACAGATGTCAGGTGGAAGGGGACCACTCCTCTCCTGCCACCTGCTCCTGCTGCCCTTCCTGCCCTGCACAACTGCCAAATCAGCCCTCTCGGGAAGAGGCTACCTGGGCATCTGGCTCCTCAAGGGCTGTTACGCAGAGGGCATGGCATGGCATGCTGTGGACACCAACTGTCCCAGAACGACACTGCATCAACGATCCTGGCTGAACTTCGGCCCTGACTTGATGTATCATTTTATTTGCCTTCCCACCACCCTCAGTGAAAGCCCACATTCTCACCACAGAACGCACTGCCTCCTGCATCTCCTGTTCTTCCCTCCTTCCTGCTGGTGCGGCCATCTCCAGCTCACCCCACCCCAGGGCCTCTGCTCTTGCCTTCACTCCCTCATTTCATCTAGGTCTTTGCCCAAGTGTCATTTCCTGAGAGGTCCCCACCCCCACCTTCTCTGCCTGCCCTTCTCATTTGTTTCTCATGGCGCAGGATTTATCCGAAATCATGTGTGTATCTACGTATTATGGTTTCTCTCCCTGAAGTAGAATCCAGGCTCTGTGAGCGCAGGGGTGTTTTCTCTTACTATCTACGGTACTGCTGTATCCCTCTGTCCTAGCAGGGTGCCTGGTACGTAGCAGATGCTCAGAAAAGATGTGGTGAATGAACGAATGTATATTAAAACCAACTTGAAATCCTCCCTTCTCTCTCCTGTGCATGTAGGATTCCATGAAATACGGAATTGGAATTACGGCAAATGGGAGTTTTACAAGCGATTTGGTAATGGCCAGAGAGTTGCCAAAGTGGTGCTCTCCCACTCTTCATTTGCAGCGTGGTTTTGCACGTCTTTCGTCTATCCTAAGAAAGTGCTTTTTATCAGGATTGAAGTGTTGTTGGCAGAACCATCTGTCTCTTATTTTCAAGAGACTAATACTGTATCTTATTTCAGCATTTGGGTGCACCTTTAGCTGCTTGTATCTAGCCATTGAATAGTGTCAGTTAACAGTTTCAATCTTAAGGGATCTAGAAGCACTACAGGTACGCTTGGCGTTCATGTACCTGGGCCACACAGCTGTTGTTACAGTAATAATAATGTGATTGTGGTTGTTACTGCTCTGGCTCTGACTTCAACACGACCCACTGTGGAGGCACCTCCCTGCCGTGTGTGGAGCCATCTGACTGCTCATGGAGCGGCAGAGCTGGCACGAGCCTGCCAGGTGGTGCAGCCAGGTGGCCACCATAGGTGCATCTTCCTAGGCCGGGCTCCTCACCACCCATCCCTTTCCCACAGTTCTCTGATGTGTTGGAAATGGAAAACAAAGGCCTGCTGATACTTACATGTGTCAGTACGTGTACACACTATGGGCACTTCCCAAGAGGCCTGGGCAGAAGGATCTGGGCAGAGAGGGCAGGGCCTCCCACTTCCCCAGCATGAGGAACAGGGTGTCTGTTCCACCCTGGGGGCTAAAAGTGTGTTTGACACCCTTGGGCACCTGGACTTTGAGAAATAACAGACGTCTCTGCCCCCAGCGAGGGCAGCTTTGCCAACTGGGATTTGTTTGCTTGTTGACTTAGGGTCCTTTGATGTTCCGGCAGCCACTTGTCTCCCCGTGTGATTAGAATAATTGGTGAAGGATGAAGGATCCCATGCATCCATCGCACCTATTTTCAGGGAGTACCCACGATGTGCTAGCGACAATGCTATGACTGAAGACACCCCCTGAATACACGACCTAATGAATGGCCCACTCCTGCCAAGACCCAGGGCAAAGGTTTTTCCTTAGCTTTGGTTGTTCAGGGTTAACTACCCTTGGGTAATGCTTTGACTCCTTAAGGACAATGACAAAAATTAAACACAGTTGAGTCTCACTTGTTTGTACTAACAGGGACCAAGGGCTTGTTGGGATGCCTGAGCCCCAAAAACCATTTTCAAAGTTTCTCTTAGTTACTAGACTTAGATTTAACCACCTGAAATTGCCTACATTCTGCTATATACTAACCACAAACAATATTTCCTCTATTACTGAATCTTTATCAGAATGGTTCACAAAGAACAAAACTTAGACTGTTTCCTCTTGACCCCTCCTCTGATGAGGACAGGGAGCGCGTAAGTGTGTGTCTAGGGCCGATGTGACCCTGGGAAGCTGAGGTGCACGCAGGGGAGCGTCTGCTCGCTCCACGCCTATTTTTACCTTGCGGCTGTCGGTGCACTGTCTCCTTATAGGGGCAAACGCGTCATGTCAGGGGCAGGGGATGCAGTTTCTAGCCTCAGCTTCTCCAATTACAAGTGGCAGGCTCAGCCCATGCAGTCAGGAGTGTCACTACAGTCATCACCAGCTATGTGGCCTCAGCCAAGTCAGTGAGCCTCTCTAAGCCCCAATTTCCTTACTGGGAATATAGGGAAGACCAGCATGAAAATGCTCGTAAAGTGCTACAGAAATGTATGGCTGAGGTTAAATGACCAGATGTCAGTTTCTCTTTCCTTGCTTAATTTTTTTGGAAAATAGTAATCTTGGGGACTAAATAAGAGTCCTGCCTGCAATATGTGAATTCCAGAAGGACAGGATGGGAGGTGATGGAGGTGGCACCTCAGAGGCAGGGGCTGGCTGAGGCTTTTGTTCCCTAATTGAGCTAATGAGCTAAGTAAACTTAATGTGAGTTAATTAATGATGCTATTGGTGGGTGGAATTACCCAGGCAGAGCCTTCAAACAGCATCAAAGGAGGCAGGTGTCATCTGGGCCAACTGAGGCAGCCTCGGGGCAGGCCAGGAGGAGGGCGAGGGGCGGAGCCACTCCAGCAGCAAGGCTGACTGCCAACAAGCCATCCTGTTTACACTCCTGTATTTGAATTTCAGATTTGCTTGAGTCTTTGAAGCTGGGTTCCTGGGCATTTCCTTGAGAATAAATTCCATTCTATGGAAACCACCAAACTCACTCACCTAGACCCAGAAAGGAAAGTCCAGCACCCTGGCTTCCGCCTGTGGTCCTGTGGGACCTGAGGACCTTGGATTAGAAGACACGCCACTGTTAACAGAGTCAACTGTTTCATGCCCTGTGAAATGAGGGTAAGACCAGGTCTGTCCTCACTTGCTGATGGCAGTCCCTGTGCTAGACACAAGGACAAACTGACACGTAAGAAAGAAGGGCAAGCCCCTGACACTGCTGCACTTTGCAAATAGGCATCCTCCACAGAATGAAAATCCAGGTCACAAAAGAAAGAAACCAGGCAGTGGCTAGAGAGTAAAATCAAACATTTCAGGGAAATTTTATTTACGTTCTCCTCCAAAAGACAGGTCCTTCCAGGGGCACCCCCAACTGTGCTGTCACAAATGAATCCCCCCACAGCACAGCTGAGCTCACCCAGGGGCACAGAGAGGTACAGCAGGGACCCCGCTTATCATCACCAGGGCCCCCAGTCTCCTCAGCCATGAAGGGTTCACACAGGCAATCATCGGGACAAACACTAATTTCCCAACCTTGACGAGTCACTCTCTGGTGGCCTCTGTCAAAATGCATCTTTAAAGGTTTTAAGTGGCTACGACTTAGAAATCTCAGAGCATCGAGCCAGGCTGGAAATACTCCGTGTCAGATACTTGGGCCCTTTCTCCTGCAGCCCATGGTGGCTTTTCACCTCTGATACTGTGAGTCAGCGACAGCTTCGTTCTTGGTTAGAAAGTGTCTCAAAAACACTGCAGCAGAGCAGCGGGGAGGAGGAGCTGCCCTGCCTTTGCCGTTCATTGTTCCCTCCCCACTCCCCCGTCACCTCACAGCATGCGTGTCGTTCCCCCCCCCCCCTCAGTAGTCCACAGAAGGAGGCTTCTCTGCTCACACATCACCTCACTCCTGGGAGACCCCGGGAGGTCCTCCCTGCCTGCAGTCCTCCCTGTCCAGCCGCCCCCTCCTCCCTGCCCAAACATCTGGAACCTCAGCTGCCGCACTGGGAACACAGAACCGGCTCCTGTGCGTGACCCTACACTGCCCGTGGTCTGTCAGGGCACTGAGAGGAATCTCTTGGCTAGGAATGGAAACCTCAACCACCACACATAGGTACCCACCCCCCACCCCAACACAGGAGCCATGAGAAGGGGGCTCAGCCTTTATTTGAAACCCTACCTGGAAGGTCTCTCAGGGCTGGCAGGTACTCGGGTTGGGAGCAGGAACAGAGCCCAGCCAGAGTCCCAGCCTTCCTGGTGAACCAGGCTCGGGGGCAAACCTGAGAAACACACTTTGCACACTTCCTGGAGACATCCCTTGCTTTAGTAGCCCAAATCTTAAAGCCTGCAAGTGCACACAAAATTTGGCTCCCTAATCAAATGTGCAACCCATACCAAAACAGGGTTTCTGATGTTTTCCTGAAAACAAAGGCACAATCTCAGGTCTTAGAATTGGTAGTGCAGACACAGCAATCGGTAAAGCTTGTTCAAACGCAACCCAAAAATGACATGCATTTCAAAAATGCACTCAGGCTGTTTCCTAGCCCATGACACTTCAGAGAGTTTGAAAATCAAAAGAAACAGACCAAGGCTTACCTGGCTCTCGTTGGAGGTCAGCTTCTAAATCCAAGCAGAAGATGGGTCTATGAAGAAAGCCAGACAGTCCAGTTTTGGGTGCCCAGGCTTCATAGGTGGCCGCCCTGCAGCACTCTCAGAAGCAGGTGCTCCACGTCCCCAGAGGCCAGCAGGGCTACCGGGACCAGGCACACCTCTCTGCCGCTAGCCCCACTTCCCTTCTGTTTTAAAGGGCTTCCCGGGAACTCTTCCTTGACTCTCCCTGTCCTGTCTGCAAGTCTGGAAACTTAGTCTTTGCGGAGGGGCTTTCCATCACTGCAGACTCACCTGCACCATCTAGAGGTCTCTCCCAGGACTGGCGACGCAGGAGCCTGGGCACCTCCACCCCTGCTGCAGTGTATCCCTGACACACCTGGCTCTCCTGAACTTCCTGATCCCTAAGAGACCAGTCGGAATGTATAAAAATCATTGATTTTTTTTTTGCAAGGGGGGGGGGTTTGCTTCTATGAGAGCCTTTTGGCATAGGAGTGCTAAAAAGCTAAATCAGCATAAAAATATTATTAATCAAAGCTTGCTCACAGAAGGACCCCCCCACTGAGATGGCTACAGGCACGGGTACTGCTGCATCCACTCAGCTATGAACATGTTTGTGCACATCTCTGCCCCGTCCCCCCACACATCTACCGCAGGCTTTGAATCACAAGGACTGCTGTTCCACTCCTCACCCTGGACATCCCACACCACCACCAGGCACCCCAGCCAACTCTAGGTACCATGCACAGCCCAGGCCCATGTTGCTCCAGGCGAGGATACACACCATGTAACTCCAGATAACTATGTACAATCTCATATAACTAGGTAACAGGAAGCCATTTGAAACACAAACATTTTGAAAGGACATACCTTTCAGTATTGGTCAGTACTTTCTAAAAAATTAAATGATAGGGGGAAAAAAAACAACCTTACAATAATGTAATTCTCCTGTCCCTTTCTCCCTCAATCACACCTACACAAATGCAGGAGGAAAATAGCTCTGCTAGGCTAGATTTCTATGTTCCCCTTTTCCCTCGTCCCCTCTGCCTTAGAAACATACAAGGTAATTCACACAAGAGAAAGTAAGGACCTTGAGAGAGAAAGAGACAAAAACGTGTGGGACTGGGACAAGGATCCTGAATTTAAAGACTAATTCTGCCTCCAGAACCGTATTTAATTGACTGACTCGACCAGTACGAACAACTACTCCAAATAATACAGGATCCCAAGTGAGAATCTGAACTTGAATTTTCAGGTTTGGTCATCTACCCTGCCAACCTTGAGCCCAAACTGAAAGTTTGTGATAAGTTAAAATCACTAACATTATTAAATTAGGAACCCTGGAAAATGAATGGGAAGTATTCTGGACTAATCTCTTCTACCGCATATAATTTTGACTTTTTGACAAGTGTGTTTGAGGTTGGGAATTATTTTAGGTGTAACTACAATAATTTTTTCTATTGGAAATTGAATGGTGATTTAAAATTTATGCAAGAGAAATGACACTGGTATTGCCAGAAGATAGGGAAAAAGAAGAAAAAGTTACAATGGGCACAAAATACAGACGCTGGGATGGAAGCCAAAGCAGTTCTTTCCCTCTCTTTGAAAAGTCCAAAATGTCATGCCATTCAGCAACATTATGGACGGTTGCACCTGAATTCTTCCTCATCATCATATCCCAATGAAAATGAGCACACAAATTAATTCAGCCGATTAGGAGAAAGAATGACATGAGAGATCATCGCTTATCTTCATCACTGGCTCCAGAGCTTTGAAGATATGTGATTTCCTGTTTTGCACATTTCCTAAAAGACTGAGGCAGAAACAGCAAAAGGTTATCAATAGTGTTTTTTAATAAGAACATGAATCAAGCCTGCAGACCAAGGCTGGGTGAAGGGTGCCTTGGGACTGTGGAGAATAGAAAGTAATTTAGAATACATGCTTGACACACAGACTCAGCTCGCACCTGCCCTTCCCCTGCACGGAGTGTGCACAAAGGCACAGCCGGGACCCAGCAGAGGCCATGCGGGGGAAGGGCGGTAGGTCCCAGCTCTCAGCTCCACTGCACTGCAACTTTGCAAGTGATTTTAGAGAGTCGGTGGACTCCCATGCCTGCAGAAAACACGCACGGGTTGACAAGAATGATCTCCTAGCAAAGCTAATAACTTCCAGTGAGTAAAACCAAGCCATATTCTGGTCATCATTATTTAAAATCTGTGTCTTAATTACTAATCTCATATTGGGTGAACAGAAAGAAAATCCTTGATACCCACACATTCCATCAAAATATCACTCTTCTATGTTAATATGTTCATGTGCTTATTCATGCAGCAAATGTGTGCAGAGTACTTTGTGTGCAGGCACTATACCAGTTGCTGGGATATATCACAATGAGAAAGACAGTTAAAATCTCTGGCCTCAAGATGCTTACACCCTGTTGAGGGAGGCAGAGAGTAATCAAATTATCAAATAAATATCAAAAGTACTTCCTAGCAGTGATAGGCAGTACAGGATACCTGGGTTGTGTGTGGGGGTTGGGGGGGATTGTCACAGTCTGCTGATGAGTTTCCTGCTATTTGATGACTGTCTCAAAAAGTGGCATCAGATCAAATAAACCAAAACAACTATGCTCCTTTCTGATGGCTGGCCCCTGACATTTATCTGGCTTCACCTAATAACTCACCACAGCAAGAAGACTTTTGGTTACCTACAGAATTTATCTCAGAGTTCCTTCCAGGAAATGGCACTGCTCAAATCAGAAGACAGCTCTCTCTGCTCCCCAGCCAGTGCCTGCGACAGCCCCGCCACCTCCGTTATGTCACCAGTGACAGTGTAACTGAAATTGATCCTCACCAAGAATGACTTTGGGAGCTTGAATAGTGCAAAGGTTCAAATACTAAATCTTTTTTATGACCTGTAATATAATATTGTCATTTAGCTCAACAGTACAGATCACTATGTTTTTGTAATAAAGGAAACCACAAGACTATTATAAAACCTATTTGCACTGTACCAGAAAAATTAAGAGAGTGAAAACAAGTTTAGAAATACAAAATATTGACATCTCCATTCAAAAACCAACAAATTCATTCTTCCAATAGACAAATGCATATTTCTACCACAAATCATGGCTTTGGGGTAATGGGGTTAGTGGTTCATGGGATTACCATGCTATTATGAGTGGATATCTAAAGCAGTGGAATATGTGTTCATACTGTAACACATAAAATTATCTGCCCATTGGGTTATATTTAATAAAATATATTAACTAATGGATTTCAAAATCACACTTATTAGGACATTTTGCAGGTAATCTGTAAGGCAGAAGAATCATCAACTTATAAGGGCTAACATGTTCTCACTGGGCATTTAATTCTTCCTTACTCTTCATTTACCATGGAGATGAGTTCATTGTCCGAAGACCTCAAAAGCTATGGTCAGCAAAAGGAAACCAGAATGGGGGCAACAAAGCACTTTAATACCATCACCCTGGCTGGCAGAGCTGCTGCCCACCACCTGCTCCCAAGCCCCCCTTCCTCATCAGGAACGTCCCCAGCTCTGCTCGGGGCAATGCATCTGGCTAAACAGCTGCATTTCTCAGCTTCCCTTGCAGCTAGATGTAGCCACCTGTTTCAGAACTGGCCAGTGAGCCACGGCAAAGGTGTGGCACTTCCAAAAAGGCTGCTTACTGGGCTGATACATCTGGGAGGAGGCTGTTCTGCCCCTTCCACTTCCTCTTTGCTGCAGCCTTGAGTGCGAATGTGACAGCTGGTATAGATGGCGGAGCAGGACAGAAGCTTCAGCCCCTTTGTGGAGCTGCCTACCTCACTCATGGGCAAGAATGAACCCTCATGTCTTTTAGGCACTGTAGCCAGGCCTCTGTTAATAGAAGCCTAATTAATTTGCATAGTCTCTAGTTATGAAAAACTGGGATATGTAATTTATTTTTTCTAGGCAAGCAAAGTTTAAGAAAACCTATTTTATGGCAATCTTAGCCTTCATGTAACTTCAACTGGGGTATCATTCCTAGTATAAAATGATTCTCCAAGGAACTGAAGTGTTGGTTAACTGAAAAGACTCTGATTTGGGAATCGGTAGTGAAGAGTAAGAGTCCCCTGTTGTGTAATGATGGCCCTCAGTGGGCCAGAGGTGCCTGGCTCCAGGTTCTGACCATGTTTGAACCCCAGGAGGGTGTGGGTCAGGGTCTTGGCCCCACCCTAAGCCACACAGTTTAAAAATCTTTACACCCCAGGTGCAGGGATGTAGGTTTAAGTCTGACACAGTTTCTCAAAATCCCAAATTGGGCTGGACACTAGAGAGATGGAACAAGAGTCTCCTCTGCCCATGCCTTCAAGGGAGCCAGTAATTTCCAACCCCATTCCTTGGAGCGGCCCAAAGGATAAGACAGGCTCCAGATGGTGAACAGCCACCAGGACACAGTCTGCCAGTGCTATGCGCCAGGGGCCTCCACAGCAGAAACACACACCCCAGAGGGGATCATGAGGATTCACCAAGTGGGTGGGACGTTAAAACTTCCACTTCCATTGATTTCTAGTATCTAAAATGTAAGAAATAATACAGTACTCATGTTCAACCCAGAGAACTGCTTCTCCTACTACGAGCTTTCTTACAAGGTAAAAACAGCTCTGATCAGATCACACCAGAATCTGCCAAAGTACTTTAAAATTTCCAGAAGAGATTTTGAACCCCATATTTCCTCCCATTGCTGCCAGCCCTGCCCATTTGCTCTCTTGCTCCCCTGCCTGCAAGCATGGAGCCCAGGTCTGTTGTACTGCGGTCCTGGGCCTCCCACTCAGCCATGTTCCCAGTCATATCCACCAGCACGGGCCAAGCAGTGCAGCAGCAGCACCCAAACCCTGAAATCTCAGTGGCATAATATAATCATAGCTTATTTCTTGCTCATGTCACATCCTGATGTGCGTTAGGTGGCTGTTCTGGATGGTCCTGCAAGCAGTGACTCAGGAATCCAAGCTCCTTCCATCCTGCGGCCCCACCATCTTGAGGCCCTTCTTCCCAGGGCAGACAGGGAGCAAATGCTTGGATGACCACGTGGGATGTTTTAGGGGCAGGCCCAG
The DNA here is from genome assembly GCA_023783475.1 of Daubentonia madagascariensis. Classification (NCBI taxonomy): domain Eukaryota; kingdom Metazoa; phylum Chordata; class Mammalia; order Primates; family Daubentoniidae; genus Daubentonia; species Daubentonia madagascariensis. The sequence goes on from JAKFHU010000722.1 coordinate 234,661, forward strand.
CAGTGGAGCCCATTACTTCTACACTTCTACTGGCTAATACCTAGTCCTACATCCTCAGACCCACTGCAAGTGAGGCCAGGGAACGCGGTGTTCTTGTGTGTCTAGGAGCAGAAAACGGGATTCCTGAGTGTCTAACTAGACTCTGTCACAAGAAACTTTCCTAAACTTCTCTGTTGCAACAGAGCTTCTGTCCATTCTTCCAATCCTGCCTTTAGCCAGCAGGTCTGAAGAATAAGGTGACCAAGCATGAGCATATAAGATTACAGTTGCTAAGGGTTTAGAAATGTCCGGAGAACATACTGCATTTCCAACAAGTGTTTGTCAAACATGCATACAAAGAGGCAAGATGGTTGGCTGGATCTCTGGCTCTGGAACCTGAAGACCTGGTTTTAAGTCCCTGCTCTAACCTTCACTATACGAGCATGTTGGCTAACTTGCTGGGCCTCAGCAAGTCTCCATGTGCATATCCAATGATGATTACTGTTTTTCTCAGGGTAGGACTGAATTTCACAATGAGATGGTTCTATGGTTCACTCTGCACTCTGCCAAAACTGTTGCTCTCCCTACATTCTGAAACTGTTCTTGCCTAGTCACCAGGGACCTCCTGATTGCCAAAGCTTTTACTGCAGTGCAACTGAGACCACGCTCTCTTCTTCCTGCATGGAACCCGACCCCTCTGCCTTCTGTGACCCTTCGGGTTCCCCATGCCTTTCTCTGGTGGTTTATTCTTGGTCTCTTGGTGGTTTGGTCTCTGGTGGTTTATTCTTGGTGGGCAATTCACCTTGGCCTGCCCCCCGAGTAATGCACTTCCAGGGTCCCCCTCTTGTCCTCCACATTCTCCCAGTCTCATTGTTTCAGCAGGCTGATGACTCCTGCTCTTAATTTGGAGCCCAGACCTCATCCTTTGGGCTTTGATTCTTGCACTCCACTGACTGCAAAACATCTCTCCAGGAAATCTCAGAGATGCCGGAAACAAAATACACTGAACACATCCAATCCACACCCATCACCATCTCCTGAAATCTGCTCCTCCTCCTTGTTCCCTAGCTCAGCTGACACCACTGCTAAGCCTCTTGAGGAGAAATCACCAAATCATTCTTAGCATCCCCCTTTTCACTGTTTTTCCTGCCTCTGACTTTATCTCCTTAACCCATCCTCCACAGAGATCAATCTAAAACGCAAATCCTGAGCCCCAGTTATGGACCTTGGTAAATGAAGGGAGAGGGATGGCCAGGGTGAAGGCACCCACCCGTCAGCCCCGCCAATTGCTCCTGGAATGTAGGCCCATAGAGCTTTCAGAGAAGCTCAAAAATCTGAATTTTTAAAAAGTATGACATCTCCCCATTTTCAAATATTGCAACTAATATGTGTGGCCCAAACAAATACAAAAGAGTCTCTGTACTGGCTCAGGCCCACGCAGTGAGCTGGTGCCCTCTGGCCTGAAGCTGGAAAGGCTGAGCCTGTGCCCCATGACCAGAGCCTGGTTCCCAAGCCCCCAGCACACTCTCACCTTCAGACCCTACCAACAACAACGGTTCAATCTCAAGTCACTCTGTTTTTCTGAGATAAGTTTTTGCAGATAAACTCATCCATCTTAGTACTTATTGTCCAGATGACTATACAGTCTAAAATTCTTAATACCATAAAATGTGGTTGTTTGCAAATGCCTCAGTGCCAGACAAGCTGCATTTTCCTGGCATATCTTCTTGCAAACTTGCTTAACCTCCTGAAACTTTGCTTTCCTCATCTGTAAAATGGGGAAAATAATAGTACCTACCACATAGGATTGCTGCGAGCACTGAATGAAATGACACATACACGGGGCCCAGGCTGAAGCTGGGCATTGAGTGTTCAGCAATGTTAGCTACTATTCCTATTGATCAGCAATTACACCATCTCTTTCAAACCACCCAATTCATCTCCTAAAGTTACCTTTGGCTATAACTAAAGTGGCTTATGATCCAGCCCTAAAGGATCTGATCTATTTTAGGTGAATTACCCAGATGACTTTCCAACACATCTAACTGAGCAAGGTGACCCTGGTCTTGATCATGGATTAAGAACTCGCTTTATTGTGAGACCAGGCCACTAAATGGGACTCTAATCTTTTAGCACAAAAGCTTGTCACAGTCTTTAATATAGCGATGACACATGGAGACGGTTGAGTAGGCTGAAGGCAAAAAGCACAGGCTATGCTGTGTACACTTTTCAGTTCTTATGATTCGTAAATATTGTGGAATCCCTGAAATTAAAGGTTTTAGTCTTTTTAGAAGGCAAGAATTGGATAATTTTTTAAAAATCTGAAAATTTCCCATTTTCTTCTTATAAAAATGTGGTGGGGGCATGGAGAGAAACGAAATAACTTTGGATTTCTGGCTTTCCATCAGTGGCAGAGGTCAAGGGCTTGAATCCAGGGCTGTAGGAGGTGGGAGGCTGGGTCCACGGCTCTGGGTCCATCAGAGCAACTTCAGTCCCATCTTGTGTGCCTTGGCGCAGGTTGCTACCTAGTGAATACCAACTTGCTGGCAAAGGCCATCTGTAGGATTTAGACAAACCTGTGTGCTTCCTTTATCCGAACTGGTAATGGGAACAACTTCTGGGGGTGTGAAGCTACAGTGCAGGAGTGCAGCAAAGTATCCGCAGGGTGAGGAACCAAACCCAGAGTGTCTGTCCTAGGGAAAAGTCTGATGGATCAGAAATTGTTAGAGTGAGGGCAGAGGATAGCGCCTGAGATGGGGAGATGAGCAGGCAAATAACACCCTTTGCTGCAGATGGCTCAAGAGCCCAAGCAGAGGTGTAAATAAAGTCCTGTGGAAGCCCGAGACAGGCCAGGTTTCTCCCACTTGGAAACTGGGATGGCTCCTTGGGAAAGGGGTACATGGGCTGAGCCCTGAAGGAGAATGGTAATAATAACACACAAAAGATAGTAACGTCCGGCATTACTGAGTGCTTCCGCGAGCCAGGCACTAAGTGCTCTGCACAACTTAACTCATATAATCCTTATAACAGCCCTATGAGATAGTCATACCTATGACCCCATTTTACAGGTAACAAAACTAAGGCACAGGGAGGCTGAGTAGTATGCCCCAAATCACTCAGCTAATCAGGACTCAAACCCGACAACCAGACCGTTGGGTCAGAGCTCTCAACTCCTTCGCTGCCCTGCCATGGGGCTGTGTCCCGTGTGCTGTAAGCGTAAGAAGGAAGCAAAGTGCAGATCAGAGAACCCTCATCTTTGTAGGTTTTCTGTTTGGTTCTGATGACTTTCTCATTGTCAGCAGTTTTATTGCTACATGAGTAGTTTGCGTAAGAAAATCCATAAAGGAACCAATTTTGCTGTGGGCATAAAAGTAAAGGCACTCAGAGTAAGCCCAGGGACCATTCAGCCCACGGCTGAGCTCTAGGGCATGGTCTGTGGCACCATGGGACAACCACAGAAAGAACCAGGCCCTTCAGCTAAGAATGCTCCTCCCAACCAGCACCACGGCGAGTGCTGAGCCTGAGGAGTTGTCCGGGACAGAGTCAAGTCACCCCAGGGTCAGAGAAGCTTTGACACAAGGAAAGGCAAGTCCAGGGCGCTGGGAGTGAGCCACTGTAGGAGCTGGTCCAGCCCGTGGCTGGTGGTGAAGGGATGGGCAAGAGAGAGGGGCCAGACAAGGACGGAGAGACGGACCCTCCTCCCTTGCTTGTAAACAAGGCTGTGCCTGGCACTGCAGCAGCTACTGACTTCCATACTGTGGCCTCTGTCACACCAAGAGCCCTTGTGTCTCCTGGGCTCCCTTTTGGCAAGAAGAGAGGCCAACATGGTGGCCTAAGGGAGACATTATGAGTGAGAAAGAGAGAGGCAGGTGGGGCGCTCTTTGCGTTGACCCCTAAGAGCCCAGCAGTCTGGGAAGTGGGATCCCAGTGCATGAGGCACCCAGGAGTGGGCTGCTGGCAAAAGGCACCGTTCCACTGTATTGGCCCTAAATTCTTCACCCTACTTCACCCAGGAGGGCCTATTTTTATAATTGGCTGATGAAGCTTTTAACAGAGCCCCCAAAAGCAGTTTTCCATCCAAAAGCAGAGAGGTGGCAGCTACCATTTGCTGTTCCTTGTGTCCTGTGGCTGCATTACACCCCAGGGGGCCCCCAACTCCTTCTGCTCCTGCCTCCAGGTGATGCTCCCAAGAGGCCAAACCCTCTCAGGAGGCTGACAGAGAACCTGGCCGCCTGGCCCAGGCCTGGTTTCTCTGGAACGGTGCCTTCTGCCAGCAGTCCATTCCTGGGTGCCTCATGCACTGGGATCCCACTTCCCAGACTGCTGGGCTCTTAGGGGTCAATGCAAAGGGCACCCCACCTGCCTCTCTCTTTCTCACTCATAATGTCTCCCTTAGGCCACCATGTTGGCCTCTCTAAATGCCTCCTTGTTCCACCCTCCGCTCTCAGCTGGAGCGGCCCTGCTAGGGTGTGCTTCAGACCAGGACGCTTCCAGGTTTAAGACTCTCAGCGGCTTCACACTGCCCTCAGCATAAAGTCCTAGGTCAATGCATTGAGCCCTTCACAACCTGGCCCAACCGCCTCTCTAACCTTGCACAGAGGCATGTCCCCTCTAGTCCTTTTCACCCCCCACTGGGGGGGGGGCCCAAACCTCAAAGACCAGGCACTGATCAGGCTCTAAATCCAGGCCTGACACTTGGGTTTTATTTGGGTGGAATAAATAACAATCCTTCATTCTAGTCATACCAACACACTCACAGTTGGCAGAAGGTTGTGTCACGCTGTTCCCCACTTCCGGGCTCCTCCACTCTGAATGTCCTCACCCATTTTTACCTGTGAAGCTCATACTTCATAGTGCTGCTTCTTTGAAGACTTTCCAGATGCCAGCAAAGCGTGTGTGTACTTCTCTGTTTTCTTCACCAGCTGTGGGCTCCTTGAGGGCAAAGAACAAGTCTTTATGTGCTTAGCACAGCACCTGGCACATAGTAGGCTCTCAATACATTCCTGAAAGGATGCATGAGTGAACACCAGGCAGCTGTGGCTGTCCCTTTAACGTCCTCATTTTGAACAAGGGCTTGTATCAAGTGCCCATGTTTCCTTGGGTGAGACCCAGGCAACTCAATCCTGCATGTGGGAATAAAATGTGCTAGCAAGGGATACCAGAAGATAACTCTCAGGGTGTGGTCACAACATCATGTGACGAGACACCAGCAGAGCTGTTCATTTAGCTCTCGGTTAAACCCCTTACTGCCCTGAAGAGCTGTGAGGTCTCCCAGGTTCCCCACAGCTTTCTAGGCTCCTCTAGCCAACATCAAAGATGGATGGCAGGCACTGAGGGAAAGTGGAGCTTGAAGACAAAGAGGGACGGGAGATAAGGAAAGCTTATCTTGTTTACTATGAAAAGAATGTCAACATCTGCACATTTTTGTAAAAGAACATAAAATCATTTTGGTAATAAGGCTGCAAAACCAGGAGATTTGGTCTCTTATCTCAGCAGCTCGTGGCAATCACATTGTAAACCAAGTTCCCTGAACTGAAGGAATGACCTCAAGACCCCTGCTGGCCCATCCTCACCTGTCCTGGGGGTGAGGGGGGCCTGAATGCAGGGAGGTTGTTCCCAACAGGAGCCAAGGAAGCTTCTTCCCCATAGCCCAGAGATTCTCGAAGAGTGGTCCCAGACCAACAGCATCAACATCACCCAGGAGCATGTTAGAAATGCACATTCTCAGGTTCTACTTCACCTCCTGAAGCAGAGTGTCTGGGGTGGGGCCCAGTAAGCTGCATTTTCAAGAGTGCCTCTGTGCTTGTTCCAGTTTGGGAAGCACTGTCATAGTCCAACCACTGGGGATCCTCTTTGGGAATGGAGTTGGGGGCTAGGGAGTGGCTTCCAAACCTGGAGAAGGCATAGTAGGAAGTGAGGAGCCGGTGGAATGAAGGGTCTTTCCTGGGCCTTTTCTCTCTCCACTGGCTTCCTCAGGTTAATCCACACTCATGGTTCTAGTTCTCACCTCCTGGAGAGAATCTCTCATCTCTGATTTCTGCCCTTACTTCTTCCTTGAGCTTTCTTTTCCCCCTTCTAGTCTTTTAAATCTGCAGAAATGCTTCAAATCAGAAACATCTAAAACAAAACTCAAAACTCATCATCATCTCCCAGTTTTAGTAACCTGACCTTTGTTCATGATTCCCTCCCTCCCATAATTATTCACCAAGGGCTACTACAGCCAGGCCCTGAGCTGGGAGAGTATCTATTTTTCATGCTGTTGCTAATTCTCACTCACACACATTCAGAGCCGGGTGGTTATGCTCTCTTCTCCCTCTTCCACAGGCTTCTGATTGTTTTTCACATATAATCTCTTGCTTCTGTCCTTTGTTTTCCAGGCCCCTGGCCTCCTCTCCACTCAAGACCCTCTTCAACCTGCTCCAACTCAAGAAATACTTATCAGGTACCTAGAACCTGGAATACCCTGTGTCAGGCCCCACTGGGACAAAACGAAGGATTAACACAGGCCCTACTCTGGAGGAATTCAGTTCCTGAATCACTGCAGTATTCACTATTCACCTTCCTCCACCAAGCCTTCTCCTCTCTAATCCAGCCTGCACAGTTACCAATTAACCTCCCTAAGATACTGACAATTCCACTCTCCTGTTCGTAAGCTTCCCACAACGTGTCTCCATGTTGCATAGAGGGTCAAGTTCAAATCCCTCAGTTCCACACGCAAACCTTCTACGACCTGGGCCTCCCTCTCCAAGCCGACGTTCCAGCACTACCCAGACTCCCTCCAAGTTTCTGGGGCATTTGCTTCTCTGTTCCTTCGACCTCGCCACCCGTCCGCCCGGGACGCGCCTTCCCTCCAGCCCACCCGCAGCGGCAGTTTGCCTTTGCCACCTCTCTGGAGCCTTCCCGGGCAGTCACACCTGGCCACGGCTTCCTTCTCCCTTGTTCGGCACTTAGCACACACCGGCCTTTAGCATTAATTACCATTTCATACGTATGCACGACGCCAAAGCTAAACCGCAGCGGCACACAGCTCTCACAGCAGCACTCGTTCCACCTCGCGTCGCCCCGCTCCGGGCGCCACGCCGCCTCCCCTCGCGGGCCCTCCGAGCTCCGCTCTCGGCGTTCCTGCGGCTCCTGGAAGTCAGCCGTCGCCTCAGCGAACCGCAGCACCTCGCCCCCAGCGCGAGCCCCAGGCCCCGCCGCGCCGACCCGGCGCCCGCCCCTCGGCCCAGCTCCGGCTGCAGAGCCCTGGGCCGCCCGTGCGCCGCGGAGCAGGGTAGCGTGTGTGGCGCCACGTGCGCGCGCGGGTCACCTGAGAAGCGGCGAGCGCTCCCGCGCGGTCACGTGGCCACCCAGGCGCGCGTGCGCAGAAGCTGCGTCCAGGTACGCAGGGACAGCCGGGCGCGTGCTGGGTGCGTGCTGACGCTCGTGGACCTCGTTTTTGGGTAATTTCTTGAAGGCCAAATAAACACGGGCTAATTTTACTGGTTAAAACACACGTATGGTTCGTGGCAGCCCAGGGGGCGGCCGCAGCGGGATGTGGGGTCCGGCTTGTGGCCTGTGTCTGCCCTGGGAGCAATGACTGAGAAAGTCGCCGAGCTCGTGGCCGCGCCTCCCACCCCCATCCCGCCGACCCCCCCCCCCCGCCTCCCTCCACCGCCCTCCGTCCTCCTCCCGACCCCCACGCCCTTCCCCGCACGCCCCAGGCCCCCTCCCGCCCCCTGTCCCCCCGCTCCCCCCACCCTCCGTCCGCCGACCCCCCCGCACCCCCTCGCGCCCCTCCGCCCTCTGCCTCCCGGCCCCCCCCGCACCCCCCCTCCGCTGCACCCCTGCTCTCCCCCGGCCCCTCCCCCCCGCACCCCTGCCAGCGCCCAGGCTGCACCCGCCCTCCACGCCTGGCTGCCTTTGCGCCCCAACTTTTGCAGGGCAGTTGCTGGAAACTTTAAACTTAATTGATGTTACACAAACATGAGTAAAATGGAAATATACGTGAAAAATATGTTTTTTAATGATAAAAATAAGCTTGACTACTTTGGAAAATTTGGCTAGGGTGAATTAACTGAAAAATGATGTTCAAATTAGATGTTTGTGAGACAACTATAGGGAGAAGGGGCGGGAGGTTTGTAAAGCTGTGGGGGACTGTGCTCGATTGCTTCAAGGTGTCTTTCCGTTCTGACTGCACTTTAAAGGAGCCCAACCTGGAAATCAGATCTGATGCCTTACATATGTGGCTTTTGTAGAACGGGCCACCGACACTCAGGAAAGGGCCTTGGCCCAAATTCAAAAGATTAGCAAATATGTGTTTTAAGTTAAAAAGGTTACGTGTATTTTTTAATGATTCTGCACTTTATCATTTTGATCAAACAACCCGTTAGTGTTCTGTCTGTATGAGATCAGACACATGCATACCGCGCTGGGAACACAGCTCCACAGGGAGTATGCTGAAGTTACTCTATATACGGCTGATTAACTTAGCACTGCAATTTCCAGGAACACTTCTCCTGGCTAACCGACATGTGCCTATAGCTTTTAATATCTCCAGGGTGAGGCTGGGACCACATACAGACTAACTCATACCACGTTTACTGCCACCTCTAATTTAGAAAAGGCACGCTGCTGCCCAGGAGGTCTGAGAGCAGCCTGTCTGATACCTGGGCGGCGGGAGGGTGGCAGAGCTTCCCTCTGACTCCTCACACGGCGCAGCCTTCCTGGGGGAATCAAGAGAGGGAAAAAGATTAATCTTCAGAAGCATAGGCCCTTCACCTGCTACGTGTGGGTGGAAGGAGAAACCCCCATTAGTAACGTATTTTATTGGAATGGGTGTGGGTAGAAATGGATGTCTCTTCTGTGTTGTCTTAGAAGAGAAATATCAGTCTTCTTACCTATTGGAAATAGTAATAGAAGCCTTCTCACATGCTCACATAATCAAGAACTAAGAGAAGAAATCCAAACCTGTCAGCAGCTTTCCAGGAGAGCAGCATAGGGGCCAGAGCAACACTGAAGGGTGGGCTGACCACACCTAGGTGACTCCCTTTTCTTTGTGTAAACACCGTGCTTTTGCCGTTGTTCCCTGCGTGGTAAATGAGCAGCCCTTCAGCAAGACAGTGTTTTACAGAACTGGCCCCACACTGAATCATGAAGAGTTGGGAGTTAATATTTCCCACTCCCTCTACTCATTTGGAAACCCTTTGTACCTTTCTCATGGCCCTCACCAAATTTGATCCTGTGTTATAGTTATCTGTATGCTCATATTGTTCCATTGCTAGAGAGTAAGCTCCTTGAGTCAGGCTATATCTCTGAGAGTCCCCACACGGTGTGTAGCAGACAATGTAAGCACATGGTAGATGCACAATTCATGTTTGTGGAATGAATGAAGGAAGGAAGGAAGGAATGAGGTGGAGGTAGTGAAGAGATACAGTAGATGAAGGAGACTAGACTTTACCCAACTTCCAAATCATACCTGGCAAACACTGAACTGCAAAAACAAACACTTTAACAAAACAATATTTTAACAGAAACATTATTTTTGCCCTTTCCTGTAACCCATGCCAGGCACCAGGGGCTGGGACAGGGATCTGGGCACTTGGTTCATACCCTTTCCCCCAAGTCAGAATGTGGTGCTGATGAGTGGTTGAGCAATTGCTAAGAGTGGGCAACAGAAAAATTTCATATAAAATAACTTCTTTTATATTAATACTATTTACGTTTTATATACTTAGGTAAAGAGATATCCTGATTAATTTCAGTGGGGGATTTTTGTTACAGGAGACCTTAAAAAATAATAACCTTTTTTTCTTCCACTTGTAAGAGCAGTCTTGGCTTGTTGAAGGTAATTTGGACAATATGGAATAACATAAAAGAGAAATCAAAGTTAATCATCTTACCACCCAAGATCACAGTTAACATCTTGATAAGGTCTATTTCTATCTTTTCTCTCTGCGTTGTTTGATTTCATAGCTGGGATCACACTATACATGCAACTTCATGTATTGCCCTCTACCTACTCTATATTTTGAGTATTTCTTGTGTTATTATGTGCCCCTTGGAAACATAATTTTAATGGCTACCTAATGTTCTATCACCTGGATGTACTGTAACATATTTAATAATTCTTCTAAGTTTGGACATTGTGAATGGATAATACCATTTAAAAAAAAGTTTAATGTATATGTTTACATAGTGGGCATTGTGATTTGATTCCTTAAGGTGTCTTATGAAGTCAGCAATCCCCTTCCCTCTTCCTTTTGATCCTTTGAGGCAACCACTTTCCTCTCTTTAGCTGATTATTTTGAATCATATCTTTTAATAACATGCTTACATTGCTACATCTTGAATTTTCGGTTTTCAGGACTACCTACTGGCTTCCTCCATGGAGGATGAGCATTTAGCTCTCTCTCACCACCACTACCCCCACCCTGGCCCTTCAACACCCACACACACTTCCTGTCCCTGCATCCTCCCCAGTTCAGTTGTCTCCCCAGTTCAGTAACTTTGACAAGATCAGCATTCAGCATTTGCATATGTCTTAGTCAGCTCAGACTGCTATAATAAAATACCATAGGCTGAGCATTACTCATAGCTCTGGAGTCTAGGAAGTCCAAGATCAAGGTAGTGGCTGATTTGGTTGCTGGGGAGAGACCACTTCCTGGCTTGCAGATGGCCACCTTCTTGCTGTGTCTTCACATGGGGGAGAGAGGGAGCTCTGGTGTCTCTTCCTTAATGACCTCATGTAAACCTAATTACCTCCCAAAGGCCCCATCTCTTAACACCACTACACTGGGGGTTCAGGCTTCAACATGAATTTAGGTGGGACACAAACATTCAATCCATAATACCATGTAAATTCTATTCACTGCTAAGGCACATGGTATACTATGATTACATTTCCCTTCTTGTACATATTTTTGTTTCCGTGGAGTTAAAAACTGCCCAGGATTCTGAGGAGCCAAAGGAGGAGGTCCTTCCCTCTGCCCATAATATTCAGCATGATCTGGTCCCTGCCCTCCATTCACCCTCACTGTGCACCATCTCCCGTTCTCCATCTAGCCAGGCCCTCTAGCTATGCTCCTCTGGCCACAGGACCTTGGCACATTCTTTTCCCTCTGGACTACACTTCTCCATCCCCTTTCACCTGGTGACTGTACTTATCCTTCAGGCCCTGGCGCAGCTCTGATGTGACTTCCTTAGAGGAGCCGCCCACTCGCTCCATCAGGTTCCACCCCTGGTAGGAGAACACACAACACCACTTATGCTGTGTGGTTACACATCAGCTTCTCTGATTAAACTTCTCCTGCAGTAAACTCTAAGTTCTGTGAGGAGAGGAAGTTTTTGCTCACCATTGAGCGTATCCCTAGCACTAGGGCAGTGTTGACATGTGTGCTCTCAGCAAACATCTGTGGAATAAATGGAAAAGGGAATTTAGCCAAAAATGTATCTAGGATATGTGACTATTGCCACAGAAGCGTGTGTTCTAGACCAGGCCAGATCAAATCGATACCCATTTATGGCAGGGAGGATGTTTGGTGCACTGGTTTAAAGCCACGATCTATGCCTGGGTTCACACTCCTTCTCTATAACCTTCTGGCTGCACATCCTTCAGCAAATTGCACAACTGCTCTGTGCCTTGGTGTCCCCGTCTGAAAATGGTAATAATTGTGCCTGATTCAGGTTTGAGGTTTGAATCAGACAAACATGCCAGGTCTTCAGCTCACTGCTCATCCATGTGTGGTGGTGGTGGTGTGTGTCTAAGGTGTGGTATGCTGAGCTCCAAGGACAGCCCAGGTTTTGAATGGAATAGATCAGCTTTGTTGTTACAGAGTAAAGAGGTTTTGGAGTTGTCTTTGTACAGGGCCTCTGCCTACACCCTTGAGATAAGTAAAGTGACTCTGAACATTCTGACATTCTGGTCTTAGGAAGGGACTGAGTCAGGCTGTGCTATCTACCCTACAACCCCCAGGGCAGCTTCTCCAGGGGAGCCTGCCACCACCTATGCCTCCTTACTCAGGGGAAGAACACCACATGCAGAGTATCTTGGAAGAACATTTTCTGTGGTCAGACCCAAGCCAAATACCCTTTGGTTTAGTTCAGTTTGGAGAGCAATTTGATGTGCTGGTTTGTTTTTGGCTCACTGATTTTTGCCAATGTGCAATTCCTATTCAGGTTCATACTGACTTATTTTTAAATCTATGTTTTTGTGTATCTCTCCATCCATCCATCTACTTCCTAACTATCTGGAAAGTAACCTAAATGCATCTGGATTACTCATTCCACATTATGATACCAGGAAAGTAACATCACGAGTTTGCCCACTCTGGGGTCCTGTGTTTTGTTACTGAGTTTGGTTCCTGTTCAAACTTTGATTTTTTTTTTGTTTTTTTAAATTTCAGAATACTACTGGGGGTAAAAACGTTTTGGTTACGTGAATTGCTTTTGTACAGTTTGAGTCAAAGTTATAAGTGTGTCCATCACCCAGAGAGTTCAACTTTGATTCAGGCAGTTCGAGTGGTTCTTTACGAGGACGACAGTTCTGCAGTCGTGTGAGTCAGACAGTTCCTGTCTCCTCAAGAACAGGCCTCCTAGTGACCTCTGTCACCACCAGGGAAAATAGGTGGCAAAAACACAGGAGTGGGGTGAAGTTTCAGGACTGTGTGTTGAAGGGAACAAGTCTGTTTGAGCAGGGAGCCATTTGGGACATGTTTTTGTACTACTTTCCTCCTGATTTGTTCCTTTTCTTTCATAACTTCTTCACTGTTAACACCAGGAAGGGCGCTCTGGTGGGAGGCGTGACATGTGGGAAAGACATGGAAACACATAAAGCACCATTTGCAAAAAACAACAAAGAGGCCTGAGAGCAGTGATTGCAGGCAGAGCAAACAGCAGAGACGTTCCCAGTGCTGTTAAAAGACTGGCCATTCAAGGGAGTACTGAAGACAGGCCACTGCAGGAACCTGTCATAACCTTCCCCAGTTTATGAAACAGGCAGATCAAACAAAGGAGGTCAAGGTTAGAATCACCTGTGACAGCCTCTCCATTTGGGTTCCAGTGGAGGAAGTCAAGTGATGGTTAAAGGGATTAGAGCTATTTTTAGTGAAAGCAAAGAAGAAAACCCTTCAGAGTCATAGATTCCAATGTGAACAATGGTTATTAGACAATGACCTCTGCTACAGATGGTAGAGAGACAATACTACAGTTTAACAACTTTATTGGATGCAGATGGGAAGAAGAAACCCAACAATGATATTAACACTAATCTAACAATGAGGAATTGATGGATCAATACGGAACACCACCAGGCAGTCAGGGAGCCTGGCTGAGCTCATGCCAAATGCACATTATTTTTATGAGGTGCCTGTGGTTAATAACAATAGCTACAACACTGAGCAGTTTTACTTCTAACAGACAAGTTATTTGTCAAAAAGTTATAGTCAGTAAGAAGCATTTCACAAAGGAGAAATGGGCCTTTCAAGGGCAGATTGCTTGTGGGGAGAGCGTGGTGGCAGAAATACTCAGACCGAGGGGGAAAAACATGATGATCTGTCCGGGGGAAGAACCCCGGGGGGGGGGGTGTCACACCCCAGTGCGAGTCTCCGATCTCAGGGGGCGCCTGTGATGCCATGTGGGCGACGTGTGCTGTCTTTGAAGCAGAAACCATTTCAAATCCATTTTCCAGCAAAGGGGACAGAGCTGTGGGCCAGTGGGATTGCTCCTGGCACTGGAGCTGTGCGGAGGCTCAGCGTCCCAGGAAGGCAGAAGCGGGGTGGGGGTGGGGAGGTGCTGTTTGTGGACTGTGGCCATCAGTTAGCCTAACCAAGTGACAGCAGCACTGATCAGCAGGGAGGCTCTGGGGAACGGTGCTGGAAGAAGGGCTTTCCCTGTGGAGTGAGTTCTGGCACAGGACTGAGTCACCCGAGGTCCTTCAAAAGGAGACTGCAGAAGCAGACAAGTGAGTGTTGGGAAATCCAAGTCCCCTTAAGGACTGTCTTTCCTTCTAACCAGAAGATAACCTGTAAGGGCATGATTTTCACCTTCCACCAGGGATTGAGGAGTGCCCTGGGGTGTTGAAATGGGCCCTGGAGCCAAGCAGGAGTGGAACTTTCACCATCAGCCATGGCATGTGGCTCTTACACAAGCATCCCTTTGGCCTACACAGAGGTTTGCACAATTCAAAGGCTTTTTGGAAAATGTGCCCCAGAGCTGTGTGCCCCAGCTTGTTTGTTATGTCTGGCAGTCGGTGGGGCGGGTACTGTGGGGTGCTGAGCTGCGGACGGCGGGAGATGAGGTTGTCCACAGTCACTGCCCGCCAGCACTACCCTTCGGCTGGAGCCCCCAGAGTGTGGCAGAGGCCCAGGCACCTGCAGGGAGGTGGGGGCCTGCAGTGAGGGGTCGTGCGGGGAACACCAGCACTACAGCTGGAGAGAGAGCTGCCCCTCAACAGTGTTTTCTCTTCCGACACTAAACACCTTCACAACCAGCAAGTGTCATTCCTCCCTGTCAGTTGTGAGCACCAGCGCTGCCTCTCTGTCCGTCACCCTCCCCAGGCATCATGCACTCAGGCATCATGACAATTATTAACAGAGCACCGCATCACTTGTCAGCTCTCCCTGGGGACTCAGGGCTCAGCAAGGGGGATTTTCCAGATCATGGATGGTTCCTACAGTATAAAGACTAAAAAATTACCATTTTGATGAAAACTTTTACAATATGTACAAAATGATTCTGCGCTTTCCTAAGCAGACTATTCATAACATGATTCACCTCATGAAGACTCAGCACTGTCATCATGAACCCATTACTGCACTGTGCCATGTTGACAGTGATGCCCCGAGGAGTACAGGACATATAGAACTGCTGTCCCCTGCAGTGATGATCCCAAACTTCAGTGTCAAAAATACAAACAAATGTAAACCCATGAAACAGAAGAACCAGGCAGTTTTTAAAATTTGCTTTTTCTAATTACAACAGTAATAATACATGTTCATTGTAGGAAGTTGATATGCACAAAATAATAAAAGAAAAATGAAAATCACTGGAATGAGAGTTAAATGGCTCTTTGCTGCCAGCCATTACTGTCATTATTTTGTGGATGTCAATGGGTACAACGGCTGAAAATCTCTCTTGGTTTCTACCTGATGGTTCTCATCTCTCCTTCAAGATAATGTGTCTGTGTTTTGTGATCACTGCTTTTATTTCTGGGTAAAATGGTGCTGTTGGGTTCAAGAAAGTAAGATAGATGTTTACCTTAAAATCTTTTAAATTTATATTCTTTTTTAAACTTTTTTTTATTGTGGCAAAATACATATTGATAGCATATAATTTGCCATATTAACCACTTTAAATACACAATTCATTGGCATTAATTACATTCACAATGTTGTGCAACCGTCACCACTACTTCCAAACAATTTCATTGCCCCAAATGGAGCCTCATGCCCATTAAGCAATAACACTCTATTTCCCCTCTTCCCAGACGCTGGTAACTTCTACATCTACGAATGTGACTATTCTAGATAGTTCATATGAGTAGAATCATACAATATTTGTCCTTTTGTGACTGGCTTGTTTCACTTGGGTTTTCAAGGTTCATCCATGTTGCAGCATGTGTCAGAATTTCCTTCCTTTTTAAGGCTGAATAATATTCTACTGTATGGATAGACCACGTGTTGTCTACCCATTTATCTGTTAATGGACACTTTGGGTTGTTTACAGGTTGGTGAATAACACTGCCATCATCATTGGTGTACAAGTGTCTGTTTGAGTCCCTGTTTTCAATTCCTTTGGGTGGAATACCTAGGAGTGGAATTTCTATCCTTTTTATCTTTAAAAATATCTACTTTTGTGTTTTACAATGTATACAATAGGTTAGCAGAGTAGTACAGATATAATTTATAACCTGGTGTACGTATTCTGGGGAGCTCAAAATATTTTCTGGGAAATGTCCATTATAAAAAAATGGAAGTCAGCAGGTTAGACCTTCATGCTGAGCTTCTGGGGGCCACATGGCTAATTCCCAGATTTCTAGCTCCCATAGAGATAGGGACAGCCCCAGTGACGTTCTTGTCCTGGTGTGATAGGTGGTGGTGTCCTCGTTGCCCCGCCAAACCCCTGACGGGGTCCCAGTCTCAGGTGGCATGCCTGCCCTCGCCAGAGGCTCACCCCACATGCCAGTCTGGGGAGAAAGAGCAGGAAGAGTCAGCACAGGGCCACCCCACACCTGGAGAAGTGGCTCAGAAGGATTCAGTGCATGGGAGACAGCACATCTTTTTAAATGGCCATTTTTTTGCTTTTCAAACAATACGTCTGAGGTGCCGACTCTTCCCCCTGAAGCCAGGGACTGCAGGCTGGCCGTGCAGGCGTGAGCTCCCAGTTCCAAGGGAGCGACCAAGCGCCTTTCCCTAGGGTATGCCCCACATGTCCTGTATTCACGTGGGAAAGCACCCGACCCATGCTCCTCAGAGCCTCAAACTGTGTGGGTCCACTTATACACAGCTTTCTTCAACGAAACTCGGATAGAAAATACATTATTCTGGGAATTCAAAGCCCACATATAGGGAAGGCTGACTTTTGTACACTCAGGTTTTGCAGGGCTCACCGTGGAACTGGAATATGCTGGGATTTTCATATACATGGAGGTCCCAGAACCAACCTCCAGAGTATACTGAGGGACGACTGTCAGTAGAACCATACTCCATCACCCGATCATACTAAATCACATATACTTCTGTTTCTACATCCATTTTTGTCTATATGCATGCTTTCCACAGTTGTAATATTTTCACTGAAAATTGCCTTTGAGTAGTTTCCCATGAGCCTGTGTATCTGTCAGCTTAAATGGCCGTGTACCGTTCCATCCAGTTAATACACAGGTATTTATTTCATCACTGCCGGGGGTTGGATATCGAGAAATTCTGGAAGACATGTTGCCTGCACACCGGGTGGCCCAGCCCTAACTTGGAGGCATCGCAGGGCACTCCCGGCCCAGGCCAGAACACAGATGTCCTGTCCCTTTGCGGGGGCTTCAAGGGAAGAGCTGTTGAAGCCACAAGGAAAGATTGGGTTTTGAAGACAAAAGTAATCTTCCTCCTTTGAAGGCAGCATGAAACCCAAGAAGCCTATGGAGCCTCAAATCAAGACATGGGGGCTCCAGCCTGGTGCATCACTTTCTTGTTGTGCAGTCCTGAGCAGGACTAAACCTTCCTGGCTATTTGCCTCCCCCGTAAGTGGTGATAACCCTCACAGGGTCGTTGGGCACTGATGTGGATAAAGTTTCTGGCACAGAGCAGTGCTGTGTGAGTGTTGCGGTTAACGCGGGGACTCGGAGCAGGACCTAGCCCAGGAACAAAGCCTCGCGTTGGTGAGGTATGGGCAGTGGGCGAGGGGGCCCTGCACTGTGTGAGCTTGCGTCCCGCCACCTCCTTCCTTCTCCCCCATGCTACACGTCCTGCCTGTCCCCTGCCTCTGCCTCTCCCAGGGCTACTGCTCCCAGATCGGTCCTTGAGGGCAGCACTAGGCCCTGCTGAGGTGAGGAAGAGCTTGAGGCTTGGCTGGTGATGGCTAAACATGTTGGATTTTGGTTGATACCCATATACTAAATCAGTGCTGAGCCGCAGGAGATAGCACAGCCCTGAGCTTCAGCGTGGGGGAGCAGCTGTTCCAGTGGCACACAGTGTGCCTGTCCCTCTGGTACGGCCTGGCCTGGCCTGTGCAGCGGCTTGACTTGCCGGGGCTGGCGCTCTGTGTCTGAGGGTGAGCGTCACTGAGTCGCTGTGTGGACGGCACTGAGCCCCTTTTCCATTTTCCTCTGCTGTGCCCCAAGCGTGTGGGTCCCAACCACCCTCACTTAAAGAAGGCTCTGACCTTTCCGCAGCAGGCACTGGGAGGGTAAGTGACAGTGAGCAGCTGAATATTCAGCCGAGTCTCCCCCACCACGTGCACACACAGAGTTCCTGACCCTGGACCTGCAGCATGGGACAGACCTTTGGGGTTATCTGTTCTTAACCTTCACTCCTGTCTCCCAAAGGGGTCTCGGGGCTCTCCAGACTCTGTGGCTGCTGGGGTGGTTGTGAGGGTCAACGGAGAATAAATGTGTGCATTTAATTATCACAACTTTAGCTGTGATTGTTTATTTAGGCCTTACCTCATTCCAAAAAAAAAAAAATTTAACGCAAGATTGTTATCACTGTTCATCGGATGCCTGGACCCTTTTGTCCCATGGAGTCCCTCCAGGCTGCAGGTGCCAGGGCCCCTGCACTAGCCACAGCCAGCTCTCTCTGTTCTCCAAGTTCCTTTTAAAAGCTAGCAAAGAACCCAGGAGAGGGACCACATCATGTAAAGGGGCGAGACCTCCTCAGAGTGAGGAAGGCGTGGAGTGGCTCTACCTAGAGGTGGGAAACCGCGAACGTGTGGCTGACACTGACGCCCCTGCATATGGAGGTCACCCCTCCCCAGAGGGTTACTAGAGTGGGCCTCAGCGCTCCCGTGGAGAAAGCAGGTCGGTGTGTGGCTCTCCTTTTCCAGGGGAAAACTGGTCCTCCCAAAGAGTTGAAAGAGGAGAATCGGCAGCAGGCCTGTCCCTGTGGGTCTGCCTTAATAGCATCAGGCTCCAAAAGCAGAGCAGGGTGACCCTGGGGACCAGCCCTCCTCCCCTGCCCAGGGTGCCTGTGCCTGCACTGTCCTGTCCTTTCCTCCCTGGAGCAGCCGCACTCACCACCATCCAGCCTTCCACCTCCAGCCCGGTCTCCAGGGCTGCCAGCAAGTTAAGCCCAATCATTCTGCACCGAAAGGCTGCGCTCTCCCAAAGGGATGCAGAGACATCTATAGCCTGGATAGGCAGCCTCTTATTTTGCTCACAGGTAGGGCTGCTTCTTTTAAGGAGATACTGACAACCCTCTGGACTTGACAAGGATCCTGGTCACTGTCTGTGGACTGACTGATTCATTCGTTTATTCAGTAAGCATTTATGGCGCACCTGCTCACGTGTGTGAGGGTGAGTCTCAGGCTTACTGGCCCCTTGACATCACGCTTCAGAAAGAACTCTTTTGCCTCTAACTCTTGTTTGCCACCTTGGAATGTTCTGCCTGTGCAAAGAAAGTTTCAAATCAGCCTGGATGCAAGGGCTCACGAAGCTGACCCTCAGCCGTAACCTCAACCCTCCCCTCCTCGGCAGGTGGGCTCAGCGCTCTCTCCAGAGCACACCTGGCACTGAAGTGCCTTGTCTCCAGCAATTTCCACAGGAGGCCCGACACCCTCCTCTAATCAAATTATGGTATGCCACTTAAAATTCCTTAAATTTCTATTTTTGGATTTCACATAAATAAAGCCCATTTTTAATGTCATTGGAAAGGTTATTTTAAGCTAAGAGGTGTGCCGTAAGCTGCAGAATGTGATAATGTGTGGAACAGCACAGTGCCTTGTGGGTGTGCAGTGAATGTCAGCTGAACGAACGAATGAAGTGGCCCCACTTTCTGATGGGGAGGAGCTCTCTGAGAAGGAGAGGGGACAGTGGCCCCTTTGAGGACAGCCAGGCAGGCTGTTGGGCAGGAGAAGGCTGCTTCTTGAGTTGTACTTTCCATGAGTGTGCAGGACCAGCCTGGACCCCCAGAGCACCTGAACTCCTAGACCATTTAGGTTTTTGTAACCAATTTCTTATCCAGGTTCTGCCTCTGCTGCTTGACTTTTTTTTTTTTTTTTTTTTTTTAAGAGATGGGCTCTTGCTATGTTGTCCAGGCTGGCCTTGAACTCCTGGACTTAAGCGATCCTCCTGCCTCAGACTCCCAGGGAGTACTTGGGACTATAGTCACATGCCACCATACCCAGCTTTGACAGTTTTTAAAACCTTTCTAAGTGTGGATTTTTTCCTTTGTAAATGGTTTAACAATTGGTGGTATACTCATAACTAGTACACATACTAGTATGAATACTAATACAGTAGGTATATATACTATGACCAGTAACATCTGGGCCTTTTGTCTCACTGTGTCATTGTGATGCCCCAGAGAGCTAACATATGGGGAAGCCCTTGCTAAAGATGTTCAAGTCTAAATAATTTTTGTGATTGCTCAATCATAAAAACTGTAGGTCCCTGTCTTAGCCCATTCCTGCTGCTATAACAAAATACCTGACACGGTAATTTACAAACATAAGACATTTATTTATCACAGTTCTGAAGACTGAGAAGTCCAAGATCAAGGTGTCAGCAGATCTGGTGTCTGGTGAGGGCCTGTTCCTCACAGATGGCTGCTTCTTACTGGGATCTCAAGTGGCAGAGGGAGAAATACTGTGCCCTCACTTGGCAGAAGGAGCAGAAGGGATGAAACAGGCTCCCTCCAACCCTTTTATAAAGGCACTAATGCCATTCACAAAGATAGAGCTCTCACGACCCAGTCACCTCCCAAAAGTCCCCACCTCTCAATACTATTGCACTGGGGATTAAGTTTCAACATGAATTTTGGAGGAGACACACACATTCGGACCATAGCAGCCCGGCACTTCCCTCTGCCTCACTTGGCTGCACTCTGAGTCCCAGGGCAGGCCCATCTCAGCTTGTCTTTCACCGTCTGGCCTCAGTCGGCAGAGGGACCGGTGGCCCCCAGGCCCGTGTTCAGGTGCTTCCTGCGCAGACTCCCATCCAGCTCTGCTGAGTGGCACCGGGTGGTTGGAGGGAGGTGCCGCCTCAGCACTGGGCAGGGTGCCCGGGCTCTGCGAACCTGGAGGAGCCCCGCACGTGCTCTGCCCGGGGCACGCGGGATAAAGCCGCCCTTCTTTGCTCCAGTTAACAGAGCTCTTCTTCCTCTACATCTTTCTTCGGCAACCAAGCTTTGATTTTTGCTAAATTTCTCTTAACGTGAGCGCTCCCCCAACCCCAGCCTCCCCCTCCCCCGCACATCCGTTCACTCTCTTTGACCTTCTGCCAAACTCTGTTTCTTAACACTGGGCTGCGCCCTATTTCCTCACCTGGTTTCAGGCACTGCAAGTTCTTGGTGTTCAAACCCCCTGAGGTTACATAAACAGAACTTTGCATTTATCTTCTCTCTCTTTTTTCAGAGCTTTGTTTTCAGGTTCATTAGGGACTTCCTGTGGGTGTAATTACAGCTGTTGGGTTTTAAGCGCTGCCCACCTTCCCCCTATTTTGTTAAAAATGTCATAGATCTTCAGAGATTTCTTTCACTTTTAAAGTTATTACCTGTCTGACTGCACATCAATCTTGTTGATTTTATTTCAAGGCATTTTCCGGAGTGAGCTTCTGCGCAGGTATTTTCCTGCCCCCTCAACCTCCTTTTGCAGGAAGGTGAAATAGGGCAGAAGAAAAGGATTAGAGCTGGAGGACCCAACCTTAGTCCCTTCAAGCACCCTGTCTGTACACAGAGCTGGGCTGCCCGTGCAGCTCCCTGTCTTGTGAAACTGTTTCTTTCGGTGAAATCAATCGCATGTATGTGACACTTCCATAAATGCCCTGATTTCTACACCATAAAAGTGCACTTTCCTTCTCCATCCCACTCCATTAACGAGGTTTCCCTCCCCCGTGTGGTGTCTGTTTCCTTCAGCTGAGATCAGACGCCTTGGCAAAAGAGACTTGTCTTCTAGGATGTCACACTTGGGCCACCCCTCACCTCTGGCTCAGGCAGGTGGCTTAAATGAAACTCTGATTGCAACTCACAGAG
The DNA here is from genome assembly GCA_023783475.1 of Daubentonia madagascariensis. Lineage (NCBI taxonomy): Eukaryota > Metazoa > Chordata > Mammalia > Primates > Daubentoniidae > Daubentonia > Daubentonia madagascariensis. The sequence continues at coordinate 256,293 of JAKFHU010000722.1, forward strand.
CATTTGATTAAAGCTAAGATTAATTGGAACTCACCAGTCAGAATGGAAAAATAATTTCCCTCGGGTTGCAGGTGCAACGGCTAATGAGCAATCACTTAATTTCAGATACAGCTTGCTAATTCTGTGGGCTTAGAGGGGAAGCCACATGGCTTCCCCTCTAAGCCCACAATTGGACCATGTGTGACCAGGAGCTAATTTTCCCTGGATCCCAAAAGAGACTTCGTATTTGACCCATGTCATGGAAAGATGAAATGTAAGTCCCTTCTGTGCTCTTGGAAGCTGAGCCTGTGACATTGGCCCTGGGAAATTTTTCCTTTAGATTGGCCAACAGGCCTCAGTGTGGTCCATTCCTCGAGTGAACGGTGACCCTCCGAGTCTAGTCATTCATCAGCCAGAGGCTTCCCTGGGATGCAATAATGTTGCCCTTCAGGCCTCAGATGGGACCTATCTGCCTGTCCATGGTAATGTTGAACTCAGTGTAGCTCATTTCTGTGAGCTGGGATTGTCATTATTCCAATTTCTAAGACTCTCCTCGAAAAACAGAGCCACTGGGATGAACTGGGTGCTGGCCCAGCCACCTCCTCTTTGGGCACCCTTGAAGGCAGATGCAGGAGGGGAGGCCCCAGGGCCTTGCCCAGAGGAGGAGATTAGAAGCCAGAACGCGGGGGTGCAGGAACCTGCAGTACTGGAGGGCCAGGCTGGGGGGCTGGGAGAGTCTGAGGAAGCCGTGAGCCACAGACAGAGGGAGGCACGTGGGAGCAAAAGCCGGTTCTGGAGCCGCTGAGGAAGCAAACTCAGCTGCTTTTCTGCCTGGCTCAGGGCATTTCACTGAGCTAGGCTGGGCCCGGCATCCCCACCCCCATCACTCTGTACACCCTGATTCACTGTAAATAGCTTGCTAGAGTTTCAGGGCCCTCTGAGATGAACTGATGGGGTGGTTACGTGGGCTCATTCTCTGCCCGTCTTAAGCAGCTAAGGAGACTTCCTCAAAAAGAGCAGGGGCTTAGGTTAAACCCCTGCTCCGTCCTGAACACCGTGTTGGTAGTCCAGAAACAGTAATGGTTAATGGTTACCCAAAAGCCCATGCAGCGGGGGAGGGTGTGAAAAGGGCACAGGAAGAATCACAGAAGGGAAGGGGCACATTTAAAGACAGAAGAGGATGGGCCGAGGCTTGGCAGGGGCTGTCAGCCAGAGGCCCGTGGTGGAGAGCCAGCCTGCGTGTTCGAAAAGTTATTTGCTAAATAACTTCTCTAAATCAGACTCTCCAGAAGGGCCAGCTTGGATTGGCCCAAGCATTTTCTCTCATAAGAAATATGGTTTTGTTATGTGTCAGAATGAAAAATACTTTGTACCAAGTCAAGGCTCCTCAACCTTTTCAAGTGTGATGGCCTTCTTCTTTCTTGCCTTTTAACCCTTTTAAATAGTGAGCTGTGACTAACATAGAGCAAAACGCATGAAAGCGTAAGTGCTGACTACCGGTTCCCCAGGATGGCGAGTCCCCTTCCTCCCGCGCATTCCCTCTCGCAACTAACCATCCCCGGATGTAACACAACAGACACGTAGGAAGACTCTGACAGATGGAAAGAAGACAACAGCCTAAGGACCTTGGGACTTGAGGAATGACACATGGTGAGCCTCTGGGTTTCTTGGTCACTCCACCATATCCTGGACAGGGCACCGCAGAAGCCTCCAACCAGAGACCCCCAACAGGCATGGACAAGAAAGCTCTAAGAGAAGTCCATTCCCGCTGGTCAGAGCACAGGGAAGAGGCTGGCCTGACAGCCAAAGGAAACCTTTTTGGCAATGCCTACCCTACCCCAGCAAAACTCCAGTGGGCTGAACAGGGAGCTTCCAGCCCCACCTGCACCCTCTGCCCCACAGAAACTGATGGAGGTGCTTAGATGCCCCGGCCAGTGGTGTGAGCACTGAGCTGGGAGCTAATCCTCTATCCCCCCAGCAGAGCAAACCCAAATGGATGGACACAAAGACATCATAATTAAACTTCTTAACATCATAATTAAACATAATAATTAAACATCCAAACATAATTAACATCATAATTAAACAACATAATTATACATCCAAAAATTAATCAAAGGAGAAAATATTGAAAAAACCAGAGAGAAATGATGCATTACTCACGGGGAACACCTATTTGAAAGACAGTGGATTTCTCATCTGCCACCAAGATGCCTGAAGGAAGAGCCACAGCATTTTTCAAGCACTGAAAAAAAGAACTTACAACCATAAATTGAATAGCCAGTGTCAATGTCCTTCAGGAATGAAAGAGAAAGCAGACATTCTCAGATGAAGGAAAATTTAGTCTTAGAGAATTTGTTGCCAACTTAGAAGAAATGGGCCAATTCCTAGAAAACCGCAAACTATCAACTCAATCAGGATGATATCGACAACCTGAATAATTCTATAGGCATTAAAGAAATTGAAATTGTAAGTAAAAGGCTCTCAAAAAAGAAATCTTCGATGAAAATATTTTCAGAAGCATTAACACCAATTTTACACAATGTATCCCAGAAAATAGAAGAAAGAACACTTCTCAACTCATTGTGTGAGGCTAATATTGCCCTGATACCAAAACCAGAAAAAGACAATACAAAAAGAAAGAAAATCATAGACCACTATCTCTATAAACTTAGACACAAAAGTTCTCAACAAAATTTTAGCAAATTCAATACAGCAATGTATAAAAAGAATTATATACCATGATAAAGTGGGATTTTTCCAGGTATACAAGCCTAATTCAATATTCCAAAATCAATCAAAAGAATAAAAATGATTATATAAGTTGATGTAGAAAAATTAACACAATCCCACACCCATTCAGAATAAAAACTCTCAGCAAAGTAGGAACAGAGGGGGAGCTTCCTTAACTTGATAAAGAGCTTTTGTAAAAAATCTCCATAAAATATATCATACTTAATGGAGAAAGACTGAATGTCTCCCCCTTAAGGCCGGGAAAGACAAGGACGTCTGCTCTCACCACTCTAATTCAACATAGTATTAGAAGTTCTGGCCACTGAAATAAGCCAAGAAAAAGAAATAAAAGGCATAAAGATTGGAAAGGAAGAAATTAAATTGCCCGTATTTGCCAATGACATGGTTGTCTACACAGAAAATCCCAAGGAATTTATAAAAACCTTCTTGAACTAATGTGAGATCAGCAGAGTAGGAGGAAACGAGAACAATACACAAAAATAAATGACATTTCAGTATATTAACATGAACATTTCAAAACCAAATTGATTTTCTTTTTTTTATTTTAATAGATTTAGGGGGTACAAGTTGAATTCCATTATATGTATTTGATGTATGTTGTATAGCGTCAAAACCAAAATTAATAACACAAAACCATTAACAATAGTTCCAAAGAAAATGACATGCTCAGGTATAAATCTAAACAGAGTATGTACAAAATCTGCACACAGAAACTACGAAATGCTGATGCAAGGAATGAAATAAGGTCTAACTCGACGTGGAGACAAACCATGTTCATGGGTTGAATGACCAACAGCATAAGGATGTCACTTCTCCCCAGACTGATTAACAAGTTTAATGCAATTCCTCTTAAAATAACAGCAAGGTGTTTTGTAGACACAGACAAGCTTATCCCAAAATTTATATGGAAAGCCACAGGTCCTAGAATAGCTAAAACAATCTTGAAAAATAAGAATAAAGGAGTCAGTCTACCTCACTATACAGCTACAGTTATCAAGGGAATGTGGTGTGGGCGGAGGGGTAGACACACAGATCAACTCAGCACAACAGAAAACCCAGAAGTGGACTCACACAAACATGCTCAACTGATTTTTGTCAAAGGTGCAAAAGCAATTCCATAGAGGAAGGACAGTCTTTTCAATGAATAGTTCTGGAGAAATTGGACATCCTAGGCAAAAATGGACCTTGACTTAAGTCTCAAACCCTATACAAAAATTAGCACAAAATGGGTCATAGACTTAAATGTAAAGGAAGGACATATGAATTAAACCTCACAAAATTAAAAACTTTTGCCCTGTGGAAGATCTTGTGAAGAGGAAACTATAGTTTGTGAAAGGCAAACTATAGACTGAAAGAAAATATTTGCAAACCACGTCTGACAAAGAACTGGGATCTAGAATAAAGAACTCTCAAAACTCAAAGTCAACAAACAATCCAATTAGAAAATAAGAATGAGCAGACATTTCACAGAAGAGGATGTATGGATAGTAAATAAGCACATGAAAAGGTATTCACTAGCCATCACAGAAATGCATATTAAAACCACAATGAGATCACTGCATACCTATCGGAGTGACTGAAATTAAAATAGTGACAACATTAAATGCTGGTGAGGATGTGGAAAAGCTGGATCACTCATACACTGCTGGTGGGAATGTGAAACGATACAGCCACTCTGGGAAACAGTTTAGCAGTTTTTTATAAAACTAAACATGCAACTACCATATGACCCAGCAATGCACTGCTGAGCATTTATCTCAGAGAAATGAAGATTTACGTTCACACAAAAACTTGTATATGAATGTTCGTAGCAGCTTTATCTGTAGTAGCCCAAACTGGAAATAATCAAGGTACCCTTCAATGGGGAATGGTTAAGCAAAATGTGGTGTATCCACCCCAGGGAATACTATTCAGCAACAAAACAGAGTCAACTATTGATGCACAACAACTTGGTTGAATCTCCAGGGAATTACGCTGAGTGTAAACAACCTCCCCCAAAATGTTACGTGCTGAATGATTCCATTTAGATAACATTTTCCAAAAGGCACATTTTAGACCCCCTCCATTTATATTATTAGTAGTATCTGCTAATTTTTATGGTACTTACCTGTTTTACCCCTTCTTTTGCCATCTAACTGTGCATTCCTAAACATTGGAGTTTTTTTTTTTAAACTTAATATGGTTAGAACCATGAAAGATATATTGTATCATGTTTGGCTTTGCTCACTCAATATGGTATATTTATAAGATGTACTTATGATATTGCATGTATCTATGGTTCTTTCATTTTTAATTTGCTGCATAATATTCCACTGAACATTATATCACAATTTATTTACCCATTTTTTTCTTGGTGGACAATTGGATTGCTTGCAATTTTTGGCTACTCTGAGTAATGCTTGTATGAATATTTTTGTGCCTGTTTTCTCATGAACGTGTACGTGTATTTCTTTTGAGTAAAAGGAGTAGAATTACTGAGTCATAGATTAAGACAATCCTTAACCGTTTTCCAAGGTGGTTGTACTAACTTTCATATCAACTAGAAGCATATGAAAGGTCCTATTTATCCTCATTCTAGCAGTTGATATGGTTTGTCTTTTTAATTTTAGCCATTCTGAGCTGAGCGTGGTGGCACGCCCTCAGTCCCAGTCACTCAGGAGGCCGAGGTGGGAGGACAGGAGTGGGATGCACATTGCCTGTGATCACGCCCGTGAATAGCCGCCGCCCTCTGGCCTGGGCAACGCGAAGAGACCTCATCTCTTTTTTTTTTAAAAAAAGTGGCCATCGTGGTGTAGGTGTAGTGGCGTCTTGTAGTTTCAATGTGCATTTTTCGTTATTAAGGAGGTTGAACGTGATGGATAGTTTTAGGTGTCAGATTGGCCGGGCTGTGGTACCCAGTTGTTTGGTTAAACACCAGTCCAGATGTTGCTGTGAAGGTGTTTTAGGTGTGGATAACATCTGAACCAGTAGACTTTGAGTAAAGCAGATGACCCTCCATTGTGTGGGTGGGCCTCACCCAATCAGCCGAAGGCCTTATAAGCACAGACACAGATCACCCCGAGGGGAAGGAACTCAGCCTCCAAATTGCCTTTGGGCCGAAGTCTGAAACTTCCACCTTCCCCCAAGTCTCCAACCTGCCTGTCTTCCTTGCAGACGTCAGACTTACCAGTCCCCACAATGTGTGAGCCAATTCTTTAAAATAAATCTCTCTCTCTCTCTGAGAAGAAGACAGAGTTATTTATCTTCAGATCCTGTTGGTTCTGTTTCTCTGAAGAATCTAATACATTGAGCATCTTTTCCTGTGTTTCTTGGCCATTTGGATTTCCTCATTTATTAAGTGCCTATTTCAGTCTTTTCCCCTTTTTTCTATTGTTATTTTATCTTTTTTCTTAATAATTTGTAGGCATTTAAAAATATATTCTGTGTATAAGCTGTATGCCCTATGCAGTAATACATATTACAAATATCTTCCTTCCCTTGCAGTTTGCCTTTGCACTCTCCCAGTGGTGTCATTTAGCAAACTGAAGTTTATAATTTTAATGTAGTACAATTCATCAATCTTTCCTTAAGTTAGTGCTTTTTGCATTGCTAACCCCAAAACATGAAGTTACTTCTCTATATTATTTTCTAAAGACTTTACTATTTTTTTTCTTTCACAGATAGGTCTACATAATAGAGTCAGTTTTTACACATGGCATGAAGTAAGGGGTCAGGTTTCATTTTTTCCCATATGGATATCTAATTGTCCCAGTACAATTTATTGAAAAGACTATTCTTTCCTCCCTTATCTACATCTTTGTCATAAATCAAGTGTCCATACATGTATGACGTATTTCCGGGGTCTCCATTCTGTTTCATTGGCTTTATTTTCTGTCCTTGAACTAATATCACACTGCCTTCATTACCTTCAGCTTTATATGGAGGTTTGATATCCAATAGAGTAAACGCTTCCCCCTTGTTCTTTTTTCTTTTTTTTTAAAGAGTATCTTGGCTCTTCTTGACTATTTGTACTTTCACATAGAATTTAGAATCAGTTTGTAAAAGTTGACACACACATAATCTGTTGGAATCTTTTTGTTGGGATTGCATTGAATCTCTATCAATTTGAGGAGAATTGGCATCTTTATAATATCAAATTTTCCAATCCATAGACATGGTATCTCTTTCCATGTATTTAAATCTTTAATTTCCTCACTAATGGCTTAACTGGAAGTCTTACCTATTTCTTGTGAGATTTATTCCTAGCTATTTCTTGATGCTGTTATAACATATCTCAGAACTTTTGCTATTATGTCTCGTGCTTTTTATCTCAACTTCATTCTTTAGCTATTTACTGGTATATAGAAATACAATTAGTTTTTAAAATATTGACTTCTACATATCAAGCAAACTTGCTAACCACAATTATTGATTTTAATAGTTTATCTGTACATTCTTTTGCATTTTCTACTCCTACAATTACAGCATTCACAGATAATGGTAGTTTCTCCCCCCCACACACTTATTTTTATTTATTTATTTATTTATTTTTTAGAGACAGTGTCTTGCTCTGTCACCCAGGCTGGGGTGCAGTGGTGCAACCACAGCTCACAGTAACCTCAAACTCCTGGGCTCAAGTGATCCTCCCGCCTCAGCCGCCTGAGTAGCTGGGACTACAGGTGCACGCCACCGTGCCTGGCTAATTTTTTTAAAAAAATTTTTTGTAGAGACTGGGTCTCGCTATGTTGCCCAGGCTGGTCTTGAACTCCTGGCCTCAAGCGATCCTCCTGCATTGGCCTCCCAGAGTTCTGGGATTATGGGTGTGAGCCACCGCATCTGTCCTCCCCTGCTTATTTTTGTTTTAATACACTGGCTAAGACCTCCAGAACAATGTTGAATAGAGATGCTTGTAGATGGCATCCTTGTCCCGATCTCTATTTCAAAAGAAAATTTTGCACATTTCACTCTTAAGTATAGTGTTCACTATAGATCTTCTTGGAGCTACCCTTTATTTGATTAAAACATTCTATTTCTAGGTTGCTAAGAGTTTTAAAAATTATGTCAATGGATGTTGAATTTTATCAAATGCTTTTCTGCATGTATTGAGCCGTTTATATTATTTGTTCTCCTTTATTCTGTTAATGTGGTAAATTACAATGATTGTTTTTTAATGTCAAGCAAATCTTGTATTGCTAGAATAATTGCAAATTGCTTGTGATATTTTTTATATATAGCTAGATTCAGTTTGATTATATTTTGTTCAAAGTTACTACATCTACATTCATGAGAGAAATTAGCTACTTACTTTGCTTTCTCCTAATGTCCTTGACTAGTTTTGATATCAAGTTTAAGCTTTCTTTATTAAACAAGTTACTTCTCTTCCTCGTCTGTGAGTATAGCACTCTGGGAAGGCAGTTACTTTATTCCACTACACGGAAGGCATCATTTTGTTGTATTTTGGATTTCATAATTTCTGTTGAGAAATCTTATTATAAGCAGTTGAATGCAATCCATGTTGCATCTCTGGCTGCTCTCAGATCTCTCTCTGTGACTGTGTTTTCCGCAGTTTTACTATTATCGACGTGTTTGTAGGCATCCTGCCTCAGGTCTGAATACGCAGAAGGACGTCTTTTGTCAGTTTTAACAGATTCTTGGCCATTATCTCACTGTTTCTGCCCTGTTCTCTTGCTCCTTTTCTTCCGGATCCTCCTCCCATGCCTTCTATGTCTTTTACTATCTTTTTGGTTTGTTTTACATATTTTTTCTCCATCTCCATGGTTCTTTCTGGATAATTTCTTCTAATCTGTCTTCTAGTTCACTATTTCTTCAATGGCAGCTCTTCTTTTGTTAAACTCATTCACAAAGTTTTTGTTTTGTATTTAGATTATTTCTGTTAATTTAAGTAGTTACTTCATTTTACCCTCTCAGGGTCTCTATTTCATGTTATTTTGAAGTCTTGTTTTAATAGTCCAGTATGTAGAGGCTTTGTGGGTGTATTTCTGTTGTCTGTGGTTTCTCCTGGCTCTGAGTTTTGATGTCATGTCTCCTCATGAGCCTGGTTTTATTTTATGATGAACATTGTATTTGAACTTTTTTTGTAGAAATAATTTGAGGCCTTGAGGTTATCTTCCCCTGGAGACCTTTAATTTTTATTTTCTTGCTTTTGTCAAGCTCCTGGGGGGGGCACTAGCACTCCAGAGACCTTAATCCAACTGCAAGGACTGAGCTGTTTCTGTGCCACCTGGAAGATTTGAAGCTGCAATGGAATCTGTGGGAGAGATGGTTCAATTCTAGTTCTCCCTCATCACTAGTTCCCGTCCCCAAACTCAAGGGGTTCGTAGGTACCAACCCTTGGAAGGTACTAGGACTCAATGCTTGTCTCCCTAACCCCACAAGGCTGTCAAATGCACCACCAGCCTGTCACCCATCCTTTCCATTTTAGTCAGTGACCCCAGGGCAAGAGTAGTTCTAAAGGCAGAACTCTCTGATTTTGGTGTTCTCCTGGAACTTCGCCTTGTAATTCTTGTCTATGTTTTTATCTCTCCAAGGCCCTCAAGCAGATTTAAAAAATGGTTTGCTCAGTTTTTCTAGATGTCCCAGGAGGGAAGATTGGTTCTTATCGTCTAGTACCCCATAAATGGAAATGCTAATGACCACTGTGATGGTCAGTAAGTTTACCTTACTTTTAGAACATATTCATTGTGAAACCACCAAATGATGCCACTCACCCGTCAGTTTAATGAACTTTAAAAATGAATTTCTACTTTGTTATTTTATGTAACAGTTATACATATATTTGAAAAATAGTAGTTTTTATGCAAGTGCTTGAGACACAAACAAAATCAGGAACTGCTCACGATATCTTCCCCAAATTCTGTAGTCCACATATGAAGCAAATATTGCTGAGTAAAGGAATTCAAAGAACATCATTTTATTACAACACAACCAACATTCATGAAGCACCTCTACTCAGCCAGGCCCAGTGCCAGGAGCAAGGTCACCAAGTGGAGCTGAGTCTCTGTGGGTGCCAGGCCAAGGGCGTGGGTGGGGACAGGGTCCAGCCTGTGCTCAGCTGGCCACATTCCCCCAGGGGGTGTTCTCTCCCCGGAGCGGGCCACCTTTTTCTATGAAGCCTCACAGTGTTCCTGGCTAGGAACTGCCATTACCAAGGTAACTAAGGTGACGCTTTGCCCACAGGGACCTGCAGGAGACCTGGAAATGAGTTGTCTAACCAGGAAGGGATAGTGTGGGAGGCCTCCTGAATTAATGAATAGCTCTTACAGTCAGAGAGTCATGTGCATGTAAATTTTGATTTCTGAATAACTTTATGAAATTTACTCATTTAAGAGATTATTTCTTGAAATTTTATTGACATTGTTTATTTGCTTGGCCAACTTTTATTTTTTTTTAACAATAGTTAATACAAGAGTAAACTTCACTACAGAGTACCCCTGAATTACAGTAAAATCTCATGTTTGCACAAGAGCTCTATGGTAAAGAAGATGATTTTATGACATGAATGTATTTTATAAGCAACCACAAGCACAGCTATTTAAATATCACCTGAAGCCAGGCATTGGAAGACAGACATCAGAAGATGAAAATGAGTTCTTGATCCAGTCAAAAGACTGTCAAGAGACTGGAACATCATGTTGAAAAAGTTGGATTTTATCTTCTAATTAATGTTTACCTGGATATAAGCCAAGGCATGCTTTAGAGTGGTGGTTAGAAAAGTGGAAATAGTTTGGAGGGACAGCCTGGAACTGGCCACTTGATTAGGAAGCTGTTACAGTGGTGGGGCCCGGTGGCTGGGGTAGGGCAGCAGGGCGGAGAGGCCAGGCTGGTGTGGGGCCCGGACAGGTGTCTCAGGGGTAGATACTCACACAGCCAGTTGCCTGATCAATGACAGGCGTAATCAAGAGGGAGAAATCAAAAGTGGTTTTTAGCTCTAGTAAAGAAAACTTGAACTGTGCTTAGAGGGCCTTCATATAATCAAAAACATAGAATTATTTTATCCCTAAATAAATGATGAAGGGGAGAAAACCCATGATGTTATTTCTCATTATTGTTTAATTAGAATAGAAGTTTTACAAAATAAAATGAATAAGATAAATTGCCAATTTCAATAAAAATATTTTGGCATTGTCTTTATCTGACTCATTCTGCTAAAATGAAATTTTACGATATCACTAACTATAAAGTGGTAGAATCAAAACTAAACTAATGAGGGTTTATTGTACTGTTCTTTCCCTTTCCCAGTCCTGCTTTGAAATATCTGTGTGGAGCTGAGGGAGGGAGGACAGGGCTGGGGAAAGGAGTGTGTTTGACTCGGTCTGTGCAACTCATGTTGGGAATTCTTAGTGCAATTGAGGCACATTCTGTATCTGGAAATCAGGCCTTCAACACCCCCAGAGAATTTCTGTCATATAAAAGAGGTGATTTCTTTTGTACAAATAAGTGATTCTACTACAGTCTTCACGGGAAAAGCATTTACTGTACGAGGCATGAGGAAACCGTGGGAATCGTTCTAGCTGAAGTTTTTATGCCCAAAATGTCTCTGCTCTGTGGCTACCTTAATCCTCTCAGAAGACCAGAGGGCAGAGGGAGGTGGAAAAATACCTTGCATGAACCTCTGATTTACAGTCTTGTTCTAAGGGCAGGGGCGCCTGTGCAGGCTCGGGAGAGTATACTGATAGTTTCCTGGAAAGAGTTTAAGGTGCTGAAGGGGCGAAGAGGTCAGGAGAGGAAGGGGTGGGCCGGAGCACCCAGTTGGACACTGCCTCTCAGTGGGATCCAAAGTGTATTGCTGAAGTGTGGACAGGTGACCGAACAACGTGTTTCATACTCAACAGGAATAATATCTTGCAAACGTTAAATCCATGCTTTTTCAGTGTTTCTCTATAACCCTTTCCCATGCGGGCTAAACCAGGAGGACTGTCACCCCAGGGAGGAAAGGCTTTTATGTACCAGAATCAAAGTTTGGGGCTGAACAGAGTTTTCCCACAAGCCACAGTGGAGACTGGACAGTTGGGACAGGGGGCCCAGGGGGGGTGAGATATGAATACAGAGGGGACCCGGTGGGTGTCAGTAGGGAGGCTCCCTCCCAGGAAGGGGCCTAACAACCACTCAATAGAAAGGAGGTGCAAGAAAATGGAGGCTCTGATGGAAACCCCAGGATGTGGGGGAGAACCAAGACAGCTCATCGCACGGCCCCCTTCCTGACAAACCCCAGGGATGACGCTGGGCTGCAGGTGCCGGGCTTTGTGTGTGTGCTCACTTTTAACTTGTTATTATCTTGGCCCGAGAAGGGCAAGGACAAAGAAACACCTCTGAACACACAAGTGCCTCCAAAGAGACTGAGCTCACCTGAAAGAGACTGTTTCCCGTCAAAATCAAGTATCTCAAATGGGAACTTTTAGGCATCCTTCTCCCATCCTGCCTCCACCTACCCTGTGGATGGACAGGACGGTGAGGTCCCAGACAAGAGGGGCACAGTTCTAGGAGATAAAGCCTCCAGATGTTTTGTATGCCTCAGTCCTCAAATGTGTATGCATTAATTTATATGAAAAAAGTCTAAAACAAGTTTTGTTTTTGGTGGTGAGATCATGCATGATTTTTGTTTTAATTTGCTTTTTAAAATTTTTGCTTTTTTAAATTTGCTTTTGAAAAATTAGCTGTAAATTTTATACCAAGTATGTATAGTTTTTCTTGTTCAACACTATGTCCACTCGAACAAATTGGGGACAAAGCCCCCTCGCTTGGTCCCTTCCTCAAGGCACGTGGGCTGTCTACTCCATCTTCTCCTGGTCCTGCAGTCACATCTAGACCATAGGAGCTCCTTCAAGCTGGGGTCCGGAGACAGCTGAACAGCTGACAGCAGAGAGGGGAGCAGGAGAGGTGAGGCAGCACCCCCTGAGGCTAGGGAGAAGGAAGCCTGCCCCCAGAGTCCCCGCACGTACTTCTCCTGGCTGCACCTGCCCTGCCCTGCCCTGCTGTGGACCAGACTAGTCACGGGCAGAAGCCTCATGCACCCATGGGAAGTCCTCCCCCAGCACCCACCTCCTCTGTGACTCTCCCTGGTCTCCCTGGCAGCAGAGTCCCTGCTCCCCGCCACCCCAGCCCCCACACAGCCCAGCTCCCATCACTGCCCCCAATTCTTGGCAGAGGCCCTGGTCCCTCACCACGGTGCTGGGGACTGGCTGATCTGAGGACCTACTTTACACCCAGGGGCCAATAGCTGGTTAGTTAATGCACAACCACTCTATGACCTTCCTAGGGGCCACAGGGAACTCTTTTCCATGTTAGTAGGGGACTCCGTATGACCCAGTGAGGTAAAAGAAACCGGCACATTTTGAGCCTCTACACACCATGCACTCTGCCATTCAGTTCCCACAAATAGAGATCTGTCATGACCACTTTATAGAGTGGGCGTTATTGCCCCCAGATTACAAACAGAGAGACTGAGGCTTAGAGGGCTCAACAAACAAAACCCCAAACAAAACCTTTTCTGAAACCATGCAGTGAGGATGTGGCAGGCTGGAACTGGAGTCCAGTTCTTCTGGGGCATCTCCACAGCGGCTCCCTTGCAAGCAAACCAGGCTGGCCCTGTCTGCTCTGCAGCAGGGGTGCGGGTAGCGTGACTGAGCCGAGAGACTACGTGTGCCCACCCTCCTGAGGTTGTTTCTGAGGACACATCATCATCACAGTCAGCAGTTAATATCCACTCAAGTGCGACAGAATTTTATAGATACCTAAATGTTGTATAATTTGCATGGAGAAAAACTAATTTGATAAAATACTTAGAAATTCTGTGTGATCTAATTTTTCCAAACATTCGGGCCATTACTTTTGTCTGCAAGTGTAATCACTGCAGCTGAATCTTTTTGCTCTTTCTTGCTAGGCATGATTTATTTATTTGCTTTTCAGGGTTTAATCGTATCTTTGGCATTAAATATTAGGCTCGGACTCTCTCAAAAGGCATAACTTATACTATCATGGGGATATTAAATTTAATCATCTTTGGCAATTATTTGATGCTATCCTGGAAAATTAGCTTAGAGCAGCTGCAAACATGTGGAGTCCTGAGCCTTTATTTACATTATATTTGTGATAAACAGAAGTTGAGACCCTGCAATGCAACCTACTGACCTTCCCCAGGGTGTGATAACAATATATCCTGTGCTGGGTCTCCATCATGGTAATTAAATTGCAGGGAATTCACGTGAAGCCTCCAAAATGAGTTCTTCAGTGTCTGCTCTTTGGAGACCATTCATATTTCTCTTTTAATTATTGTAAAAAGTGAAATCAATCTTTTCTGGAATGGGAATCTCTCGAGGCTGCTGTTCTGTATTCTGCAGACATCCCTACAGTCCTGACAGCCTCCTCTGAAAATAAGCCCACACCTTCCCTTTTCACATGGGTTGGGGATGGAATAAAGAAGTTGACATTTTCAGAGCAGGAGCAAGGGGTCCACCTCATAAATCATGTATTTCTGTATGTGGACCGTGAAAACACCGCTGCAAGGAGTTAACGAACCTGAAAAATGAGCATTTTGTTTCCCCAATCTTAGAAGAAATCCCGTCCCCAGACTGATATGAAGTTTCTCATATTTGGACCATTTACAGTTTTCCCTCTGTCTCCTTTTTAAAGAATCTTTATGTTTACAAGTATTTGTGAACTAAAATTAAATAAAAGCCTCCCCCCCACCAGCTGATGGAGTGGACCCCCTCCTGGCCAAGGGGTTATCCTAAAACTAAATTGTGTGCCACTACAAGGAGGTCAGACCTGCCTCACCATGCCCCCTCCCTTCTTGGAGATGTCCTTTGTGACTCATCAACAGGCCTAAGGCTGTGCAAGACAAACCTGCAGGTCCTCAATTTACACAACAAATATGTCAGATGACTTGTCTCTTCCTTATCTAAAACATTCCAGGCCTTTAGACAAAGCTTCATTTTTTAACCAATTACAAGTCAAGGAGTCTTTAAACCCACCTATGACCTGTAACCCCCCACCCCTTCGAGATGACCTGCCTTTTCAGGCCAAACCAATGTATGCCTTCCATGGATTGATTTATGACTTTACCTGTAACCAACCAATGTATAAAACCAACTGTGGCCCAGCCACAGCGAGTCTACTTGCTCAGGGCTTCTTGGGTGTGGCTCTGGGTCATGGTCTTCAAATTTGGCTCAGAATAAACCCCTTTAAAATTGTTATACAGAGTTTGGCTTCTTTTCCATCAACAACTTCTGGAAAGAGCGGAACGGACAGAAAAGAGATGTAAATCTCTCTCTTTCAAATTTGTTTTTTGAGAATCTGCTTTTACAGAGTTCCTGAGTAAACAGCAGGAGAACAAGCTACAGCCTCAACCACACCTCCTGTGATAATCCCTTCTCCAAGGAGGACGGGAAAGCGACTCTTGGACTGTGACGTCCTCGCAGTTTTTGTTATCTGCCTGCTGCTGCTTCTCTCATCAACTGACAGCCGTTGCTATTTTTTTCTCTTCGTCCCCCTTAAAATCAGGGAGCCACGGGCCTGGCTGCTGGCAGCCCCTTCTCTTTGGGATGCCTGTCCCGCTGCTCTCTCCCCCTCCCTCGCTTTCTCTCTCATTCTCTCTGTCCTTCTAAAGGATAAAGTCAACTTTTTTAAGCTTTTATATCTTAATCTCTGAGTGAAAGATCTTTCTCCGCCCCCACCGTTAGCGCCTACGGGCTTTTGACCCTAGCACTTTACGCCCCGCCCTCGGCTGGCGCAGGCTGCAGAGGACAGAAAGGGGCGGCTGCCCTCTCCCTAGCAGTCTTCTGCCGAACATGCCCCTGGGGCTGTGCTTAGGTGCGTTTTTAGTGTAAGTTTTCCTTATTGCAGCCAGTTGTCCCAGTGGGGTTCAGAGCCACTCTCGGGGAGCTCTTCTCTGCTTGTCCTGTCCGGAGAAACCTTTGGAAGAGACGTCCCTGCCCCTCTGAGCGAGCTGCCTGGGTGTGTCTGCACCGAGGAGCAGGCAGGGCTGGGCTTATTCCAGCTGGTGCTTCTCTTGGTTTCTGAGGCCAGAGATGGAACTGAGGCCCCCTTCCTTCCTGATTTAATAAGCAGCATGGGGCCTGAATAAATTGCTTTTCATGTTTATTCCTACCAGCGTCGCTGGACTTTCATTATCCAGGCCCTTGCTTTAGAGAAATTTCTTCCCTTATCTGTCAGGTGTTTATGGAACACAGGAATTTATGGAGCTTTCAATAAAACCTCTGGATCATACTAGCGCAAAAATGTTGCCAGGAAAACATTACCAGAACTTCAGCGTTTCCCCGTTTGGACCTGCTCTTCATTTGCTCAGAATAAATAAGCAAATGGAGGCATCAGGCCGACCGACCCATCTGGCCAGAGCGTCTGTCTCCTCTGTGCTCTGTCAGCTGCTGGCTGCGTCCACACACCCGTGTACGCAATGTAAGTGCGTGTTACACACTTGGGCAGTCTGGTTGGTGGCCACCAGCCTGCCACTGTGGCTCTCGGGCCCTTGAAACATGGCAAGTCTAAATTGAGATGTGCTACAAATAGAAAATACACACTGGATTTCAAAGACTAAGTATGAAAAAAATTATAAAACATCTCAATTGTTTTCACAATTGATTATATGTTGCAATAATAATACTTTGGATACACTGGTTAAATAAAACGTATTCTTAAAATTAATTTTACCTGTTTCTTTTTATTTTTTAATGTTATTACTAGAAAACTTAAAATTACATATGTGGCTTGTATTATATCTCTACTGGACAGCACTGAAACTCAAGATTTTAAGGGTCTGTGCATCTGATATTTTTTTCTCTAGGCACCTAACACTTAATTGTAAATATCATTTGGGGTCTAAATCAATCCAGTATGTCTTTTTATAATACTATAAAATGTTATTTAGATGTTCTTAAATTTTTCTAAGAGACAAAAAAAGTATTATTAAATAATTGTATCCATACTACAAAAAGAAACCATGTACAGCCTACTGCATATTTAGGATATGTGTAATATATATAAGCATGTCATTACTACAGATGAGATGTGGCTTAGTTTTGATATTAACTGCCCATCCCTCCTCACTAGACATCTGATGATTTTAGCCAGGCAGGAAAAAACACAGCTTCCTCTGCCCCCATTTTCCTGTCGTTTGTGTCTCATGGGCCCACACTGTCTTTATCCCACACCATTCTGCCCAGGAAAGCTTGCTTCCTTATATCAGGACTCTGGATACTGGTTGCACAGATAGCTCTCAGTTTATCTGTAATTGCTCGATAGGAGGATTTAAAACAGAAAATTTTCAAAAAATTTCTGTAACTATCTCTATTTCTTACAGCAGAGGCTCTAAGGAGATTAACTCTGCCTACGCTGCTGTCTGCAGAAGGCCTGCTTGGAGGTGGCATCTCTCTGTTTAGTTGGTGAGTGGCTTGGTTCTCTCTGCTCTGAGCACTGTGCAATTTGCCAGTAACTGCTGCAGCTCCTTCCTCCTTGCCTGCCCCGAGTTGCAGTCTCACAAGAAGTCTCACATCCATCCTGGCTTTTTTCTGTGTTTCATTATGAAACATCTGCCCCCTGCCCCATAGTCCCAAACAGTTGATCAACTGTTTATCCAATAAAAACAGTTCTCTTCCTAGAGGGGAATTTCTGTACCTCCTTATACCCACTTAAGGGGCATCAAACCCCACTCTGGCGTGGAGTGGTACTCGAGTTGTGTGCAACGTGCAGAAGTATGCAGGGTATGTGTTTTAAAATAGTTTCTTGGGTCAAACCAATATTTGGTATATCTTAACCTTAGAAATAATAACCTAAGAGGGATAGGGTAAGTTATATTAAAAAGTATATTTTTCAAATCTCAAAAGAAAAAAAGAAAGAAAGAGAAAGAGCATCTAACTGGCTAAGACAGCAATGTCTCTCTGCTTTCCTTGCAATTGCTCAAGAAAATGCTTGTGATTTTTCTAAATGCTTTTTGTGGAACTGAAATCTCTGGGTGAGGGTACTCATGAAATGGATTACTTCTGGATGGCTTGAGAAGACAGAATAAACTTCAGGGAGGAGACGCTTTGTGATTGTTCTCGCTGACCGCAGTGTAGCTCCAGGCCCTCAGGAGGCCGGATAATTCTTCAACATCTTAGAGTCCCAGGTTGTTTGTCCCTGGGGTCAGGGTCCTATTGCTGGATGAGGGGTCGGGTTAATTTCTAGCCCACACCACTTTCCAACAGATTATGCAGCCCTGATCTTTTAAAAAGTTTTGGGGTACTTGTCAAATAATCAGTGCTTAATAAGTGGTCTCCAGTATGTAAAGAACTGAACGAGCGAAGGAGTGTGTATTCACTTCGTGGTGGTTTCAGTGCTGAACTTTAATCACTAACAGTAATCACAGTTTTGAGCAGTAATCTCTAGCACTGGTTTCCTGACGCTCCAAGAATTCTCCAGTCATCCTAGATAACGTCCAGAAGTCCTTCAAGTTAACTTTCATTCGTTTTAATAAAAAAAAAACATAGAGCACATGACTTATAGAAGGGGGGAATATTGCAACATTATTTCCATACAGATAGCGTCACTGGCTATATCAGTGCCTTAAACCTGGGCTCAACATATCAAAACATTTGTACTTTTGGGAAATCACAATTTTCCTTTTTTGGAATAAGCTTTGACTCACATGGTCTGATTTTTCTAAAGCAGCAAACAAACCAATTCTTAAATTTTAAATGTTTTCTGGGGCAAATATGATAAAAGACAAAAATTCCCAAAATTTATTTTAGAGAAATTTCAATGGGTTCATTCAAGCTTCCTCAGAGTTTCCGCTGCGCATGAGCAGCAAAGCTAAGCGAGTGCTGCCTCTCCTAGGTCCTAACACTAACAGGAAATGGGGCAGGAAGGGAGGCCCCCACCCCCCCACCCCGTCACCTGGCCCCAGGTATTGAGGCTACCTGGAAAGATTCAGCTTCGCCCATTCGTTGTGCAGTCAGCTAATGCAGACCCAGCGTGCCAGGTCCTACCAAGTGTTTTCCTGGCAAAGAAGCAAATGGCTCCTTGGTGAAATGTTTTATTTTATGCTTATTCGAAGTCCTGGAAAGTGAACAGAAACAAGTTTGTTTGTGTCTTCTCAGTCAGAATGTGTTATTGGTGAAGGCTCTGCACACTCCTCTCTGCAGGCTGGGTCGTCCACGGGCAGAGCTGGCCAGACCCCACGAGGGGCCCTGGCCTTGGGGCTCTGGTGCCAGTCCCAGGACATGCCAGGGCACTCTGGCAGTTCCTGCCATGCCAGGCTGCTCTGCCCTCTTGAGGTGCCACCTCACAGTAAGATGCCAGTTCATGGGGTGCATCCCATTCCGATCTTTGGATTGAACCTAGAATAGCTGCTCAGAAGCCACCATCTGCTTTAGCCGCTCGAAAGTGAGCATCTGTGACCAAGTGATGGCAATGCCAGGGGAGACGTCCTGTGCCGGGAGGCCTGGTCAGGACCAGCCTGCGTGCTGTCTCCCCTCTTCTCTTCCCAGGATCCTCGTCAGGACTCAGGCCTGGGGCAGGACTGTGTGGGCAGGTCCCAGAACCTGTGCCTGGTCCACTCTAAGTGCCCAGTGGCCGTTGCTGTTGCAGACACAGGCCAGCGCACTGGGCAGGTGTTAGGGTCTGCATCGTGCTGCTGCTTCTGGGGAACAGCTCTGGTCTCCAAACAGTAGGCAGAGCATGGCTTAGAACCTTCCAGGGCTTCCCATCACACTCGGCATCCATCCCTGGCCTATGAGCCCTAATGACCTGCCCCCCGTATGCTTCCACGCTGCCTTTTCGTCATTGGGTTCCATCCACGTCACCTCACACCCAGCCAGTGTGCACCAGCTCAGGCTGGTGCGCTCTATTCCCCCACCTAGGACGCTCTTCCTGGCTCACCCCGGGCTCCCTCAGGTGTCCACTCAAACATGATTGCATGAAGCTGTCCCTGGACCCCGTTTGTAAGATAAGCTGTCCCCCCAGCCCCCTAACCCACCATTCCCCTCCTTTTGCCTGGCTATGAGTTCTCCCACGTCCCCATCTCCACCTGACAATTGAGGTGTCCATTTGTTCCTCTCCCCTCACCACACACAAGACCTGGGTGTGCGAGGGCTTTGTCTGCCACATGTGCTGCTAGGTCCCAGT
The DNA here is from genome assembly GCA_023783475.1 of Daubentonia madagascariensis. Lineage (NCBI taxonomy): Eukaryota > Metazoa > Chordata > Mammalia > Primates > Daubentoniidae > Daubentonia > Daubentonia madagascariensis. Next base: position 276,141 of record JAKFHU010000722.1, read on the forward strand.
GTCCCCACAGCGCCTGGCGTGTGAGAGATGCTCAATGCATGTTAGTTGTAATTAACTACATACTAAGTAACTGGAATGTAAGAATCCACTTGGAAAGCAGGGATGTATCGATCAAGGCTGTCGCTAGAAGGAAACTACCGCATTAACCCCTAGCTCGCACAAGGACTCTGTCCGCTTTTGCCACGGAGTCAAGCATCTTTCCACTTCACAGCCCACCTCAGATGGGCTCTGGGGGTCCCTCCCGCCGTTGTGTCTCCCCATCACCCCTCTTCTTCTCCTGGTGTCGAGCTGACCCTAGCAGAACCCGGCAGGGTGAGGACCTTCCTCCCGAGGGAGCCGCGGTCCTCTGTGGTCCTCTGCCGGCCTCCCTGCAGCCTGTCAGGTCAAAGCCTCGCCTGCCCAAGAGAGGGGCAAGAGGGAGAGAGTTTGGGGGCAAGAGGGACAAAACTCCATTCTGCCGAAGGGTGAGTGTGCGGGACGGTTCTCCGGGTGGCCTTGGGCTGACACGGTCCTCCCCTTCCTTGGCTGCAGTTCTCGGGAACAACTGGGATGCGCTGGGCGTGCGACATTGGGACAGGGAGGAGCGCTGGAAACAGGCGGGCTCCATCCAGGACGCCTTCCGGGCTTCGGGCATAAAACTCAGGGTGGGCTGCCTTGGGAGACCCTCAGCTGCAGTGCAAGTGGGGCGCTTTTGGATGGGACTCCATTCGCTCCCCTCCCCCGGCTTTTCTGAGCCTGGGAGCCTGGCTCGTGGGGAGGCCTGGGCTCCTGCCGCCCCACGGGGCTGTCTGTCGCAGAGAACCCGCCTCCTGCGACTCGTGTTAGAGGGTGTTCCTTCTGTCTCACCGCGCTCGGGCAGGCGGGTCACCAGTGCACAGTGAACCCGCTCCCCAGAGCGCTGCTCGAAAGGCCTTTGCAGGGGTAAGGGTTCCCCTCACCAGGGGCATGAGTGGCTTCTCTGGCTTGAAGTCTGAAGAGCAGGTCCCTCTCCCGCCTCCCACTGGGGTCACCTTTCTGAGCATCCTCCATTGTCTGGTGCCCACTCGCGGGCCCTGACCCCAGAGGGCACTGTGGGCATTGTCCACAGGACCATTCAGGGTTCCAGGGCCAGACCAAGGGCAGAAGTGGGAAGCCTGCCCTACCGTCATCAGGAAACCAGGGTAGCGTCTCTCGAGGCTGTGGGGCCCAGGTGGAGGTCACTGCGCTCCCTGTGCAGCTCTGTGTTTGTGGGGCAGGGTCTTGCCACACCCAGCCTGGCGTATCCATCTATGTGCTGTGCCCCAAGCCAGCCCTTCCTCCAGTCGGAGTCTGGGTGCCATGATCGCCAGACCTCCCCGAGCCCCTTTGCCTCCCCTGCCACTGCTCTTCATTGAGACAGCTTGTGCAAGAGGAGCTTCCAAAGGAAGGAGGTGCCCATCCCTCTGCCTCCCAGGGCATCCTGGGCTCCTGTACAGATTTGCCCACTCCCTGCCTGACATCTTTGTTTTTTCTTTTAAATGGAGTATAATTTACATGAAATAGAACGCACAGATCTTAAAAGTTTGATGATATGAGTTTGGACAAATAAATCCACCTGCATAAACTCCACACCAGTCAAGACTCGGGACATCCCATCATCAGTGTTCCCTGTGACCCCCCCCAGCCCCGCCCATCCGTTTCCATAACCGTGGCCTAGTTGGGCCTATTCTAGAGTATCACACACATGGAATCGACAACAGGTGCTCTTGAGATCTGCCCATGCTGTGTTGTGTTCGACAGTGCTTGTTATTGCTGAGCAGTGTTTGACTGTACGTACAGACCTGATTTATTTGTCCACTCACCTGTCTGGAGATCTGGTTCTTTGCTCTTTGTGAATAAAGCTGCTATGAATGTTCTTGGATTAGTCTTTGAGTGGACACATGTTTTCATTTCTATTAGGTATATAGGAGAGGAATTGCCAGTTCATAGTGTAGATATATGATTAATTAAGATATTGCTGAACTCTTTTTCAAAATACTTGTACCATTTTGAGTTTTTGCCAGAAATGTAGAAGAGTTCTGGTTGCTCCACATCCTTGCTGATACTTTATATAGTTGGTCTTTTTAATATTAGCCATTTTAATGAGTGTATAGTGGTATCTCAGGGCAGTTTTAATTTGCATTTCCATGATGACTAATGGTATTGACCACCTTTTCATGTGCTTATTAGCCATTCATATATATTCTATTGTGAAGTGTCTGTTCAAGTCTTGTGCCCGTTTTTAAGAATTGTGTTGCCTATTTTATGATTATTGAAATGAGGGCCATTCTTTGTCAGCTATGTGTATTGCTGTAATTTTTTTCCAGTGTATGTCTTGCCATTTCGTTTTCTGAAGTGTCTTCCTAGTGTCTTTTGTCATGTCTTTTCGGGAATCCCTATGACAGCTCTAGTGGTATCTGTTATGATTATTTAATTTTTATGGTGTTGCCCAGAATTTACTCAATAGTAGACTCCTTGATAGTGGGGCTTTGGCTTCTATTTTTTATGTCTCTTCTTTCCACCCCAAGGGCAGAGCCCAACGCATTCTCCTAATTGATAACATTTTTTGTTTGATGGATTGGCTTTTGTACCAACTCTGTAGCCAAGTTAACAGATCTTTGATCTGTTTCCTATTGAATTATAAGCTGGCTTTGCGTGGGTTTAGGACTGTCCTTCGTAAAGTACATTATTCTAAAGATAATTGGTCCTCAAAAGTTGACACATGTTCCTTTGGTTCCTAAGCCCCACAAGAGGAAGGGTCTTGTCCAACACTGGTCTCCTGTGTCCTGTGCCATGCGGAGTGCATGCCTGGCACACAGTAGGTACCTGTTAGATGTCCTGTGGATGCAATGAGTGAATATGTTCTAGGAGCAGCTGTGTGTTGTCCTCCTGAGACTAAAGGAAAGACTCACAGTCAGGCCATAACATGGTTAACAGAGTGTAATATTATTTTTGAAATTTGCTTGTTGAAGGGAAGCACCTAAGAGAGAGAAAGAGAGAGAAATTGCTATGTTCCTGTTTTTCAGTGTCTTGGGTTTAATCTACTTCTTGTCTTTGATTAGAAATCAAGCATTTCCTCATGTGTCTTTGATCTTCCCCAGTTATCTTTTGAAATGATTTTTGAATACTTAGGGTTTCTGGGGTTTTAGGCAAGACATTTGCAGATGTTCATTCCTGTTCCTACAATGTTCACTTGAAAGAATATAATTATTCATAATAAGATCTAATTAGTCCTCTAAAATCAATCTTCAGTGTCCCCCATAAATCCACCACTTCCATACTTTAAACTAGAGCCATTTATTTTTCAAGAAAGGGGTCAGAGTGTGTGCTAATTTGATTTATGGTGCTGTGTGAATTATGTAAAAAAAAGCTGGATTTCCATGTTTCCAGTGATGTAAACGACAGCGTGATGCCTCAGATTATTTCTAATGGGTCTCAGTGATGGATGAAGCTCTGTCCTTGACTCTGACATTTATAGTAGCATAATTGCCATCTAATAAATATGTACCTGAGAGTGGCGAGCAGAATATGGAGCAGAAGGGCAAAGCCGTCCCCGGATCCCTATGGCATCTCTCCCACTGAACTCTGCGGGAGGACCACTCCAGAGGTGGAGCTTGGACCCTTCCAGGCCAGTCGACCCCAGACGGAGTAGAGACAACATCAAACCCCGAGGCTTTCGGAGCCTCCCATTAGCTTGGTTGCCTTTCCAAGCAGAACGCACCTGACGGTGGGGAGAGGTGCCTGCCAAGGGGCCTGGCTTGCCACAGTGGGCAGCGCCTCTCCGCGTGCAGCCTTCGGTGGCTACTTGTCGTCCGTGTGTACTTTCCTGTCTGCGTCTGTCTGGCTGCCTCTTGGGACGGCCCCGCATCATTCCACTTCTAAGCAGGACCTTAAATAGCTTTCCAAGGAAGATGATAACAACCTGCTTCAGTAGCCACTCATTATGTTTATTAAGTGTTAGTGGCGAGGAGGGGCCTTTGCAGCTGTGGCGGGCAGGAGGAGAATTTGTCCTGCCCAAACTTAAAGTTTTGGGGTCCCACAGGGTCAGGGGCACTGGGGGTGTCCAGGCCAGCTAGGTGGCTAGGAAGCTGCAGCTTGCCCACGTGGAGGCCACGAGGCCCGTCCTGCCCCACGGCACCCGTGGCGCCACCGTCCCTGGCAGGCGGGAGCAGTCAGGAAAAGCCCACCCACATTTAGGCTGAGAAGCGTCCAGCTGCGGCCCCTCACTCTGTGGGACAAATGACCAGCCACCCTCTGGCTGCTGAGCTGCAGTGTGAAGAGGGCTGGGGGCATCTGATGTGAAGCGGGGTGTGAAAACCCCACACTCTTATTGTAGTTTCTGCCAAGGTGCCCCGCCAGCTGCCCACTGCAGTGCAGGGACTTACCCCTAAAATGATGCCCGGCCGCCCTTAGGAACGGCTGTGGTCTGAGCCCTCCCTCCCTGAGATATTTACAGGCTGCTGGACTGCAAAGAGAAGATTATGCAGCCCCTGAGGCATTTGTATACATGTGGCACCTACTTAAAAATTTAGTCCCCATCTGACCCCAGGCCTCACCTCACCATTTTTGTGACTTGGTTTATTAAACAATGACGGCCGACCTGTCAGAAAGGGACGGGAAGGACCGTTCTTACAGACTGGGCATCACGATGCCCACTTCAGGCCTCTGACGGTCAGAGGGTGGAGTTGATTGGGGTGCCTGGGGGAGGGGGGAAGAGCCAAGCAATCTCCAAGGCAGGGCTCTGGAGGGCGGAAGGGGGACCCCACAGAAAGCCAATGGGGGCAGCAAGTGAGGGCAGGGGCCTGGGAAAGTGGGGTCTCGTTTGGGGTCCCTGTCGCCTCTGCTGCCAGTGTGGTGTGCACGGACAGCGGGGAGGCAGAACTAGCTCTCGCAGGTGGGGGTGGAGGAGGCAGGCAGGACACAGGCTGGCGAGCACCGTTGTGGAGGGAGGAGAGAGTAAGGAGGTGCACCGCTGGGGATGAGGGACCTGCCACTTCCTGGGGTGGGGAAGGGGAGGTAGAAGACCCTCACCCACAGTTTGGGGCTGCTGGAAACTTTGGTCAAGGTGTAGTTTAGGAAACAGAGGCCACTTAACTGTTCCAAGGAACCAGGAGTCCACAGCATCACTGGATGGCCCGGAGAAGGGTGAGTTGGGTGTCCCCCTTAAACCATCACTGTCAGGGTCAGATGGCACCGCTGCTGCCAACCCAAGCCACCACCATGTCTCCCCGGAGCTGCGGGACCTCTGCCCTTGTGGGTACCCACACCTGCAGAAGGCAGGCTGACCTGAGCTGTGCCCAGAGCACTGGACGTGGCAGAGCCTAGATGCAGTCATGGCCCCAGGCCAGCAGTGTAGGGAAAGGGGTTCCGGACTGGAGCCACTGCTCCTGAGACCGTCATGGCACAGGTAGCATTCTGCTGCCCGCAGGCCTGAGTGTGGCACTGTGTCTGGCCCTGGCTGTTAAGACTGGCCAGGGCCCTCAGGCTCCCAGATCCTCCTTCCCAGACTGCTTCTTGACCTCTGGAGCCCCCCAGCTCACAAGGACCGACTTCCAGCCTGGACTTAAACATTGGATAGTGTGTCTCTTTGAGGCTGAGTGAATCCTTAGGACATTTTGCAGTCACAGCTGATTGACAATGGAGAATTTAATACATGTATTTAGAAACTGAAAATGCAGAAACATGAGCAACTGAGCTCTTGTAACTGAATGCACATGTCTCCTGGACTCAGTCTCCTGGAGCCCTTCCTCTAGCTCCAGGATGGGTTGGTTACGTGTTGCACGAATGTGCCTTTGGAACAAACGAAAAATGGAACTGAACGGTGACTGAACTCCCACACACGTGCCCTGATTTCCCGTTTTACTACACAGGGAGGGGAGAGAATTGGGACCAGCAGAGCTGCCTTTTCCCTCCACCTCCCCACCCCTGCTTGTGTCTCTCCATAGCCTTTTGAGAACCTTGTGAATAGATAAGACTCAATTTTCGAAATTATAAAGATCTAGTAAAATTAACCTCAGTGCAAAAAAACATAAAATTGGTCTCGTCTTTTGAGTGGAGGCTGCTCTCCCTGTGGTGGCTTCACTGAGCACACATGAGAACCCAAGGGCCAGACAGCAGCTCCTGGATGATCTGTCACCACCCTGGCCTCAGTTTCCCCATGTGTCTCTAGATGATGGTTTTCCCGTTGGGCCTTTATCAACCTGTCACATTTTGTGATTATCCCTGAGATTAAAAATTCATTTATAAAAGTAACACATGTATCTATATCCAGAGTTAATTCACATGCTCATTATAGAAAATTTTGAAAAGGCCAAAAAAGTGGAAAGAGATCATTCATAGTCAGTGCCCCAAGGAAGTCATTGTTGATATTTTTAGGTTAGAGGAAGTCCTCCTAGTAACACAGCTTTTCAGACTTGTTCCATTTCTGTGAAGAACTAGGTATAAAGAAACTATTTGTCCTCTGTTCAAATAACAGAGGCTTTATATATATATGTATTTTTTTTTTCCAGGGCAGACTTTCTTTGTGACAGTTGTTTCCAGCCTTCACAGACACGCTGACGCCTCCCCATCAGCCTCCCCAGGGTCCATCGCTTTCTTGCTGTTTTTGCAGAGCTAGAATACTCAGCGGCCCTTCAAGCTGTTGCCTTGGAACCTCAATCCAAGGGAATGAGGAGGAAAGACACCGGGCCGTCAGTCACCATCAGATGCCCTGCCTGATCTGGGGTCTTATTATTTCTTTTGTGTTTTAAAAATTTCCCTGGAGCTCTAGGGGTATTGTTGAGGTTCCATTTGCTTTAAGACTGTGAAAGTGGAGAACTACAGCTAGTGATCTTAGAGACCACCAATCCCACGGCCTCACGTCCCAGATGTGGATACTAAGGCCTGCCGGGGGGGTGGCCCAGGTCCCGGGTCTCGGGAATCCAGCCCGGCCTCCCCAGCCGGGATCAGTCCTCTGGGCTTTGCACAGCACCACCTTGGTACTTGGCTGACAGCGAGGCAAGCCTTGAGCCAGGCTTTCCAGGGTGCCCATGTCCCCCTTGAGGTCTATTAATGGAGGGACTATAGGATGTGAATGTCTTAGATCACAGGAGACTATTCTTTTCAGGCACCTGCTATGGCCCAAGGTTCAAGAAGTCCTGGGCATTGTGCAATGTAGGTTGATCCTTGGCGAGTGTGTGTGTGTCCTTGTGCACACACACACCTGTGCACACACAGATTACCAAGCTTAGGCTAAATTCCCTCTGGGAGCAAGATTTCTGGGAAATTTTAGGTATGTTTGTAAAAACATACTGTAAGGGAAAGCCAAGCAGCTCATTCCACACAGGAAGGATTTCCTTGATGTCTTCTATCCTTGTTGGTCCCCTCACCGCCAGGGTCGTCTTGCTCATCTCTGTTAGGTCTGCATGTGCTTGTTGGCTGGGTTTGCGAGCAGCCCACGTGCAGCAAGCCCTCAGCCCTGCTGGACTTGGAAGGTTTCAGGGCAAGAGTCGGGAGCCTCCAGTGTTTCCCCCAGACCCACACGCCAAAACCATTCACCACATACACTCACACACAGCTGTATTTCAAACACTAGTTGCTATGGTCATGGCTAATAAATGCAATACCAAACACTGTAACTTAAAAACGTTCCTCAGTTCATAGTAGCTTTGGATATTATGAATTTTCTACTAAGGAGTTCCTACAACTCCTATTCTATTGGTGGGCAGAATATACAATTTTGGGCATTAAAAAGTAGTCAGTCTGCATTCTCAAAATGAGGGTGACTGACTTCCCCTCCAGACCCGGCAGTTTATGGCTTGGTGGGCCCTTGGACTTGTCTCCCCTGGTTGACTCAAACAGTTATGCCATCTGGAGCCGTGTCCGCATTCCCGGCAGCGGGGTCAGCTGGCTGTGTGGCTGTTGGGTCAGACACACATCCCTGAGCCCTGAGCCTTCCCCTCCCTTGTTAGGGCCCAGAACGCCCCAGCCCCACCGTCGTGCCCACACTCTCTGAACCCAGGTTCCTGGCCTGTTGGGCAGGTGGCGTGGCCAGTCAGGGCCAGGTGGGGGACCCTTGGCCTTTCTCAGTCTGTTCCTTTCCCTCCCCAGAGGGAGGAGCAAAGCCCCCCATGCACACAGTCTGCTCTGGTAAAGCTGTGACGTGGGAAAATGTATTTTCAGCTCTCACTGTCCACCCTGACCCTCTCCTCCAAGACCTGAGGCGCAGGTGAGATAAGGAAACACATCACTCTTCCTGCTGTCCCAGTCACAGAGCTTTAAGCCAAGGGCATTCACTTGTAGCAGCCAAATTTCCAGCATCCGTGACAGAGGGAATGGGGTGGAGTGGGTGCGTTCTGGGAGGCAACATGTTCTGGATCCCTAAACCAGACCCCACTGGAGGGACCTCTTCCACCAGTTTGTGAGGCCGCCCCTAATTGCACATGTGGTATAATGCACACTCTTATGTGCAGATCAGGGTGAAGTTTTCTGTATGCATTTACCCAGGTCATCACCACTTAGCTCAAACTAGATTTCCACATCCTGGAAAGTCCCCTGATACCGCCTCCCACCCCCACAGCGCCTACTCAGCTGGACGTATTTTTCCCATTTACAGATGAGGAGGCCAAAGCTTGGAGAAGGCAGGACGTTAGGTCTGGGCCCGAGGGCCCAGCCTCACACTGTCCTCCCTGAGAGCAAGTCCTCACTTCCAGGGCCCTCTCCCATGCGACTGAGCACAGTGCAAGACTTCTCCAGAGTCCCAGGGAATGAGAATCCAGATGCTTCTGAATCCCGGGGTGCTGGGATGGTGCGGGGGTGGAGGGTGTTGGCAGCCTCTTGCCTTCATCTGCTTCAGGGCGACCACCTGTGCAGACAGAGCTGCTGCCAGCCACGGGCAGCCCACCCACCCTTTGCTGCCCTTGTGCCAGGCTGTGCACTGAGCAGAGTGAGGGCTGCAGAGCGGCCTGGAGAGCTGGGGCCTGTGGTCTCAGGACAGGAGCCACCTCCCTGGCATCCTTCCTCCTTGCTCTGCAGTCCCCTCCTCCTTTCGTCCACCTGCCTGAGGATGGAGCTCCCCACTTGCCAACCTGAGGCCCTACGCGCCTTGTGTCTTTCCCCTGGGGCCACGCTGCCACATCCCTCCCCTCTGCCTTGTGCCTGTTGGGTCCCTGGGCTCTGTGTGAGGGCTGGACGTCTTCCAACTGTGCTTGTATGTCCCCAGGGGCTGGGAAGGGGGAGCGTGAGCCACCCACTCCCTGAGCTTTTGATCTTGCTTCAAATTACAGGTGGAACCTTTGAGGATTTCCCAGCTCCCTCTCTCACCAAAAGCCTGTGCCCAGGTTTTCCTTCCCTTCTTTAGGAGCCCTGGGACAGCTTGGCACGGTGGGGTCCACACTGCAAAGCCTGCCTTGCCGTGGCCTCTCCTTCAGCCAGCACGAAGCTTAGGAAATGAGCGCGTGGAAGGTGAATATGGCAGGGGCCTGCACATCACAGCTGGCCCCCCAGAAACACCTGCTGCCTGCGATCTCCATGTGCACAAGGGAGAAAAATCCCAAATGCTCTTGTGCAATAATTAGTTACAGAATTGGCTTATGAACAAATAGCTTGAACTTTCCTGCAGGCACCTGGGTACACACACACACGCACACACAGGAGGTATAGATACCTGCACGTGTACATTCCTAACTGATTTTCTTCCTTAAATGGAGGTGTAATTTATAACAAATCATGTCTAGTTAGTGGCTTGAGTCAGGGCAGGCTGGCCAAAGGGGTAACTGCAAATAACAGAAAAAACCGCACAGCACCTTTAATAAATAGATTTTCCCCTCACATAATGCCGAACCGTGGCTGTGTTTCAGCAACCGTTGGTGACTGTAGTTCTGTGGGGCTTATCCCCCGGTTGCTGCTGGGTCAGGCCCAGCCATCAGATCCCTTCAGCGTGGCTGGGTTGGATTCCAGGCTGCACTGAGCTTGTGAGAGAAGAGAGACCGTGAGTGTGCAGTGCCAAGAACCGTGTTTATTAGCATCATCTCACGGAGTGCTATGGTAACTCTGTGAGGCGGGCACTAATGTTACTCCCATCTTAGACATGAAGAAAGTGAAGTGTAGAGACCAAGTGTAGAGAACTAGTAAATGGCAGAGCTTAGATTTGAGCCTAATTTTCTCAGTGAAAAGTCTTTACCTGTAAATGTGAACTGAGCCTTCACACAAGTAGAGAGTTAAGTGTGCTCATATGGAAATACAGAGAAAGTACTATGGTAGTTCTTCCAAAAGTGAAAGATTCCTCTGTTTAAAAAGTAGGTTTTTAAACAGATAACTTGAGCTAATTGAAATTAATCTTCTTTTCTGAGCACAACCGTCTGGCATGTTAGACATCCGTGTGGGTGGCAGTGATGGATAAATGTACCCACAGAAACAAGGTCATTGAAATGCAGGCCTCTGGCAATGTGCCTGGGGCTCTGTATTGATCCAGAGCTCTCTGACACTTTTTAATCAATAATTTGAAGGAAGACATAGACAAGGTGATTTAGAAATTACAGAGAGCACAAACCTGGGAGGACTAGCCTCTGAGCTGGATAATAAAATAAAAGTTTCACAAGATTTTGGCAGGTGGGAGCTTGGGACTTAGCTAAAATGGAATGTAATGGGGACTCGTATAGCGTCTGACACTTAGACTCAAGAAGTGAACTTGAGAGGTGCGGGTTTGGGAGTCCGGGCTTACCATGAAGCCATGTGCGAAGGGCGTGGCTCACCGCCACAAACCAAACGAGCAGATATTTTTGGTCTGGCTTCCAACGAAGCCAACATCAGGCGGCGTTCTAGTGAAAGCCTGTGTTCCTCGCCACGTGTGCTCTCTGGAGTCTCTGGTGCTGTAGCTCATGGTCAGCCAGTGCTTTGACTAAGATTTCCACCAATGCTGTATTTAAGTCCCTTTTTTCTTGATTCAGCATTTGCTTGCTTGCTGTAAACCTTGGAGTATTTTCCAGAGTTCCACGAAGTTGGTTCTGACAGCTTTGCTCACCTGCGTGCAGCTGTCTCTGCGGAGGACGCGCCCTGGGGGCTGCCCACGCCACAGCATTGCTGGCCTCACCCGGATCCCGCAACATCCGCTGCGGAGCGTGGGAGGCAGCCCCGCCTTCAGCGCGGCCAGGCGCTCCTGCCGCACCCGTTCGGCTCCAAGCGCCAGGGCCCGACGGGAGGTGAGCAGGCTGGCGAAGGGCCAGGAACTGGCGGTGCTCGGCCTGGAAAAGAGGAGGCCCGGTGTAGGGTGCTGGCTGTTTAAAAACCTGACACTCTGAGACCTGAGAGCGCCAAAGAGGAAAGTAGGACCCGCGCGGGAAGTCTCAGAGATGCCGGTTCGGGCCCCACGTCGGGAAGGGACGAGCCTTGGGAGGGGTGCCGGCCTCTGCGTCTCGGAGCCGTCCGAGCAGGCCGCCCGCCTCCCGCCCCGCACGCTGCCCGGGACTCCTGCAGGCCGCACCGTCGGGTGCCGGGGCTCCTGGCCATCCCGAGATGCCGGCGCTTCTGCCCACGCTCGTCTTCAGCTTCCGTCGCTGGCTCTTGCCGATTCTTCCCTATGAAGACCGTCCCGTTCAGCCTCCTCTCCCTGCACCCCCACCGCTCCCCAGCGGACCGCAGAAACAGCGCCAACCCCGCCGCCACCGTCTGCCCTGCCCGCCCTCCCGGAGTCACGGGGTTGCGCCCTAAACGCCAGCCTCCTCGGGCCTCTCTCCTGCCCAGAGAAGCCAGTTGCTTCCTGATGCGAACGAGCCGATTCTGATCCATTTGCAACTTGCCCCAGGTGCCCTTCCAGACCCGGCCCGTGTCCCACCCCTCCTGCGCTGCCTCCCAGTCCCGGGGAGGTCATCGTGCCGCATCTGGCCATCTCCTTAACTCGGGGGTGGGGTGCCGGGGGCAGGAGGCTGTGCCCAGGACAGAAGGAGATGACGTCAGAGCTGAGCCTCAGAGGACGGAGGGTCACCAGGTGCACAAGGGAAAGGGGGGAGGGCAGCCCCAAAGGTTCTGAGATCCTCCACGATGAGACTTTTCTGGGCTCGGAGATGAGCAGGGTGCTCGGACAATAATGTTATTTCCTTTCAACATACTAATGTTCTGTCTTCTCCAAAGTGCTCAAGATAAGGCATAGAAAACCATATGTTTTTTCCTGGGGCATAGCCTCTGAACTTCTCAGCAGAACACAACATATAGCAGAGAGGCAAAAGAAGAAGGAATACAGAAAGAAAAAAATAAAATAAGGCCTGACGTTACAAAGAAAGAACACAAAGGTCACGGGAGAGGCCGACCTGGGGGGCCCATTTGGCGAAGGACGCACAGTGAGGACACAGGTGCTCGTGACTGGTGCTTTCTGGGGGGAAAGCCACCGCTATAAGGGTTAGAAAAGTCAGCCAATCTTGCCCTGCTGTATATAATTACCTTTCCATCTATTTATAAAGCCTCGAGGAATTAAAGCAAGTGTTCATCCTAAAACACCACGGGCAGCAACGTCCCCAAAGCTCAGCCAGAGCACAGCCTCTCCCTGCGCTGTCCAAGTCCCGCCTCTGCTGGGAGTGACCTTCACAGGGAGGAGGCAGAGGCCATCTGCCAGGTCCCAGCGACCCGGTCAAGTCCCTCCACCATCCTATCTTGAAGTCTTCATCTGTAAAGTGGGGATGTGACTGTGTCTGTCCTAAGGGTGTTAGGAAGGCCACGCGAGTTATATGCAAACTCTCGGAATATCTAACAGACGTCGCCAGCTTACCATGAATTAAACTGGATGCCTCTCCTTCTCCCCAAATCCCCCCTCTCCCGGCTGTGCAATCCTTCACCTGCTCAGGAGTCAAACTGCGTCCCTCTCTTCCTCTCACACCCGTATTTAATCCATCAGCAAATTCTGTTGGCTCCAGCCTCGAGATACACCCAGAAGCCACCCTATTCCTCACCCCTGTCACCACCACTCTGCTTTGACCCCAACAGTCCTGGCCCCCTTCCTCCCTCCGGCCACACGGCTCGGGCTGCTCCACGAAGACACTGGGCTTGCTGCTGCTTTGGGGCTTTGCACTTGCTCCTCCTCCTCCTAGAACGCTGAGTCCCAGACACCTGCCTGCTCACACGCTCTCCTGCAAGCCGTGCTCCAAGGCTACCTCCCCAGTAAGGCCACCCTGACCATTGCCACCCCCACCACCCACTTACTGGCTACCCCACTTCCCTGGGTTACTTTTACCCACCGTGCGTATTCGCCTCTAATACACCACACCACTGACTTTTTCGTTTTTTTGCTCTTCTGTTCTTTCCTCCAGTATAGCCATTCTCAACCATGGGACGTCAGTGTCTGGAGACGTTTTGGGTGGCCATGACTGGGGGTGGGTGCTCCAGGCAACTGGTGGGCACAGGCAGGGTGCACAGGAGAGTGTCCTGCAAACTCTTCCCCAAAGACTCCCCCCCATGAGGTGTCCACAGAGCCCAGGTTGAAAAACCTGATCTGGGTCGTGAGCCCCACACAGGCAAGGGCTACTTTCCCCATATGGTCACTGCTGTATTTCCAGCACCCAGAACAGGGCTGGGTGTCACAGACGCTCAGTAAATGTTGAACAGAGACTGGCACATACTCAGCACAGGTACATATTGGTGGTTATTATTATTATTTTCTATGGGTTTGTGTAGTTTCTGTGCCTCAGGTTTTCAGAAAGGCCTCTGCCCTTCTCCTGGGCATGTGGGAAGAGTGAGAAGAAAGTCGGACGTGCAGTTGGAGACCTCTGTCTGAGCCCCAGGTTGCCTACTATGAGCTGTGTAGCTCTGGGCAACTCACTTAACCTCTCTGAGATTTTGTTTTCTTATTTGCTAAATTAGAATAAAACTTATTTTCCTTTTTATCTGGTAAGCTGACAGGATGAACAAATAAGATAGATAATATGTCAAAATGCTTGTAAGCACTAAATACCTTTCAGTTATTGTCATTATGTGGTGCTTCCTGCAAAATGGAAAAACCAGTTGATTTTACCACAGCCGACAACCTTACGTTGGTTATGGGCAGCCTATTATTCATGAGCTCAGTGGGTTTCCATTCTGCCCATATGGTATTCCTCCCTTAGACAGGTATCTCGAGGGAGGAAAAGGAGCAGGGAGCCCTTTAAAATACACTGCACATGTCACATATATTTCACTGAGCAGCTTTTGCATATACAATTCAGACAACATGCTCAAAATAGTATTAATAAATTTTCTATCTTGAGTAATGCTTCTCAGATACACAATAAGGGAAAACGATTAAAGAAACACCCAATAAAAGGGGAGTCATAAAAAGAGGGGGTTGTGAATCAAGGGTGCGGACTTCTAGCCATTCCTGAGGCTGCCTTTGAGTGCAAGGACCCCAGATGTTTGATTTGGACATGTGGGCTCTTGCACGTGATCGTGTTCTTACGAGTGAGACATCAAAAGGCACATGGCCATAGCTGCAGTCATCTTGGCAAACGTGTGCCTTGGAGAGCAGAAATGGTCACCATACGTGTCCTTCATCATTCACGCAGCTGTTAGGAGCGAAGCCCCAGGGAGTGCACACCCCCCTGGAAATGAGCGGCCTCTCCTCACAGATCACCAAAGGGCCTTGGCATGGGATTGACCCGAAAGAGCTGTGGGCGTGCCATGCACATGCACTGCTTTCTCCAAAGCAGGTCATATTTCACCTTTTGGCTCATGGGGTTTAACCTTTTTTAGAGGCTCTTTGAGACGTTGTTAACAAACGAATGTCAATGCTATTTACCCAGCAACAAAATTCACATTTTTTTCCTTGTTCTTCTTTTTGTATGGTCTTCAATCCAAATTAGTTTACCTTGACATCAGTTCCTTCTTTTCGTTAATTCACAATTTTTATCAAATTTTAATGTGCTGGGCAATGTTCTAAGTCCCAAGAATTAGGGGGAAACCAACAGACAAGTACCCTGCCCTCATAAAGTTTATAATCTAGAGACGTCAAACTATAAGCAAATGAATACACAATATTTTTTTCAGGATGCAATGAATGTTCCCCAGGGAAGAGGTCATGACGCGATAGAGCTTCTTTCCCTCTCAGAGCAGTGCTGTTGGGACGGGCCACTGAGAAAAGCCGCGTGCCCAAAGGGTCTGAGGCGGGAGCGAGCGAGCAGAAAGTGTGCCACATTCCGGGCAAGCGGGGAGTAGGAAGAGTTGGGCTTGAGGGCCGACCACTCATCGAAGCAGCTGCGCTGTTGGAGGACTGGATATTTAAGAGGAATGGGAAGTTATCGAAATATTTAGTATCCCCTATTACCTAAGAAAGGGCTCTCTGGCTGCTTTGAGAGAATGGATTACTGAAGAGGGAAAGGTGAAACTGGGGACCAAGTGGCTGTGCACTAGTCAAGCAAGAAGGTGCTAGGCCAGCGGTGCTGGGGAGACAGGAGCATGGGTTTGAAATATGCTTTGGGGAAGAAAAGTAGGCACTGCTGATGGAATAGACACAAGAAGTAATGGAAATGGTAAACCCAAGGACGTCTCCTGGGTTTTTGGCTTAAAAAACAAGTGTGAACAGAAATATGAAAGAATGGGTGAGGAGGGGCTTGAAGCATGTATACACACACACACACACACACATATGCAGTCAACAATTCTGTCTTGGGTGTGTGGAGTTGAGAAGCCTGTCAGACATCCGAGAGGAGATGTCAGGTTGGCAGTTGGTAAAATCTTGAGTTTCATGGAGAGGTAAGGACCAGAAATGAAGATTTGGGATTCGTGAGTGTGGAGATGGTATTCAGAACCACAAGAGTAGACAAGGTGACCACGAAGACAGTTGGACAGGAGGGCCAGGAGCAAGCACAGGAGCACTTCAGCATTCAGGGGTGGTGGAGGAGGAGATGGCAGAGGTGTCAGGAGGAGGAAAAGCAGAAGAGAGCCATTAACTGCACAGTGACAAGACACAGAGTGGCTGGATGGATTGAAAGCTGAGATCCACTATGTGCTACCTGTAAGAAGTTCACTGTAGACCCAAAACCATGCATAGGCTGAAAGTGAAGAAATGAGGAATAGTATCCGCACGAACGGTGACCGAGGGGAAGCAGGAGTGGCTCACAAGGGCTGTCCAGAAAGTATCCAGCCACGCAATATGTTCTCGTTGTGTTAACAATGGCTGCATACTTTCTGGACAGCCCCCGTATATCAGACAAAATAGACGTTAGGTAAAAAACTGTCTCTAGAGGGAAACAAGGTCATTATATAATGAAAAAAGTGTAACAGAAAGACATAACAATTATAAGTATATATGTACCCAACATCAGAGCACCCAAATATGCAAAACAAATATTGATAGATCTGAAAGGAGAAATTGACAATAATACAATAATAGTAGAAGACTTTAATAATCCACTTTCAATAATGGATAGGACACCCAGACAGAAAATCAATCAAGAAACGGTGAGCAACACTGTAGACCAAAAGAACCTAAGAGACATGTACAGAGCTTTCTACCCGAGAGCAGCAGAACATACAGTCTTCCCGCGTGCACACAGAACTTTCTCCAGAATAGATCATGTTAGGTCAAAAAACAAGTCTTAACAAATTTAAGAAGATCAAAGTCATACCAAATATCTTTTGTAACCACAATGAAATGAATCTAGAAATCAATAACAGAAGTAAAACAGAAAAATTCACAAATACATAGAAACTAAACAACACACTCTTGAACAAACATTGGGTCAAAAAGGAAATCAAAAGGGAATTTTAAAAATATCTCAAAACAATTGAAAATGAAGACACAACATACCAAAACTTATGGAATGCAGCAAAAGCAGTACTGAGAGGGAAGTTTATAGTGATAAATGCTTCCATCAAAAAGAGGAAAGATCTCAGATAAGTAATCTAATGTTACACCTCAAGGAACTAGAGAAAGAACAAACAAAACCTAAAGTTATCAGAAGGAAGAAAATAACAAAGATCAGAGCAGAAATAAATCAAATAGAGAATGGGAAAGCAATAGGGAAAAAAATAACAAAACTAAGAGTTGGGCTTTTAAAAACATAAATAGAATCAACAAGCCCTTAGGTAGACCAAAAAAAAAAAAAAAAAAAAAAAAAGAGAGAGACTTAAATAAACTAAAGTATGTCACAATAAGTGTTCCAGAAGTAAAAAGGAATCGTAAGGGACTATTATGAACAGTTGCTTGCCAACAAATTGGATAATGTAGAAGAAATGGATAAATTCATAGAAACATTCAACCTACCAAAACTGAATCAAGAATAAGTAGAACGTCTGAACAGAACAGTAACACATAAGGAGATTGATGCAGTAATCAAAAACCTCCCAACAACCTCCCAGATGGTTTTGTGGGTGAATTCCACCAAATATTCAAAGAAGAATCAATATCAAGACTCCTTAAACTCTTTCAAAAAATAGGAGAACAGTAAACACTTCCAAACTCATTTTATGAGGCCAGCATCACTCTGATACCAAAAGCAAATACACTATAAGAAAAGAAAACTATAAGCCAATATCTCTGATGAACACAGATGCAAAAATCCTCAATAAAATACCAGCGATCTGAATTAAACAGCACATCAAAAAGTTTGTACACCATGACCAAGTGGGATTTATCCCTGGGATGTATGTTTGGTTCAACTCATGCAAATCAATTAATGTGATGCACCACATGAACAGAAGGGAAGATAAAAGTCACACGACCATCTCAATAGATGCAGAAAGCATTTGACAAAATTCAACATCCATTCATGACAAAAACTCTAAACAAAATAGGTTTAGAAAGAACTTAATAAAGGCCATTTAGGAAAAGCCCATAGCTAACATCATAATGGGGAAAAACTGAAAGATTTTCCTGTAAGATCTAGTATAAGGCAAGGACGCTCAGTCTCACCATATCTATTCAACATATGTACCAGAAGTCCTAGTCAGAGCAGTTTGTTAAGAAAAAGAAATAAAGGCATCCAAATTAAAAAGAAAAAAGTAAAATTGTCTCTGTTTGCAGATAACATGATCCTATATGTAGAAAACCCTAAGGATTCCATTAAAATGTTAGAACTAATAAATAAATTCAACAAATTTGTAGGACACAAAATCAATATACAAAAATCAGTAGCATTTCTTTACACCAACAATGAAATATCTAAAAAGGAAATCAAGAAACAATCCCCTTTATGATAGCATCAAAAAGAATAAAACACTTAGAAATTAATTTAACCAAGGAGGTAAAACAATCATTACATTGAAAACTATAAAACATTGATGAAAGAAATTGAAGAAGACACAAATAAATGGACCAATAGCCCACCCTCATGGATGGGAAGAATTAATATTGTTAAAATGTTCATACTACCCAAAGTGATCTGCAAATTCAACGCAATCCCTATAAAAATTCCAATGGCACTTTTCATAGAAACAGAAAAAGCAATCCTAAAATTCTTACGGAATCACAAAAGACCCTGAATAGCTAAGGCAATCTGGAGAACTAAGAACAAAGTTGGAGGCAAGACACTCCCTGATTTCAAATTATACTACAAAGTTACAGTAATCAAAACAGTATGGTACTGGCATAAAAGCAGACATAGACCAATGTAACAAAATGGAGAGCCCAGAAATGAAGCCACAAATATATAGTCAACTAATTTTCAACAAGGTTGCCAAGAGTACACAATGGGGAAAGGACAGTCTCTTAAACAAATGGTGTTGGGAAAACTGGATATCCACATGCAAAAGAATGAAATTGGGCCTTTATCTTATGCCATATACAAAAATCAACTCAAAATGGATTAGAGGCTTAAACATAAGACCTAAAACCATAAAATTCCTAGAAAAGCTCCTTGGTTTTGGCAATGACTTTTTGGATATGACACCGAAAGCACAGGTAACAAATGCAAAAATGAAAAAGTATTTAATTAAAAAGTTTCTGCACAGCAAAGAATCAATAAAATAAAAAGGCAACCTGTAGAATGGGAAAAATATTTGGAAACTATTTATCCAAATAAGGGAGTAAGATAAAAAATATGTAAGAAACTCATATAACTCAATAACAAAAAACCAAATAACCTGACTTAAAAATGGGCAAAGAACTTGAATAGACATTTTCTAAAGAGGACACACAGAAGGCCAACAGGAATGGGGAAAGTGCTCAACATCACTGTCATCAGGGAAATGCAAATCTAACCTAGAATGAAACATCATCTCACACCTATTAGGGTGGCTTTATCAAAAAGACAAGAAATAACAAGTGTTGATGAGAATGTGGAGCAAAGGGGACCCTTATACACTGTTGGTGGGAATGTAAATTGGTGCAGCCATTATGGAAAACAGTGTGGAGGTTCCTCAGAACATTAGAAATAAAACTACCATACGATCCAGCAATGCCTGTCCTAGATATATATCCAAAGACATGAGCTCAGTATCTCAAGGAGATGTCTGCAGTCCCGTGTTCATTGCAGCACTATTCACAATAGCCGAGGCGTGGAATCAACCTGTGTGTCCACTGATAGATGAATGGATAAAGGAGTTTGTTGTGTGTATGTGTGTGTATATATAAATTTGGGGTGTGTATATATATAATCAAATATTATTCAACCTAAAAAACAGAAGGAAATCCTGCTATTTGCAACAGCATGGTTGGAGCTGGAGGACATTATTTTAAGTGAAATAAGCCAGACACAGAAAGACAAATACTGCATGATCTCACTTGCACATGGAATCTAAAAATGTTGAATTCACAGAAGCATAGAGTAGAATAGCAGTTACCAGGGGCAGGGGTGAAAGCAGTCACGGTCCTGCAGCACGTGGTGTGAGGCCCTGAGGGCCGCCCGCTGCTCTTCTGTGGCCTGGTGGCAGGGTCGGTTCTCCAGCGTCGACAGGGGTGCGGTGGGGGAAATGGGGAGATGTTGGTCCAAGGGTACAACGTTTCAGTTATGTAGGATGGATAAATTCTAGAGATCTAACATAAAGCATGGGGACTATAGTTAATAATTCAGTATTGCACACTTAAAATTTGCTAAGAGAATAGATCTTTAAGTATTTTCATGACCCACAAAAAGATAACTATGAGAAGAGATGGACAGTTAATTAGCTCTACTGTGGTCATCAGGTCGCAATGTAGATGTACATCAAAACACTATGCTGTTTACCTTAAATATATACCATTTCAATAAAAATATTTAGAAAACAAACAACAAGGTCCTGGTTTGGGCTCAGGGTGACCCAGCCCGATGGCACAGGTGGCTCCATCTGGTCCCAGCCACCAGAGGGGACTTAGAAAATTTCAAGGAAGCTGCTCCGAAGCATGGAGTCTGGGGTAGGGGTTGTGCCTGTCCTGGTTTAAGGGCACTGCCCTCTGGGGAGGAGGATCTGAAGAAGGCATCGTGGAAGTGACAATGGTATTGGACAATCATCATTTGCCAGTGTCTCTGAATATTCTCACTTCATTTTGATAATTCTCCACATTCTGAGTCCTGCCTTCCCAAGGAGGAAGCCAGAGTCTTGCAACTGCGGCCGCTCTGCAGCCATGGGGCAATGACGTGACTCAGTTCTGATGGTGAGACACAGGCTTAGACTCGGCTGTGGCCTTAGGTTCAGAAATGAGCCACATGAGGAGGGGGCAGCAGGTAGGAAATCAGCCTCCTGGTGAGGCCTGGGCTCTGGAGCCAGCGACCACAGGTGGGTTCCTTCCCTCTGGGCTCATCAGCTGTGGGACGGGGTGCTAACAGCCGGCCCCACTGGGCTCTGAGCCCGAGCTGACCTCACGGGGAAAGCACTCACGGCCCCGCAGGGCACATGGTGAGAGGCCCCTGGGGGCCGCCCACTGGTTCTGTTCTTCTGCACCCTGTTGGCAGAGTGTCAGTTCTCCCCCACCAACAGGGCAGAGCCTCTTCTTGGCTGTGTAACTTCATAATCTGTGTCTCTGACCCTCCTGGAGATTCCTGAGCAGTGTGAAACACTTTAATAAGTTGCTTTTCTGCATAGCTTCCCCAGAGTGGATTCTCCTGTTTGCTACTAAAACAAACGTGACATGACACCATGCGAAGTGGTCCTTGAGGATGCTGGCTCTGCCAAGTGGACGCTGAGGGCTGACTGAGGTGAGAGGCCCTCACCAGGAGCCAAGGCACTGGGTGTGAGACACCTGGCACGTTTGCAGGGTAACCATCGTGTATCAGCTGAGCGGGGGCCTTTCCGAGAGTGAAAGGGGCACTGTTCACAGCTGCTGTGGGGCGACCAGCTAACCCTGGACTGTCCCCAGCAGACGATGGTGAAGGGCCTGCCTCTGTGTCTGGAGCAGGGTGAGTTGTCCAGTGGGACTTTGTGGCCCTGAGGACAGCGGTCCAGCTGCACAGAGGACTTAGTGACCATTTCATAGGGAAGAAAGAACAGACTTACTTCTCACCTCCTGCGTCCCACAGCTCACATCTAGCAAGATTTTTGTTAGCAATATTCTGTATTGGGTGTGTCTTCAGGAGCTTCAGTCCCTGAGAATTTTATCAAAATATCCCTTTCCAACACATAGAGTTTTTCCCCAGAGAGCAGTTCTCATGCAGCTGTGAAGAAAATCTCCCCACATCCTCCTACCAGGGCAGGCAGAGCTTGGCAAAGCAGTGGAGAGGATGGGCACGCTCGGGTGTGACCAGACTGTAAAGACTGTGCGTGCAGGGTAGGGAGCCAGGGCTGTACAAATCCTGTCACCGTACTTCTATTTTCATGGAAGGAAGGGAGACAGGAAGCAGGGAGACCACTGAGCAGGCCTTTGTATCAGGACAAGAAAGAGTCAAGGAACACCTGAGTGGGATCAGAAGCCATTTCAGAAACACAGTTACAAAGATTTATGAATTGGAATTGGGAATAGTAGGAGTCAAAGAAGATTTAGACACTTCGCACCCATTAGGATGGCTACTATGAAAAAAACAAAGCAGAAGGTAACAAGTGTTAGCAGGATGTGGATAAACTGGAGCCCTTGTGCACTGCTGGTGGAAATGTAAAATGGTTCTGCTGCTGTGGAAAAGAGTGTGGCAGTTCCTCGAAAAGTTAAAAGTATAATAACCATATGATTCAGCAATTGACTTCTAGGTATATATGCAAAAGAACCAAAAGCAGGGACTCAAACAGACACTTGCACACCCATGTTCACAGCAACATTATTCACAATAGGCAAAAGGAAGCAACACAAGTGTCCACCAGTGGATGAATGGATTACAAAATCTGGACTAACCATACAATGGAATATTATTCAGCCTTAAAAAGGAAGGAAATTCTGACACATGCTACAGCATGGATGAGCCTTCAGGACATTAAGCTAAAGAAAATAAGCCAGACACAAAAAGGCAGCTACTGTATGGTTCCACTTTGAGAGGCACTCAGAGTTGTCAGGTCCACAGAGACAGAAAGTGGAATGGGGGTGGCCAGGGGCTGGGGAGGGGAGAACGGGGAGTTAGTGTTCAGTGGGGACAGCGGTTGTTCTGGAAGATCACAAGATTTCTGGAGACAGGTGGTGGTGGTGGTTGCACAGCAATGTGAATGTACTTAACGCCACGGAACTCTATGCTCAAAAATGGTTAGGATGGCAAATTTTATGTTATGTGTATTTTGCTACAATTAACAAAAAAGATGATTTGGAAACTTTCTACTTGGGTGACTGAGCAAATGGTGATATTGTTAAATAAGATGTGGAAAGTTGGGGGGTGAGGGGGGAAGGAGACAATGCCCGATGTGGTGGGGTGTCGGGGGCTCGGGCAGGCACGGGGCAGTGGGGAGGACACAAAGAGAAGCGCAGAGGAGTCCGTGAGAATTCCCACCGGAAAGGGGGAGACGCGCTAGGTGCTCACAGTGGGGGCTGGAGAAAGAATTCTCACACCAGGAGTAGAATAGTTTCAGGAAAGAAAGTTTATTTTATTTTTTCTGAGAGAGAGAGGGAAGGAGGGAGGGGCCGCAGCACACAGAGGAAGGCATGGAAGAGCCGGGCCGCTGAGGAAAAGCTGCTTGGAGTTTTAAAGGGTAAAAGTGGCTTTTTTCCCCTGCTTCTGACTGATTACGGTGGCGAAGCTGTTGCAGGTGCCCTTTATTTTTCCTCTTTTCTCCGTGAGACCAGCTTCTCTGAGTCCTTGGAATCTGGTTTTTAGCAGGAACTGAGGCAGGGCTGGAGCAGGGAGCTCGCACCCCTGCTGTCCGCTTAGCACTCGTCAAGGCTGGGAACGAAACTCTTAGGATAGCGAGTTAGGCCAGCGGTGTTTTAATTAAAACATCGGGAAGTTGTAACGTGAGTTTCTCTTTCTGTTTAATAGTTTGTTTCCTGTTAGGTGGGTTATTAGCAAGGCCACCTTTCTCCACCTATTATAATGTCATTGTCCACTTGTAGGCATCAGCTGAGACGTTATGGTGCTACGTGTAGCCCCTGAATTCCTGGTGGGGAGACACACGCACACACGCAAAACACTGCTCAAGGCCCCAGTGGAGCCCACCCACCTGGGCCGGGGATTCCTGCCCTGAGCCTTCCAGGAGGAGCAGGAGTTACCTACATGGGCAGGTGGGAGCTCCCAGCAGAAGGGAGGACGTGAGCGAAGGTGAAGACCCGGAAGCCTGAGACACACTGCTGGCCACCCCGTCACTCAAGTGCCCGCTGGGAGGCAGGAGAGGCTGGAGGGCCCTGGGAGGGAGTCCCCGGGGTCCCGGTGCCTGCAGAGGAGTGTGGACCTGTCCCTGGGGGAAGGGAAGGCAGCAAAGGGTTTTAGACCATGGGGTGACCAGAACAGGGCTCTAAACAGCTCATCCGGATGATTAGGAATCAAGGCAGGAAATGCTGAGGCTTTGAACTAGACCACCGATAGAGGGAGGGAAAATGGAGACAAAGCCCATGAATATTTGCAATTTGGTAAAACGTGGCAGGATTTTAATGGTTAATGGAAAATGGGTGGTAAATGGGAGAAAGAGGGGTGCACGGCCGCCCCCAGGATCCCGGTTTCCAGGGCGGTGTCACAGCCGAGAGGGTGAGGCCGGGACCAGGGCCTGGGTCGGGAACGCTCGTGTGCGGGTTACTTTGACCTAGAGTGTGACATCACAGCAGAGGTGTCCAGCAAGTCTTCGGTATGAGATTAGGAGGATGGTTTGGGGCTGTGACTCATCCAGGACTGCGCCGGAGCGTGAGTGACAGAAACCGGGCAGAACGCTGCCCTAAGGATGTGAGCTTTCGTCTTCCTCCCCACCTGGAAGCGGGGAGGTTGGCACTGCAGCCTCAGTGGCGTCAGGGCCTGCGTCCTTCTTCTCCAGGCTTAGCCACTCCCATGCAGCCGTTGTCTCCACACTTGCTGCTTCCTGGCCACAAAAGGGCTGCCTCACGCCTGAGGTTGTGTCCCAGCTCAGGCAGAAAGCGGGGAAAGGCCCGTGCCTGGAACCTTCCCTGTGTCAGGGTGGTCCCCGATGCCCCACTGAGCCACGTCCACCTGCGCCTCATGTCCAGAACTGTGTCGGCGGCCACCCCAACTGCAGAGGAAGGCACGTCCCCACCCTGACGCAAACCAGGGCTCCGTGGCCGTGGGAGAAGACCGGCGTCGCGAGGCTGTGGGGAGACGGCACAGAGCGGAACGGGCAGCCAGCCGCGGGGCGTGGACGCCAGGGCCTGGGGTGTCGGGAGTTAAGATGAGAGAACTCGACCTTGGCTGCGGAGGTGGCGTCACGGGGGCAGTTTCAGCCGGAGTCTGCCGTGAGAACGGGCATGTGGTGGGGTGTTGCGGGGAGAGACTGGGACCCCGAAGCCTGTTCCCACACCCCGGAGGAGAGGCTCTCGCGGTCTCACTGCTACCGGTGTGGGACAGGACAACTGGAAATGAGTGTATTTGTTATAAGGTGCATTTTTTTTTTCTGGAAAAAGTGATCAACCTTTCAAGAACGATTTTTGAGCATGTTCTATCATTTCTTTCTTTTAATTTCTACAAAAGGAACATCACTGAAGCCATGTTAAGACCAGAAAAACCTCCATATTGAAAGCCCATATTCTAGCAAGTATTATAAAAACTATGAACGTGTATAATCTTGTTCCTTCATCCTGAAAACCATTAAAATAGTAGAGGGTGTGTGTATTAATTGGAATTCTCAGTTGCAAGCAACAGAAACCTACTCTGGATGGTTTGAAGAGAACAGAAAATTAGTGACAGGACATTGAGAGACTCACAAACTCCCCAGGAGGGCTGGAGAACCAGACTGGGTGCTGTGCCACCAGACGCACCGTTCACAGCCCACGGATCCCACTGCTGCTGCTGCTGCCCAGTATGCAGCTACCAACCACGTGTGGCCACTGGGCCTTGAGACGTGGCCGGCCCCCACTGAGAGGCCTTGTAAGTGTAAAGTACTCACTGGATTTCAAAGACTAAGTATGAGGGAAAGAACGTAAAATATCTCATTCACACTTTAAAAATATTGATTACACATTGAAATGGTAATATTTGGACATACTGGGTATTAAATCAAATATATTAAAATTAATTTCACCCATTTCTTTTTGCTTTTTAAATGTGGTTACTAGAAAAATTTAAATTATTAATACCTGTGGGAAACTGGCACAACATCATTTCCTCTGTTTTCTATTAAAGCAAGTCACAGGCCACTTTTCTCATGGGGGAAGGAAACAGAGGTCAACCCCGATGGGCGGAGCGAGCGCATGCAGGCAGGAGGGAGCTGCCCCAGGCCTTTGGAGGCATCTGAGCGTCACCAAAGACAGCGCATTGCCGGGTTTTCTCCATGGCAATCCCAGTCTGTGGCTGACTTGGTGCTGGCTGGGGGAGTGGTGTGACTCTCGCATGGTAAATCAAGTCAACTCTGTCGCGTCTGGAGTTTCTGTTAGATCATGAGGGCCTTTGAGGGCTGCCCATCTCCTGTGGCCCTAGGGAACCCACCCCAGGATCAGCTCCACTATGGCACCAATGTGCCCACCCTGCCACCTGCTTGATGCCTCCTCCTCCTGCTCTGGCATTTAAGCGCCACACTTTGCCCCTGCCATCCTGGGACCCCCATCCAGCACATGCCCCTGGAAACTACAGTGACGGGTAGAGGCGGGGCAGCTCGCAGCGACCCATCACCTGCTGGGCGGACTCCTTCCTGGTGTCCTGGCCAGCAAAGTGTCTTCTGGGCCCTCCTGGGGAGCACATTGGAGGATGGTGAGCTGTTTTCATAGGATACATCTGCTCCATCGTTCCTAGTTCTTTACCGCTTTGTATTCTTTCCTCCGCGTGCATTTCTGGCATCTCGGCTTCAAATGGGGTATGCTGCCATCGACTTGGGCTTCCCTCAGCGCATAATGCAAACGTTCAAGCCACCTCGCTGCGGGAACTGGCACACCGATTCCAGAAGCTCCCTGTCTCAAATTAAATTATTCCATCCGTGGTCTAGCTGCTCCCAGAATCCATTCCCAAATCTGGTCTCATCAGATTTGTGTAGCTAAAAAGTAGTTGAACTCTCTAAGTCCTTGGACATTAAGGACCTCTCCTTGGGAAGCAGCTCTGATCTGAGTTGAGGACTCCAAACCTCAGCTGGCTGCTGGCGTTCCTTGGCCCTTATTGTAGCAAAATACACGTAACATGAAATTTACCACTTAAACCATTTTTCATACAGGTCAGTGGCATTAAGTACATTCACATTGTTGTGAAACCACCACTGCCAACCATCTCCAGAACTCTTTTTGTCTTCCCAAACTGAAACTGTCTCCGTTCAACACTGATTCCCATGGCCCCACCTCTAACTCCTGGCAACCACTATTCCACTCTCTATGAATTTGATTGCTAAGGGTACCTCATATTAATGGAATCATAAAGCATTTGTTCTTTTGTAACTGGCTTATTTCACTTAGCATGATGTCATTAAGGTTTACTCATGCGGTAGCATGTGTCAGAATTTCCTTTTATTTCAATGCCAAATGACATTCTGGGCATGAATATACCACATTTTGTTTATCCGTTGCCCCCTCCACGGACACTTGGGTTGCTTCCTCCTGTTCGTTCTTGTGAATAGTGCGCTGAATACAGGTGTAAAAATATCTCTCTGAGGCCCTGCTTTCAATTCTTCTGGGTATGAACCCAGAAGCGGGATTGCTGGATCCTAGGGTGATTCTATATTTAATTTTGTGAGGAGCTGCCCTCCTGTTCTCCGCGGCGGCTGTGCGTGCACGCTGCGACACTCCCTCCCAAGTCTCATCGCCCCCTTGCTCAGTTTCCTCAGCAGAACGTTTTCCAATCTCCTCAGTCTTCTCTGCTTTCTTGCCTACTGTCCCCTTCCCACCCCAAGCCCTTCCCCTGTCTAGCGGACAATTCAGCCTCACAGTGAAAGACCTGCCAACACGAGTGGTCTCCAGCGATATGATGTTTTACCTTTTTTGCCCTGATCTTAAAGCTTTTTACTTCCCTTCCCCTCCAGGTGTCCTAGAACTGTCATGAGCCAATTGCAAAGCTGATCCTCGTGGAGCTTTATAGATTCCTGGCACAACTTTGCTCCCTAAGCAGCTCCACCTGTGGCTTCTTCTGCTGCCTCTGACAGACCCCCCTTTCCCCTCTTCTGGAGGCAAACCCACAATGACAGGATGCCAAATAGAAAATGAGCTAGCTAGATGCAGCGTGGCCTTATTTCTCCAAGACTCCAACTTCAGGTTGATGTCAACCAAATGGGTCTGGGATGTTGAGACTCAAAAACATCTAGGAAAATCTTCACAGTGGTAAGAAGGGTGCTGAAGATTTCAAGACTGAGAATTAAGACTCATTTTTAAGTCATTAATATGAATTAAAATGGAGACCAGGCCTGAAGATCCCTGAGCAGAGAAAACCAGTTAGGCCTCATAAATAAGCAAAACTTAACTTGAGCTATTTCTTGTAAATGCCTACATTAAAGAAAAACAGAACTTTAGTTCAAACAATCAGAAACAGCCAACTAACTTATAGTTATATAACAAGGGATTTTCCAATGGGATAGACCACCTGAGGCAACTATATAACTGTAACTACCCAAGTGTTTGCTTTGCTTTACTTCTGTGTCTGCTCTAGAAAAGCTCCTCTTGTGTTCCTCTGGTGAAGCTCCCAGACCACTTCTGGTTTGGAGCTGTCCAATTCATGAATCACTGTTTGCTAAAAAAAACTCTTTAAAAAATTGTATCATGCCTCAGTTTATCTTTTTAACGACATGAAAAAGGCATTTGCAAGGCCACTGGCACTGACTGCACTTTCTGACAGCAGCTGTGACTCTTCTTGGACAATAAGAGGCTGTTGCTTTAGGCGGGGTATGTAGCTGGTGAGAAAAGCCAGGTGAGCCGAAGTCCTCCAGATTCCCAGAGGTTTCTACAACAGGAGTTAGACCAAGACCAAGTCGACACTGGCAGTGACATTGCCACGCCTGTAGGACTCTCGAGTGTGGCCTCTCATCTCCCCCTCTGCAGAGGTGAGGGTGGTGGGGGGCCCAGCCTGTTAGGCTGTGCCAGTGAGGGCAGGCTTAGGATGAGCCGTGGCTTGTGAAGTGGTCAAGAACAGCACAAGAGGGTGCTCCCCATCCTGAGGACCAGGAGGAGAGAGGCACCAGGCCCGCCGCTTGTCAGCAGAAGTGACAGTGTGAACACGGACGGGCTCTACTCATACTTCATTTGCTTTCTCGACCAGGAAGCGTGGTCTTCAAATGGTGGGGCACTGTCAAGAGGAAATTAAAGCATAAGGTGGAGGAGAAGGTAGCTGTGGGGAACTTAGCACTGCAGGCCTTGGCGAGCTGCAGCCCGGCATTCTGGGAGAGGCTGAAGCTGAGCTGCTGAGCCCCAGGCAATGGCGGAGCAGTTGTCCTCCCTGGGGGACCTAGAACAACCAGCCAGGGTTTGTCAAATGGCATGCGCCCACCTCCTGCAGCTGGGTAAGACATCCAAAGGAATAGGAGAATCCATAAAGCTGAGGTTAAAAAGTATCCTGTGTTTTAACAAGGGGAAAAGGGGATTCAGGGAATTTCCGGGTGTTTCCCACAAGAAAGAAGCTATCTCTGTCCTCAGAACTGTGATAGCAGCTTCCGAGGCCGAGATGGTCCTCTGCGAGCATCTGACACCCAGAGAACGCAGGCTCAAGTGTGGGAGAACTTGGGAGTTTGCAGCCGGAGAGAACTGGCTGCGCCCAGCCGCCCCTGCTGGGTTGTGAAGGAGCCCAGCCAGTTCCCGCCTGGCTGCACTGCTGTCTTTGGGCTCCACCTTCCACAGTGGGGGTGTGTCAGCCACCAGTTCGTCAGTGTTTTGTATTGTGGTAAAATATGCATGATGTAAAATTTACCATCTAAATCATTTTTAAGTGCACAGTTCAGTGGCATTAAGTATGTTCACATTGCTGTGCAACCGTCACCACAGTCCATCTCCAGACCTTTTCATCCCAAACCAAAACTCTGCACCCATTAAACAATGCCCCATTTCTCCTCCCCAGCCTTTGGCCACCCCCATTCTACTTTCTGTCTGTATGAATTTGATTACTCTGGGTACCTCATATATTTGTCCTTTGGTGACTGGTTTATTTCACTTGGCATAGTGTCCTCAAGGTTCATCCATGTTGTATATAGCATGTGTTAGAATTTCCTTCCTTTTTATGGCTGAATAATATTCCACCGCATGGATATACCACTTTGTTTATCCATTCATCTGTCAATGGACATTTGGGCCATTTCTAGTTTTTGGCTGTTGTGAATAGTGCTGCTATGAACATGGGTGTGCAGACATCTGTCAGAGTCTGCAAGTGATCATTTTAAGGGTACTCTGTCATTCCTGGAACTCTTGGATGCAGGGACCTAATATTTCTCAAGCACTATGTGCTAAATGCCATGTGAAGCCCTTCTATATACTTCATCTCTCCAAAAACCCTAGGAGGTAGGATGTCTCATTGAGTTTTACAGATAAGGCTCAGGTTGGAAACTTGCCAAAGGCCCTGTGGTGGGAAGTGGCAGAGCCCTCATGGTGACTGAGCCAGGCTTAGCTGAGACAGTCTTGGGCATCTCAGACCTCCATGCCCATCAGGTGAATCTTCTGTGACCTTGTTAAAGTGCAGGCTCTATCTCAGCAGGTCTTGGGCCTGAGACTCTGCATTTCATAAGGCTCCTGCCGAATGATGCTGGTAGGGACAATGCTGGGAGCAGCAAGATCCTGCCGCTGCTGCTCTTGGAACCACCTTCCTTATTTGCTCAGACAGCAGACTTGCTGGATGAAGTCACAGCTTTGCCAGTCAATGGAAAGAACCGGGAAAGGGGGTCTTTGTGAGCTGGGAATGGTACCTTCCCAAGCCCACATCAGCTTTACCTGCAACTGCCAAGGCTGCCTGGAAAGGCTCAGCCTTGTTTCTACAAATCAGCTCTTCACAAGTGGTGAGGCTGAACTCCTTGGGCCCAGAGGACAGCGATTTTCATCAGATAAAGGATGAATTAGCATTTTCTTGGTTGGAGGATTTTTAAGAAGTCTTTTGAAAGCGCCTGCATTTTTAGGTAGCAAGCTGGGACAGAGGGCTCCCTGAAGACAAGGTGAATGAACTGACCTTGTCCCTGGGCCAGAAGAAGCCCCGGTTCTCTTTGGGGCCCTTGGAGATGCTTGGAGGGCTCCGGTCAGGGCCATGGGAGCCGGACATGGTCACCCAGGGCACTCAGTTGTCATCATCAGGGACCAGCACTGCTGGGCCAGGCATTAGGCCTGCTGCTCGTGCCACAGACACCTGGGAGGACTCTCAAAGGAGGTGACCTCTCCCTGACACATTTTTCCCATCTTTTTCTTGTATTGCCTTACAGAATGTTAGCACAAAGAGTCTTTAGGGATCACCTGGCCCATCCTCTCTCTCGTGATGAAGAAACTGAGGCACCAAGAGGTGAGATCACTTACCTGAGGATATAGAAAGTTATGGGAAAACAGCCCAGACCTGGACTTGTGTTTCCTGACCCTGAGCCCAGTGTTCTTTCTGCTACGTAAGCAAGGTTCTTTTGAGGGTGAAATATGTTTTAATTGTCGGGCAGTACAGCCATAACAGTCAAGGCTGGTGACTGGGAACAAGATAGTTATGGGTTCAAGTCCTAGTGTTAATGTTTACTGTGTTACCTAAGGCAAGTTATTGAATCTCTCTGGGCCTCAGCTTATTTATCTTTAAAGGGGGACAGTAACACCTAGTGTGGGGGCCAGGGGGTGGGAGCTGTAAGCTGCAACAGGGAGCTCTGAAAGATGTGGTCGGGAGGGGGAAGGAAGCAGACACTGCAGGTGGCATCACAGAAGGAAGAGGGATGCCTCCGTGGGGAGGGTGGGAGATTTATTTCATGGCTCAGCTTCTTAGAGAATTGGAGCACAGTGATTCAAGCGTGGGCTTGGTGCCAGGTGGAGCAGAGTGTGAATTCTGGCTCCCCCATAGTGTGGCCTTAAGCACGTTGGCTACCACCATTAAAATTCAGGTTCCTTGTTGTTCAGGTGAAGGTACTTATAGTAGGTCTTGCTTAAAGGGTTGTTGAAGATAAGTGGAATAAAGCAAATTGCATGGCACGGTAAGTGTGCAATAAGCATCATTGTATTTATTAATATAACTGTATTATCCTCAAAAGCATCAAAGACAAGAGGAGCTCCAGGAAAAGTGCCAACCTCGGTCCCCTACCTAGAGTTCAGGAGCCCTAAGCAGAGCAGAGGCCATGACTCACTTTGGAGACCGCATCAGGAGGAAAGGATCAGGGGGAGAGAAGAGCTGAGCCGACCGCGGGGTCTGGAGTCCCGGCCAGGAGCAGCTGAGAGGTGGCCAGAGAAGCGGGCAGATGGGGAGGCGAGCCTCCCTCTGCTCGCTGTGTGAGCGGCGAGGCTCGCGGCCTCCCTCCCCGCCCGCTGCCTCCTGGCGGCACAGGGAAGAGGCGCTGGAGCCCCTGCCCGGGCTGCGGACAGAGACAGAATCTGGGCCAACACCGTGCCCCGCGGAGGACACACCGCTGTGGGGAGGAACAAGGGACGGGGCAAGAGGCCAAAGGTGTTTCGGGAAAATTCCTCCCAGGGGAACCAGAGGAATGGGAAACAAATATCTGTACCCCCAAAACGGGTCGAGGCTCAGGACTTAAAAATCCTTTAGGGCACAATAGAGCAATTAGGAAACAATTTTAATACGACTGCAAAGAATTAAATTGAAGTAATAGATAGGCTTAGGGGTATAGATTAAAGGATTAAAAAGGCAAATTAGAACTCTGTCATGGAAAGGAGGGAATTAAGGGATTCCCAACTTAAGGTCCAAAAATGAGTAGCATAAAAGACCCAAACATGGTATAAAGGTAGTTAAATAAGTCATCTAGGAATAAATGTTTTCTGGTGGGGAGCCAGGAGATAGCACAGTCTTCAGTAAAATAAAAAATAAAAGTAATTCTTGTGGTTAAAAAAATAGAAAGGGGCATATCTACGCTGGGTTCCAAGAGGATGTTATAATAGAAGGGAGCCAGAGTTGGGGCCAAAATAAAAGATGAAAAGTAACAGCTGGGTTGGTAACACCCCCGAAATGCACAGGCAGGTCTGTGAACGCCAAAGGGCCTCCGGGCGAGGGCTGTGGCGCGAACACAGGCGCTGTCAGGCGTGGCGGAGGGAAAGCGAGGGGAGCAGAGGAAGCCACCAGGGCAACAAGAGGTTCGGCAAGAAGAAAGTGGAGGAAGGGCGTGTGAGAATCCTTATTTCAGGCGGGTTAGGTGCGCAATTCTAGCCAGAATGGGAGGAAATAAAAAACATGAGAAAACTGTTTGAGGTAAAAGCAGCTCAGTATTCTTTTGCGAAAGGCAGAGGGTGGGGTATGTGGACATATCTGTCTAAAAGCCCTTGCAGATGTGTTCCCTGGCTGGGAATGCTTGGCTCTCACAGGCTTCTCCCAGCGAATGAGCGTGGAGCCATGTGAAAATGGGGTTTTCTAATTTATAAATGTTGATGCTAACAGGTGCCCTATGGATGCTTGTAAGGAAGGATCCATTTTGAACATTTATTTACTAAATCTTTTTTCAAATAAACTAATAATTTTAATACACTTGAATAATCTCATAAAATTCTCTTAGACTGTAATGTGAAACACCCGTCACCTATTTGGAACTTAGTATCATGTATAACATTGTGCCTAAATACTGTACGTGTTTCTGAGCCTTTTATGCCTTTGAGTGTTTAAGGTTTGAGATTTTTATGACGTGTAGGAATGGCTGACCTGGTAGGAGCCAGGCAGACACAGCAGTGAACGCTAGAGGAGCCATCAAATGGCATTTGTGGCCAAGTGAACCTGCAGAGTGAAGGCAGAGAGGCCTCAGTAAGTGTCACCAGCGTGGAAGAACGCCGTGGAGCAGGCACCGCAGTCACGTGTGTGCTACTGCTAGACCAAGGGCTCCTCCAGCAGGTGCGAGTAGGCCTTCCTTCCATCTCCACTGCTGCCCATTGCTCCCTGTGTGCACTGCCTTTTGATGTCGATCAACAGTCACAGGATCAGACATCTAAGAGCATCTGCTTATGCTTCTCCAAACTGTTGCTCTCTCAAAAGAAGAGAGAGGAAGGAGCAGCTGCCTAAGAGGTAGCTGACTGATGGGAGTCCCGGGAAGAGACAACAGAGACCACAGAGAGGAGGGGATGTGCAAACAAGTGACAGGTAAGGATTTTCCTGATGTGAGTTTCATCCTGAAAGGCAACAGGGTGTCCAGCTGCTGTCCTTAGAATGGTCTTGGTGCACATGGAGGGTGGAGTTCCAGGGTTGGTGCCCTTGCCATGGAACTGTGGTGTTGTAGGACACCCCCCTGCCACCACAACCACGTCAATGGAATGTCCAGACTATTAAGGGCAAAGAGTCTATGAAAAGCCTCCACCAAGAAAAAAGCAAAAATCAAAATCGAATCAAATCAAATCAAAACAATAACAACAAAAACAAGTCCTGTACAAGGGAAGGAGAATCAGAGAGGCATCTGACTCCTTGTGGCTAACATCAGAAGCTAGGAGACAACAAACACGATTTCCAAACTTCTGAAGCAAAGTCATTGCTTTGTCCTTGCAGGATCTGACTGACACACCTTGGCAGCCTCGTTCTAATCCCTCCCTGTCAGATCTTGCTTTTATTTATTTATATAACTTTTAAAATTTTTAATTTTGGGGGGTTTTCTTTTTGTTTATTTGACTTTTAAAAATTGTTTTCTCCAGTGAATTGCTTCAGAGCTCTAATACTTAGCTAAGCATAGAAGTATTAAAATTGGCCGGGCTGGTGGCTCATGCCTGTAATCCTAGCACTCTGGGGAGGCCAAGGCAGGAGGACTGTTTGAGCTCAGGAGTTTGAGACCAGCCTGAGCAAGAGCGAGACCTCGTCTCTACTAAAAATAGAAAAATGAGTCAGGCGTCGTGGTGTGTGCCTGTAGTCCCAGCTACTCAGGAGGCTAGGCAGTGGGGTCATTTTCTTGAGACCAGGAGTTGGAGGTTGCAGTGAGCTATGATGATGCCACTGCACTCTAGCCAGGGTGACAGAGCGAGACTCTGTCTAAAAAGAAAATAAAAAAACTATTAAAAATATTTTTCAAATAATGATTTTTAAAAATAATAGTAATGAGAGCTAACAGTAATTTGATTAAAATTTCCAACCAAACTCATCAGCCTCTACTCAATACATTTTCTCTTCTAATTTTCCTACATCCTACCTTCAGATTTTTCTTCTTCCTTGCCACCTTTTACTGATTTTGAAAAAGCAGATCCTGTTTTTATTTAAAACTCTGATATTTTATTCATCGTGAACTCTTTGCATTAATTCTGAGTTTTAAAATGAATCTTGCATTAAAATAGCAATCACCTGGATGACTGAGTACTGTGGTGCACCCGCTTACGTGTCGCACCTCACCTACCTCCCCTTCCTCCGTCCTGGCCCTGATTGGAAGCTCCTAATTTTAATGGATTTTATAACTTTTTTCCAAGCTCTATTGCTTGCTTTTCATATTTAGAGTTACAATACATCTGAAACTTATTTTATGTGTAGTATGACAATTTAAAAGATGTCACTGTGTTATCTTTTGGCTTGCATAGTTTCTTGACAAGAAGTCCGTCATAATCTTTGTTCTTCTGTGTGTCTTATTTCTCTAGCTGCTTTCAAGATTTTTCTCTTTGTCTTTGATTTATTTTTTATTTTTATTTTTTTAGAGACAGGGTCTTGCATGGTCACCCAGGCTGGAGTGCAGTGGCACAATCATAACTCACTGTAGCCTTGAACTCCTGGGCCCAAGCGATTCTCCTGCCTTGGCCTCCTGAGTAGTCAGGACTATGGGCACGTGCCACCACGCCTGGCTGTCTTTGATTTTTAGCAGTTTGAATATGATATGCCTAGGAATGGGTTAGTGTTTGTGCAAGTATGTGCACACACAGGTGTTTATCCTGCTTGGTGTTTCTGAGCTTGTTAGATTTACAGTTTGATGTCTGTCATTCATTCTGGAAGATTCTCAGCCTTTCTTTTTTCTCCTAAATAATTTCATCTTCTCTTTCTTCCCTCCTTCTGGAATTCCAATTATATGTATGTCAAACCATTTGATATTGTTCCATAGCTCTTAGATGCTTCCCCTCCCCCTGGTATTTTTCTCTTTGTGCTTCAGTTGGGGGAATCTCTATTGACCCGTCTCCAAGCTCACTGATTCCTGTTTTGGCTGGGCCGAGTCTGCTGGTGGACCTGCTGATGGTATTCTTCATCTCTGTTACTGTGTTTTTGTTTCTATCATTTCCTTTTGATTCTTTCTGAGAGTTTCTAGCTCTCTTCTGAAATTGCTCACTTGAGATTGCATATTCCAACTTTTTCATTAGATCCTGTAATATATTAATCATAGTTATTATGATTTCTGCCTGATAGTTCCAGAATCTGTGTCATATGTGTTGACCGCTTTGTCTCTTGGCGATGTGGATCTTTCTTCTTGCTTTTTTGTATGCCTTGTGGTATCTTATTGAAATCCTGGCATCTTGTGTGAGCCGACAGAGATGCAGGTAAATAGATTTTATGCCTGGAAATGGGCATGTCCTTCCTTCTGCTGAGCCTTTGTGTGGAGCATGAGTCAGACCCTGGGCAGGAGCTGAGCCAGGCCTGGGGCAGGTTGCTCTGTGGTTACACCCAATGCATGACAAGCCCTAATTTCTCTGGTGTTACCTTATGTTCAGGGTGGGCCTGGTTCACCAGAGGGTTTTTCTCAATGTCAGCCTCTCCCTCAACTTTAGGTCTTTCTTGGGGCTGAGCATGGGGGGGGTGTCCCTCTCCCTGCAGGCCTGTTAGCCTGGTTCTGGGTGGTGCTGGGTGTTCCTCCTTGTTCTGACTGAGACCCGACCTTGGCCAGTGCTGGCCTCACAGGGACCCTGCCCACCCCAGCTGCAGCACTGGGCCAGCACCTGTTCCTGCCCCACCAGAGGCGGAGGCCTTTTCTGTTCCCTTGATTCTCTGCAGTAGGGTTTCACCAGTACCCTAAGGGCCGCAGAAAGTGTTGTCCTCCCCTGGAAGTCAAAGCTCTAGCTCTGTGCAAGGACGAGGATGGGGTGAGGAATGTGGCTTTCCCTTGGTGGCTGCGTCACGGGGATGCCTTCTTCAGGACTGTCGCAATTATTGTGTGAGCACCAGGAGGTGGTGGAGAGAGCCTTCAAGCAGGGGGAACACCCCTGAGTCCACCCTGGCCGCTCACACTCAGCCTCGCTAAGTGAAAATGACAGGAGGCCATTGCTGTGGACAAGGCTCCTGCACTGGGCCCCGCAGACCAGACTGAAAATCAACACGGAGTTACCCATGCTAAAGTTCCACCTCACTAAACCCAAACTAAGTTGTTACGTGAACTTTGGAGAAATTGGGAGAGAGAGAACAGCCAACTTCAGTCTTCAGGGGGCACGACAGTGAAGTTCTCTCTGCTTTAATCCTCACACAGGAGACTAGACCTGATGTTAACTAATCAGTTGTTTTCCTGCTGTTTTGTTTCCCTGTTCCCCCAACAAGAAAAATAGCTTTAAAACAACCAAAACACGCTTTGTTCTTGGTTTCTGCTTGCTTCAGCCCTTGCTGTATATAACACCAACCTCCTCATTCAGCTCACTGGAACACATACTCTATTTTGTGGAATGGAGTATTGCCCAATTCTAGAACCCCAATAAAGCCAATTGACATTTTTAAGCTAAATTTATTGTAATTTTATCCCTTGACCACCATTAGCAATGCACGAAGAAGTTTAGCTGAATCCTTCCCATGGCCCTGTAGCACCTGCCCCAGGTAAGCAGGTGTTTATGTCTGTCTCTCCTTGGAAGTGTCTGTGCTTTCTGAGATATTAGGTTTTTGGTCCTGCAGCTTCAAATCTCTGATGGGTTCAGGAAAATTGTGAAATTGTAGACTGCCCTACATTTGTTTTGCTGTTATTGCTCTTGGAAGGGGTGGGGGTGGGAAAACCGTGCTCTTTCCAGCTTCCTATATTCCAAGTGGAACCAGGAGTCCATATCCTTTTTGCATATTCTTTTTCTCTTCTTTGGGTTTTAATTCCCATTTTTATGTCTTTAATCATACTTACTCTCTATTCTATTTCAGTTTGTCATTCTATTACCTAAAGTATTAAGGGTTCTAAACCTGCTGTCTTTATATGATCATGAAAACTCTTGGTGTTTGAGGCAGGTCATGTACTTTGGTTTTCAGTTTCCACTTTTAAAATCTGAGAATGTTTATTATATTTTCCAGAATTTATAGCTGGAGAATTTTCAGGTAAAATAGATGATTGTGTGGCAGAACCTGGAAGTCCCAGAAAATAGTGTTCAATCTATGAAGTATGAGGAGAGATTAATTATGTTTTCCAGAGCTTGGAAAGTTTGCATGTCATGCATTCTTTCTCAGGAATTCTTGAGGACGTCCTCTAGCCAAATGAGGGACTACAGCAAGAGAGAGAAGGGAAATAGGTGCTCTGCCCTAGAAGAGCATTAAGAAGTCCGAGGATGACAGGAGCTACCAGCCTGGAGAGGAACCTGGGCAAACCGAAGCAGGAGAGGGAGGTCCCCAGGGGAGAGGAAAGAATAAATTTTATGATATAGTGCTTGAAAAAGGAATTGAAGTTATGACGAAGGAAAATAATGCAAGAGAAAAGGAGACAATAGAATTTTTAGAAAAAGAAAAAAAAAAAGCCCAGAAACTCATGGTTCAAAAAAAAGGCAAGAAAGAGGCAAGATGGTGACACGGCTCACAGGCTGGAGTCTGGCCCTGTTGTTGGCGTTGTTGCGAATGTGAGTGGGGCTCAGTCAGGTCTGCGGTGTTGTCCAGCTAGCACCAGGCAATGCAATGTCATGATGGGAGAGGGGTCAGGGGTGGCAGGAGAGGCTACATCACTGGTGTAATTTCAGACAAATGCCTGAGCTCAGGGTCAGGAACTGCTGCGTGGGCTGGAGCAGAGGAGGACAGGGAAGGGGGACAGCAGGTACCGAGAACCTGGCCTGGGGGCGGGGAGCTGTCGGATCTGCTCTTGAAGTTCATTCATTACCTTGGACACACGTTACTTTGATGAAAATAAAAATTTAGAACTGCATACTGTGCCATCCATCAGTAGTATTCACATAGTTACTGCGTGTGACAGGATGTTAAAAAGATAAAGATACAGAAGCAGAAATAGTGAAAACAAGAGAAGGAAGGAGAGATTTGTTGTGGAAATAGGGTGGAGAAGATCAGACAAAGAACTCAGCAACGGGAGGAGAGGCAATCCCTGCAGATGCCCTAGAGAAGGTGGAGCAGGTGGTGGGGAGGGTGGGGTTGTCCCAAATTCAGGGAAACACTTTGTTTCCGAGTGTTTTAGGCTCCAGTTTTGTATCGGAAGGGTGATTGGGTCAGTGCTTTCAGAGACCGCAAGCCTGAATGACCTGGAAGCCCATCCAGCCTCTGGCTGGACGCCTGACCACCCTCAGGTGGACCAGGAGAAATCTCCATTCTCAATTTCTAAAGATCGTAACAAAAATCTAAAGTACGTATCAAGTGTCCCCCCTCAAAAGTCAGAAGTGGCACAACGTATATTTTTAAAAGGATTCCTCTTCACAGAAAAAAAGAAGAAAGAAAGAAAAGAAAAAAATCAAACAAAAATAAAAGCATCTCAAGAATGTGTCTTAAAAGGAAAAATTCTGCTAAATTCTCCTTAACCTTTAATCCCAAAATACTTAGATAATTCAATGAGGAGAGAACAGCACTTAAAAATTTTCTCCCTTGACATAATTCTTCCATAGGTAGGAATAATAATCTCAAAGATCTCGAGCTATTTTCTCAAAAGCCCATCACCTGTCAAAATGACTCTGGCAGAGCCTTGTGGCAGAGAAGGAGGAGGAGGAGGGCGGGGAGGAAGGAGCCGGCCTGTCAGCTGAGTACGTGCAAGGTGCTCATTCTCCGGCTGTTTAAGAACCTTAGGTTTCAGAGGAGGTGGAAAGTAGCAGAGAATAATGGGAGCTGCTGAGTACCTGCTGGGAGAACAAAAGCATTGCAGTAAATTATTTAATGAATTGCTTTGTTCTGAGAAAAGGCATTTGGGATGGAGGTGCAGATGGGGGAGGGGGAGTGGACTGAAAAGCAGCCCAGAGTCTCATAAAACACCCAGGTCTTTCCTTCCAGGGGACAGGAAACAGTGAGTAAGGAAAAAAGGGAACTGAATTCATTGAGCAGCACCTTAGGACACCACACCCAGCAGCTCCCCAGGGCCCTGGCAGGAGGCAAGGGCATGGGGGAAGGGCAGGTGGCTGGGCTGGAGCCTCGTGGTCCCATCGCCATAGTAACTGGAAACACAGCCATTAGGCAGTGGAAAGCTCACTGTTGGCCAGATACTGCTCTAAGCCTGTGACATACATCTAGGCTTCGCAACAGCTGCATGAGGGAGGTGCTATCATGACCCCAGTTCACAGATGAAGGACCTGCACACCACTGCCTGAGAATGTACACAAGCTACCCAATTTGGGTCAAGAAATGTTCTGTGCCTTTGTACAAGATCCTGTCTTGTGCAAGACAACCATCGTGGCTCATAACACATCTGACCTAATCTCCCAGAGGGTGCCAAACAGAGTGGCTCCCCTGGGAAATCCTGTCTACCTATTGGGCAGCATCTTCTCTCACGTGTCAACTCAACCTCCAAAATTAGCCACTTTTCCAGGAAAAATAATTCTAATCCCTTAGTGTTTTTCCCCCATAGGTCCTGTTTATAGTTGACATTCTGTGGGCCTTCTCCGTTTTTCTGCACCGCCAAAGACTTCTGGAGTTCGAAAGGACCTCAGAGGCCATCGAAGGAAGAGGCCGATGATAGGCATACTAGGCTGGACCCACACTCTCAGGGGTGAGTACAGGCCCAGGTCTAGAGTCTGAAACTGGGAAGGGTTGACAAAGTGGACAGAGAGAGAGCAGAGTAGAGCCAGCCAGGTGTGGCCATGCAGCCCCTGGCACTTTTGAACAGCAGCAGGAGTGGTGCCCCGTCTCTGTCTTGTTGCTTTCCCACATCCCTGAAGTGATGCCATCTCTGCCACGTGGTATCTTCAGCCAGGACAGGTCAAGTGTTCTTCTCTCTCTACCTTCATTCAGGTGTCGCTGGCCACAGTTCCTACGTCAGCACAGGTTGTGCT
Source organism: Daubentonia madagascariensis (assembly GCA_023783475.1). NCBI lineage: Eukaryota > Metazoa > Chordata > Mammalia > Primates > Daubentoniidae > Daubentonia > Daubentonia madagascariensis. The sequence goes on from JAKFHU010000722.1 coordinate 316,651, forward strand.
TACGAAGCCACAGCCATCATGCCCCAGTCTCAGGAAGATGGGAGCAAAGCAATGGCCCCAGCAACAAAAAAGAAATTGCAACACAAATTGCTGTGTCTTCAGTTTTATAAACAGGATCTTTAATCCACAGCAACCATTTTTAAAGCTCCCTCTTTCCCCATCAATTTATACTTAGGTAAATAATGTTTATCATTTAAGCCAGGAGGAAGCACTAGTAACGGTGTGTCTGTTAGGGCTGCATTCGAGAAGCAGGACCTCCGTGAGTGACAGAGAGGAAGGGGTTGTTGCAGGATCCAGGCCCCTGCAGTCGTGGGAGCTGATGGTGAAGTCCATGCAAGGCTGTGGCCTCTGCCTCTGGTGTTGGCCTGGGGTCATGGGTTGGCAGTCAGGGAGGGAAGGTGATCTTCCTGGGAGGGAAAGCAAGGACAAACCAGAACCCCTCTGTCTCTCGCCTCCAGCCTCAACCACAGGGCTGGCCCACAGAGGAAGCTGTGCCCACCTGCACAGTGCTGCACACCACAGCCAGGGGCCACGAGGCCGGGCTGCAGCCCCAGCCAGCAAGGTGCTGGGAGTGCAGTGGTGCCCAGCCCCACACCGGCCTCCAGAGTGTCAGAGCTCAAGCCCGCTGCTTCCCCTCTGCCTTCCAGAGTGTGCCTACACTCCTCTTGTGCCCATCCTAGCCTGGAAACACACAGGAAAAGGAAATGTGGGAAACGGAGCTCCTGCTTAGCTGAACGGACAGAGTGCACAGCCACCAGGACAAAACACAGGTTGAGAGTGTCCCAGTCAAGGCAGACGTCTGCACCCCACATGTCTCCCACAGCCCTGTGGGCCCCTGCTCCGACTCCTCACAACTCCCTCAGTCTTTCTGTCCCTTACCCCCTCCTGTTCCCCTCCTTTCTGCATTACAGCGCCCCAAGGCCAGGCAGAAGACCTGTCTGTGAGAGCACCGAGGGGCAGAGCAGAAGTCTCTGGTGTCGGGGAGAGAACAGGCCGGGAAGGCCCAGACGTCAGTAATTGCAGTGGCTCTGTCACCTGGACGCAACTGCACGATTCTGGCTATTGTCGGGCATAAAGGCTGCCCAAGTCTTACTGTGCGCTGTAGCTTTTCAAACCACCACTCTATTCTTGATCCATTTATATAATAAATATGCATGTAGGGCCTGCTCTGTGCAGGGCACTGTCTGCTTCCTGCCCTCAAGGGATGGGACCCTGTCTCAGTGGTTGCTTAGCACGGGGCCTGACTGTGCTCAGCACGTCGAATTAATGAATGGATGACCAAATGGACGTAACGGAGGGCTCTTGAAAAGCAGTGGCACCTTTCTGAGGAGATTCGTTGTTTTATCAAAGTATGGAGAACTGTTCTGAAACTCTTACTCCGGGACATGTGATTTAAGCCTCTGCCACGTGTGAGCCATCCTCACATGGAATGCAGGGCACGGGCAGACTGAAGGAACAGACAAAGTGGGAGCTCTAACTCTGAATTTCATTGCGAATGTGAATTTAATTCAGGACCTTAATGGCATTTTTAAATGGCTTTTGTATTTAATTATAGATAGCATAGGTAAGTATAGGCAAGTGATTACTTAAGGGCACACAGACACAGGAAATCCAAGAACACTAATAGGTTTTTAATGACCAGTTATTTATTGTATTGCAAGTTTAATTAAATTGCTTCCTTCAAATGCAACTCAGTGCTGATTAATAAAAATATGTTTTCTATTCATGTGATATGAATACTTATTATCCCATCATACTTTGTAGACCAAATAAGACTTCATAAATGTGGGTGCAAATTATGTTTAACTTGTGCCAATAGATTAGAGATTCAACTGCACTAATCCTGATGCAATTAGGTGAATTTAAAAGGACATTGAATCAATTTTCTTTTCATGAAGATAGTAGTCTTAAATGATTCTCACATTTTTCTATGGCCCTTATGTTCTTATCTTATAAAAAGAACATTTGATTTTAAATTCTGCCACCCCAAATATGGGAAATTGAGCACACAAATCCCATAGCCCTCCTTCCTCCTGGCCCTATGCCAAATGTTTAGAACAGACCCTGAAAATAGAAACCAGCCACTTCTGACGGAGGTACGTGGCACCTCAGATCCTAAAGATTTGAGGAGGACCCTTCACCTGCCACACTGCTATCTCTAGTTCTTGCTTGGGACAGATGCTGGAAGATAGAGCAGGGATGCTGGAATCTAATACATGCAGGCATTTTTGTACAATGGCACATAGTGGATTGTCAATGAACTCCTAGTTAAATAACAACTGGTTGTCTATCCTCCTGGGGCACCTCCTAAGTAGGATTCATTGTTCCCCTTCCTGGCAAGCAGTGATAGCCCTGTGAGTGGGTGAGACTGCTCGGGGGTGATGGAGTTAGGATGTTAGAAATTACAATGAATTACAACGAGGCCTGGTCATCTCTGAACCACAACCGGGGCAGATGGCATCTACCATCATTGGAACTTGGCAGATTTGCAACTTATCTGTGTTCTTAATCTTGTGATCACCTACACATGGCATTTAGAGAGGGTCAGAATATTTGGGAGCTCCCTTCTAAGTCATAAGGCAGATCAGTATCATTACCCATCAGAATAATACCTGTAACCAAGGGAGACATCCTTCCACCTCCTGTCTTGGCGATGTTTAAAATTTAAATATACTATTGCTGGAAGTATGGAATCTTAGAGTCGTAGTGACTTTAAAGATCACTGGCCCGATCTCCTGGCCAGAGCGAGATTTCCGTCTGTACTCTGTGGCACGGCCAGGTGGCCAGTCACTAAAATTCATGTTCCTGCTTCCCTGGTGTGGAGCCATCCGGGAGGCAGCTGCCCATGTCTTCTTGCATCCAGGTGAGATCAGGTGGCTAGTTCACGCCAGTGGGTGAGAATGGAAGTGACATGTGTCACTCAGGCCTGACTTGTTCACACTGCACAACCCTCGGGATGGAAGCAGGAGGCCTCCAAGGCCTGACAGCATGGCAAAGCAGCAGGATGGGGGTGTGGGTCCCGCATCGTCACTTGTAGGGTAGCCACCTGCTCACGTGGATACCTACACTGGACATGATGGGAAATCAACTTTCATTGTCTTAAGACATGGAAAATTTGGGGTTGGTTTGTTACAGCAACTAACAGTACCCTAACTAATGCGCAGAAGGTCACCTAGTTGCTTCTTGAGTGTTTCATGCTGAAAAGCTCATTCACTGCTTTACAAAGGCAGCCCTCCTACTTCTGGGTTAACGGACCAGCATCCTTCATCATGAACCGAAATTTCCCTCCCTCTGCTACCACTGGCCTCAGCTCTGCCACACATGACCATTCAAATCCCATTTTTTAAAAGCATACCTGCATTTCTACAGGTTTAAACTTATTGATAATTGAGTTATGGCTTTATTGTGGGAATACTAAAGGACCGGAATGGTATTACACACCCCCCCACCACTGAGCATTTGAATATCAGGATGTGACCAGAGCGAGCTGATGGTTGAAGCTGACGGGAAGTGGTTGCAGCCCCTGACAGTGACATGCACAGGCTTGGGTCTGCACTCTGCTACACCCACATGGGTCCCATTCATCTCCTTCAGCGTTTCAGAGTGAGCCCGTCTCTGCAACGAGGTGACAAACTCACTGTATTTGCTAGATGGGATTTTTTTTAAAAAAGGGCTACAGTAATATTTTCAATCCTGTGTGTTCTTCTAAAACTTTGCCCACTCCCATCAAAAAGCGGACTCTATTTCCCCAATTCTTTCACTTGGGTGTGCTCTTGCGACTGCCTTGATGAACAGAATACAGAGGAGGTGATGTCACCTGACCTCTGAGGTGGGGTTGTAAAAGGGATGAGGCTTTCACCTGACACACCTCTGGGGACACTCACCCCTGGTGCCAGGTCACACGGAAAGGCCACGGGTAGGTGTGGAGGTCAGCCAGCATCGAATGCCAGGCACACAGGCTTTCCCTGACCCCAGTCCCTAGCCGGCGAGCTGAGTAGGGGAGAGACAAGCTGTTTCCACTGAGTACTGACCAAATGACAGATGCTTGAGCAAAAAAAATAGTGCCATTGCTTTAAACTACTAGGTTTTGGGGTAGCTTTTTACGCAGCAATAGAGAACTGCAACAATTCACTCTGATATCCTATGACAAAGCGTTGTGAATTTTGCTCCTGTTCTGGGTGTGTCAGAGCAATCACTAAGACAGAGTTCTCAGCAGGCCCACTAGAGGATTTTCTAGCAGAAAGCAAACAAACAAGAAGTCATGATTTCAAGTATTTAGAGAGCCATGTGGTCAAGGGATCAGATTCATTCCTGGTTGCTTAGAGAAGGAAAAATAGGTAAAAGTTTCTGGAAGATGAACACAGGCCTGGCATGAGGAAGGACTTTCTAAGCTCCTATAATAAAGCAGACTGTCATTTCAGGGGGTGAGGCTGGCAGTTGCTGTCACTAGTTACGTCCCAGCAGAGGTGTGTGACCACCTTGCTGCAGGGGTGGTGATGTGAAGTTGTGAGGTTGAAGGAGGGACATTTTAAATTTCACTCAGTGATTCTACAACTGAATCATCTTTGCTGCCTTCATGAAATTTTCTTGGAAAGCATCATTCTAGGTACACATGAGGCTATGACTTGGCTTTTTAGAATATGCCTGAGATCCTTCTTTTGATGGTAGCTCTGGGGAAATTCTGAGACAGGTTTCTCAGGCCTGGAGTCACTGGGTATAATGTACTTTGACGCACGTGCAAATGTTCAATATGCATTTTATTCTAGAAAGGTCTATGTATTTAACCACAGCACAGAATGAAAACAACTCTTGGCAGATTCATAATCCTAATCTTTCCCCAGAAGGGGGCAAATACCATCATCTTATCCGTGAAAAGCTTCTATTACTCTTGCTCATGAGATTGATTATTCTACTTTAGTTCAACATCTTTTATAAAGTATTTCACATTTTTCTAGAAAACACATCAGTATTATTTAGAATTGACAATCTCCCCTTGGATGATTTAGGATGTACTTCTGCCAAGATGTGAATTCAGATATTAAATATTATCCAATGTCAATTATGCTGTGATTGTTCTGGAGCTTTTTTAATATTGCATTTCGTTCATTCTGCTTATGACTACAATTTAAATAAGGGATTTTCTTTATTGTGTTAAATGTAGCACCAATGCAGTGCTTTTGCTTAATAACTATACCATGCACACAAGTTTAAGTATTTTCTAAGATCTTGAGCCAAACTAAAATAAAGTGTGTTATGTCTTCAAATTGGAGGAGAGAATTTATTATAACTCTTTTGAAGACTGTGAGAGAAAACACAGACAACTGCAGTAGTATTTTTAACATCCAAACGCATTTGAAATATTTTGTCAAATGCTATGGCAACTGCAGTCAGTAATGAGGGGGTAGCTTACCAGAGTAAAATATGTATTGCTTTAGAGGTGAAAAAAATGCAATTGTTTATTAAGATATTTATGGCCTATAAGAAATGTAATTAAATGACCTGTTCCATCAGTTTGAACAAATTTGTGTTCAAAATGTTCTTAATGTTCCAAGTAATCACTCAAGCCTTCACCTGATTAGATTAAGAGGCATCCAAATATTTATCCTGAGACCTCCCTTTCTGAATTGTCCAAGAATTACCCAGTCTGAAGGGTCTACTCCCAAGGCCATGCAAAGGGAGAACTGCAGGATGTGCCCATCTTCAAGGGTCCTCGTGGTCTCCCTGCTGACTGCAGGTGCCCTCCAGGGTGGCGATCACCCTGCCCCTGCTCAACTGTAAGAGAAGGGGGACACCCTCCCTTGTGTGCTCAGCTGGCCTGGCCCACCCTGCCAGCTCACTCTCTTTAACTCCTGGGGCTTTGGTGCATGACAGGAGACCCTTCCAGGGGTCAGTCCTTCCCCTCAGGCCACCTTCAGCCCAGGGGGCTCCCCACATGGCACCTGTTGACATTACCCTTGCACACTCAGCTGTTGTCCCCAGGGAGGTTGGGTAGCGAAGGCTTTCCGGCCTCAGCTACACGTGGCTGGCTCAGCCTCCCCGTGAGCACCCCCTGGGGCATCAGACCAACCTGTGCTGCTCCTTGGGTGAGTGAAAACTTTATGCTCTAGCGGGCCTTTCCTTCTGGCACATGCTAGTCAAAAAGGTCTCTTGCCGAAGGGTTGAGGAGGCTGTAGGAACTGACTCACTGCCTCTCAGCTGTGCACACCCTGAGGTATGGTATGGGGAGGAGGGGTCCTGGTGACTTTCCCTAGCAGCAGATACCTGCCTCCCTCACAGGTCCAATCCAAAGGGAACACTCAAATACTTCTTCGTGGCACAGAGAAGCCCTGCTTCAAGGCGCCCTGCAGCCTTACCTGCACAGTTAGGAGGGCAACTCACAGGGCAGTACATGTGGCTTTCGCCTAACCAGGGATCTGGGTATCTCATCTTTAAGAAACAAAGGTGAGCTCCTGTCTGGGAGCTTCGTGTGTACTAATGAAATTTACAGTGCAATTACCTGGAACAACTGCTTTAAAAGATGAAGTAAACGCACAACATCTATTTTGCAAGCTTAAGAACTTTCCTCTGTCCCCCTCTCTGTCAAGGGAATGACGTTTGTGTAGCACTAAATCACATCTGTAAAGCATTTTGCAAGCTGCAGATGGAAAGTGTTCTGAGCACCTCAGTGACTGATGAGGAGTCCCCCTGCTGCAAGTTCCTCCCGTCCTCTGCCCTGTGCTTAGCAAGTGAAAAAGGCTCTCCCCTGCAGTTTCTGGAGTAAATACCAGGGCTTACTCTTCTCCCTGGGGGCTTCATCCATCACCTCCAGGAAAATGACTCCCAGATTCACACCTCAGCCTGACCTCCCTCCAGAGCTCTATTTGAATCACATCCCCGCCTGCCAGACGTCTGCACCTCCCTGGCTGCCAGCGCCTCCAACTCAAGCGTCTAAAATAAAGCTCATCCTCATGCTCTCCTTCCTCTCAGGCTATCTTTTGTCATGTGTGTATTCAGCAAGTGTCTACCGAGTACCTGCTGTGGGTAAAGCACTGTGTTTGCTAGTGGGGAGGATAAAAATGTGAATCAGACACTCACGGGGCTCAGAGTCAGGAAAGCGAGACGGCAACTGTGCTACACGGGAGAGAGGGAGAAAGTCAGGGAGAGAGGGATGGACATGGTTGCGGAGGGGAATTGGGAGGGAACACACTTTTGGTGAAGGGGGTTTACATGTGTCGAGTGCCCGCTCTGCTCGGTATTTCACACACTGCTGTGGTTTCCCAGAAGCAGCCCCTAAGAGAGGGATCTGAGGGCAAGTAGCTTATTTGGCAGGGGATCCTAGGAAACGTTGGCAGGGCCGTGGAAGGGGACTCAGGGGCCGTCAGCCAATCAAGAGATTCACTGTGGGCAAGTGAAACTCTGCTGGGGACCAGTGCACCGTCATCCCTCCCAAGGGGCAGGATGTCATCGACCATTGCTGAGAGCTGCCCCTGGTGTTCGGAGCCTGCGCACGTGAGCACAGCAGGCACCCGGTGGCCAGAGAAAACTCCAAGCCCAGACACTTGGCAGTAGTGAGTGCTGGGCTGGGGAAGGATGATCAGACATGAGTGGGGCTTTGACAGCCTCCTTATATAGGCACCATCTCACTGAAGCCCTATCAACATGGTAATTTAACAAGGTGTTTAATTCCTCTCACTTCAAGTTAAGTCTTAGGTGGCCTTAGTAACTTGCACAATGACAGTGAACTGGTGATGGGAGAAGCAGGCTTGAACTCATGCCTGGGTGACTCTGCAGCCCATAGTTGTGCCTGGATATCACACAGCTGGAGATGGTAGGAGGCTGCCAGGAGGAGGAGCCATCAGAAAGCAGTTTGAATGTGTGGCAGCTCAGAATTGCTGGTGTCAGCCCCGGCTCAGAGTTAGCAACACCCTCATATCCATCTTCCCTTTGGGTGCTAACCTGGTAGGTGACTGGGTTCTTTCCCGAGCTGTGCATCCTTCCATCTTAGTCTCTTCACTGAGGCTTTCCCTCCCCTCCCCTGAAGCAAGGTGTGCCCTAAGGCTCTGCCCTCAGCAAGCATTTCTCCCTTCTTCTTCCTGGATGGAAGCATCGACTCCCCCAGGTCTCCCTACTGCCTGTAAGCTGACGATGTCAAGTCTGCATTTTTAGCTCTGGTCTTATTCATGAGCTTCAGTTGGGTGGGTGTCAGAGAGGCCCTGGAGCCCAATCCTTTGGATGCAAGTCCTGGCTATTCCTCTCAGTAGCTGTGCGATATTGGGCAGGTTACTTAAACGCTCTCTGACTCAATGTCCTTACCTGTAAAATGGAGGTAATAGATTAATATCTACCTCATAAGGCTGGGTGCAGGATGACATGAGCTCACCGTACAGAGAGCATAGTGTGGTGCCTGGCAGCCAGCTCTCACTTATGACTGTACTCTTTCAGACAGCTCCTTGCTGCCCTTCCAGAATGCCAGCCTTTCAAGGCAAGGACTAGGACCTTGCTGGTGTACAGTTGGTGCTCAATCTTTTGGTTGCTGAATCAATTCCCATGGACGTAACTGAAACCAAGGTCCTTAGCACCTGATTCCCTACTTCTGTGTTATTTTGTTTTTTAGTGTTTTTTTAAAAATTGGATGTAAAATACACAAAAAATTGACCATTTTAACCATTTTTAAGGGCACAGCTCAGTGGCATGAAGTACATTTGCATTGTTGTCATCCTATGTTATTTTTTAACCAGTAAGTTCCACTCTTGTGTCTCCCGTATCAAATTTCTCTTTGCCCCAAATGACTGCATTCAGGGCTGCCCAGCTAAACCTTCCTGAAACACCACATGTGCAGTGCCTGCCGAGGGTCCCCCAGAGTTCTGCAACTGTAGTTGCTGGTTGGTGTGGTGATAATTGTCTCATATTGAGGGCCTTTGTCAGTCTATGATTGATAATAAATAATGTATATCAGTTAGGGTTGCAAGTTGCAAACAACAGAAACTAACTCTGGCTGATTTAACAAAAAAGAAACTAATTAAATAAAATCAGATCAACCAAAAAGGCCAGCAAAGCAGTGGAGGCTACAGCCCCACTCACCAGTGCAGTCATGCAAGGGCTGGCCTGGTGTGGACTCGTGCCCCCACCCCGAGATACCACAGGCCGTTCTGCCCACGAGGCAGGCACCAGGCTGCTGGCCACCTGTCCCCAGCAGCAGGGATCTCTGGACACTGCCTGTGCCCCCTCCTTGTGCTTCTCGGAGGAGGGAAGGTAGGGGGGCGCCAGCTGTTGACTGGCCAAGCCCAACTCATGTCCCTACTCCACAGCAGGAAAATAAATACCTGACTATCACCAAGTGGAGAATCTCTCAATCTAAGAAGTTCACATTTGGGGCAGCCAAAACCCTGATGCATAGCTGCCCTGTCCTGTTTCCTCTCAGCGTCCTCTTCTCTGGACAGACACCCTCTGTTCCTTCATCCTAAATCCACAGGCGAGGCTTCCAGATCCCTTACCACCCTGTCATTAATTCTTGGTACCCGGAATGGGAAGTAATCTCGCAGATGAGGTCTGACAAGCCTGAGGTACAGTGGGATTATCTCTTTCCATACACCAAACCCTTAACTTCCATGAAGGCATCTTAAGATTTCATTGCTTTTCTAGGCAGCCATACTGCGTTGATGACTCATGTTGGCTCATATGATGCTTGTGGTCAACTGAGTTCCCCAGATATTTTCACATGGATGCTGTTAAGCCAGGTCTTCTCAAGCATTTACTCACATAACTGGCTCACTGAACATGTGCAAATTTAACTGAGTAACATGAAACTGTATTTGTAAGACTTCAACTATTTAGTTCACACCCTCAAAGTCCCTTACACTGTCATATAGTATACTTAGCTACTTTAGCCAGAAATTGCAAACTGGTGGTCTGTGGGCCAGTTTGGCCACACATTCATTTTGTTTGGATAATATGGTGTTTTTTTGAGAACTGAGTTGGTTGCCAACTGTTGAACATCAGGAGATCTCACATACAAGGCAGGATTTCCACCTTCTCTTGAAAGGTAGGAAGATCTGGCAATATGTGGTCATCATTTCTCAGGGCAATGAGTGATTGGCTGGAGCTGAGCAGCAGCTGCTCCCTTTAAAAGGTGCAGGCAGAGCTCACCGCAGTCCCCACCATGCCCTACTGCCCTGGCCTAGCCCTGCGTCATTACGTTATTCCAGCCCCTGTAAATGTCTACACTTGCAGCCTGTAGGAATGGGGGGAGGGGGGAATGGCAAGGGCAAAGTGGGTAAAGTGGAAGCAGAGGAGGTCTGGGAAAGGGGGGGGGTTCAGTGGCCCTGCACTTGCTCTTGTCTGGCTTGGGTTGTGCATAATAAAGAGGGACACTGACAGCGGAGATGTGGTTTGGAAAGGCATCTATTGTTCTGTCTGTCCAGCATGCCACCCTGAAAACTCTCACTTCTCCTTCTGTGTGACTCTGGAGGGTGTTGCCAGGTATCAGATCATCATGCTCCTGTGGCCAGAGAGTGACCACTGGTCCAAGCCAGGTGATAGGGTTTTAAAGCTTCCAGCCTATGACAGCATCGGATGAGTCTCTTGTCAGTGGCTGATGCAATGCGATGAAAAGCTCATGCAGCTGTGAGCATGTTTTCTGTCCCGTGGGTTGGGAAACATGCAGCTGGTGCAAGAGGGGAAGGAGCGAGTCATCATATAGAGAAGGGGGGAGAGGGACTCACTGGGGACTCCATCTGCATTAACCTGGCCAGCTCTTAGGCTGGCGTCCTGTGAGGTGCCTCTTATTATTATTGCATATTCTGCTTTCTTTAAAATCTACGTAGAGTTGGTTTCTGTTGCTTGCAACCAAAAGCATCAGGGCATGTAATCATGGGCAGCTCTCTGCAAGCCCTCCCTGTGCCTGAGGAGCTCCCCTTCTGTTCCCCCTTATGTCCTGTGTCCACACCATCTGCTTTTGGATCCAGCATTCTGGGCCCTCTCAAAAATTCCCCTTTGCTGTTCCTGAGCGAGGGTCAGAGAGCGAAAGGTGGCTCGAGTGAACGTGCTTCCGGGCACTGGGAGGTGCATTCCCTTCCTTCAGCCCTCTTGGGAAGCCAGGCAGCTCCAGGATGCTTCCAATTCACACCATTGCCGGTGCGGAGCAAATACTGCACGTGGAAATCCACATCACTGAGAGACTCTGGGCTGGGAAAGCCACCTGCTGCTATCAGGAACAAAGTTCCCAGGGACTGGAAGCCTCATATGAGCTCAGGAGACCTGGACTTGGCAAACGAAGATCTGCATTGAAATCACCAGGTGAGGAGACTGAGACATTCACTCATTCAAGAAATAGTCATTGAGCACCTACTGTATGCCAGGCACTGTCCCAGGCATTGAGGATATCGCAGTGTAAATGACATGTAGCTTACAGATAGCTTATATTCTAATGGCATGTGAACTTTATGTGTTAAGGTTCCAGGGATACAAAAATTAAAATTCATTCAGTGACTAGTCTTGGTCTTAAATATAAATAAAAAGGAAAAACAAAAATTAAAATTCAGCCCCAACGGCTTTACAAGTATGAGCACCCATCACCGTCCTCATTCGCAAAATGAGGTTAAAATAATTACTCCACAAGCCTGTTTGGAGGATTAAATAAAACAATGCGTAAGCATGTTCTTGGCATTTGAGCCTCAACAAGTATTACCTTCTTTCTGAAAAAAATCAAATGTCACAGTTAGCTTCACAAACCACAGGACAGCCTGACCGGCAGGCGGGACCTCCACGCCTCTTCCGCTGTCGACCGGGGCGAGAACGTCCAGCCGCCGGGTTTGCGCCGGGCCCCGACGGGAGCGCGAAGCGGCCACGAGGGGGCGGCGCGCGGCAGGGAATCGGCCGCCGCCCCCAGCCCGCCGCCAAACTTCCCTGCTGCTGCGGGTCCTCCCGTACGCACTTCCGTTGCTCTGACGCTCTCAGAAAGCGGGGCGTCGGGAAGGGGCGCGAATTCCCCCTCCTGGCGCCTCCGAGGAGAAGCTGCAGCGGGGTTCGCGACACTGCGGCGCAGCGGGCGCTGGAGCCCCGCACTGCGCTGCCCCGCGCGCGGCGCCAGGGCGCTGGTCGGCGGGTAGCGACGCCGGAGCGGGCGGGCTGCCGCGGGAGGAGTCGCGCGGCCCGGGCACCCCCCGACCGAGCGCCTTCCCCTCTTGCCTCCTGCGTCCCACATCCGCTCCCGCGGCTCCGAGGTAGTCGCCTCTGCGCGCCACCTGGAAAGAGGACTGCACTAGGGGTGCCCGGGGGAGTCATCGGGAGGATGCCCGGGCGTCTGCTGTGTCACCAAGCTGCCCGCCGGCGCTGGCGAGGAATTCAGTCGGGATAACGCCGCCCAAACTTTCCTTCGCAGCAGCGTTGGCAGGAAACGTCCTTCCTCCCCGCGGCTTGCAGAGAGCCGAGAGAAGACCCGGCCGCTGCGAGGGGGCAGCCTGGCAGGAGGGGCTCCCGGGATCCCTGGAGGTGCCCTGAGGGACTAGGCCAATAGCCCGCGCGCGCCCCGGAGAAGCGAGGTCCGGGGGTGCCGCGCCTCCTTCCCTGCGCCCTGCAGTGGTCGTGACCTCTGCGCCGCGCACGTGCTCGCTGCCGAGGAAGAGGAAGGGTCCAGCTGAACCCTCCGGGGGCAGCGACTGGCGAGCAGGCCCGGGGCGCATGGAGGTGCCGCGGGGGCGGTGCGGCTCGCCAGCTGCGCGGGGGAGCGTGCACGCCGCTCTCCGGCCTCCCCGGGAACCTGGCCGGCCGCTGCCCGCACTTCCTGCCGCGGGGCTTGGGGCCTCGAGCAGCCGCTTGGAGCGCAGAGCCGGTTGAGCTTCGGTGGGGCCGCATCCCTGGTCCCCAGTGCAGGAAGGACGCTCGGCGGGACAGGTGTAGCCGGCAGCCGCGGGCGCTGCGCTCGGAAAGCCTGGGCGGGCTCCGCCTGCCGGGACTTGGCTCGCAGCGCGCGGACTCCAGTCCCCGCCACGTCAGGCCGGTCGGCTCGCTACTTTGCACCGCCGAGGCCCCAGCCTCGGGTCGCCAGCCGGGGTAACGGAAGTCGCGGCCGAGCCCGGCTGCCAGGCGGCCGCCGGGGCGCAGTCCTGATGCCCGCTGCCGGTGGCGGGCCCCAAGCCGGCCCCGGGACCTAGGCAGCTGCGCCAGGCCGCCGCCGGCGCCTCCCCCATGCTGCTCGGAGCGTCCTGGCTGTGCGCGTCCAAGGCGGCCGCCGCTGCTGCGCAGAGAGAGGGCGACGAGGACAGGCCCGGCGAGCGGCGGCGGCGGCGGGTGGCGGCCACGGCCGCGGGGGCGGGCGAGGACATGGACGAGTCGTCGCTGCTGGACCTGCTGGAGTGCTCCGTGTGCCTGGAGCGCCTGGACACCACGGCCAAGGTGCTGCCTTGCCAGCACACGTTCTGCCGCCGCTGCCTGGAGAGCATCGTGTGCTCGCGCCACGAGCTGCGCTGCCCCGAGTGCCGCATCCTAGTGGGCTGCGGCGTGGACGAGCTGCCCGCCAACATCCTGCTGGTGCGCCTGCTGGATGGCATCCGTCAGAGGCCCCGCGTGGGCGCCAGCCCCGGCGGCAGCTCGCCCGCGCGTCCGGGCCCCGGCCCGGGTGCGGCCCCCGCACTTGAGGGCGGCGGCGGCGGCGCGGCGGGCAGCTCCCCCGGCTCCCCGGTCTTCCTGCCCGCAGCAGCGGGCAGCGCCACCGGCAGTCTGCGTGAGCTGGCGACCGGCAGGAGCGCGCCGGTGGCAAAGGTGGGTATGAGCCCCGGCGGCGCGACGCCACCTGTGTGCGGGTGTGAGTGCGTGTGGGCGCGTGGGGCGATGAGCTGGAACAGAGCAGACCAGAGGTGGCCCCGCGCCGACCCATTCCTTCACCCGCGCTTCTTTCTCCAACTTCACTTCTGCCCAGGGATTCCATGAATATCCCCTTCAATTCCCACTTCCCAACTCTGGGCCCCTTCCCCTTCGCCCACCCCCAGCCGCCGCCCCAGCTTCTCGTCTGCACCTGCTGTGGGTCTGTCCTCCCCCTCCCCTTGTAGAATCCCCTCTCCCACCACTTGCACTCGCTCCGTGGTGGCATCTGGTCTCGGGGCACCTGTTCATATACATGTGCCATCCTTCTGCGGGGTGCGCACGTCTCCCTGTCCCGTGGCTCACCCCCAGTTCCTCTGCCACCGGCCTGTTACCTCCTCTTTAACTTGGCACTGCCCTTTCGTCTCCGCAGGAAGGGCAGCCTTCTTACCCTGGACCCCCAGACGCTCCCTCTGCACACCCCGGGCACGCCTGGAGGAAAGTTAGTGTTAACACTTCTGGCTGCTGATGGTGTTCTTGAGGGCTGCGCGTGGGAAGCACAGGCTGGGCAGGGAGGAGAAGGCAGAGGGAAGAGTGGACTGGGCTTTGGAAGAATGCAGACTACAAACTCCTTCTAGCAGGAGGGAAGGCGTTAACCAGGAGGCCCCAGGAGCGTTTTGGCCCAGCCCTTGCTGGACTTGGCAATGTTTGTCCAGAAGCCAAGGTCCTCTCCTGGGTTCTTAGGCAGGGTTGCATTCCCACGTGGGTCGTTATTTATTTTTATTATTTTTGGTGCAACTACATTGAATGGCCTTTGCTGCTTCTGTTTTAGTTGAAAGACCTTCTCTGGAGGGCTTCAGTGATTTGATTTCAAAAGCTTCTTGTCACATGTCCTTACACACCCTCGGCCACTTTGGGAACTGTTACTGGGGGAGAAGGTAGCCTATGGGATGCTGGTTTAAGTGAGAAACAAAGGATCCGGGTTTTGTAATTTCATTAAATGGAGAAAAACACATTCAAAGGTTGAAAAAATACGTTGTTGATCTATTGGAATAATCATTTGCTTTAGAAGACACTGCATTATTCCTGTGCTTTTGACCATTTAAGGAGTTGGTGGTGCATAATCCTTCCAGTATACATGATCCTGAAACACTGAGAAAATTCTAGCATCTGAATTATGCAGTACTGCAACATCTCTAAGGTTTGGAACTTAAACCCTTGTGTGTTGAGCTTGAGTTAAAGGTTAAACTTTACTGAATTGGGGTTTTTCCATAAATCAGGAAGAATGGACAAAGATAGTTACTATCGGTCACTTGGGGTCACTGCTGAAGGGGAATTTTTTCCTTGGTTTTAATTGTTATTAAATCCAGCTACATACTCGGGTTAGAAATTTTCAAACTTTTCCTTCCTGTCTTTGCTGTTTTTAATCTGAGGTTTTATAATTAAAGATCTTTATTTGCAAAAGATGTGGGTTACCTCCTCCTGCTCCCTGCTTCTAGTAAAATGGGGACATACTGATGACCAAGTATATCCAGATGTCCTCCTGGCTTGTGTTGGGGGAACTGTGTGTGACCGGAAGGTTAAGAGGTGCCCTCTGAAATGGCAGCCTCGATGCAGCTCCTGGAGCTCTGTGGCATTTGTGGTGCTTCTTAGAACTTGTCAAAGGGGTTGACGTTTGTATCTTTTAGTAATGACAGTTAGTAACTGGGAATTGATGTTCTGTTGTCCACATTTTGACGTTATTGATTGACGATCTCCATGGGCACACAGATGGCATTCCCGACTTTCTGTGCTCTGGGGAACTCCTAGAACACATTTTCTTTCTTTCCTTTGCTGTCTTAACTAAGCGCAACCTTTCGTTACAGGCCCACCTCAAAGGGACTAAGTCTGGGTTCTAGGAAGAGTCTGAATTAAATCCAATCTTATATTTGATCATTTTCAGAGAGGAAAAAGCAGAGGTGGGGATTGTAATACTGTCTAGCTTTTCATCCAGTGATTTTTAGTAGTCAGTCAGTGGGTGTCTTCTTGGTTAACCAGAAGTCCTGCATGATACTCATACTACTACTGTGGGGTAGTAGCATTAGGTCCAGTGCATCTTCTGGGTGGAGTGGGGGGTAAGGGAGAAAAGGATTTAATAGAGTGTTGTGCATTAAGCAACGCTATAAATTTTCACCTGAGCAAAGACCTCACTGAAAATTGCCTTGTGTATTTTACTGTCCGTTGGAATAGCAAAGCTGAGTGCTGGATGTTCCTGCGTGTTGTTTAACAGATGGGCACTCATTTAATCATATTCAGCAAATACCATATATGCCATAATAGCAGGTGACCGTAAATAGGACAGTCCTTTATTTTCCCAATTAAATTTTGGGCCAGTTGGGATATGTGAACTTTTTAGGTATGTTAGGTAAATATCTACTTAGTTTGTTTACTTTTTAAATTTAGTTACAGTTAGACATTGGGACTGCCTCATTTATGAAATATGTTAATTTCTATTTGGTTTCACTTGTAATTCATAAAACATTTTTTTCCAGACTTTCCACATGCATCTTTTTTATCAGGGTTTTGGTGATCACCAGAGTACTTGGAGTCCCCTATCCTGGTTAGGAGGGCCTCTCATCTCTGCTTTAACCTGAGCCATTTGAGATAAAGCATTTTTTTCGATCAGTTAATGATGCTGCCTCTGGAAATTTTATACCAAGTTACAAGTACCTGTAGCCTGAGATCAGGACTGTTGGTCTCTTCATTTGCTTGTTGGCAAATATATGTGTTGCTCCTTAAAGTATGTTAATATTGTTGCTTCTTAAAATGATCTTTAAAAAGTCCTGTTTTAATGGTACTGTCCCACCATTGCAGTTGCTGATGTATGCTAAGTTTCTCAGCCCAAGTTGTCTATTATTTTGTTTTCATAATTTTGTAAGGGAACCCCTTTAATACCCCAAGCTAGTATTGGTCATATTGTTTTAGGGCAATGTTTCTTGCTAAAAGGGTTTTGTGGTTCTGCATTGAGTAAATCATAGCATGCTTTTTAATATGAGAGATTTAATAAGGACTCAAATGTAAGACAATTCCAATTTTTTTTCTGAATTAAAAAAATACTCCTTGCCTTATATTTGGGCCAAGCACTATTCTAGGTGACTGAGACTGGCTTGGGCTCTTTTTATAGAGCTGACATTGGCAGGTGGCAGATGGAAGTCATCTATTCTGGGCTCTCAGGAGGTACCTGTGGCACTGGCTGGTGTCAACCCAGAACTCTGTGAGGGTTAAGAAGAAGGACATTTTCACAAATTAAAGAAATATAGAAAGCTTGGGCAATGCCTTTGATGATATAAAAGTTGGAGCCTAGTTTGTCTGTATTGTGTTATCTTGAGGTATATGGGATATGTTTAAATTAGACCCATTTGAAAATCTCTTCTGTATCTCTTAGACAATGTGCCTGGGACCTCATAATGGAAAATAAAATAAATTGGAGAATCATAAAAATTATATTTCTTAAATATTTTACAAATACACTCACATGATTCTTTTACCATTTTTTTGGATGCAGGGCTGAGAACTTTTCTTTGAGTTCCAAATTGTCTTCTGGCTGAAACCACAGCCACCATTTATGATTTTCTATTTGTTTCTTTCAAGTGGAGTGAGGACTAAGAGACTGTCAAAGAATTCTGAGTGGAGCATCCATCTAGATTTAAAATAATTCCTCCCCCTAATGTTTGATATTCTTGTTCACACCCAATTTGACCATTTTAAAGCAATCTTTTTTTGTTGAGTCTTTCCTAAGTAGTCATCTTGGTTTCCCAACGGGCAGTATTTTTTTTTTTGCACTCAGACTTCCTTGCTTACATACTACTGAGTTAAAGTATATGTTTAGCATTATGAGTTCAACTTGTAAAAGCATAGTTTGGAATAAGGACAGAGAATTCCTTGAGAAGCACAGGTGTTCTTGGGCAGGAGTAGCCGGCCCAGCACCTGGGTGGGCGTGGGTGCCCTAGCCTGTCTTCCAGGGGAAGTAGAGTGTTGCTTAGCCCTGCTGGTCAGCTGGGTGGAGGCCAGGTTGCAGGGTGTCTGTGGCATCTGGAAGCAAGTTAACGTGTTCTTTAGTCATCGACAGTTGAGCAGCTTGTACATGAAACTTTCTGTTAACAAGTACCGAGTGCCTGTCACGTGCTGGGCACTTTGACATATATTGCCTTATGGAAAGTTCACAATAATCCTGCCAAGTGGCCGGTATAATTACTATATTGAGGCCCAGAGAGATTGCTGTTTGGGCAAGTGAGAGAGCTAGGAGGTGACTGAGTCGAAAGTGTACTCCAACTCCATTCCTCTGCCCTCTGTTCTCTCAGCTGGATCCTTGGGACGTTGCTGTGGTTTGGTCTCGGATGCAGTAAGGGCTCCAGAGGAGAAGGCCGGCGCTCGGCCTCACAACAGTCCAGACAGCTCACAAGAGAGCAGACGGTTGACCTGACAGCAGAGTTACAGTGGAGTCCTTTTCAGAAGGCCCCTGAGTGTGGAAATAGCACCTTTGAGACTCACAGCAGTCATGTTACAGTTTGTAGCCAGTTAGTGAATAATCTAAATTATCATTCATTGAGCACCCACTGGGTGCCAGGCGTGCATGGTGTGCCTGCTGTATGCTGAGGGTTGAGCCGGTAGTTTAAGTGTATCTCATCTGTTCCTTCCTGCAACTCCATGAGGCTGCTAGTTACATAGGCAGCGACATCAAGGCTCCAGCATTTCCTTGCCACGTGGCTTACAGTGACTGGGGTGTTCCCTGAAGGGTGGGCTTTGGGCTGAGTGCCTAGCTGGCTTTGTGGTTAGAGGAATCAGCTCGGTAGGGGCCAAGGTCCCAGACATAAGACCCCTTCCATTCACCATACCCCAGGCCACAGATGCTCTTCCCGGAGAGGCTGCTGGCTTGTAAAGCTAGACACTGTGCAATGCAGTGTGGCCACAGGAGAGAGCACCGAACCAGCTGTGGCTTTGGCAGCAAGTTACGGGCAGCCCTGTGCAATGCTGTGAGCAGTACATTAGGAGTCCGAGCAGCCGAGCTGGCTGGCTGGCCTGGTGGCCCCACTCTGTCCTCAGCGATCCCTGGTTGTCCATCCTTCTGCTCTGCCACTGTGTTGGCCTCACCCTCCGCTGCACCCACCAGGTTTCAAGACAGAGGCAGTTCAGGTGTCGTGTCCCCATGACGACACCCAGAAGCAGAGAAGGAGGGTTTCTTCCCCTTGTGCTGCTCTCCAAGTCGAGGAGCAAACCACGAGCCAGCCCCCCTCACGCCCTTCCCCTCCCACCTTGGGGAACTGTGTGGCATCCCAGGCCGGGGCCTGAACCAGCTGCGGCTCGGCCAGGGCCTCAGCACACAGTATTACCTTTCCCTTATGGGGCTGAGGCCCTGCCACCCCACCCTGGGGCACTCGGAGTCCCACGAAGAAGGAGGGGGAGGGGTGGGGACTCATGGGCGGCGCACGGGTTGGGAATCCCAGCACAGGTGTGGTTTACAGATTGTGCAAGAACAGGTGTTAATCCTGGCTTCCTCACTCCCTCACGCATCCCCCTGTGCAAACGGGTTAGCTTTGCTGAGCCTTCTTCTTGGTGGATTAGGGATCCTGTCTGTTCCTTTGCATAATGGGATGACATACCTGCAGTGCCCAGCACACATTAGTGGCTGTCCTTTCTATTGCCTGTTGCTAATTGCCTACTGCCTGTGCTAATACGAACATCTCCAAGTCTGTTGTCACCAGCGAGGCACACCTCACAGGGCCCGGCTTACAGCTGGGTGTTCATTGTATTTAGTGTCCTAAATTAAGGGTGTGCGTGTGCGTGTGCATACTGTATGTATGTGATGTGTGCGTGGATAGGGGTGTGTGTCTGTTGTGAGCCTGACACCATGCTTTGCCTTTAGGTTCAAAGCCGGCCTGTGCTATGGTGACTGGACTGTCAGACATCCATGGGTATCTAAGCTGAGTGATTGCTTGAGTCTGTTTGTTTCACCTTTTGAATTGCTCCAAACTCATCTTGGAGGCGGTGTTCCCGATCTTTACAAACGTCATTAAAGGGAAAAGATGTCTGAACTATAATCTGCTTTTATGGGGCCAGCAGGGGAGAAGAACCCTGCTCAGTTGCCACTCCAGCTGGCTGGCAGCCCCTGTAATGTGTGGGACGCAGGGTCTGTCTGCTGCTGCTGGATGTAGGCTGCTCGGTGTGGCTGAGCTGACGGAGTTCCACGAGGTCGTCTCTTCACTCTGGCTTTTGAGAGCTCACCAGCTCTTGGGAGGAAGCATGACACGTTTGGGTCTGATGTCCATTTCAGTTCCATCTGTATTTAATCTCTATCCTGTATAGTCAACACAGTCTTTTTTGAGGTGCATTTTTGAAAAAAAATCAGCAAGCCTTTGATTATGGGGAAATGCTCTTGCCGGCACCGTGTGAAGAGGCCAAGGTCAGTTTTCACCAGCTTTGCCTTGCTTGGGAGGCCTTCGGATGTGATGAGTGTGGAATGCATACTTAATGTGCATCCTGTTGGAATTTTAATTAACCTTAAAAGAATAGGGTGTCAAGCTGAAGGTGTTGGCAGTGGTGAATGGCGAATGGTTTACAAAACGTGCAAGAACCCAATAATGTGGGCCTAACTTTTCCCACTGAGTGAAGTTGGAATGAGTAAGTGTATAAAGTCGTAGCATGATTTGGGTTGTACCCACAGGTTGCTGCCTTTTTTAAGCTCCACTTTGGCCCTCGATGTCTCATGGGTATTTAAAGGAGTTGCTTCTCTCTTGTGTAACAGGTGTTCACATTGTTAACTGATACAAACATGAAGACATTATGATATTTGCCTTTCTGCTTAATGGAATGTGTGCGTAAGGCTCACATGAATTTATGTGAGTTTAAATGAATTAGGATTCACCACAGACATTCAGGTCACCGGAAGTTGTGAGAGAGTTTAAAAACATGCTCGCTCGCACCAGGGGCAGATGTGAGTGGGCTGGGCTGAGAGCACTGAGGGGGGGCAGGCGTCCTCAGCGGGGGTCCTGGCGTTCCCTGCGAGGCCTTTGCTCGCTGGTTCAGGAAACGGGACGTGGACGCGCTTCTCCCTCCTGCTTCGCTGGATGCATCAACGGGCACCCTGGGGCACCTGGGACAGAGATTGTGCTGGCCTTTGTTTATAATGAAATGTAACTTTTCCCATTTAGTTAAGTGACCAGATGTGCTGCAGAGGAAAACCTGTGCTATATCTTTTTATTCTGTGTTTATCTGGCAGGAATTTCGAATGAGGAAAGTGGCATCAGATTTGGGGCTTGGTGGGTTTGCAGCGGGTTCTCACCTCTTATGGTTTCTTCCATCGTCTTGATTTGCCGAACGAGGACTTCACAGTCCTGCTTTCTGGATCCTTCGTACTTACTGGCAGGAATGAAAGCGGTGAGGAGGCCCCTCCCGCAGCTGGGTGCCGTCTAAGAAAGCTTGCCGCTAGTTTCTAGGTTTCCTCTGCAGCTTGGCTTTGCGGCAGCACCTTTCAGAGAAGGCATCTGCCTGTTGCTAGTTCTGGAGCAGAGGTTCCAAAAGTGCCCGTGCTCAGCAGGCAGGAGGACTTTGCTGCTGTAGCTAGAACCATGGAGGTCAGGTGTGTCCAGCACATTAACAAGCTGCTTTTGACTTCGGGAGGCCATCATTCAGCACTGCACCTAAGGTGGACCTTACCTGGGTTTAGCCCTTGCGATCTCAGGCGCATGGAGGGAAGAGGGCATTTCCATGAGCTGAGAGACACCTGAGAGGAAGAAGAAGGGTGGGGGAGGCTTAGGCATGTTTCAGTAAATGGTTGGAGGTTGACTAATCTCCTCAGGACCTGTCCTTGTTATCAGCAGCTGCTTTCACTTTCAAAGACTAATTGGTTAATCCTCTGCAGCTTTGCCTGCCAAATGTTGCTGTTTGATTTGAAGGGTCAAAGAATCCTCCAGACAATGGCTAGGCGCTTGCCGTGCTCACTCAGGGCTTGAGGGGAGCTCTGCAGGGTGGGGCAGCTGGACCGAGGGACTGTCGAGGTCTGGCGTGTATGAGTGCCTTTGCCCCGTGAATGCCGTGCGGGCACATACATTTATTTCTTATGTAAAAATTTCTAAAAAATATGTAGGAATAAGGTGGTGCTTCAGTTTTGTGTGTGGGAGTTTAATTGTAGAAGTCACTGTTGCTGGGATTTCAAGGCTGTTTTAAATATTAGCTCGGTGTTCCATTTGCTGGTGAGGTGGCAAGCAAATTTTGAGTAATATTCTGGAGTTGACATGTATCAAACTGGTTCTTTTAGAGAGGGGTCAGGGCAGCCCATTGCTACGGGTTCGTTCTGGTCCCCCTCTTGTCCCTGTCGCTCCCTGCTTCCACAGCGAGGAAGCCAGCGGCCCCTCCTCCCCGGGTGTGCATGCCCACCTGAAGACTGCAGTGGTGAGGAATGTGCAGAGGGAATGGTGGCCCAGGTGCTGGGGCTGTGGAGCTGTCGCCGTGTCTGAGTGCTATTCTTGAAGTCTGGCCCAGAACGAGTCATGTTAATTAATTTAGCCCACAGATATTTATTGACTGCCCACCCTGTCACAAGCACTGTGTTAGGCAATGGGATATACGTTGGTCAAAAACCTGGAAATGATCCATGCCCTCTGGGAGCTGACCATTTAGAGGACTCTGTAAACAAATAGCCAGTAGGCACACAAGTTACACGTGATACGGCAGGCTCCACTCAGGCCTGCCGCTGCAGGGTCGTGGCCAGTGACTCTGTTATGCAGCTCATTTTATTTATGTAAATGTATCCATGTATTTACTGTTTATGGATAAACTATTAGATTCCTTAACTCTTTATAATCATACTCCAAATCTCTGTGACTTAAAAATCGCACTTTCTCCCTTCCTGAGCACAGCGGGAGGTAATTAAACTAGATGCGTTTGCGTGAGATAATGCATGCAGGGGGTCAGGAGTGTGGTTTGTGCTGAGTAACGTCACCTTAGCAAAGATAACCAGTGAGATCAACTTTTTTCTACTGAGTTCACGATGCCCGTGGGTTGATTTTAGCGCTGGCGGCATCGTCTGGGCTGAGTTTGCGGTCTGCACGAGCGCGAGATGAAGGGTGGGTGCTGACGCGCCCTCACGCTCCCGATGAAAGGACACCTGTCTTGTATCCTGAGTGGCAGTTCTCTTGCGTCTTCTGTGGCTGAATTTGTGTTGTGGACTACAGCAGGGTGAAAACTTCCAGTGTTAAAAATCTGTTTTTTTAAAGATTAATTTTAAAAATACGGTTTTTGTGGAATTGAGAGTGTAACTGGTATCTCAGTTTGACAAAATAAGCTTTGACATACACACAGTCATAGAAGTTTTCCTGGATTTTAAAGTTGTCTCCAACATACCAAACGAGGTGACCTACGTCAGATTCCACAGAGGACCCACGCCCCAGTGGCTGCACCTCACGGAGGGGAAGGTGCCTGCTAAGTGTCACTTAAGATGGAGTTTGAGAATTGCAGTCCTTGAGCTTTTCTGTCACCCATTTCCCAAAGACCAGAGTGTCTGTTCTTGCCAGTTTGATGTTTGGAGTTGAGTGGACAAAGGCCCAGGTCCAAAGAGGGCACCATCGGGGTTTAGTGTGTGCGAGTTTGCATTCACAGGCAGATGGAGGCCGTTTGTCTCAAATAGAGCTGCTTTAAAGAAACAGAGTGGCTTATTGATGAGAGGTAGTGACTCATGAAACATTGAAACTGTGCCCATATAACTCACAGGACAAGGCTGGGGTGAAGAGGACAGGCCAACAGAAGGCTTTGCATGCCAGCCCGGGGCAGGCCTCCTTCCCCTCTGGCCACCGTCCCTTCCAGTCATCCTGTCTACTGCTTTTCTGAAGGCCTGGTTGATGTGCGCAGTTGATGCTCGAGGTTGGACTTCTGTCTCTCCCTGAGCTCAGCCATGTTCAGCCACTGACTTTTTATGTGAACCATAATTCTGCGTATGGTGCCTTTGTATACTGATGTTCTTTTTCTATTTTCCCTGGACTTCAACAATGTCTTGCTTTTTTAATTTAGGTGGTATAGGAGATAGACTTTTCTTTTTTTGTTTTTTTTTTTGAGACAGAGTCTTGCTCTGTCGCGCTGGCTAGAGTGCAGTGGTGTCATTATAGCTCACTGCAACCTCCAACTCCTGACCTCAAGCGATCCTCCCGCCTCAGCCTCCCAGAGTGCTAGGATTACAGGTCTGAGCCACCGTGCCCGGCCTAGACTTTTCTTTTTTTCCTTTCTGCAAAAGACATACATGCTCTACATGGAGTTAATGGGATTAATAGCCAGTCTGTGAATTGTGGGTGATATTAATGGTAACATTTCCTGTGTCCTCGAACTAATCAATGCACCATCTTTGGCCATCAGCACCTGCACAGTCTGGCCCTGAGTGTGCTGGTTTTCCACTCCGTGCTTTCCTCGCCATAAGCAGCCTCCTGGGCTGAGCAGCCCTGTCTTGTCTAACCCCAGGCCATCCACCTGGGCTTGTGATGAACTGGACACCCCTAAAGTACCCCTGACAGCCAGGCACCCTGTGGGTGGGCCCCTGGGCAGACGGGTGGACTCTGGGCTGCTGTGGACTGCTGTGTCATCTGTATGGAAAGGTCAGTGCTATGCTGGGGCCCACCCTCGGTGAGAAGATGCCGGCCGGGCAACAGCCAGACCCCTCTGTACCCGAGCCTCTGCATAGCCCTTTCTTCTGTGTCCCTTCTGTGCAGTTTCTGGTCCCACTGTTATTCCTCAAGCTGTTTTCCGTGATCTGTCTTCAGTCTTCCCTTCTGTGGGCTGTGTTTTCCTGGCACTTACTGCTTTGTTGGCCATTTAAAGTTGGCAGCATCTGGCTTCCGGGAGGCAACAGCTCCTCATCCTGCCTGGGTCGCTCTTCCTGCCCCTGGCTCAGTGATGGGCAGGGCTCAGCCCCACACGTGCCAGCGCCCTCCCTGGCCTCCCCGCCACGCCAAGCTCACAGAAGGGGCCCGAGCCATCTGCAGCCCTCGGGCACACACCGAGCTGACCCCTGCGGCGGCAGAGATCGCTAGTCTCCAGGCTGGCCGGCTCCTCACGGGTGCAGACTGAGGCTCAATCCGACTGCATTTGTCTTTCATGAAATCGATGAGGCTTTAGGGTGCAGGTCCCGGGAAGGGCAGATGACACTGAGCATAACTGTGAGTCTTGAGAGGAGAGTTAAGCCCCGAAGCCCGCATCTGCCAGGACAAAGCAGAGTACTCATTTCCTAGACCTGCGGGGAACGGGTCTGCCGACAGTACCGACGGGAGGTGGGGCAGGATGAGGAGATTCAGAGTGGCCCACTCAGAAATGTGGGCCCTCGTCTCCTCCCTTGCCTGCCTGCGCCCGAGTGGCCGCCTGCAGGGCTCTCCTGGCACACCCAGCCCGCCAGCTACCCCCCGCAGGCTCCCCAGGCCGCACGGTGACCCTTCTGCACTCAAGAAGTCTCACGGGAACTCCCTCTGGCTTGTGGCCGCCACTTCCCCTGCCTGCCCAGTCTTCCTCTGGGGGTCTCGGGTGTGTGCCTGGAGTGTTGCTGCAGCCCTGGCCTGTCCTCCTGGCCCTGCCCCATGCCGCCTGCTGGTGGGCTCCCCACAGGCTTCCCAGGAGCGCTGCAGAGCTGAGGCGGGGCTGCTTCACCTTCCTCCTGGCTGGAGCGTGGTGCTTCCAGCCCTCTGGGTGGACGCTTGGTGCCTTCCTGACCCAGTGAGCTGGGCGTTCCCATTTCTTTGCCAGCTGCCCCATCTCTCCACCCATACCCTTTTCCATTGATGCTCTCAGGAACAGGTATTTAGTTGTGGTCTTAGGTTTTTTCCTTAAAAATTCACATGCACATTACGTTCTACTCCAGAACGTGTTTCTTCTGATTTTAATTGCAAGCTGTGGGGTTAAGCTTGCAAACTTGGAATTAAGCCCCATGCCTTCCCACAGCCCTGACCCCCCAGCACCTGCACCCATGCCCCAGCTGGCAGGCACAGTGGCGAGGGGCGAGGGAGCAGCTGCTGCCCGGGCAGTCTGCACTGGGGCCCAGCAGTGGTGCCCACTGAGGGAGGACTTGAGCACGACTCTGTCAGTGACTGGTCCCCTCATCAGGAGGCTCACTGGGTTCCTTGGGGCAGAACGGCCTCTGCTGGGTGCATGTCGTGGCTCTACCTCTGGAGAGGCCTGGTGAGGTCATCTGGGCTGAGTGCTGGTAGGTGGGGCCGAGGCTTATTTTCTGATAGTTGGTGTTCCTCTGGCTTCACCTGCAAAGGAGTCGGGATTGTTGTGGAGTGACGGGAGTGTGTGGGCTTGTCAGTGAATGTGGGGACAGGTGGCTGCCATAGGGGGACACTTTCATTCTCTAAGCTTAAGTGGAAAAATTCTGTCAGGTTGGAATTGTCAAGGATGTTGGCTTCAAGGTGACAATTGTCATGTTGACAGGTGCAGCACAGGGGTGTTCTAGTGGAGTATCTGGGACTCAGAGCTGGCGTCCTGGCTGCTGGGGTATGACTTGGCATGTGAGATGAAGAAGGGGAAAGTGCTACCGGCGTGCTGGTGTTCCTGGTGGGGATCTGGGGAGCCCAAGTGTGAGGGGCCACACGATGGCCACAAGAGGGTCCCAAGCGGTACCTGAGGAACAGGTTTTATGTTAATGTTTGTCCCCTCTGTTTATGTCAAGTGGTGCATATAAAAAAATTGTGGCAGTTGGATGAAGTTTCATTTGGACAAGTTTAAATAAAAAGTGAGTCAATTTAAAGAAACTTGAGTAAATATTGTGAAGATGAGACATAGATGACTATAGTTTAGAAAACACTGTGCTAAGTTGACATGAAATCAGAATCTTGAAGAGATATCTGCACTCCCATGTTCACTGCAGCACTATTTATAGGAGCCAAGATAGGAAGGCAGCCCCGGTGTCCATCAGTGCAAGATGGATAAGGAAATTGTGGTGTATTATCACTCACTCTCACACACATACACACACACACACACACACAATGGAATATTATTGCCTTAAAAAGAAGGAAATCCTGCCGTTCGTGACAACATGAATGAACCTAGAGGACATTGTGCTAAGTGACATAAGCCACAGAAACAGAAAGACAAATATTGCATGATCTCACTTGTATGTGGAATTTTTTAAAAGTTGAACTTATGGAAGCAGAGAGTAGAGTGGTGGTTACCAGGGGATGGGGTGGGAGAGAAGAGGTCTTGGTCGGAGGGTACAGACTTTCAGTTATAAGATGAATAAGTTCTGGAGACCCAGTGTTACAGCGTGGTGACTACAGTTCGCAGTATTGTATTGTGAACTTGAAATTTGCTAAGAGAGTGGGTCTTAAGTGTTCTCAGTACACAAAAGGTAACTATTGAAGTGATGGATATGTTAAGTAGCTTGATTGTGGTAATCATTTGACAATGTATACATGTATCAAATTATCATGTTGTTTACCTTAAATATATACCATTTTATTTGCCAATTATACCTCAGTAACACTAGGGGGAAAAAGAAATTATACATGATAATAAAAGGTATTTTTAAAAAACCCCACAAAACTGCCTTAATAAGCAAACTTAGTTTTTCTCAGAGCATTTCCACGTTTGTCTTTTAAAACCCTTGTTTCCTGTGGATCTGAGATGCTGGCACACAGCTGTGGAGGTGCTGAGGATTTGTAAGGTGGGAGAGGGTTAAATAAGGTGAATGTGAGAAACAGGGTGGCATTTTATGCTTGGAAGCCAGTATTTGGAAAAATTGCTTTTTTGATTTTTAAACGCAAATAGCAAGTGTGAGAAACCTAGCCTTTGAGATTTATTTTGGGCTGAAGTTATCAACAGGGCAGGAACAGCGACACACATCCCCGAGTCCTTTTGCTGCTGTGCTGGGTCCAGGCCGGGCCCCCTGAGGCCCGTCTGCAGCTGGGGCTGCACAGCTGGCACAGAACCTCTCACACTTGTGCAAATCAGCCAGGTGCCAGGGGCCTGAACCACAGCCGGGCACCGACGCAGGGCTGGGGACCAAGAGATGGGCGGGGCAACAGGAACGGTGGTTCTCAGAGCTTGAGCGCGTGGGCGGCATGGACACAGCTGGGGTGGGTTGTGCAATGTGGATCCCAGGGCCGTGGGCTCCGCACTCTGGCTTTGGGCTCTGGGCTCTGGCAGGTGCAGGGTTAGAAACCCAGGGGGTTCCGGGCCAGGAAGGCTGTTGGAGAAGCTCCTAAGGGAATGCAGAGCATTAAAGGCATGACCTGGTATTGACATCTTACATGGCTTGGAGTCATCTTTGTCTGTGTCCCCAAGTTTGATCATTTCCTTCTTATGAAAGGGACAGTTCACTCCGGCCTTTCTGCTGCTTCTGAGATAGTAACGTGTCATCCCATGTCTTAGCCAGGTCCCTCCTGACCATGGTTTCCCTAGTCCCCCTATACCAGTGGCCCCAGCAATTGTCTTAAAATAGGCCCCCTCAGCCCCCCTTTAGGCTGGACTTCATGCCAGGCTCGAGGTCCCACGGTCTTGCTCCTGCATGGCCCTTGGAACCTGGCCCACTTTCTCATTCCTGCACTGTGGGATCATTCCTGCTGGTGGCTCTTTGCTTACATGAGAACCATTGCCTTCACCATTGGTCTGTTCGTCCCTGAAGGACTGACCCTTCCTTCCTCCATCCTCCGGAGGCTGTCCAGAAGCCTGCCGTGACGTGGCTGATCTGTGTCCTGCTTCCTCCTCTGCCCACCAGGCTGTCCCGGGGGGCTTGCGTGCTCCACGCATGGCCAGGCCACGCTGCACTGCTCTCACCACGCTGTTCCAGGTTCTTGTGGAATGTCTAGATCACTGCTCTAGGGTTTGTCTTCTGGCTGTTTTCCATGTCTTGGGTGTTCTCACACTTGCAGGATTGTAAGTTCCTCAGGGTCGGGACCGAGCTGTCCATTGAGTCTGTTCTTCTGCGTGATAGAGCAGGAACCCAGGTGCAGCCAGGTGTCGGTGGGTGTGAGCCCCAGAGTGTGGTCGTCAGCGGTGGTACCTCCATAGGCTGAGAGGCAGGAAGCGCAGCTGAGCTGGGAGCGTGTGGGCAAGCATGGGGTTCACGTCTCTCACCACGCCTGCTGGCAGCGTGCCCTGGGCGAGCCATGGGGCATGGTGCTGTGCCTTCTGGACTGCAGTGTCCTGATGGCAAGGTGGGGCCTAAGAAGAGTGTCCCCCTCCTCAAAGAGTTGTGTGGCCTGAGGGAGTTCATGCGGGAACAGTGCTGGCTGGATAGTTAAGAGTTTAATAAAGGCAAGTTGTTATTGTTCTTGAGCCTTAATTTTTATGATAGTGAGTATAATGGATGGTACAATAACAATGGCCATTATTGGCGGGGCTAACGTTTGTTGGGCACTTACTTCTGGCTGCTTTTAGAAGTAGATTAAGGGCCAGGCAAAGGGCATCAGTAAAGGTCCCCAAGATATCACTGGAATAAACTGGCAAAAGATTGTTCCAGCTCCCCCAAAGAAGGCAGGGCCTCAGTGCAAAGTATAATAATACTAATGATAAATCACTCCTCAGTCCCGGTAACCTATTTCTGTTCAGTCTTTTTGTATCGATCCTGTGCCAAGAGGCTTCCAGTGTGGTGTGGTGGGCAAGCCATGGGTCCCAGGAACGTCCAAAGGCAGGAGAAAGGGTCTGTCACTCTCCTGTCTCTGTGTAGGAGCCACGAAGCCTACCTCTGAGGACACCCTCTCCCCAGGACCACCCTCGGTCCCAGCCTTCCTCCACCAGCAAGGGCGTCTGTGTCGTGGGTGGCTGACTGACCACCTCCCCCAGCACAAGGCTGCTCGGAGGCGGTGGCCCCAAGGAAGGATGGAGGGGGCCTTGATTGGAGGGCCCTGCAGAGTCCACATCCAAGTATCTTTTTTGCAATCCTTCCTTTCCCAAATTACAGTTATCCTTTTTCTCTAGTGCCCTCCCCTGCCCTCCCCTGCCCTCCACTGGTGTCCTCGAAGGTCCTCTTCCAGCAGTTAACTGTTTCCATCTTTCTCCTGGGGCCTTCCCTGGGCCATGTCTTCCAACCTGATGGCCTCGCGGGCTTTCTGATAAGCAAAGGCTCTCCCTCCCTGTCTCCTGTATATTCCTTTTTTGTTCTTGGTGACCCTGGAGTGAGTCAGAGAATGAGCTTTCTCTTTGTCCGAAAGAGAGGTGTTGCCTGGCACCTTTCTGGAAGACAAGGCCAGGGTGCCTGTTTCTTGGAATTACAGCCGTCTACTGGGGCCGAGCGGTGTGCTCAGAGGCCATAAATGCAGGGGAGACGGGGCTGCTCTCTCCCTGTCAGAGGCTGCTCAGGGGAACCCTGAGCGCTTTTATAGATGATATCGCCTCTGGGTGTTGACGAGCTGCCTTGCTGTTGCTGTGGCCACGTGAAGGGTGGCTCTTGAATAGCAGCCTCAGTGAGTTGTTTGTACACTAAGGAGACACCGTAGCTGTGTGCATTTATTAATTTCCATCTGCTGTTTGGTCAACACTTAAGTGAATTATTTTGCAGCACTAAATGGAATCTAAACATAGTACTGTAAATGGGCCAAAAAGATGCCTAGTCAATTATTCAGGAGGGACATACCAAGGTCTCATAGCTCCTTATTGATTCCTGGTTCTCTTGAAAATGATTTATTTGTCAATTGCCCATCAAGTGACCTTTCTAGTATATTTTCCTGCTTCTAGATCATGGGGCACTTGGTTTTATAATTTGAATTTCTTTTGTAAGTATTCAGAGTTTAATGGGCAGTTGTTTAGGTAAAATGTCCAGAATTGGAGCCTGACCCATTCGTCTTTCCAACCCATAACTAATGTGTATCAACATGAGCATGCATTTTTACGTGCACATATACAGCTATAATTTTTATACATTATGCGTTTGTAACTATTAGTTGGTTCATCCCTTTGAATGGCAGTTTTGGGGATTTCCCTTGGCCTTTGTAGGTTTGCGTAAGGTCTGTCACCCCCAAGATCTAGCGTTGTCCAGGTGGATTGTCATGTGGGGACTGTGGGATCCATGTTCAGGGGAGGCCCCGTGGCTGGGCCGTCTGCTGGGCCCCAGCCAGCCCCTACGTGTGCTCTTCCCCTTGTCACCCACGCTCGGGACTCGGTGTGTCCTCACTGAGGGCCAAATTATGGTGCTCCTGCCTGGTTACTGCAGGACCTGGGCAAATTGCTTACCGTCTGGAGTAGCCAGTCCTCTTGTGTGACGGGCGCTGGTCACGCCATCTGCACAGAGTGCGTGGGGGGACCCACAGGGACGAGTGCACAGCGTGCAGCGCGAGGTCGGAGCTCCACCAACAGTCCGTAGAGTTGCCACTCAGGAGCTCACGCAAGCCACGAGAGAGAGGGTTTCTTAAAGATGGGATTTGTCATTTTGGACAAACGAGGGAGACGCTGTAGCTCGCATG
Organism: Daubentonia madagascariensis; assembly: GCA_023783475.1. Taxonomy (NCBI): domain Eukaryota; kingdom Metazoa; phylum Chordata; class Mammalia; order Primates; family Daubentoniidae; genus Daubentonia; species Daubentonia madagascariensis. Next base: position 347,838 of record JAKFHU010000722.1, read on the forward strand.
TGTACAGGTTCTGCGTGTGCGGGGGTACTCGGAAGGAATGAAAGGAGGGGCTGAGTGATTGGCTCAGGGGAGTGTTATTGCTGACTGGCGCCGTTTGGATGAGTGATAGACCCTGTTAGGTCACAGTACAATACTCGATTATTTATAATTAAAGATAACATTAGTCAGGCAGAAGCCATAGTGTTTAAAAATGTGAAAGGGGTAATTTCTAATGCTGAAAAGTACATTCATGACTGGAGAAGCAGCTTGATGTGGGGTGTGTTTGAGGCCCTGTGTCACCGAGGCTCGGCCCTGGGCAGGCTGCTTGTTTGAAGACCAGCTGCCGTTCTCGTAGGTCTCAGGTATTTGTAGGGACAGCAACCGTGTGGTTTTTTCCACAAAGTATTTTAGGTGAATTCATGGCTTGTGGAACAGTTCTGATTGGTGGTTTTACCAAAAAAAGAAATCCTGTATTTTATTCTTTGTGGAGTAGGCAGAGCCCCAGCCAGCCTTGGGAGTCTTTGTTTCCCTGTTGACACTTTCTGGCTTTCAACTCCAAATTCCCCCTTTCCTCCCTGCCTCCTTCCCTTCTCTCATTTATTCATTTGTTCCTTCCTGCATAAGCCGTGACTGAGTGCCTTGTGCGGCCAGACACCTTTCTGGGCTCTGGGAAAGAGCAGGGAGCCCGGCCCAGCCCGCCCCAGGGAGCTCACGTTGCCTGGAGGGTACAGGGCTGGGCCACTGTCCCTGGCTTGCATCTGCCTGCAGACTTTCATGCAGACTTCTCGACTCAGACACCCTGAGCGCTCTCGGCCTGCTGGGACCGGTCCTCCAGTAGATGGTTGGCTCAGAGCTGAGAAGTCTCTCTGGTTTGGCTTGAGCTCCCACACTCGTTTAATCAAGAGCCAAGCGTCTGGCAGGCAAGTTCAGTTATTAATAATGTTGCTATTAATATTCACATTGGCAGTCATTTGCACTTCTAAACCTCTTTTCATCTCAGAGGTTACCACAGCGTTTCCTGGACCACAGATGAATGGCTTCAGAGGAAGGCACAGGGTCTCTCCCGCAGCCAGCAAGGAGTGAGGGGGAATTCACTTGTTTTGGAGCAAGTGCATGGAGGCAGCTGTGCCTGGGTTTGTGCGGGGCATGCCCCTGGCCTGGGACCTGGCACTCATGGCCCAGTGGGAGAGGGACTGAGCGTCGTTGCACAAGTGTCTGTTCAGCACCAACAGGTGCCACTTTGGTTCTCTGTCACGGCAGCAACATCGCAGAGAGTGAGAGACAGGCTGGCCTTGTGGTGCTTACATTGTAGTCAGTACTACAGGAGCTCTGTCCAGACACTGTGAATAGAATAGCAATTGAAAAACTTTAGCTATAGTGGAGATGTTTTGTAATGCATGTATTTTTGTACTCTAATTGGGCTTAATTTAGATTAAAAACTATCAGGGAGTTTCTTTTTGTAATCATGGATTTTTTTTTAATCCTACTGGAAGGTCAGAATCATCTTTTAACATATCGCAGCTGTGTTCTTACATTAAACCAGTGGTTCTTGGGCTGCATGTTGAAGTCCCCAGGGGAACTTCCTCAAACACTGACATCTGTCACAGCCCAGGGTCCTGATGTGATGGGTCTGGGTGCAGCCAGGCATAAGGTTCAAGGGTTCTCATCTGATGCTGACGCCAGGGTGGAGCAGTGCTGGTTTGAACTGTAGGAGGCTTGGAAAAGTTGGTGGAGTAGAAGAAACTTTCCTGGAAGCCCATTCCCAACTTGCATAGAAGTGTAAGTGGTCGTGAGAGCCAACACCCAGAGAATTCTGCCAGGTCTGCACCTGGGGGAGGAGTTGGACTTAGCCGGGTGAAGAGGGAAGAAGAGTGTGTTCCAGCAGAGGGAATAGCAGACACGGAGGCCCAGAGTCCTAAGGAGCTTGGAGCAAATGAGGAACTGAAAGAAAGTGATTGGGGGCCCCAGAAGGGAACATGGTGGCGGGGACGGCCCAGGCAGGTGGTGCAAGACCATGCTAGCTAGGGATTTTAGCTTTTAACCTGGTGGCACTTGAGGCCATTTTACTTACGAGCCTGGCACTGTCTGCTCATCATTTCACTTAAAAAACAATTCCTTAGAAAAATAATTTGTTACAAAAACAAGGAATTTAACTCAATTCACTTAGTCCTTTTAACAACTCGGTGGAATAGGTACAAGTAGGTACTGTGATTACCCATCTTGGGGAGAGTAAGGCCCAGAGAGGTCAAGTAGCTCGTCACACGGCTGGGGGGCAGTGGAGCTGGGACCTGAGCCCAGGCTGTCTCTGGCCTTGAGTCTGGCCCCCACATTTCTGCGGGGTTGGTGCTGTGAGCCTCATTTCACAGAGCAGGAAACTGAGGTGTGAGTTGAGGTTAGAATTCAGTTCCGACCCCCTTAAAGCTCACATTATTCCCTCCTTACCTGGCTGCTCAGACTGGAGGAGAAATTAAAATATTTTGTGCCGTCTTTCACCATGTTGTAAAAAAATTAGAAATAGGTGCATGCAAGTCAGTGGAGAGTTTCCTGCTGAACACAAAGAACATGTATGTGAAGAAGCTACGAATTAGGTTATTAAGTATGAAATGTCCGATTTCCTTAAGTACTAAGTTAGACAGTTTATCTCTGACATTTCACTTTGACACTTCTTGTTTTATTTTTGTTGTGAAGGTACACCCTCGTTCTTTTACCTGCATGGTTTGGCTTATGATTGTCTTTCACATTTTTTCTAGAGCAATAATATTTCAAGGTACTGATGGGGAAAGGATGAGGAAGGTAAGATCATACCTTCTCTATTGCCGAGACACTGATGAAGGCCAGCCCTGCTCCTGGGGTGCAGCGTGGGGGGAGGCTTTTATAGGTAACGTTGCCTTGTTGCGCAGAAGCCAACAGGACACCCATATATTTGCCCTGTATGGGGGCGTGGTCCTTGGGTTCTTGCTTGTGTTTGACGAGTTTTTGATTCACACGGTGCGGTGAACATTATGGAGGGTATGCGCCGCAGCTCAGGACACGGAAGTGCTGGTAATGTATTTTTCTTCTTGGCTTTCTTACTTAGTTCCTCTCCCTGCCATTGGAGTCTCCCTTCCTTGGGACTGAGTGTTGAAATCAGCCCCGATGTTTGTGGGGCTCCACTTTGTTTCCATGTGGCCATGGAAACAGACCGAATACAGAATTTTTTCCTTCCTGGAAATCTGTGCCTACATGTCTCAAAAAAATTTACAAAAAGCTAATGGTTTCACAGGTGTTCAAAGAAACCATCCTTTGATGGTTTGTATTCTTAATTTTATACTCTAAGGCAGCTCTGTCTGATAGAAATAGAATTCAAGCCACATATGTAATTTAAAATTTTCTAGTAGCTGCATTGCAAAAAGTATTAATAAAAAGAAGCAGGTGAAATCAATCTTAATAGTATATTTTATTTAGCCCACTATATCTAAAATATCTTCACGTTGGCATGTCATCTCTGCAGAAACTTATTAATGAGGTATTTTGCATCCTTTTGTTTGTGCTGAGTCTGAAGCCCAGGTGTGTTTTGCCCTTGCATTGCGTCTCAGTCTTGGCTCCCGTTTCCAGGGCTCAGTTGGCACAGGTGCCCGCAGTGGCTGCCAGTCCTGGGGACGGCTCAGCTCTAAGGGATCTGCCACTTCAGATACTGTAACAAAGTTCTGACACTGATGTACCTTGTTATGACTCTGAATAGATTTGTACCTGCAACAGCATAAAGCTTTCCTCTGATTCCTGAGTTGTCATCGTGATAGAACCTGCAAAGGACTGCAGGAATTTTTTTTTGAACTTAATGTAATAACAGCCTGAAAGGCTAATAAAATGCGCACTGAGAAATTGGTCTGAAACCCAGAATGAGCAAGCATATTTTTCATACCCAGCTGATTATTTAAATTTCCCAACGGGAAGTTATTACTTCTCTGACAAGTCTCATCAGCAGTCTATTTCCAATTGTCTTGATGGACATGGAGTCTAATTTTGTTCTTTTCCCAGCCTCTTTTTGGAGGGAATGAAATTGGGTGTCTGGATTTACATTCCTTCCTATGAAAAATGCTCAGTGTCTTAGAAATAAATGATTACAAAACTGCCACCTGCCAGGTTGTCCGTTTTCTGAGGTGGCAGCCATACCTATAATAGTGGGAGGTGGATCTTTTCCCCGTGTCGTTGTGGTGTATCTTTATAATTTTTGGGAATGTGGGTGGGTGGCCTGTACTTTCCCTCGTGCATTTGGCAAATACTTCTCACAACGCTTTTCTTAGCTGACACACAGTGAACTGAGTAAATAATTCTGGGATCGTATCTCAAGTTGAGAACAAGTGCAGCCTTGTTCCGGGTGCCTGATGTGCCTACAGTGGCATTACAGCCTTCAGAGCGAAAGCTCATTTACTGGAAACGAGTGTTCAAAAGATCACTGCATGAAAATTGGATTTTTGCCTTTTATTATTTACATTGTATATTATCAGATTTATATTTAAAGCTGTGGGGATTATCATTCTCTTTAAACGGCATTATTTAATAAAGAGTTAGCATTTCATGGTTTGGAGAGAGGTGGATCTAGCTTATCCTTGGGAATTCAATTAATGGGTTCCAGCTGGAGTGGGCATGGGCAGGAGTGTGTGGGGGTGCTGGGGTGTCACCTGGTGTCCTCTCCCAGGCCCGTCAGGGGTGCCCGTCACTGTGTTCCACATGGCTGCCTCTCAGTGCTGCCCTGCTCACAGCGAGTATCACCTTGTCTTTAAACTTGAAGAGTCCACATCTGTGCTCTCTCCTCTTCCTCATGTGGAAGCCCTGGGCACCCTGTTTAAAGCTTTAATCTCTGGGATGAAAACTCCCCTGGTGAAGGAAGCTCTTCAGCCTGAAGCCACGGGTGTCGTCATGCAGCTGATTTGCGCACCTCTTGGAAGTGCGTGTTCATGGGCAGAAATGGCATGTCACCCAGGCAGGTGACAGTCTGTAGAAACAAGATGGTTGTTGTGAAGCTTCCTTCAGAAGACCTGTTCCCAGTAGAGTGGAAGGAAGCAGTTGGGGCACATGTTTCACTAGAACAAAACTAGTGTCTAAACTTGGTACTGCAGCGTCAGCCCTAAACCCTGCCTGTGAGTGTGGCTAAATTGAAATTCATCCTTGATGGTAACGTGGCCTTGAAGGAGCAGCTGAAAACCAATTTCTGAGAAAAAACTAAAATCGTCTGTTTTTACTCTACTTTCTCAGTGATTTTAAAAAATTTACATTTTTGGGGGGTTTAGAAAGGCAGTTATGCTGATGTTGCCTGAAACGTGGACACACAGGCTCTGTTGAGAAGGAAGCAGCGAAGGTACGAGAGGACAGAACATGTGCTGGGATTTGCCGGGAGGAATATCAAGGTCGTGACTGGAGCACACAGACCCAGCTGGGCGCGAGGCGCCCCGTCGCGTGACTCACCTGCTCCTCGAGGCGCGACTGGCAGGGCCCCATCTGTGCGTGTGGAAGTGGCTGCCGTGCACAAGCATGTCCTAGTGAAAAGCAAAATCACCCCAGTTACTTGATTTCTGACACAGCAGTGATGAATCTTGACTCGGTCCTGCCGGGCACGGACCTCCCTGAGGTGTGTTTTGTCCTGAGCTGGGTTCTCATGCCTTTTGGCCCAAGCCTGCACTAAGCCCCCACCTGATCCTGACCAAGCCAGGATTTCCTGCCGTCCTATCTCTCAGTGCTCTGGGACATTAGTGATTGGGACCTGCTACATCATTTTCAGGACCCAGGGCAAAATGAAATGCAAGTTTAAAATTATTAAGAATTTCATGACGTGACTGCAGAGTATTAAACCAAACTTGGGTGGTGGCAAAGAGGCCTGGTAAGGGACTCCGGTTGGTGGGCGCAGACCTGCAGACCAGAACCTTCTGTGGGGACAGCATCAAAGTGCAGACACTGTCAGCATGCTGTAGTTGCCAGACTTCGACTTCATGTGTTTAAAAATGGTTTCCAGAGCTTTTGTCCAGTCTTCGTTAAGGTTCAAGATGTCATCCATCGTGGGGCTCAGCGATGGGTCTAGCCTGGGACCTTCATGGTGCTTTTGGTTGTTTCTGTCCTTACTTGGGTGACCACATTGGATGAAGTTGGAAAATAGAGGGGACCAGGGGAGGGAGCCCCCCTTCCCAGCTTAGAGAGGTGATTGGGGGCTGTTGTGGAGGAGGTGGCTTTGGAGAAGCATCAAGGCAGGTGGTACAGATGTGTTGAATGCCTTCGCTGGCACCACTGCCTTGGCCACCAGTGTTGAAGCCCAGGGGTCCTGGGCAGGGCTCCTGGGATGGGACCACTGGCCTTCTCGAGGGGCTGGCCTTGAAGGCCCCCTCAAGTGGCTTGAATTCTTCATCTTTGGAGAAACCAGGGCTCCCTAAATTGTAACTGGGCCTGCGTCATGGCCAGAAACCTGGTGGAGGTGGTGGTGTCCAGGCATACACCTCTCTCCTTGTTATAGTCCTCCTGGCTCTGAGCAAATACTTTTGGTCTGGTGGTTGTGCTGGCCGTGTTTGGAAAGGGTTGGTCTAGGGCCGGGGCTTGGGCTCTGCCTTGAAGTCGCACAGCGTGTGTGTTGTCAGCGGCTGTTGCCAGTGTGGGCTGCGGGTACTCTTGCCCCCCACCCTGAGGGTGGCTTTGGCCTTTCCAGTTCAGCTGCCACCGTGAGCAACTCCCGCCCACGATGATGCCAGCCTGCCGAACTCCCACTTCACCCCCTGGTCCTGGATCTCCCTAAGGAAATTCTTCCGGAGAAGAGTGGGTTGTAGCTTCCTGAGGTGGCCTTTGAAGAGGGCCAGCTCTCCAAGTCATGACTTTTAAAAAGAAGGCTTTCTGAATTCCCGGGAACATACGGATTGAGAGTTAACATTCATAAGAGTCGTTTTTATGTTGGATTTATGAAACAGAACAGAGCATGTTCCCATGCACCTGATGGAAGCTGGGGCTCCAGCCTCCCTCTGGTCATGGTGGGGGTCCAGTGGCCATCGAAGGCAATTTACAAACTGAAAATGGCTCTGCTAATGTTAGGTGGTGCTCTAATCTATGGGTATCTTGCATTTATGCCTATTTTATGGTACTTGTGGGATAATTTTACTATTTTAAGTGATTATAGAGTTTTGAAGTGGTGTCTTTGATGACACATTTTTGGCTATTTATGATTTATTTCAAGCAATGTCTGGTCTGTAACTCAATCCTGAATTATAACATTGTTCCCATGGGAACTTCTAGGGCTCCCAGCAGGACTTTAGAATAAGTGAGCGCTACCAATATGGATAATAGTACACGTGCTTGTGTGTATAAATAATACAGAATGGATGACATTCCAGAAGTAGATGATGCTTACCCTTCAAACTGCCAAAGATTTATTTAACTATTTTGGTAGCTGTCTTTCTAAAATTGTTACATTTTCTGTATGTAACAAGCGCTCTATTGGATTGGGGTGAGGTCTGCTTGGAGACTCAGGATCATTCTGGGTGCCCTTACTGAGCCCAGCTGTGGTTCAGCGCCAGCCCCTGGGCTCTGAGCTGCCCTGCGGGGCCATTTGTCCCAGCACGAAATCGCCCGTATTGTGGGAAACCTGGGTCCTCTCTCCTCCATGGCTGTCCGTTTTCAGGATGCTGACTGCTCGCTAGCCGTCCTCCTGGTTTCTGCACCTCTGGTTTGCAGTCCAGCTTAACAGATTGGCACTGAGCTTGTTAACTCCGTGAGTCAGCGCTTGCTGTGAGGTGGAACTTTTGAGCTGTAGACGGGAGGGCTGACGTTGCTGCCATGCTCACACACGCTCTTGGCACGCGAGGTCGTGTTCACATCTTGTGCTTTGGTGTTTCTCTGTCACTCACATCTTCCATGCTGGGATTGTTGACATTTCTGTCAAAGGTGGTGGTCTTGCAGAAGGCAGTGTCCCTTCAGGCGTTTGTTCCCAGACCTTTGGGTGATTCAGAGCAGAGGAAACACGATGGGGTGAATTCTGCTGGCTGGCAGAGACAAAGCTGAGGAAGGGCACCTGTTTGTTTTTCTCTACGTATGCTTTGGCTCTAAAGTCAACCCCAGAAAAACCCAAGGACACATGCCAGGGACCTCACTTTGTGTGTGTGTGCCTAGGCACGGTCTCCTCAGAAAGTCTCACCAGACACAAGGGAACGTGAAACATCTCAGCAGGGCGGTTAAACTTCCTCAAGGTTCTGGTGTTGGTAAAACTGCTGCTAGTAGTTGCTCCGACACGTAAGTGCTCACAGAGCTCGTTTTCCCCTCTCATGGCTCCCTTGGCCTTTTAACAGCGGGAGGAACGGTTAGCTCCTTGACCGGTCTCTTCTCATCTTGATACTGCAGGGTCGGACACTGAAGACGGTGGCCAGGAAAAGCTGCCTCTTATTTAACATGGCTTGGTTGTGGGAGCCTCTTGGCTGCTGCCGTTAAGACAGCTGAAATTATCACCTGTCCTGGAGATTTACACCCTCTCTGACTGAGAGGAGCCTTTGATTTGGAGAGGAACTCCCCCCCCACCCCCAAGAATGTGTATAGTGATAGCCAGGGCTTGACGTGCAGGTCTGGCCAAATAGGAGGCTGCAGTTTAGATTACTAGAGCCTCTGTTCACCTGGCAGCTCTCTGCGGAGGAATTGTAGGACGCGGCAAGGAGGTCCTGGGGAGTCGGCGCTGAGCTCAGCTGGGAGGCAGGAGCAGCTTCGGCTCCCGCACAGCATTGTTTTTGGTGTGGTGTGTTGACTGTGGGACTCTGTCTTTGGTTTCTTCTCTAATGAAACAGGTGATTACAGTGTTGAAAGAAAAGAAATTGGAAGTGAAAGTTTAAGGGCCATGAAAGGGCAGATTGACTAAGAACTAACGTTCTTCAGCTTGGAAATGTCATGACCCCGCTGTGAGCAGCTGATATCGCTGTCCTGTGCACGGTCAGCAGCTCAGGATAGGAATGGAACTTCTTAGTGCTCTGTTTTCTCTCCAAACAATGTGTTTTCCATGATCTCTCTGGTCTGTTCCAACTATTTGTGGTTGGACCAAGTATGGATGAAAGAACGTGCTTAGAGTTTGGTAGATGGGTTAGGACTGATTTCAGTTTTGTGATCTGCATGTTTTTACTTAATGTTTTCCCCTTGCCCCTATACCCTCCCTGGGGCTTTAATTCATCTGGTGCAAAGAGATTCTACACAGTCTTTGTCCTTATATATTTTTCTCTAAGGGCCCACTCTTCTCCCATGGGTGTTAAATCCTTAGGGAATTCTTTTTGGTCTGGGACAACTCTCATGCCTCCCTTTTTTTATTTTATGTTTTTTCTGTAGACTCTCTGGCTGCCAAGCCTGGCTGGTTCCCAATTTACAGCTAGTATTCACTTTTCTACCCATTCAGCCTTCTGCCTTTGCCAGGACTCTGCCAGGCAGTGGTGTACTGGTAAAGGTTTAAAAGCTGGATCTCTGGGAGGGGAACAAAAAGAGCACTGATTTGTGGCATTTGCCAATTTCCAAAGTGTGAATACTCTCACCATAGTGGATTTCAAGCTACCACTGTGATGTCGCCTGGCTTGCACAACTTCTGCAATTTAACATCAGCCCTGGCAAGCTGGTGAAAGCTGGCTCTAGCACCCCACTCAGCCAGGAAGTGAGTTTCTAACTTCTTCTTTCCCAGCAAGTTCCTTTAGGGTTTCAAAGGAGTTTACTGATGAAGGTCATGACACTACAACTGGACCATTGCAAATAAAAATGATAATGGGGAGGTTGTAATTGTTTGTCTTTTTAAAGCCTCTTAGTCATAGTCTTCATTGGAATACAAATGAGGAAGGGCAGTTTCCTTCAAGGAATTTTTTTCCATCCCTGTGGCAGTGGGCCCTGGTAGGATTTTGTGTTCTCAGGCCCAGGGCTAGTTGTTCCTGGATCTCCCCCTCTCCTTTGATAAAGACAGCTGAACTTTAGGTCATCAGCTCACTGCTGAGTGCAAATTAAACTGTCACCCTCAGAAGCTGAGGGAAGATGATGCTAATCCTGCAAACTGAACTTTACCACGTGTGCCAAGAAGGTTTAGTTTCATCTTGGAGGAAAGAGCAACCGCTGATGCGGCTGCCCGTCGGGGCCGACACCTGCATTTCTGCATGCCCTCCCTCCTCTTTCCCGCTTCACGTAGGAAACTTTGGTGGACGGAGCAGTTGGAGAAATGAGGGTAGTGTGCTCAGGGCCCTGGTTGCCCCTGCTAGTAGAAAAAGGAAGTTTGGGGGGAGGGGGCATAAGGAAAAGCCTTAAGACAGGGGTTGGCAGACTTTGGCCGACGAGAGGTGGGACATGGGCACACCCACTCACAGATGCCTTGTCTACAGGGGACTGTGTGGCCTGTGTCTGCAAAGCCTGGAACATTCTGGCCCTTGACAGAACCGTTGCCGACCCTGGCCTTAAAGCAGCCATTCTGCACACTGCACTGACCGTGAGGTGAAAAGGCCACACTCGGAGCCCATCTGGCAGGTCCCCTGTGGCCTCGTGGTGCTGAAGGGTGGGGAGGCTTTTCCCTGCCCCAACTCTGCCCACTCAGATCCTTCCTTTTTTAGGTACTTAAAAATCATCATTTAGTATGAGTGCAATAAACAAGTTTATTTTAGTGCATTTCAGCGTGTCTGTGACTCAGCCTAGACATTCAGTGCTCTCTCGTGTGCCTGGGCTGGGTTTGAGATGTGGACAGTCACCAGTTTTATGTGTTAGTGTCTGACTTTAGCACTCTCTCCCTTTTCTCTTTTTACCTCACTATTGGGTTATTCATTTTCCCTTTTCCCCCGGTTTCCTGCTCGTTCTGTAGATACGTGCCCTTGCCCGCTGCACTGGTGAGCTGAGCATCTCCCAGGGCGGGGTGGTGCCAGGAAGGCACCAGGAGGTGGTGCGGGCTCCTGGCGGCGGTGCCTGTCCTCAGTGCTCGGTGTTACAGGGAAGGTGCCTTTACCGTGTGTTGAGCTTATTTGTCCTGTTCCATCTCTCTGCCACCCGTTCCAGACACTGTCACCCGTGCTGAGTCATGGCAGAGTCAGTAGGAAAAGATTCATCAGAAAAAAAAGTATTCGAAGGAAGTATTTTGAGAAAATTCCAGTGGGGAAGTGAAGGGGAAAAGTCCACAGCAGAAGGAATTGAGGGAACAGAAAATTAAAAAAAAAAAAAAAGACCTTAAGCTCTTTTTCAAAGCAATGTAGAGTGTCATCTTCCTTTTTCTTTGTCTTATTGGTAAGTGGCATGGGCTCTGGCATCCAGCTTCAGTTTTTAACTGTATATGTTAAAGCTGTAAGTAAAAACTATACTTAACTATAAAACTGTAAGTCCCTCCATATATGATTTTAACAATCATTTTTTAGCTCTACATTATGCTGAAGGCTTACTGCTTTAAAAAAATACCATTACTGTGTTCATACTCGCAACGTCCATAAATCTGCCTTCTTGTAAAATGCCCTTCCCCTCGATCCAGCAGGCCAGGCGGCTGGAGCAGTGCTAGAAGTGCAGGTGCGACACAGACAGCTCGTCAGCGTCCCATGGGCATACCCTGAAGGCCAGTAGGAACCCAGAGGTAGAATTAGTAGTAGAACTGGCTTAGGAATAGTTCTAGCAAGTATTCTTTATGATACGGTTCCTGGCATATGGGATTTTGTTCTTCCATTATTTTCCAGAACTAGTGTAGCCTGTATTTTAAGGAAAGGGGGGGGGACAGTGGCATTTTCAGACCAAAACGTGGCTACCAATTTATTTAGCTACTGAAGTGAAATCCCGAGGCAGGAGATGTGGTAGAGCCGTCAGAACAAGGCAGCTTGTCAGCATTTGCGGCCTGGACATGCCTTGAGTTACCAGCTCTGTCTGATACTTGGCCCCATGTTTGATTTAAGACTGTTGGGGAGACTTGCAGGTTTATAGCCTGGCTCGCAGTGGTGATCACTGGCAATAACCCCCAGACTGGGAGAGCTGGCGCCTTACCCTTACCCTTACTTCCTGTTCTACTCAGAACTTCCCTGATGTGCTGTCGCACCCGTCTGTACCGTTCGGTGTTTGAATTCTCCGCTTGGCTATAAGCTTCCTGAGGTGAGGAGCTGTAGTTGTGTTTATTCTTGTCTCTCTCACATCTAGCAGAGAAACGTTTATTTAATGATGAACATATAATACAAGGTGACCCCTCTAAGCTGTGGCTTGGGAGGGAAGCTTGTTCTATGCAGAGTCTCCGTGGGACTTTAATTTACTAAAATGAAATAATCCCACAAATCCAAGTAAAAATAGGCTTTTTATTTGGCTTCGAGTACTTCCTTCTTAGGGTTAAATCATCTGCTTTCAGGGAGTCAAAACAGCGATGAAGACTCTGATTTGCAAACATTTCATCACCGAGTTACAAATTCAGAGTTTTTTTGGATGGATCGAAACTGTACGTTTTCATCATCTGCTGGAGGGTCTGACTGTTGGGAAATGACGTTCCTGTTCTCACTTTGATTCTGGCCGTTTGGTGGGTGGTCTCAGAGCACAGTTATGCACAGTGAGATGACTTCAGGTGCCCTGCTGATCCTAGCTAGAGTCCTGGACTTGGGAGATGGGCTCTTGACAGAAGGGGGTGCTCTGTTCATAGGGGGACTACCTGCAATAAATCCTTACATTTGACTTTGAGTCCTCCTGGCTTCTGGTGGCTTGTGGCTGTCCACAGGGGGTTGTGCCAAGATCTGATGCCTCCAGGTGGTGGTGGCCGGGGGAGCCCTGTGACAGCGTAGGGTGCAGGTGCCTCCAGATGGGCTCACAAAGAGTCCTTGGACTGTAATGTCCCCCAGACTGGCTGCTTGATGTGGGCATAGGAGGTAGTGATCTTACAAATCCATGCTTGTCGTGGCCATTAAAATTGTCTGAGTTCCAACTCCAGCTGTTTAGAGGTGGCTTTTGTTTTTAAATTGGAGAAGACACAATACATTTGAAAACATATAAGCAGATCTCACAGTTGTGTATGTCCAGAGTTAGTTGTATATCTCATGCTGCTAATGAGGGAGGTAGGAAGAACAGGCAGGATGAGGAGGCTGGCTCCTGTGGCCACCTGGGGTGAGGGTAGAGGACAGCTCCTCTGAGAGCTCTTGTCTGGCCTCGGGGTGTCACTCCAGGGGCTGGGAGGATGACTTGCTTAATGCTCATGCTCTGCCCTGAAGAAACCCAGGTTGCCTTTAGATTTTCCCTGGTCACTATGAAAATAAAGAGGCAAAATCATCTCCAGCTTCTAGGTTAAGTTTATAATTTATTAGTAAGACCGTCAAAGTGGTACAAGTAGGTCCTGGCCACCTAGGAGGGCTTCGGCATGATTTTAACATTAAATACTTATACGTAAGAGTTGATTCTAGATCCTGTATGATAGTGTGTTTAGTTTTTATCCTCCAGCAAGAATGGATGTCTGTGCTGTCTAGCCATGGCCTGGCAGCTGCACAAACTGAAGACCTTTCAGTTCAGGAGCCAGTCCCCTTCTCTGTGGTCTGTTGTGATGCTTTCTGGCACTGGCTTGGGGAGAGGCCATCTGTACTGTAAACCTTTCTTACTGCCTTCCTCACAATAGAAATTAGGCCTGAAAAGTACACCTCTGCCTTCTCAGTGGGCAACTGTGTTTTTCAAGACCCGCAATGAGAGTGGTCTTTGGAAACAAATGATGGTGATGCTGCACCCTGACACACCCTCTGCTGTATCTCCAGGACTGCTTAGCTGAGCCCACTTTCCATCATCTCCTCCAGGGCTCAGCGGGCTTTGAGCTGCTGCCTGTGGTGTGCAGCCTAGGAGAAAGGCAGCCCATGAGTTTGCCGGATGGGACCCTTGCTTGGTCACTGAGGGCTAAAGGGTGGCTCTAGGAACCATCACTGAGGCAGCCCTCAGAGGAGCCAGAGTTCTCTCTGGAGCAGCATCACTGGTATTAATGGATTCATTTGTTGAAAGGCCAAAATCTCTGCAAATGTACTATTTAATGATACTGAGTTGTGACATTCTTTATGGTTTAAAAAACCAACTGTGGGACAAACAATGCTGGTCTGTCTCCAAGAATTTAAAATCATTTGGGATGTATTTGTACTTACCGGGAGGAAGGGATATTAATTTTGCTAAGTTCATAGTACCGTCATTTGGTAGTATGAAATGAATTTCTGAGCCCACAAAAATTTCAGAGGCCACAAAATCGTTCTGTGGTGGTGATGGTGATGATGCCAGGATGGTAAGGAATGCAGGCCAGCCCCCGAGTGGGGAGGCCGTCGAGTCACAGGAAAGGCAACTGTGGGAGTATCTTGCCTCTGCTCTGTGCTCACTCGTGCACTGGTTCATTTTCTTTTCTGCTTCCTGTAAGGGTCCAGACCAAAAGGCATAAAATTGCTTTATGCTGAGCAAACTGCCCTAGCTTTAGCAAATAGGATTGCTCTCAGTGGGTTTAATAGAGTTGGGCAACATATTTGAACATAGCTTGTATTTAATTGTTTGTGTGACTTTTTAAGAGGCATAAGTATGTGTATTTCTTTAACTCAGAGATCTTAATGTTTTCACTGGTAATGAAAGAAATATCACATCCTGTTTTTTTGACTGACACTGAAATTAGGCCTTTTTCTTGGTATAGCCCATAGCTGTTATATTAATAATTTTGATAACTGTGGCATTTTGGCCAAAAACACTTTACCAGAAATCACAATTCACATCTCTTTCAAGTTTCCTGAGGATGTAAAGGTGTTTTAGAGAATTATAATTTTAGGTATACCTTATTTCCTTATTTGCATATGAATGAGGTATTTTCTAAGGATTCATCCTGCTCCACATCTGAGCTAGTTATTTATTCATTAAACAAATATTTGTTGGGCACTGACTATGTGCCAGGCATGGGGGTTAAAGTGCTGCAGAAAACCAGTCTGCTTCTCTTAGAAAGCCAACATTGGGTTGCACAGGGCAGAATTTGCAAGTAAACAGAGAGACCATGCTTTCTTCCCCTCAGAAAGCTACTTTGGGTCACCTTCCTATGTTTAAAGGGAACCGACAAATTCTTTCATCAAACAGCAGCCGCTGCCTACAGGTAGCCCATGCTGGGCTGGGTTGTCTGAGGTACACAGACGCACAGGATGTATTTTCCAGGAGTGCGGAGCTTGGCGGGAGGCACACCTGTGAGTGGGTCATCTGCTAAGTGTGGCAGGTGCTGGTTTGGGGGGGTACCCTTCTTTGGTTTGTAGAAATCCTGGTTTTATATAGCAACCTTGCTATTTGACTTATCTTTTCCTGAGTAATCAATAGAGTTTAACAGCCCATTAGTGTTTTTTAAATATATATATAATGTGTATATATTTTTTAAATATATAGGCTATATATGTAACCACATATATGATTATATTTGCTTATATATTTTTTTGGTATGCATATTTGGTTTTATATATGTGTGTGTGTGTGCGTGTGTATGTATGTATGTGTATGCATGCGTGTGTGTGTGTGTATGCGTGTGTGTATGCATGTGTGTGTGTGTGTATATATGGTTGAATGTCCTTTTATTTCCTTGCCATGTCTATGTCTTGTCTACACTCTGTTAAGAATTCAAAGTTTCTGTCATGTCCACACAAAATGATGGCGACCTGCTATTGGTTACTGTGCATGTTCAGAGGAAATTAGCTGTGTATTGCCCTGAAATACTCTTCCTACCAAAAATGCGTTCCCCCTGCTCCGTGCTTCGCTTCTCTCTCTCCTTCTCCCTGCTTGGGCTCGTGGCACCCGGCGAGGACGCGGACGCCGGTGGTGGGACAGCACGTGGCAGCAGGGCACGTGGCTCCGTTTCCTGGCCGCCATCCAGGGTCTGTGCAGAGCTGCGGCTGAGGCGTTTCCTGGAGGGAGCGGAGTCTGGTCTCTCCAGGCTTATTTAGTCTGGGCCTTGGGGAGTCTGGTCCTGCTAATGCCTTCCAGAGGCCCGGCCTGCCCCGGGGGCCCGCAGGGCTCGGGGTCGCAGCTGCGCCCGGGTGTGGGGGAAGCAGTGCAGCGCTTGCTCCGAGATGAGGACGTTCTGTTTGTGTTTTATGTGGATTCACTTGGAAAACCTCATTTCGTGTTCCCATAAGGGACGTGAACGTGCAGGGAGCTGAGCCCTCATGCCCTCTTTTGGTTGTGGCTAAATTGTTTCTTTGCGACATGATTTTCAGCCGAGTTGCTCCTGTTTCCCAATAAAAGGCAGCACCGGGTGCGTGGGCTTCTCAAGGGCTGTGTGGCTGCTGGGGTCTGCGCTTGCGGGAGGCCTCCGGGTCTGGGAAGCGACCGGGGCGGGGCAGGCCAGAGCGAGGGTCTCTCCCAGTGCCTCCTGGACGCAGGCTCTGCGGCAGCCGTGGCTCTCGGGCACGGTTTCCGAGGCATTGAGTCACCAAGGTGTTGCGGGAAGGAGCCGCTTGCACGGTGTCTTCAGCACTGCACGTGCCGTTCCTGAAAAGCGCCTCTCGTGGCTTCGCGTCTGAGACAGGCACAGCAGGGCCAGAACCCCTTCGCCATGCGCTGAGCTCGCTGTCCCCCCATCTGCCGTAGTCTTCCTTTCTCTGGGACTGTGTGTGTGAGAATGAAAAACACTAAGCAATGTTTGAGATATCAAACTTTCATCCTCTTGGTGTTTTGAGTGAAAATACCCTTTAATTGTGTAGTTTCCCCCCTCCTTCCCTCCTTCCCTGTCTCTTATTCCAACGAGCGCGAGCGGCCGGGCTGTGCTGACCACCCGTGTGGTGTTCTAATCAGCTTACCCCTCGCTGGAGCCCGTGGCGGGCAAGCAATTGTCTGACATCTGATGTGGCCGTCCCCTGTGCCGGGCTCTTCATTTTCCCCCCTTTCACAGAAATGGTGAGGCAGGTACTCCCCTGTAGAACTCTGGTGGGGACACCGGGCTTTTTGTCCCAACTAAGAAACCAAACCACATGTGGATTATGGAAGTGGCTGCCGCAGTTCCCAGTGCCAGCGCCCACCTCTGGTGGTGAATACTGTGGAAGAGCGTTGCCTTTGCTGAGCCTGGTATTTCTTTCCAAAATGAATGTGCGTGTTCACAGTGATCGCTGGTCTGTGGGAATGACTGTTGTGTGACGGTAGCTGTGGGACCACAGTGCGTGTCGTGGTGACCTTGTGTTTACCTGCACACGGATGTTGACAGTGCTTCACCAATGTGTTCATGTTGGTCATCTCTGGGTGGTGGGACTTAAGGGGAAATTTTACTTTTTCATGTTTTTTGGTATATTTAAGTTTTCACAATGAGCATCCATTTTTTTAACTCAGATTTTTAAAATTTATTTTTAGGGCTTTGAAATAATTTTTTTCTTCATGCAAAATTAAATACAGACTGAGTCACAGTTTTTAGAATTCTAGAATTATCAAGTTGGAAAGAACCTTAAAAGTTGTCTAGTTCAAAACCTACAATTCAGATGAGCAGCAACAGAGCCCACGCTGGGCTCCTCCTTTCACTGTCCCTCCTGTGCTCTTTCAACCACCAGCCACACCGGCCCTGCCTCGGGCATCTGTGATGTGATATTTCAGATAAAGGTTGGTCATTCTGACTTGGGATAGTTTGAATAAATGGTGTAGTTCTTCGTTTCCTCTTCCGTGGGGCCAACCCATTTGTTTGTGTGCTGCCTGTGGCTTGCCTTTGGGCTACACCAGCAGAGTTGAGCAGTTGCGACAAAGACACAGCCCGTGAAGTCTGAAGTGGGCACTCTCTGGCCCTTTTGCTGACCTGTGTTGAGACTCATAAGTGGGTGGAATGTTGGTAGGACACCTGTGACAAGGGCTGTGAATATGAGATGGGAAATTGCTCTCTGGAGTGAGGCTGTTCAGGAGAACCAGACGCTGCTGTGCCTGCCGTGCTGCGTGCCAGGATCTCAGTTCCCACCCTGACCAGAGGCACGCCGTGGGGCTGGAGAGCTACTGTCGTCCTTGGAACTGAATGTTCAAGCTCAGCTCTTTTGCTGCGTTGCTTCGTCTGGAACGCTGTCATTAGGAATGTGAAGTCTGGTGTGGGCCAGTTCTTAAGCCCTTTAGAGCAGATGTGTGGTTCAGGCCGTGGGCACCGAGTGCTGAGACTGGCATCAGACAAGTTCTTGATTCAGAGGACGGCGTGGTGGTGTGGTCTGGTGGCTGCTGCCGCAGTGTCCCCACACCTTTCACCGTGTGTGCAGTGGTCCCAGGGGCCCTCAGGACAGCAGGGCTGTGCCACAGGGCAGAGCCTCCCAACCAGAGGCTCCTGGACACCGTGGAGTCCACGAACGTGCTGTGGACCGTGGACATTGCCTGGCCATTTAACTGTTTTGAGGAATGAGGTGGACATCGTATAGTTATCTATGATAGGGAACAGAGAGAGAAAGATGGGGTTGCTTTGTTTTGACAAGAGGGAAAAAGAAACAGACATTTGGGGACACTTCCTGTGTAGCAGTCGGAGTGCTGGATTTTCCACTTCCTTTCATTTCTTCCTTCACTGGGCTTCGTGGAAGTCGGCAGCCTGTGCCTCCACCTCGCGGCTGGAGTGTGGGCGGGTGTGGAGCAGGGCGACGCCCAGTCAGGCACTGGCCACATTCACGCGGCCGGGGGAGGCCCAGCCAGGTGCTTGAATTGCAGCCTGTGGTACGCATCACACAGTGTCTGGAACCCCCTCAGTGTGGGTGTGGTGTTCACATCTGGGCAGCAGAAGCCCTGGGATACAGGATGAGGAATAGGAAGACGAGTGGTTAATAAATGTAAGTTATTTGGAAGATAATACTCTTTCCAGGATAGGTACATGAATCAAGGTGGAGGTTTTTCTTTTTAGAGACGGGGTCTCACTATGTTGCCCAGGCTGGACTCGAACTCCTGCCTCAGCCTCTCGAGTAGCTGGGACTGTAGGCATGGGCCCCTGTGCCTGGCTGAGGTGGGTAGTCTTCATGGCACCCTTGCGGGAGGAGTTGGGAGCTTTGCCTTGCTGTGTGGGACGGCTGGCGGACCTCGAGGGCAGAGGGCAGGGGCAGGGGCCAGGGGCTCGCTTCAGGGCCCGCCGGAGCACTGGTGGCGTCTCTCTGCTTCCCTCTTCACGTGCTCCGGATTGTCTTTTGGGCTTGTCCAACACCAGTGTCATCAAATGGGGAGAGTCCTTTAAAACAGGGTATATTTAGAGAGTGATTTATACCTCTTTCCAAAATAATAGATTGTCCAGTTGCCTTTGGGCTTCCTTGAGTAGTCTTTGTTTGAGTCTAGCAGCAAAAACTCGTATTTAAAGGATTTTGAGATGCCGCTAAGAAATGCACCTGTGCCTGCTTATCGTCTGGTCGTAGTCAAAGCCTGGGACCTGTTCACGGTCCAGACTGGAGATGTGAATTCGTCATCTTCAGAGTCGGCGGTGAGGTCAGCGTGGTGTCGTGGACTGTGGCTCTTCCCTTTATCCTTGCATGGCACTTGTATTTCATCCTTTCGCCTTTGGCACTCTAATCTTTGCTTTGTCTCAATACGGTCTGTGACGGGTCTGGGTTTCATTCTGCACTGTGGACACAAAGAAGATGGCTCACTGAGAACTGAGTGCCGGTGAAGGGAGGCACCTGAGAAGGAAATGCAAGCTGCTTGGCACTTGTATGTTTAACTGGGAAGTGTCATGAGTTGGCAGGTGGTTTATATATCTGTTTGTTTGCTTACTCAACCGGTGTTTACTGAGTGCAAACAAGGATGAGCTCACATCGCCCCTTCATAAGCCCGGCCCTGTGCCTGGGCTGCAAATTTGAAGTCTTATGTTATTGCTTTGGCTTAGAAGTGTAGTCTGAGCAGAAATCTTGTTTTTAAGGATCTCTAGAATCAGTAAAAGGATGTGTTTTGGGTTGTCTCAACTAAGGGACTTTCTAGGTACAATGAACATAAAATTGAAGTGAATAGTGTTGAATAGCGTGGTGTACAGGCTTCATAGAAAGACAACCTGAGGTGGGGAATACTTCATTTTTGAACAGCTTTAACCTGTCATGCCAGTAGTAGCTTTTTAAACATGCCTTTTAATTTCATATCATAATATTTATTGGGTAAGCACTAATTTATGTTTCTCCTGGGAGTTCTCTGAACATTTTATGGTAATACTTTATTTATCTGAGTCACTCGCATTGAAGCAAATCAGAGAGAAAGTGTAAAAGAGCCACGTGATGCAAGTGATATTCTGTGTTTTGCATCCACGGGACTCTTTGTCCTCACCTGAAGCCTACATCCTCCTGCTTCTGGTTGGCATACCGGAAAATCTCGTGCAGTCAACCTGCACTTCCTGGGGGCTTGTTCTTTTCTGGGCACAGTTGCTAAATATTGAGAATGCAAAGGGTAATAACCAATACAACTAGTGGGGGAAAGCAGACTTGTACCATGATTATTTTGTGGTGCTTGAGTCAAGTAGTAATTGTATAGGTTTGTAAAGTAGAAAAGAATACAGAGGAGGAAGCCAATTAATTGAAAGGTTATTTCAGCTGGATGGAGGTGTTTTGAGAGAGGACAGATGAGTAGCAATGGAAGAGATACTCCAGGTAGCAAGGACACCACATGCAATGGCGTGTTATAGTTTTAGGAGACCAATAGTTGTTTGCAGTTTCTTGATCAAAAGGCGTAGAAGCAGGAAAGGAGGCTGTTCTGTGGGCAGAAGTCAGGCTCAGCTGCGAACCTTGTCTTGTAGGTGACAGGCATGGCTG
The DNA here is from genome assembly GCA_023783475.1 of Daubentonia madagascariensis. Taxonomy (NCBI): domain Eukaryota; kingdom Metazoa; phylum Chordata; class Mammalia; order Primates; family Daubentoniidae; genus Daubentonia; species Daubentonia madagascariensis. The sequence continues at coordinate 368,465 of JAKFHU010000722.1, forward strand.
AATGGTTTTGGCAGGTGATGTGTATTTAGGGGAGAGAGACCACTGTGGCCGAGGGGGGATAGATTTGTCGGGGTGAGGCTGGTCAGGAGATCACTGAGGAGATTTTGTATTCTGGGCGGGGCATGACGGCCTCCCCAGGGTCGTGGAGGTGGGAAGAGACAGCAAATGAGGCCGAGGCCCCTGGGATCAGGCTTCTCCACCAGCTTGGTTGGCCACTTGCTGTGTGACCTGGTGGAAGTTACTTTTAAATGTTCCAGAATCTCAGACAGTAATCTCTGCTTACTGGGAAAGGCCACTCGCCTGGTCTGAGCTTCATCACCTGCCTTCATCTTTACAGACACGCCCAGCCAGGTCAGGATAAGGGGCACTGTATTCTCTTCTCATTTGCAAAACCAGGCGTGACAGTAGCCCCTCTGCAGGGTTGTTAAGCAGGAGGATTAAGTGCCCAGCCTAGGGTGGTGCAGAGAAGGAGCCCAGTGAATGGTGGTTTTCCTTCATATCTATGGAAGATACCTGGGGTAGAGCCAGTGACTGTGACCAACCAGGCCCCACCGTGGCATGAATTAATTGGACGTGAATAGTTTGGGGCAAGGACTTTTCAGACTTGGGCTTGTGATTTGCTAGAGGGTCCATGAATGGACTTGGAAGTCCCATGCCCCCTTGGAGCTGTATGTGAAGCCGATGTTGAATGCTTCTGGGGAGTGTGGCCACAGGCTGCTCCACAAGGTAGAGCCAGTGATCCAGAAGAACCAGGACCACGAGGTGTGTGGGGTGGGCTGAGAGGACAAGGATAGTTGAGTCTCCTCACAGAGACCCTGCTCGTGTGGCAAAGGGATCTTAAGAACTCCTCAGATAATGTAGGGTGGGTGTATTCCCGAGGAACATGTAGGAACCCCCATCAACTTGGTTCTCCAGTAGAATTCGGATGGACAGAATATCCAAGCCCATTGGACAAGTCGATTTGTTGGATTTATTCTGGCTGCCTGCCTGAAGACTTGCAGATCTAGAGCAAGTCAGCTTGTTTGTTTAATCCATTCTCCTCCCTTCAGGTGGGATCTCACTACTGAAGTGGAAGTTTCTAGCAGCAGGCGTCTCATTTGATTTGTGGTCATACCTTCCAAAGCATCTAACATAATCAGAAAACCTGAACGAAAGACCTAAATCTTTTCTCCTAATTGTTCAGGTATGTTTCTGTGCTAACGTATAAGCATGCAAACAAGCATACCCTAAAACCAAGAAACACTTTCCCTCCCTGTGTCTCTACCAAATCTGCGCTGCTATACTATAAATCTAGCCCTTTTTTGGGTAAGAAAATATATGAGGCTCCACTGAACCAAACAAGATATTTTTGTATGTGTTTCATAGGTTGCAAAGTCATCTTCTGCAACTGCTCATGAACATAGTTGTCACATTTTTGTCTTCCTCATTGCTTTAATTTTTAGAGCTCTTTTATGAATGTTCTCTATTCCAATTTGTAGGGCCCCAGTGAGTAACACTGCTTCTGCCAGACTTGATGTGTGCCGAGTGTGGTGGTGTATTACTGGTGGGCTTCTTTAATTTGCTTTTTGTTTTGTTCTGTGAGCCCTGGAAAATCTCCCGTAGCAGGTTCTCTAGAGATATTATATTTGGATAGTTTATATTCTCTAAGTATATTACTCAGGGATTATTCACAACATTGCTGTGTGTTATTTATGTCGACTATCTTGAGTCCAAGACCTCTGGACTCAGATATGGTGTTTTTCAGAATTAAGAGTCCATGGTGACACAGCAAGCCTGGGCTCCTGGCTTATTTACAGATCACACGCTTCTTCCTTTTCACTCCCCGGAATTCACTTTGTTAAATTTCTTGTGTTGTTCACTTAGATCTAATTAACATTTTTAATTGGTATGTTGTGTAGTTCTGGAAACTGCTTATTAGATTTCATAGGTGTCTCTGGCAGCACAGAATGTTTAATGAGGAAAATAATTGTGTTACAGTGAAATGAATATGGACATATTCACTGAATTAATAAATGGATTAAATGATGACTTCATGGAAACCTCCTGAGAAAGTAGTTACATACTATCTTCTCAGTGTAAGATATTGAAATTGACTTTGTGTGTGTGTATGAAGGTTTTAAAAATGTGTTTTTTTCTTTTAGATTGTAACAATATTTGTGTGTGTGTATTTTTTTAGCCAGAATGAGAGTCTGTAAGTAAAAATGGAGCCTCAGAAGAGTCTGTAAAATGCCATAGCAGCTGAGAGGAGGCAAGTAGGGTGTAGTGTCTCTGACCAGGGAAATACATACCTCACAGCTGTGTGGAAATGGAGATAGTCAAAATCAGGCTCTGTTTCCTGCTCTGACAGGCTGTCCTTTTCATCCTCTGACTCTGGAGGCGATGGCCAAGGAGCAAGAAGATGACATGAAGAAAGGCAGTCTGTAGATCCTTGGAGCTGCTGGGAATGAGTCCAGACCCTTCCTGCAGTGATGAAGCAGCAGAACGCTGGAGGCCATGGCCTGCCCGGAGCCGTGGCCCTGAGCTGGGGGGTCCCTGAGATCTCTTACTTGCCAGTGCGGGGTCCTTGTCTCAGTCCATTGTCTGTTGCTATAACAGAATACCACAGACTGGGTAATTTATAAAGAAAACAAGTTTCTTTAGCTCATAGTTCTGGAGGCTGGGAAGCCCAGGAGCATGGCACTGGCATCTGGTGAGGGCCTTCCAGCTGTGTTGTAATATGCACAAGGCATCACGTGGCAGAGGCCAACAGCATGCCCGCTCAGGTTTCTCTTCCTCTTCTCATAAAGCCCCTGGTGCCATCATGGGGGCCCCAGCCTGATGTCCTTATCTAATTCTAATTTCCACCCGAAAGGCTCCACCTTCGAATGCCATCAACATATGAATTTGGGGATTAAGTTTCCAACACATGAAATTTGGGGGACACATTCAAACCATAGCAGTCCTCTTGGCTGAACCACGCTGTCTGTTACCCTTCAAAGTATTCCTTGTAAGAGGAAAATGGGACCAAAAAAATCACTAATGAAAGACCTAAGGATAGTAAGTAAACTGGAGGCTGGATTGTCTGGTCCAAAATTATTTTTTAAATAATCAAAATGGTTGCAAGAGTCAGACCCACTCAAATTCCCTCAAGTGGCTGGATTTTGTTGTAAGATTTCTCCTGTGTGGGGACCCAGACATGGCTGTACAGCTGTGCCTCAGAAAGAGCAGGACCCACAGAAGAAGCCGTTTTTTTTCTGGCCCATGGCTGGGCCCCTGCACTGCCCACTTGCCTCTGCCTCTCTCCTGCCACTGGCCCACTGCCCTCCTCTGTTCTGTCCCCGCCAGCCGGGGCTTCTACCTCCTTTTCTTGCCCACAATCTCTGCTTCTCTTTGCCTCCAGCTCTGCTACCATTCCTGGTTCAGTAGATAGTGCTGATGGCTTCTCCTCTTCCTGTTTCCTGATTCCAGTTCCCAAAAGGGACCATCTCATTGGCCCAGGGAATCATTTCACAGCAGGTGCACATTAGCTAGCCAATGAACTGGCTCCTCTGGGGTCAGGTGACTTTCCTTGGCCAAGTCAGCTGACAGTGCGGTCACATGAGCCTCAGGGGCTGAGTCTAGGGCGAGCTCCATAGGAAAGGACTGCACCGTGTTGACAGCTCTATATTGGGATATGTCAGCGGATTCCTCCATGCAACATGTTTACTCTGAGGCAGGTTTCTCAGATTGATGAGGTTCTGATCCTACTTACCTCACTATTTTTCTCTTCTTGGCAGAGCCCCTCTCTGATGGGCTGGCCTGCTGTGCTCGCACAGTGCTCGTGGATCCCCCGTCGGCATGGGCAGGCAGAGGTGGTGAGGAGGGAGCAGGCAGGCCCTTCCAGCTCATCTGTTTTCAATGTTGGACTTCCATGTAAGATTTTTTCTAAAAAACTTATTATTTTGGAATGATTTTAGATTTATGGAAAAGTTGAAAAAACAGCACAGAGAATTCACGTATACCCATCACCCAGTCTCCACTAATGTTACCATCTATGTTACCATGGTACATTTGTCAAAACTAAGAAATTGACAGTGGTACAGTACTATTCAGTAAATTACAGACTTTACTCGGGTTTTGGTAGTCTTTCCACTCGTGTCCTCTTTCTGTTCCAGGATCCAGTCCAGAATGGCACATTGCATTTAGCTATGTAAGAGTTTGTGTGAAGATAGGACTCTACTGGTAAACACAGACACACACACCCCACCACCAACAGCACCAAAAACTCTTAAGAGTCCCTTTCCTCTCCAGTCCATACCGTATTACTGCTTTTACCAGATTCCTCTTCATTAAAAGTTGCTTTTTTACCTTCCACTTCTGCTTAAGGACCTACAGAAGATGCCTGTTGCTGAACACACCAAATCCAAATTTCCTGCCCGGGCCCAAGGGCCTCCCATGCCCTGAGTCCACACTTTCTCCCACCTGCTCTTTCCTCTCATCCTGGGTCATGGATGCTGGGATTCTGCCCTCTCCCTGCCTTTGTTTTTGCTGTTTGTGTCTCTGCATCTCTGAACATACTTCCTCCACGCCACTTTCCAAAGACCATTTTCCCATGACCTACACCCCTTTTTTATGTCCTGGCAGGAATTAAGCCTACGTTGTTAGCATATTCTCTGGTTTTCCTGTTAGGTCTTAGAGCAACCATATTGTCATGGAGGTAAGGGACTTGAGTGGGCACTGACTGCAACCACAGGCTAGTTCAGTGATGTTTACTCCTTGCTCAGGGGAGGAGGAGGTTGGTTTCAGACTTAAAGAAACCTCTCCATGTGATAAACATGTATATGCTGCAAACCTGAATAATTTTTAAAAAATGTGTAAAGTCTCAACCTGTTGAAGCATGAAGAGGTCTGTCTTAGTCCGTTTTCTGCTGCTATAAAAGAATACCACAGACTGGGTGATTTATAAACAATAGAAGTTTAGTTAGCTCACAGTTCTGAAGGCTGGGAAGCCCAAGAGCGTGGTGCTGGCATCTGGCGAGACTCGTCCCATGGCAGAGGCCTCGCGTGGCGAGAGAGCACACATGCACAGGAGAGAAATGGGGCCAACCCCCTCCTTAGTAACTAGCCCACTCCCTCAGTAACAGCATTAATCCATTTAGGAGGGTAAAGCTCTCATGACCTAATCACCTCTTAAAGATCCCACCTTCCAGCCCCTCTGCATTGGGGATCAAATTTCCAACCATAGACTTTGAAAGATGTATCCAAACCATACCAAGGCCCCAGAAAGATGTCTACATAGTCTTATCTCACATAGTTGGGTGTTTTTCTTCCTGGCTGTGCTAGGGACATAGAAGGCACATGGAAGTTGCACAGGAAATATCTGATGGATGCACCCGTGAGTGAGGGGAAGGATGAACGGATGATGGTGGCTGTAGTTAAATTGTGACGCTCTGTGGCCAGGCTGGTGATCGTTTCCCTGGTGTCATCTACCATGTCTGTCTAAATATAAAGTGATTCTCATAAACAATTTACCATTTTTCCTATTTGAAGATTAGGAAAAAAGCATCAGGCCAACATGGATGTTTGAATTTCTAGGAATGTAAATGGGATACTCAAACATCTGCTTCTAATATTTTGTATTTCATTATCCATATTAAATCATATAAAATATTCATTAAATTTTTTTACTCATATTTCATAAAATAATTTAATTCAAAAATTTCCCATGAATCTTTGACATTGGTGTCTTTGTCATCATAGAAGCCCCTTTTGGATCTCCTAAATGTTTCAAAGCTCGTCATCCTTCCACATGATTGTGTTGTGAGACATATTTTCTAGTCATTTTTATCCCAAGCCATGAAGACTGATTCATCCAACAGTAGAAGTTAACTTTTTTTAAGTGATCTTCAGAGTGTTGTCAACAATATTGTCCAGGACTTGGAATTGTGGGTCATTCCTTTTGGGTTAATTACTGAATCTGTGTTAACTGAATCTGTGTATATTGATTCTCAAAAAGCACATCCTGAGACTACCGTTGACTGAATTTCAGGCTTGTGTGTTTTCTCTAAATGCTACTTTGGGTTCTTAATGAAGTCACCGATGGGAGATTCTCGATGCTCAGAGATGCAAAGCAGGGGCGTGCTCTGCAGTATGAGAGTCTGTACAGGAAACCAAAGAGAAATGACTCCTCCCTTGCAGCTGGGTGATTTTGGAGACTCCCATACTTTGAAGGTCAGAAAATTGAAGCCTGGGGAGGTTTCAGTGGCCTTCTGAAGGCTGTGCCTTTTGTGTGTAAACCAAGACCAAGAACATTTGAGTCTTACCCTAGTTCTTCACAGTTTAGTCTTAACTTTCATTTTTTAATAAAAGAACCTAGAAATTAACTTCTTCCTGTCCTACCTGTCTGCTCACTCTTTGATTCTGAAAATGTACAGTTCACCCCTGAAAACAAAAACAAAACTGATGCAGTCTCTCAGCACTTTCCTGCTTTGGAGTATTTGATTCTTGCAGCAGCTCTGGCAGGACGACAATTATTTATATTCTTTACATAGAAGGAGGCAGGGCCCCGAGGGGTTGAATTACTCGTCTGAGGGCCCACACCAGGCCACTTCACTGTGCTGTCACTGGGCTGTTCTCTCTGGGGCCTTGTCAGAGGGGAGTGGGCTCTGGAACACCCTAGATCTGAGTCCCTGTGCCTACCAGTGGTAGGTGAGCGCCTTGGCCCTTCAAAGCCTGCTTTTCTCCTCTGTAGGATGGAGACATAATGGCCCTTAGTGGAGTTAAGTGGCATGGTGTGTGTTGGGCACTGGGTGCTCTCCTGGTGTCTCCATCTGTCCATGGGTGTGGTGTGTTGAGCTGACACAGTGGTTTCCCATCCTTTGAAAGCACCTTCACGTGCCTTAAGGTGCTAGTAGGGCTGCCTCACCTGGCACCTAATTGTGATGTTTGGTAAAATCTCCTTCCAGGGTTGTCCGAATTTCTATTCTTTACATTGAAAGTTCTGGGCGCTTCTTGGTTTGGTCAAACCAGTATTAAATTCTGTCCCCTTCTACTGAGCAAGTACTAATCCCTGTTCATAAAAATAGACATTTATTGCACAAAGACCTGGAGTTTCTTAACAGAATGAAACACAGAAAGGCAGTTTTTCAGGCGATGAAAGCAGATACAGCAGGTGTGGCCTGTGCTCTGGCGGTGGCAGGGCCCTAGCCAGGGGTCTGCGCAGAGTCCTGTGGAGGGGTCTGGGGTGGGGGCTCTGACTATTGCTCAGCGTCAGGCCCTGCCACCCCAGGTGTTGGCTCACCCCACCCAATCCTGGGTGCTCCTGCGCCTCCGTGAGCTTCCTTGGAGACAGCGAGCAGGTGCCCTACAGCCCTCGCCCCACACCAGCTGGCTAACCCTCCTCCCACCCCTGCTCCCACCCTGAAGCAACGTCTCCATCTACAGCCTTTCTTCCGTGGGTGTGCAGCTTCCTGCCCTGGCAGGACTTGCGGTTGGGGTTTGCAGTTTGGGGAGTTGTGCCACATTCAAGAAGGTATTTGCCAAACCCAATGCAGCAGTTGGGTTTTTGTCCAGAAAACTGGGCAAAAGTTGATGTTTGTCATTGAGGCAGGTCCCCAGGTGACAATGGGGCCTCATCAAACAACAGAGAGTATAAAAAAAGTATACATTTTCCATTTATTTCCACTTGAAAAATATGAAAAGAATTGTAGGCGTTTGTGGATATACTCATGCTGTCGCACTACCAAACCCAGTTAAAATATGGAACTACTTATTCGTTTGTGTATTTCGATTCTCTTCGTTGGGGCTGAGTTATGCTGTGGGGATAATAAAATGTGATTAGCATGGAAGATATCCATTCGTACACAGTTTGTTGCATCTGGGATATTTTTCCTGATTGTTAGAGCTTCCCTCCTGCTGGGACTTGAAGGGTGGTTATTTTTCCATATATTGATTAGATGAGATAATAACTTGACAGGGACATGTTAGCAGGTACAGGTTCTCTCCTAGTGGGCAAGAATAAAATCCCACACAAGAGGAGTTCAATGTGTGTGCATATTTTTTTAAACAGTAGAAGATTGGATTGTTAGAACATCAGAGAGGAGTGAAGACAGCTGTGTTTGTTTTCCTTGGGAACGTAAATGTTTTCAATCCTTGATCTGAAGAAGCAAATTAATTTAACAAAAAAAACTTAGGACATGGCATTTACTTGAGTCACAGAGCATCGAAGGACTTCACAGAATGTCGGGGGTGGTGTCCCTGTGCCGTGGGCGGGTTGGTTTTGCTGTCCCCGGGGATGGCAGAGAGGCCTAAGCTGAGGCCCTGGGCAGGACAGCCAAGGACACGCCTGGTTCACCTTAGTTCACTAGGCACACGGCTCAGTGGAAAAGATGTTTTCTGGAGAGGAAGTGGGTGATTTTAGACAAACAAAACTCATCCAGGATTTTATATGGCCATTTTAGAGGATTAACATGGCACACCAGTTCTTTAGTAATTAATCTTCTGTGCCAGTAGGAGAAGTGAAGTGACAGTGTCTTGTAATTTAGGGGCATTCTTGTGTCCCTTGAAGGGGCTGGGCCCCCATCAGTATGGACGTCGGCTGCTCTGCTGTGAGTCACGCAGCCCACTCCCCTGCTGCTGGCTGGACCCGTGCCCCTGCTGGCCCAGCACCAGCCTGACCTTGGCTGTCGTGAGCACGTTTCATAGCATTCGCTGGGTGGTTTTTATTCCCTTAGTCACTGGGATGGCTGTTTTATACTTTACCCAGTGTCGCCGCCTGTGTTTTACATTCCCAGGGTGATTTTAACTTCAGGAGAAGGCAGGCCCTGTCTCTGTGTCCTTGAACTTCCCCTTTCAGTCAGAAAATTTCTGGTGTTTGAAAATGTCATTATTGAGGCTTCTGCTTTAGCCTTGCTAATCGTGGATGAAGATGACTGTAGTGCCTACTGTGTGCAAGGGGCTGTCCTTACCATGTGCATGGATTGATTCATATAATCCTGACGGCAGCCCTCGAAGTAGGTACTGCCATCACCCCATCCTGCAGATGAGGGTGCTGAGGCCCAGAGAGGTTAAGTATCTTGTGTGAGGTCACACAGCATTAAGAGGCAGAGCCTGGATATGAACTGGGGGAGCCAGGCTTTGGAGTGTACGCACTTTACCACCCACAGTACTCAGGACAGTACTCAGGGCTGCCCTGCGTGAATTCAAGGTGTGTAGGACCAGTTACCCAGATCTTTATTTAGAAACTTATTTTTGTTTGACATTTCCAGCAATTGCTAAAGCAAACAAATATTCCCCTGTCCCCAAATTCATTAAAAGACAATTCATATTTGGAATGGGGTTTTGGATTGGGACAGAGAGCCTAGGAACACCCTGTGGGAATGGATCTTATTAGCTTTGCTCCTAATAAAGGAGCCCTACGCACGACTTTGAGGTGAGCACTTCCCTTGGGGCACATCTGTGAGGACTGAGCGGCCTGTGGGAATGAGTGGCGCCCTGCAGATACTGCTGCAGTGTGTTCCACCTGCTGCTTTGGCCTCTGTCTTACCTTGCTAGCTATGGGGTCAGAGTTCAGTTTCATTTTTTAGTAAACATGTGATTCTGTGGGTCTGTTTGCCCAGTTGATAACACAAAAGGATGGAAACGTAGAAGTCACTTGGCTGCCTCCCTGGGTCGTGCACCTAGGAAGTTTGTGTGGATCCCAGCGGCTGAGTGGGCCCGGGCCCTGGCCTGCGCCCTGTAAGTGCTGGCCCTGCCTGTCACGGGTCATTTAAGCTTTATTTATCAAGCACCATGGCCACGCTCTACACTGGCTCCAGAGCAGCGCGGCAAGGAAGACACAGGACCCCGTCCACACAGTGCTGACATCTTTGTCCTTACAAAAAATTGTCCCCAAAGGCATCAGTTTACCTTTTGTTATCTTAGGTTAAGTTTTTAAAATGAACTCGAAATTCCTATAATGCCCAATTTAAAAAACTCTTTGATCTGATTTAACTTGTTTAGTCTTTCCTGTTTAGTCTGAATTAGTAAAGTTTTGTGTTCCTGAGTGTAAAAGACAACCACAGACTTTTTAAAAAAAATAGCATTGTGTAGCAAAACTCAAGGTGGTGCTTCAGGTTACACACACGTAAATACATAGTCAACGTACCCCATAACACTGTTTCGGCCAATGACAGACCCCATATACCATTGTGGTCCCCCAAGATTATAATGGAGCTGAAAAATTACTGTCACCTAGTGACATCATCACAGCCATCATAGTGAAACACATTACCTTTTCTATGTTAGATGCACAGTTACTTGCCACTGTGTCACATTTGCCCACAGTACTTAGGACAGTCACATGCTGTGCAGGTTTGTAGGCTAGGAGCAATGGGCTGCGTCATGTAGCCTAGGTGTGCAGTAGGCCATACCATCCAGGTGTGTGTGTGTAGGTGCACTCTGTGATGTTCACGTGCCGACCATGACACATTTCTCAGAATGTATCCGCATCGGTACATTGACTGTGTGTATGTCTATATGTGCGTACACAGGCACACACGTGAGGCTTGCTTCAGACTTCTGTCTCAGGTCATTCTTAGCCATGGTAATGAGGACATCATTCTTAGTGCATCCAGCACGGACTGGATGTTTTCCTCCTGTTGTCCTCACCACGGCCTGTTTTCTACAGAACCTCAGTGAGCCTTAAGCCTGTGTTTTTTGTGCCTCTCGGGACTCTCAGGACCACCCCCCCCGCCCCAAGAAGCCCGTCCTTTGAGGGCGGTGAGGGTGGGGGTGGGGTCAGGAAGGGGTGCGTGGCGGGGCTGCCCTCTGCTCTGCCTCACCTCCCAGGTGACAATTGCACCTGGCTCCTCAGTGCCACTCTGTGAGGACAGTGAGTGATCCCCACCTGCAGGCATGTGCTCTGCAGGGCTCTTAGACAGCAATAAGCATGGAAAACAGCACGTGGTTTATGACAGCGGACTGACTTTGTGGGAACCAGAGCCCACTCCCGGGCCCGGGAGGGTTTTTCTGCTGAGACTCCTCTGCCGGCCACCAGCAGACTCCAGTGCTGATCTTTCTGTGAGATCTGGGAAGCAGGAAAGAAAGCTGTCTGGTCTGGAGCCTGATCTGTCCTGTCTCCCTCAAAGTGATCACCACCTCCATAGTTCCACTGGGTGCTAGGACACCACAGGCCCCTCTGTGCAGCAGCCCTGGACAGAGTGTGTACACTTTGCCCTCTGGGGTTTGTGTTGTCCCTGGAGGTTCATTATCCAGATGAAAGGCCACGTCCAGAAAAGTGGCACCCCCCCACCGTCATCAGGATTGCATCTGTGGGGAGAGGCAGGGGGCCCTTCCTACCTCCAGCAGCAGGTTGCTCTGGGGTGAGGGTGCAATCACCCACCTGGCCTGCACACCTGCTGCTGACATGCAGAGCGCTTGCGTTTGCTCCTGTCTTTGCAAGACTACGTCGCACCACATGGTGCTTGTGTCAACGTGCATTTTGAGACTCTCTGAGAGAACATTGCAAAAGCAAAGTATTACAATATGGTTATTTATTGACATCCATGAATAGATTAAAAATCATTCCTACTTTCTAGGCTGCTCCTCTGACTGCAATTGCCAGGCGAAACATGTTTGCTTTTCTGGGGCATTGTATAGCAGCTGGCATTTAGTCTCACACTTTTTTCTTTGTTTAATAAAAAAAAAAATCCTGAAAATATTTTTAAAGTTCTCTTTTCAGCCTGGAAAATGGAAGCTGCTTCTGAGGGAAGGAGGCAGCTCTGTCTCTACACCAGCACCTTCCAACTTCCCCACCGGGTGGAAACCGAGGGAGCATTTAGGTGATCACTCTAGTTGAAACCTCGCTCTGGCTGCAGCCCAGAGCAGGTTTGAGAAGAGACGGTCCCACGGCTTGTACTGGACTGTGACACTGCTGACAGTGTTGTGTTTCTTCTGGGATGGAAAACAGTGCTTATGATACCCCCAGCGGTAGAGGAGCCTCAGGTGTCTTAAGAAGGAGATGGCGTGAGGCCAGGCTTGATCTGGAGTGACCTGGATGGTCGGTTTCCACCCGATGCCTCCCCACCCAGGGCGGCAGGAGGGGAGTTTACGTGTTCAGCCCTTTGACCTTCATGTCACGCTGCTTGGACAAAATGCCCATCTCAAGCAGATTACAGTTTCTCCCCAAAGAGTTTTTACTTAGCAAAATAAAAAAGCCTTATGTTATTTATATCAGTATTCTCCATTTTTTAATTCTCCCCAATTTAATGTGTTGTTAATAATAAAAATTGAACTTAAAAGCCCAGTAAAAATAGCTTTTAGGTTTGTGCCGTTATCTACCACTGTCTGCAGCTTCAAGCATCTCTGTCTTTTTCAAATTCCCCAAAAGTGATCCTACTTCTCAGCACTGGCCAGAGATCTTGAGCCCACAGTGACCAGAGGTCATAGTCTTCGGCATATCCAGCGGTTGCCTAAGGTTGGTGCGATTGTACTCCTACATTTAACTGCATAACAGATATCTCCGTGAAGTTGGATGCAACTTCGGGGGATGGTCCCCTGACGTTTCTTTGACAGATCTGTTCATGGCTTATAATGGAGGAAGTCAGCAGAACTGAAAAGAGGAGGGAACCTCGAGTGCTCTTGGACGTTGTAAGTGTCCGTCGCTGTAAACTTTCCCTGTGGTCAGGTGGGGTGATTGTGTGTGTGAGCTGTAACAAAAACTGTGATGAAAATCTTCTTTCCCTCTATTACAACAAAATCAGCATCTTATTTTTATAGGTTGTTGCTGATGGGTTGTAATCTTCTAAAATGTTGATTCTGTTTCCTGTGGGATTGTATAGCACCTGAGTGAACAGATTGCTAATGGAGACGGGTAAATTGCCAAGCTCCCATTGTACCTAATTATGTTGTAGTGACTTGCTGAAAATTTTTCTTATGATTTTATTTTCACAGCCTATGTGCTTTTAAAATCAGTTGCAAATTGTTAAAATATTTGCTAGGTGTCTGGTGTCTCTTGTCTTTTTCCGGTGAAATGATCCACACCCATGGAATGGGATCACCAACAGGTGTCACACAAACTTGGGCTTGAGTTAATCATTTTTTAGGGAGTGTTCAATTCAGAAAACATTTGATTAAACACTTATGATGTGCAAAGCATTACACTCTACTTAATGAGAAAATGTAAAGAGTATTGTGATATTTTGCCCACTAGAAAGAACCAAACATTTTTGTGGGGGAGATATCTTCAATTCATTTTAGTAATTGCTTTAATAGAGGAGTCAACAAATCTTTTCTGTACAGTGCCAGAGAGTAAAAATATTTGACGTTTCTTGGAGCACATGCGACCTAACCTCTGTTGCTGTAGCAGGAAAGCAGCCGCAGGTGACATGTAGTGAACGGGGACGGATCCAGAGGGAAAAGTGCAGATGAGGCTGGAGGTCCCGTGTGCCGTCAGCAGGGGAGGAGGAAAGACGGTGACGATGCCACTTGAAGGGGTAATTGCCCGACGTGAGCCTAGAAAAGTGGATGGAAGGCTGTTTCCTGAACCGAGAGGACAGGGAGGCCTTGTGAGTGGCACCTGGTGGAACCAACAGGGGCTACGTGACTATTCTGGAGGGGCCCTGAGGTCCCCGTGGAGGGGTTGTCTGGCCCCCTGTGTCACGTACCTACCATGACTCCTATCTAGAAGAAAGGAGAGTCAGTTATAAATCAGTGAATGTAACCAGTCTGCATTGTTGAGGTGGGTGTCTCCGACCCTTGTTCTCAGCCGCCTAAGACCGGGGCCAGCTGCCCACAGACAAGGAGGAAAGGAGCCAGCCCCTTCCGAGGGTCTGCCCTGGGCTGGCCGCGGCCTCCACAGCCCACGTGTCTACATGAAGAAATGGGAGTTGAGGGAAGCACAGCCCCGAGAATTGGAGCAGCTCGCTGTGGCCGTAGCTGGGCGATGGGTGGTGACGGTGAGTGACCGGGGCCTTTCTTGTTGCCCGTTCTTGCTGTAGAGGAAGCGCATGTCGCAGGTCTCCATCCCCGGGACCACCGGCCATTTGACCGGAGAGGTCAGCAGGTTGGGGCCAAGGATTCCTCTTCTCTGTGGTTATAAAAAGAACAACCCCTAAGGGTTATTTGGACCAGTGTTTTTTGAAACATTTATTATTCATTATTACTGTTATTATTATTGTAACACAAGACTCCTCTGCTTAACAAAAATAGTTGAAAGTGGTGCTTCTCTGGTCACAAAAGGGGCCCCACACTCCAACCTCTACAAACCCTCCCCCCTCCCTCCACACCAACCCCTGCAGTCATTTTGGGGGATGCAGTTTGAAGAGCATTGAACTTGCCTACTTGTGCCTTCATGGTGCACATGAGGAAACTGAACAGCGGAAGTCAACGCTGGTTAATTTTGGACTCGGCGTTCTTTACCTGCCACCCATATTGGTTCCTTGAGAGCAGTTTGACATATGGCACTGTCCTGTGTGTTCGACAGGCTGCTTAACCTCATTATGATTCAGTCTGTACCTAAAAAGGGAGCCTGTCACTATACTCAGTCTCATGGGATGTTTGCAGAAATCATGGCTTACTGGAAAGTTTTTTGAGATGCTTGGGTACAAAAAGGGAAATGAATTTTAAAAAATCTCTTCTTTTGAACAGGCATCATTTTCAAACTGCAGACTATGTATAGCATATGTTACATGTAGGAGACGTTAACCTCACAATTATTAAGAGGAAATTTTGATTACTGGGAATTTAATTTTCATTAGCCTGGTATACACTTGGATTGGATTAAAGTGAGCCAGTTGTATAGAGGTTTGGTAATCTCTGTGCCTGTGGCAGTGGGGTCCTTGTGTTGGATTTCCATCTTGAAACAGGGCATGGAATAGTGTGAGATGAAAAGAGACGCCGTGGCTAAGTATACAGAAGGTAATGCAAGTAGGCATTCCAACTGCAAAGCAAGGCTATATATAGTAAACTATATTTTTCAAGGATTTAAATTTTAAAATCTGGAAACTCATTTCAATCCCTGGGGCCTCCAGTGCTGCCACCTATGGAGGTCACAGCAGTGACAGAGAAGGTCAGGCTTTGACACACATGAACGGACACTGGAATGACTTCAATTCACTGGACAGTTCTTGAGCACCTGCTGACGTGCCCTGACTTTATGAATTTTCAACTTATGACATTCTTCTGGTGACATGCCAGGTACTACCCAGGTAGCTGTAGTTAAATTAAGGGCAATCTGAAAAAAGGAGGGTGTTTCAATGAATACTCCTGTGACGTGGAAACCAGCAGCTTAGAAAAGTTGTACTGTACATCCATCGACAAATGCCAGTGTGAAAAGAAATTACATAATTACTTAGCGTGTTTCCAAGGTGAATAAATAGAGATTATGTGTTAAAATTATGAAGAAAATTTCTTTACTCTTATAGCTACTGGATTTTTGGATCCCAGAGGAAATGCCGAGGTCTCACATTTTAAGCGAAGAGGAATCGGAGCGCTCCCCGGGGGACCTCTGAGGGAGTGGGAAACACGTCCCTGGTCATTTAGCCTCTGTTGACATTTTTCCTTTTAATAGCTGTATTGAGGTAGGACTCACATCCCGTATGATTCATCCATTCAAAATGTACAATTCAGTGGCTTTTAGTATATGCACAGATATGTGCACCCATCAGCACAGTCGATGTTAGAACGTTTTCATCATCTCTAAGAAGCCCCCCTGCAGCCCCCAGCAACCCCTGGGGGTTTCCCCGTCCGGGACCTGAGTGTGGAGGGAGTCGTAGGGCAAACGGCCTTTCTGTATCTGGCTTCTTTCGTTCACCACCACGTTTTGGAAGTTCATCCATGTTGTAGTATTCATTCCTTTTCCATGCTGAATTACATTCCGTTGTGGGGATCTGCCGCATTCTGTCTATCCGTTCGTGAGCTGATGGACATTTGGGATGTTTCTACCTGTACATTTACTTTTAATGATTGTGTAGAAAGACCAATATAGAGCATACACTTTGAGACCCAAATCATACTTTTTATCACAATTAAAGGACATTTAATGGGAAAACAACATTTGTGTAGTGCTTAGTACCTGAGAAAGAAGGTTTCCTCCATAGCCCCTCATTAGATACTCTCCTGACTCTGGGGAGACGTTTTCTGATGTCTCCGTTTGACAGGGGTTGGCAGATTAACAGACTTGCCCCAGGTCTCCGGTCCAGGGAACAGTGATGCCAGTTTAGGGTCCAACTGCCATGCTCCTTCTGGGGCACCAGAGTGAGTGACTGATCGCTAAGAATAAATTTTGAAAGCTTTAGAACGGTTTATTCTGCCTGTGTTGGTACACAGCATGCCAGATCTCCATGTCGGGATGTTCTATTGAAAATTCCTCTGAGACACTTGATTCATGGACAGTTGCTGTTGATGAACTGTCCTTGAACCTCTCCATGCCCTTCCCAGACTCGCGGGAATCCTCGCACGTTCCAGAACTTAGCACTGTCAGCCTCAAAACGCAGGTGGGTGCATAATCCCCGCATGTTCCAGAACTTAGCACCGTCAGCCTCAAAACGCAGGTGGGTGCATAATCCCCGCATGTTCCAGAACTTAGCACCATCAGCCTCAAAATGCAGGTGGGTGTGTAAAGCTGGAGCTGCTGGCCTCACATTTCCCACCTGCGGGAGGACGTTCTGAAGCTCAGCTGTGATGCCCCTGGCTGTGCTCTGTTTCCCTGACGCCGAGTCTCTCTTGCGGCCGTCCCTGCATCCTGGTACGCCCTGCCGCTGCCTCCCTGCCTCCTGTGGCCGCCGCCTGTGGCTGGGCTCTTGGGTGGCTGGTGGCCACCGTGTAACGGAGGAGCCCATGGACGGTCAGGCCTGTGTGAGTCTGAGGACAAGGGGTGTTTACTTCCCCGCTGGGAAGGGGCCCGGCTGACCCCCGAGCATGGAGCCCTGCTGGGTTGAGCGGGTGGGCTGGGTGGGGCGTGTACACATAGGCACAAGCTCTGCGTTTTCCACAAGGGCGGGCGGGGAGAGGTTTGGTGATCACTAGAATTTAGGTTTGTCAGGGCAGGCGTTGGGCTGAGCTCTCGCCACCCACAGACTGCCCTGGAGGCAGGGGTCCTTGCTAATACTGAGTGCGAGGGCTCTGCAGGGTACGGCTGTTAGGACTGCAAGAAAAGGCGCAAAACTTGGAGTGCTCTACATGCTGCTTAGGGAACCTCTAGCTTGCTACAAACTCAGGTCTGTTTGTTTTAATGCTATTTGGAAAAGAAGAAGAGGGAAAGTCCGGGGGAGAGAAAGGAGAGGAGGCGTGTGGGGTGGGGACAGGGCTGACTTAGGGATCTTGGTCTGTGGATCTGGAGGACACACAGCTTTTAGGATTGGGGGAAATGAAGATGGAAGGGGACAGTTTTAAAGGAGCTCTAATACTTCGGTTCCATGACCGAAAAGAAAAACATTTCACAAATACATTTGCAACTGGCAGATGATTGAAAAATAACGGAATAAAAAGACGATTTGGTTCTCTCTGGAGTGAGGGAGGCTCGTTGGGGACGGGGCTGGGGGAGCGACAGGGCCATCTTCTGCCCACGCTGCGGTCCCCGGGAGCTGGGCGGTGGCAGGAGGGTCTGACAGCTTGTGCCAGACAGTGCCCGGAAGGACGGGGGGACACCAGCCAGGCAAAGGGGCTCCGAGGGCCAGGCTGGCCCTGGCTTGCAGACGCCAGTGTCTGCTGGTCATTCCTGAGTGTGTGGCCGTCAACGTCCCCACCCCTTCTCAGCCTGGCCGTTTAAAAAGCTGTCGGTTTTATTCTGGAAACCCACGTTCTTTGGAGACCTGCTTAATTAAGTTCCATTTGCACCTAACCGTGGCATACTTGGTGGGTGTCCCTTGTTTGAGCTATTTTTACATTGTTTTCTGGAATGATGCCTCTTTCCCAGCAGGCCGCTTCTGACCAAGTACCAAGTAGCTCCAAGTTTGTGTCTTATTTTTCTGAGCACTTGCTATTTTTGTTTTCTTGGGTACTCATTTGACCTGAACTTCTGATAAGGTGCTTTAAAATAGCCTTTGGATTTCCTGTGGGCAATTGGCCTCCTAGAATTACCCCTGCACGTTTACATACCTGCTGTTTGTCGTTGTCTGATCCCAGCGTGGAGTACAGCCACACATTTGGAGGTCTCTACTTTCCCATCTGCCCCTGAGGTTGTATTGCCTCGGTTTCTAGCGCCCCGTCCTGGAGCGACAAGTGCTGGGTACTGCGTCCATCTTGTGGTCCTTCTGGAGACACACCAGAAACTTCCACAGACATACTACACCCACACATCTGTAGGTGCACCTATTTGTCAGTAGTGGGAATCCATGTGATGTTGAAGGGCCGCAGAGGGGACTCAGACTGTCCGGCTCAAAGCCTCCTTAGTGGGGCAAGGGGCAGAGGCCAGCTGGGCATGGGTCTCACTCAGTGTCACACGGCTGGTAAGTCACAGTGGGTCAGCTGTCTGGAGTCTCTGCCCACCCTCAAGGCCGTGTCAGGGGGTGTTTGGGTGCAGTCGGTCACTGGCCACCTCCAAGAGGGGTGATAGCAGAGACTGTCCCACTTGGCCTGTGCCCAGCATGCTCCAGGCCCTGGGCTGCTCATGGCCAGTTGCCCTGGGTTGCATGGCTCCCCTCAGCCCTGGCCTGGCATTTGGCAGTGGCTTGCCCACCTGCCGGCTCAAGTCCTGCCTCTGGTCCTCACTGTCATCTAACTCATGGCATGTAGCCTCCACTGTGGCGTGCTGCTGCGGCCTCTCTGCCCCAGCTGCCCTGCCAGGGAAACAGAAGCGGATGATTCTCCTCCAGTGTGTTTGGAGAGACTGTCTGCGACCCACTGCTTAGCACATCTGCTGAGAAGGCCATGGGCTTGTCCTCATGCAAGGGTGGTCCCAGTGACACAGTTGGATGTAGAACCTGGAAGCTCTGGGGCGTTGCTGTGCTGTGGTTACAGCTGCCCCCTGACCCTGCTTGCTGAGGTCTGGCCACAGTCAGAGGCTGGATTTGTGAATTCTGGGCTGGCATGTGCCTCCTTCCGGGTAGAGGGGGCTGCACCACACACCTGGTGGCCTTTCGGGCCCACTGGTGGCCATGTGAGACCAGGCCTCAGTGGGACGTAAGGAACCACTGCTTACAGTCTGACTGCAGATTGTTTGGGGCACAGCTCAGAGGGGGATTCCTGAGAGAGGCAGAGGTGGGCCCAGGGCACAGGTCAGTATAGGCTGGTGCTGCCTGCTGATTAGCATGACGGCTCCAGCCCATGCTGGGCACTGGGCACAGCGCTTTGTGTGAGTTCATTTAGTAGCCCTGTGGTGGGAGCCGCTGTCTCCCTTTTGTGTGGGTGAGTACACTAAGGCACAGAGGTGGAAGAACAGGCCGAGGTCACACAGCTAGTAACTGGCAGAGGTCAGGTTTGAGCCCTGCTGGAGCCCTGCGGCCAGGCAGGTGGTGGTCTCTGTGCATTTCCTACCCAGCACTGCAGAATCCCAGTGTCCACGTGGGGGCCTGCAGGCTAGCTAGTTGGCTGTGTGGGATGTGGGGACGTGGGGGTGCGCTGGGTCTCGTTCCAGGTGGGCTGCTGTTCTGCCTGACACAGGAGGCCTGAGAAGGGAAGGGCCAGCCCGGTGTGGGCCTCAGTCTCCCTCTGGCACCGGCAAGCTCCTTGTCCTCGGGCAAGCGGCTCCCTCCCTCCCACCCTCTTCTCCGTGAGTAGATGGGGGAGGATGACGCTCTCCTCCTCCCAGCCAATGAGACCCAGATGCCCAGGTGCCCACAGGTGCTCCTGACGCAGGTGCCTGAGCAAGAGCCCTGCAGGGGCCCTGAGCTTAGGGTTTACTTCTCTGCAATTGCTGTCTTGAAATTCTTTGTAATTTTATCTTTGAATTTGTGTTTTGTGACATGCGTGGGCAAGGGAGCCTGGGGGGCCCAGAAGGGCCGGGTGTGTGCCCTGCTGCAGGTGGACAGTGGCCTGGGCGCCTGCGAGGCTCTGTGCTGGCCCTGCTTGAGGAAGCCCGGCATGAAATAGCAAATTAAAAAATGCTGCGGGTCGGGAGAGGGACGACGGAAGAAAGGAAAAAGCCATATTCTTGCTTTTTGCACAAAGGACCTGGCACTTGTGTTTTGTCCTGGATCCCGCAGACTGGAGCTGGCCCTGGTGGGCAGCCTCAGTTACCCGGGGTCAGGGTGAGGCCCGAGAGGTAGGAGAGGTTGAGCATTTTTGTGGAGTCGGACCTGTCGTTGGTAAGGGGCGGGTTTCTGGCGTGGCTGTGGCTAAGTCCAACCCCTCGTTGGTGGGTCAGCAGCCCTGCTGGCTTTCCCAAGCAGGCTGCTGTGGGGCTGACTCCCTCTCATGGGGGCTCGGCAGTGTGGGGCCTGTGGCGAACAGCATGTGTAGGAGTCCCGCTGCACACAGGGACGGCCACATCAGGACCTTCTGGGACTGTAAATGGCATCGCGTGTGTATGTTGTAAATAGAAGAAAACAGATGAACAACCCTGTGATGTAAACCGTGTGAGATTGCAGCTGCAGCGTGCTCTCTATATGGCAGTGAAATTTATGACCCTAAGGAATAAATTCTCAACAGTGCAAGACAGGGATTACTTTAAACATTCATGTGACAAATAACCTAAGGATAAAGCTCAGTGAAGTAGGAGGTGTGTGTGAAGTGGCGGGGGCACAGTGGGCTGCCTCTGAGGTACCCTGCCCACCACAGCTCAGAGGACGCCTGCTGCCTTACTCAGGCTGCTGTAACACCACCACAGACTGGGTGGCTTACGTGACAGACATATATTTCTGTAAGACATTTATTTTTCACAGTTCTGGAGGCAGGAAGTCCAAGATCAAGGTGCCAGCAGATGCATTTCCCAGTGAGGGCTGTCTTTCTGGTTTGCAGATAGCCACCTTCTTGCTATGTCCTCATGGGGTGGAGACAGTGACAGTTTTTCTCGTGTCTTTTATAAGGGCACTTATTCCATACATGAGGGCTCCACCCACATGACCTAATCACCTCCCAAAAGCCCTGCCTCCTAATAACTGTCACCTTGTGGGTTAGGGCTTCAATGTAGAAATTTTGGGGATACACAAACATCAGTTCATAGCCCCAGTCTTACAGCATGTGCCCCCGGGGGACATTTGGCAATGTCTGGGGACAGTTTTGGTTGTCCCCAAAGGGGGACATACTGTTCAACATCCTACAATGCACAGGATAGCCCCTACCACAGAGACACGTGAACCCAGGGCAAAAAACCAACATTTTTCTTTCAAGCAAAGAAAATGGGGTGGTTTCCCTGGTGAGATGGAGGGAATGTTGGCAGATCCTCCCCACATGCTCTTAGATGACTCTGTCTGTATGGGCCATCGCCACGTTATGGAAGAATAGAATGAAAAACTGCAGAACAGAGACCCTGGGAGGGGCCCTGCCCTGTGAGTGGAGTTGGGCTTTGCAGCAAGGTGCTTGCAGCAGGGGTCTGTTTGCTCAGAGGCCTTTGCAGACCCCCGTAGCAGAGTGCGACATCACCAGTCTCCTCTCCACAGACCCCTCTGCGTGGTTGCCTGTGGTTTCCCTTCTCTGCCTCGTCTTTCCGGGCTCTTTCTCTCCCTGACAGCTGCTACATCCCTCCTGGTCCCGGTGAGGCTCTGACCTCCCTTCCCCGTGTGCTCCCGTGTGCTCAGCTGGGGGCCCGGAGTCCCTGCCTGGCCTGTGCGTGTGGCCCCACCAGCCCTGCTATTCCAGGCACCACAGCTCCTCTCTGCCTGGGGACGCTGATGGCTTCCCAGAGGGGCCTTGTCACAGGAGCCCCCAACCCAGTGGGAGGCCTCTCCCCATCCCCATCAGTCCACCTGCTCCCCCACTCTGGCCTCCTCACCCCAGGTATCCGAAACCAGGTCCTTTAGGGCTGGCTGAGCACAAATGAAGACACAGGGCCCCTGTGCAAAGGGTGGGAGCGAGCCTCCCTCTTCACCGCATCTCTGAGTCTCCTGGCCTGTCGTGGGGTTTGCTATTTGCCATTTCATGACACTCTCCTTTGGGCCCCGCATGCTGTTGGGGGAGCGCACACCCTTGCAGTGCCAGGGCCCACCCACGGTGGCACTCAGTCTGCTGCTGGGGACGGGTGGTGGCAGCAGCGGCTGGGTGGCTGTGGGGACCTGGGACGGGTGCTGAGAATCCGTCAGTCCCAGGGGTGGGTGGGACCCTGTGAGCGGAGGCTCCAAGCCCCAAGCGGCCGAGCTCAGGGTCTCTCTGTTCTCTCCCCATCCCTCAGCTCGCCTCTTACTCTCTGTCAGATTGCTGCACTGGCTGCACCTGTCCTCTGCATGGCTGCATGGGGCGTGGTCCTCAAACGACATTTTAGTCTTGTCTGTCATTGTGCAAAGTGAAAATTCACTGGCCTCCTATTGGAAACCTCCTGCAGGCAGACCCCAGCCCTGCCCCAGCATTGCTCTCACGGGCCTCTCTGATCTGCATCCTCGAACCCTCGGGGACCTGGCCCTGGGCTCTGGGCCTCAGCCTCCTGCCTGTGCGTGAGCCGTTTCCCCGTCTCTGTCTCTCGCCCGCACCGAGCACTGGGGCCGCTCGGTTCCACCTCTGCCCAGAGGCCACCTCGCTGCCCTGGACTCGAGTCTTCCCTCCCTGGTTTTGAGGATATTTCTCCTCCTCTAGCAGTTTCAAGCTCTCTGAGGGCGTGGTCTGGGGGTCCATGCTGGGCCTTTCACAACTGGCCGTCATCATGCACATTTATAGTGTCAGGAGTGAAGCCTGCTCGCTTCCTCCCCAGCCAGCATCGCAAGTGCTGCACCTTGCACAGGAGAGTCACACACCGCTCAGGGGCACAGCCACGTGATGCAAGATCTGAACATATCCAAATAAGCTTTGGGACACCGGCATAATGCTGCTCGGCAGATCTCGTGTTCTTTGAATGGGAAGAGAATGCCGTCCCTCCGGAGAGAGCAATCTCTGGTTTAGCCTCCCACCAATGCGCCTGGCGTGTCTGGAATCCATGCTAGGGTATGTGGCGTCAAAAAAAATGGGTTGGGAAGCAGATGTTTTAATGAAAGTCACCTGGTAATATATCCCAAGGAAACAGGGAGCACAAACAAGGAACACAGGCCACGTTGGGATCTGCCTTGGAGCCTGGCTGGGTTGGGGCCTCCCCTGGGGGTGATCTCCGCCACTTCCTCACCCCAGCGGATTAGTAAATGGATGCATTTACAGCCTGTACACGAAACAGAGAGAAGACACAGCCCAGCTCCTCTCTCCCTTGTTTTTGGAGCCTGTCTGCGGACGACAAGCCAGATGGGCCCTGCCTGGCCTCCAGCACCCCCAGGCTGCTCCGTGCGGCCCAGGGAGACACTCACTTTCCAGGTCCAGTTACGGCAGGGTCCTGAACCCCTGTGGAAGGAGAGGCGGATGACCAGATTCCCTCAAAATTGTGTCTTGGCTGCTCCAGGAGCTGTGCATCCTCTGTTTGAGTTTTCATGATGGGAAACTGTAATTGGCTGAATTTAGTTGTATTTTTTTAGTCTTGTCTTTCCTCTCTGCATCTCTGGGACTGGCACTGTTCCTCATGTGTCTGGGTCGCTGGTCAACGCTTAGCATGGCTGTTCCTTCCCCTTCCCCGCTCCTGGCAGTCAGCAGGGGTTATTCTGAGAAAACAGAATTCCTGCTTCAGAGCGTAGATGTGGAGGTTGCCCTGGCCCCGCCACCCAGGTCCCAGGCAGACAGCCGGCACACAGCCTCGGGTGAGCACCTTCCCTCCCCGGCCTCAGGGTCCCCATCTGGAAAAGCCACGTTACCGCACCTGCCTCTGGGGCTGCCGACAGCCCTTTACATGTACGCGTTTAGCGAAGGAGACGAGAGCCCCGTTCCTGAGGAAGGGCAGAACTTTTCAGTCTCGGTTGCAGAATTCATACCGTGAACACCTGCTTGCTCGTTGGCATAGTTTTTGGTAATAGTTTAGAGAGTTGGTCCCATGGCAGGAATGAAAGCACGATCTTACCAGGGGATGTGACGGAGGTCGTCTTCTCCTGACTCATGTCCTGGGGACGCAGGCTCAGACGTGGCCTCCCTGGGCAGCAGGAGCTCCATCCAGCCTGGAGCCTTGTGCGGGCCCTGCCGGGCCCTCCTCCCCACGCCCCCCTCAGCAGTCAGGAGCCCTGCGGACACTGCGGGAAAGCTTTGTGCACAGAGGGGCCTCGGTGCAGAGAGCCGCGGGGCGGTGCCCGCACGAGCAGCCAGCTCAGCTGTGACTAAGAGGCTGCGAGGGGCTTCCTCAGGCGGGCGCCACAGAGGTGGTGCAGGGGCAGAAATGTGAGGTGGATGTCCTCGGGAGGGGTGTGTCGGAGTTCCTGTGGCACGGCAGCCAAGGCCAGCCCGTCGCCATGTCTCTGCCTGAGTCCCTGCTCTCTCCACGTGTGCACGTTCTGCCTGCCCCATGGCACAGCGCCCCGGCCAGGCCCTCCGTGAAGCCCTCCTCACCCCTCTGCCCACACACAGCTGGACTCTGGAGCGTTTGCTCTCCCATGGGTGCCTCCTCCCTCGGCCCTTCCTTTGCTTGTGTGGCCTGTCGGCACCCGGGGGCAGGGTTGGCATGTGCACTGCCGCGGCCCAGGGCTCCCCGCAGAGGGCCCGCATGGGGCTCTGTGCGGTGCGTGAGCCTTTGTGCGCTTGGGGGGGCCATTTGCAAATGGCCTGAATGTGCCCCTCCTACCAGCTGGTTGTCACGAATGGGGCAAAGGGGAGAGAAGAACCCAGTGAGGCCTGTCTCTTCAGCTAGATTCAACTGTTAATTTTGCCACGTTCCTTTTCCTTCTGTGTATCTGTGTGTCTGTCTCTCTTGGGTGAACTGTGACACTTACCTTGCAGATGTCCTGTTGTCCCATCCCTCAGCAGTTCAGCAGGCATCTCTGCAGAGAGAGGGTGCTCTCTCGTAATACTGCTGTCAGAGAGCGAGAGTCCCCTGGTCCTTTCTGTCAAGTCCGTATCAAATACCGGCTCACATCCGGGCTTCTCTGATTGTCCTTTAAAAATCTTTTGTAGTTTCTGTTAAAACTAGGTCCACTCATTGCTTTTAGTTACTATGCCTCTTTAATCTTCCTTATTCTAGACCCAGGTTTCTCCCCAGCAGTGCTGTTGTTCATATACGCACACAAATGTATTGTGTTTAGTGGAGTCCCTTGCCGCCACCCTCCAGGCGTTAGCAGTCCTTCCTCCCCCGGTAAGTGTGACAACCCACACCATCTCCACACCGGCCAAGGGCCTGCTGGCAGGCAGAATGATCCTGTTGGAGAACTCCTGTTCTAGTGTAGTCTCCTGAACTTTGTTTTTCAAGGTGTTGACCCTTTGAAGAGACCAGGCCAGTTAGTTTGAAAAACGCCCCACATTCTGGATTTGTTGGGTTGTTTCTTGGTGGTGCCATTTAGCTTGTTTCTTGGTTCCCTGGACTTTCAATAAAGTGGAAGTGGGGACTAACTTGAAGGCTTTATTATGTTCCGGCTAAATAATTTTGGAAGCTTACCTTTTAAAGCAGAGCAACTTATATGCCTCTATGCTCACCTGGAAAATGAATTTTGGGAGTGGGGAAGGGCACGTTGCTTGGCGGGAGGAGGCCACCTCAAGAGGCAGGTGGAGCAGTCAGTGGTGTCAGGCCCCACCGCCCCCTGAGAGCTTGGCAGAAGTGTCCTTTTGTGTCCAGGTGTCTCCCCCTCCTCACTGGCAGGAAGGCAGCCCCTCCTGTGTGGCCTTGCTCATGGCCACTGAAACAGCTGGGGCGTCTGAGACACTCCTGAACCTCGAGTTGGAGTTTTCTTCTCTCTGCTTCCTGTTTGTCCATAGAAACCAACCACAGGGTTGTGAATTATTTGCTGACTTAAAACAGAAAAGTAGGTGTGTGTTTCTCTGAGCTCCGTGTAATACTGGGATTTGGCAACGTTGACTCCTTCAAAAGTGTTTCAAGGCCAGACGGTAGTCGGAGACCCACTTAGTGAACTGTGACTCGTACCCTGAGATGCCCTTCAGGTCTCCGCAGTGGGCATTTTAGGAACCGAACATATGTGGACGGGTGGTCCCAGCCGGCCCTCTGTCTCCCTGCGGGTTCTGCTCAGCGTGGAGTGTTGTTATTCCAGGGACTTGGCCGGGTGTTTTTCACTATGGTCAAAAACTTGAGGATTTTTAGTGATGGGCACAAAGAGTCACTTAACTCTGGCATTTGCTGTCCCTGCACCAATGGTCAAAGTCAACTGAGGTCATTCTCAACACCCTTTCAGCCCAACCAGGGGCCATCAGCTTGCGTTTGGGTTCGCAAGTCTCTGTGTTGTGTCTTGTGGTTGCCTGGAATCAACTTTGGCTGAGCGCTGTGCTTGCAGGAGGTGGGAGTCGTGACTGCCGCTCGGGCCTGAGGCAGAACCTGTCTGGGCTCATTTGGAGGAGAGGCCTGGGGAGCTGAGTGCGTTGGAGAATAAGGTGGTCGGGGCTGCAGGGATGACAAGCCCCAGGTGATGGGCAATGGCAAGCGAAGCCCTAGCGCTGTATTTTGTGACTATGCTGTCGTCTTGTGTAAACAGAGAGGTCCGTTTACAGCAGTTCATTCTTATGAGCTACAATTATTATTTCTGGATAATTTTGGTGTATGGAAATCATTAGAGTAAGCTGTGTGTCTGATTAAATAAAGAATTTGTCCCTAATTTATGCCAATTTAAAAGATGTCTTCTGTGTTCTCTTTGTCTCTGGGAGAGGGAAGCAGGTTGCTATGGAGACAGCATAAGAAAAAGTGACAGGCAAGAAAGCTTAGCAGTTTCGATTTTGAAAATATTTGTGATGTAGGTAATTATATATGTAATAATGTTATGCAGCAGAACCATCTGCCTTTGGAAAGGTGTGTGTCATGGAATTTTACAGTAAAACAGTGTTTCTCTTAGGAACAAGATACTATTTGTGTGCTATTAGGATATTGAAATTGTGAACAATAAAGATGCAATGGAGCCCTCAAATTGTGTCCAAGGGTGTGATTGCTGCATGATGTAATGTGCCACCTATAGAACTTGGAAAGCTATTTTCACTTGGAAACAAAACATTTATATAGTGGGACTTACCTGAGACTGAATTGAGTATTTAATGTAGTAAATAGCCTAAATCAACTGTACTTGGATTAATAACTGATTTTGATCAGTTTTAAACAGCACCATTTTCTTTCTGTCTCTCTTTTTTTTTTAAATTAAACTAGATCTCACATTGTTTGGGGACCAATTTGACAAATTGACATATGGCTCTTTCCCTCTAATCCTCATTTTCCCAGGCCTCTCAGCTTAGTTTTGCTCTAATTTGGAGTGTTTTCTTTTACTCATATGCAGTTGAGAATCTCCCCTCCCCCATTTAAAAATTCTGATGAGATTTAAAAGAAAAAGAAACGAGCATGGAACTTGTTAAATCTAAGAATTCAGGAAGTATTTGTTGAGTGCCTGTGCTAGGCACTGTGCCGGACGCTGCCTCCACAGAGCTTACGGTCTAGGTTTGAGCTCTGCTGGGACATCGCGTGACTGTCCTGTGGTGCGTATGTGGCTCCTCTAGCAGAGCCGAGGTTTTAGTTCACAACTTAATGTGGTGGATTCGAGATGGTTGCAAATCCGTGGGACTCCTGCCATCTGGAGGTGGGGCATATCCCCTTCCCTTGAACCTGGGCTCTATGGCACCTTATTCTCCAACGCACTCAGCTCCCCAGGCCTCTCCTCCAAATGAGCCCAGACAGGTTCTGCCTCAGGCCCGAGCGGCAGTCACGACTCCCACCTCCTGCAAGCACAATAAAATATAGCAGAAGTGCTTTCATGCCGCTTTCTGGCCCTGGGTCTTCAGAGACCGGCAGCTTGCACGCACTTCCTGTCTCTCGGCATACTTGCTCTTGGGAACCCATCATGTGAGGAGGCCCAAGCAGCCCTGCGGAGAGGCCCATGTGGAGAGGCACCGAGGCTCCCCTCTGGCAGTCTCAGCAAGCTCCATGTGAGCGAGCTTTCTTGGAGGTGGAGCCGCCAGTCCCAGTTGGTCCACCTGCAGCAGAGGTGAGCTGTTGCTGCCAAGTTCTATTCAAGGTGCGTATCTGTAAGCAATCAGTTGACTGTTGTTGTTTTAATACACTAAGTTTTGGACAAGTTTGTTATGCAGCAATAGATACTAGAACACTTAGTTTTTTCTTTAAGCCTGTGCTGTTGCCTGGGAATATCCTGTTGAATATTCTTGTCAGAGGAAGTGAGGTCAGGAGCTATCTGCCCAGGAAATCCACGTGTTGGGCAGATGTCTCAAGGATGACAGGCACAAACATCTCCAGGAAAAGGCAAACTTAGTATCATTCCCTCTTACTGACCTACTAGAGAAGATCCTCAGGGAGGGCCAGTATGGGTGTACGGAGAAGGGCTACAGAATCTGGGATGTCGGACAGGGGTGCCTTTGGCTGCAGGGCAGGTGAGGTCTATGCTCACATGGAGGCCCAACATCGACAGGGACAACCAGCCCTGGCACCTGTCTGTCCACGCGAGCTTTCCACAGCAGCAGGTGCCTTGTATCAAATCCATAAGTATTGCCCATCTTTTCCAAAATGCTCCGTTTGGAGGAGGTCTTTCTGTGGGCATGGCCAGGTTCTTGGTGTGCTAGTCTGCGGCTCTGTGTTTATGCAGTGACTTGCACTGACCTGCACTGACCATCCTAATCATGAGCACCTCGAGCCCGGCCTTCGAGTGCATCCAGACCTTTCTGCGCTGTCACAGTTGTGTAGCTGAGGGCAGTGGTCATAACCAGCCTGTGGCGTCATAACCTATTTTGGGGCTGGAAGAAAACTGAGAGGTCGTCAGATTCAGAGGGTCTCTTGTGCCCAGTCCTGCATGGGTGATTTCAGTGACCATGACCGAGTTTTCACGGCTTCAGTGGTGTGCTGGCAAATGTTTAACAGCCAGATTTCTGGGGAAAAGAAGCCCAGACTGACAGCATTTGCCCATTTCTGGGATGTAAATACTCCCACCGTGGTGGATTCTAGGCTGCCGGTGCAATGTCACCAGTTGGGAGCTACACACACTAGGCTGTTGTGAGCTGGCATGGTCCGGCCCGTGGAGCAGCGGGGGGTGAGCAAGAATGCCTTGGCAGTGTCTGTGCTGTGTGTCATCTGAGGAAAGTTACCAGCTCTCGTGGGGCTTTCTTTTTGAGCTTTCTGTCCACTCCTCCTTTTTGGTGCTAAAATAGGCTTTCTTTCATGGGTTGGTAGTAAGAGTAGATGGTTTGTTCAACTCCGGTGCTTACTTGATAGAATGACAGACTGGATACCCCAGTATTTCAATATTTATTGCTATTATCATTATTGTGATAAAATATACATAACATAAATTTTACTTTTTTTTTTTTTTTTGAGACAGAGTCTCACTCTGTTGCCCTGACTAGAGTGCAGTGGTGTCATCACAGCTCACTGCAACCTCAAACTCCTGGGCTCGAGCAATCCTCCTGCCTCAGCTTCCTGAGTAGCTGGGACGACAGGCGTATGCCACCACTCCCAGCTAATTTTTTCTGTTTTTTTGTAGAGACGGGGTCTTGCTTTTGCTCAGGCTGCCCTCAAATTCCTGACCTCAAGCGATCCTCAAGCCTTGGCCTCCCACAGTGCTAGGATTACAGGTGTGAGCCACCACGCCTGGCCCAATTTTATTGTTTTTAACCACTTTAAGTACGCAGTTCAGTGGCATTGAGTACATTCACACTGCCGTGTAGCCACCACCACTATTCCCAGACAATACTCTCCCAAACTCTTTCTCCATTAAACAATAACTCCTGTTACCTCCATCCCCCTGGTAATCCCTGGTAATCTCTATTCTACTTTCTGTCTCTGAATTTGACTGTTCTAGGCACCTCATATAAGTGGAGTCATACAGTATTTTTGTCCTTTTGTGACTGGTTTATTTCACTTAGCATAATGTTCACAAGGTTCATCATGTTGCAGCATGTGTCAGAATTTCCTTCCTAAAAATGCTGAATAATATCCCATTGTATGGATAGACAGCATTTTGTTTATCCATTTATCTATCGATAGACACTTGGATGGTTTGTTGTTTAGCTGCTGTGAACATGGGTGTGCGCATATCTGTTTGAGTCCCTCCTTTCAGTTCTTTTGGATATACACTTAGAGGTGACATTTCAAGATTTTTAATGTAACTGGCCTGTGAAGTCCAAAGTGGGGAGCACTGGTCTGGTCTCAGCCCCTCATTTGTCTGTGGTGCTGAGCCCAGAGAGGCCGTGTGCATTTTCAGAGTCGCCCAGCTAGTGAGAGGTCTGATGGCTGCTAGAGCCGCGTCCCTGGGGCACGGCAGCTGCAGTCACGCAAACTGCATAGTTGACGGGACATGTGGGGCTTCATGGGGCTCAGAGCAAACGGCCTGAGCAGGTGGCCCTGCAGGCCTGGGATGCGTACCAGCTCAGGCAAGTGCCTGGGCCTGGAGAAGGGGGCAAGGTGAACTTCCTCCAGGGTGGGAGGCACAGGAAGGAGGTTGAGTTCTCCTCCACTGGCTCTTCCTTGGTGCAGGCAGGGAGAAATATTTTGAATCAATCAAGAAGGACCCATTTTTAAAGGATGAGTCACTACAAAACATAACGTTTTGTATTTAAAAATCTATTTACAAACCTTAGGTGAGAAACCTTTTTTTTTTTTTTAGTTGAAACGGAAAAATAGCAACCCCACCTGGCACGTGGTGGCATCACTGCTGTCCTTTCCTGTTGGGGCCCCTGCAGGGCTGGGCTGGGTTGGAGGGTGGGTGGGCAGGTACCCCCTGCCCAGCTCTTTCTTCCCCTCGGTATGTGGAGCTTGCTGACGGCCCTAGAGCAGATTTTGCATTGCCCTGGTCTTCTGAGAAGAATGTGTCTCCTTCAGTTAATGCATCCTATCCGTTTAGTGTGTGTGTCTCTGGAGAACACATGACTTGCAGAATTAAGTGCAGTTAAAGGAGGGGTGAGCCCTACTGCAGCCTGAAAGCTGGTGGGGCTGCTCCTGGGCAGGGATAAAAGGCACGGAGGTGGCCGTGATACATGGCAGCTTGTTGGGTGTGGGGGTGCCCCCATTTGCAGTGGCCATTGGTTGCAAGCCTGGGTTTTGTTTAACATCTTTATTAATGATGCTGGGAGCAACAGTAAACAGCCATGTGATGAAATTCACAGATGATGCTAAACCGGGAGGTGTTGTAAACACTAGTGAAGGCAGAGCCCTGGAGAGGGTGGAAATATGACGAGGAAATAGCTGGGGCCTTGTCTGGGAGAAGGCAAGCGGGCACAATTAGAGAGGAGGGAGAGCCCAGCCTCCGGGGTGTTTATCACAAACGTGCGTGTCAGGGCCGCTCGGGCCATCACAGAGGAAGGAGAGATGTGCTCAGAACACCCAGGTGTGGGGAGCGTTGAGCAGACAGATGCGGAGGGTGGCCTTCACGTCTCCCAGCCTCTGTGACCCCTTCCTAGAAACCTGAACGTGAAGACCGCTGAAGTCAATGAGGGATTGAGCGTCTGCTTGGTGCCACTCCAGAGAGTGCTGGAACTGGGGCCGTGAGCTAATTCCCCTGGTGGCCAGGACCGTGCCGGGTGCTGTGGTTTTGTCTGGCCTCCAGCTGACTTGTCAGGGTATCGGGCCTCTGGTGCCTGACCCAGAACTTTCCTCCTCTTCTTCACTCCCACCCCTGCCCCATGGATAAGGCTGCCCAGACAAGGCTGCGATGGGGCAGGGACAGTCTTCAGTTCCATTCTGTTATAGAGGGGTAGGAGCTGCGTCGGCTGGTTGCAGCTGTTTATAAATCCCAACTTGAACAGCATTTCATCTAGAATACTGACAAGGAAAAACAATACAAAAGTCTGGAAATGAGTGCATTTTTAATTACTGTGGCCACATTGTGGGGCTTAATGGTAGCACCAGGGAGGGCCTGGCATGGCTCCGCTTGACTGGCTGGAGAAGTGGGGCCCAGCCGAGGGGTGTGTCTGGCGTGGCTGCTGTGCCAGGCTGGGCTCTGGAAGGACGAGGATGGAGCAGACATGGTCTTGTCCTTCAGGGAGCTTCTGCTGGGTGGGGAAGAGAGATGATTGGGCTATGTCCTGAGGGAGGCCCCGTGCCGAGGTATGTGGTGTAGGCAGGAACATGGGGTGCATTCCCAGCAGGCAGAGGGCACAGTCTTGGGGAGGGTCAGAGGAGTCTGACAGCACAGTCAGGCAGGTATGTCAGTTTGGGCGCTCTTGGCTGCAAGTAGTAAAAACCCAACCAGAGGTGGTTTAAACCGTAGGAAACTCATTTTCTCACTTGGCGAGGACTCTGGGGTAGGTGGTCTCAGGGTTGGTTCTGGGCTCAGCAATGTCGTCAGGACCCGACTCTTTCTACCTCCTACCTACCACACCGTTGGTGTGTCAGCAGCGTAAGACTGTGTGTATGTCAGGCGCAGCCCAGCTATTGTGTCCTCCAGTAACACTGCCCGGTGACAGGAAGGACAGGCTAGGGTTCCTCGAACCTCTCCCCCTTTATCGGGGAAGAAAATCTTCCCAGAAGTGGGCAGCACACCGTCCCTTACGTCTCACTGGTCAGAACGTGGCTGCAGGGCTGCAGGGAGTTGGGAAGTGCGGCCTGCGTCACGGGGGCCAGGCTCCTAAAGCAAGGAAGATGGGGCCGTTGGGTGGACACCGGCTGCGTCTGCCACTGCAGGCACCTTTGAGCTGCGTCAGGACTGCGCAGGGGGGCGGGGGCAGGTCAGTGGTGCCTCACACCCCGTCACAGAGCCGGCCCTTACCCTTTGCCGTGAGTGGGGGACCCTGGGATGGCTGTGCACAGGAACGTGACGTGATCACCATGCTTGCAAGGGGTAGATGGGCCCAGAGGGCAAGATTAGAGACCACATGTCTGGGTCTGTGGTGATCCGGGAGGGAGGAGACGAGGGCCTCACGTGGGTACTGGTGGCGGAGTGGGGAGGGGCTGTTGCAGTGACCTCCATGGGAGGCTCGGGGCCAGCCCCCCAGCAAGCCCTGAAGATTGGGCAGAATGTGAAGAACGGGGGAGGGGAGGACACGTGGGGGAGAGCCCCGCGTTTCTGGGTGGAGGAGGTGCGGCAGGGAGAGTGGGCAGTGGTCGCGCCTGGCGTTCTCTGTGGTTGTCCTGGATGTGTGGTGGCCCTGTGCTCCGCCCAGGGGATGGCCTCAGCAGGCTGTTGGCTGTGAAAGGCTACGATGTAGGCTGCAAATACGGCTGTGACCACGCGGCTTACGGTCAAAGCCACAGGAGGAGATGGGGTCCCCCACAGGGAGTGCAGGGGAGCTGAGGCAGAAGGGATTGTCGTGGCCTCTGGGGCGTCTCCGAGGAAGGGCCTGGGGGAGCGGGGAGGCCGGGACCGTGCATGTCAAGGAGCAGAGGCTTCTAGAAGGGAGTGGGCCCGGGACGGCCCGGCGCTGTGGGGACGACCAGTGAGACAAAGACCGAGGAATTTCACTACAGGAGACAAAAGCAGGAATGTGAACAGACAATGGATGGGACTCCTTCTTGAAGGAGGAAACTGGACACTGACTTTTCAGCCCGACGTTCTGGCTGACATCTGCAGGGTGCTCGCGTGGGAGGGACCTGCAGACCACGGGCTCCGCCTGCAGCTCTGTTGACGGTCGCTTCGCCCCTCGGGGCTTGCTTCCTCGTCCCTAAAGGGGAGCAAGGTCCGTGCACACCCGAGGCTGAGCTCCGAGGCCCCCTGGGAGGTGGTGGCATTGATGTTTTGGGAGAGCTAAGACGTGGAGGGCAGTGGGCGCCGTGCGCCAGCCCCAGCGAGCTGAGCGCAGAACGGGCACGTCACTACCCTCACGCGTCTCCGTGGTGGCAGAGCGAGATCTCAAATAATCTGGGAAAACAGCCTTTATACTTCTCAGTCTAGTAATGCTGTCCTTGTAAAAAAAAAAATGAGCAGCATTAGACTTTCAGCCGGGACGATTAACCTCCGTGGGCGCCATGACTGGCTGTGGGATGCACCCGTCTCTTTCTCGGAGCATCTCTCACTTTGGAGTAAGGACGTCCGTCTCGTCCCATCGCGGCACCTGCCCCCTTGCTAACGCCAGGGGCAGAGGGAATTGCGGGTGGAGGAGAAGGCAGCTTTGGGTCATGGGCAAACAGAGAATGAGTCTTCATTATAGGACAGTTGTTTCTGTGCTTTGTTAGGACAGTCAGTTTTACATAGGAAGGGAGTTTGCTATACTGAGAAGAACCATTTTGATAAAGAACAATGAACCTAGATGATCTATAAAATAGGCAGTTCAGGCAATCTGTCCTCAAGCCACTTTAAGCCTTCAGAACATGACCAGGAGGAAGAGGAGCCCCAGTTTCAACAGTGTGTTTCCTGGGAGCCCCTGTCTGATGTGGTTCTTTGTAGTGAGTGACTTGTTAGGGGAAGTCCTTCCTCAGCAACTCCTGGGTCCCCGCAAGGGAGCTGTGTTCTTGCCTGTGATGTGGTTTGTTGGGCAGCTGCTGCTTCTGGAGTCCTGCAGCTGGGCTGCGTGGCTCTCGCTGCTGACCGTTCAGTCTGGCCAGTAGACGTTGCTGCATGGTTATTTCTGAAGAGGGAGTGGAAGCTGGAATCTGCCTGTGTGCAGGTTGCACTAGTTTGTCCCTTTTCTTTCCTCTGATGGGGAAGTAGATGTCAGGAACTCAGAGGAACGGGAAGGCAGAGTGGAGTCCGCTCATCTGCTGCTGTGTAACTGAGCCCCTGCATGCCAGGCCACGTAGGCGTCGGCGGTGGCAGCCGGGTGCCCACTTCCCAGGGCTTGTTAATTCCTGAGTCTCACACTCCCACATGACTGTGCACAGCCTTGGGGGAGCTGGGGCAGGAAGGGAAGAGACAGAGAAGCCACGCAGTGAATCCAGAAAGCTGGGCATGTCAGCTGCCAGGGGGGCCCCGAGGGGCGTTATGGGCTCTGGTCCGCAGCCCAGTACTGCTGGTGGGTGGGCTGGGAGACAGAAATGGATCCACGAGGCACCTGCCATCATTGCATCGGATGCTGCTCCCCTGCCTGCTTCCAGATCCTGAGAGTTCCTTTATGGCCAGCTCAGCCCTGAAACGGAGGGAAGAGATTCAAGGAAACAGCATTCCCAGCTTAACGCACCCGACTTGACGCAGTGTCCAGGCCTCCTACTATCTCATCTGTTTAACCCAGACCTAACTTCTGTGTTAGAATGATGAGGTCCACTTTGCAGAGGAGGAACCTGAGCTGTGGGGGCAGTTGGTCACTTGTGGGGCGGGCAGGGCTTGTCCTTGGAGACGTGGTGGCACACACCTCATCTGCTGCAAACCTCGTTCTCCTAGCTCCTGGGCTCTTGTGACACGAAAGTCATCAGAGGAGAAAACAAAGCCCTTAGGCCTGAGGTGGAGCTGAGTGTTTCCTGCACGTGAGATGGCCAACTGTGCACTGTAGGCTGACCCGGGGGCTGTCGCCAGGCCACCAAGCCCACCGAGCACGCCCACTTGGACTTCCTTTCCGCTCCTGTCTGGTGTCCTGATGGTGCCTGAGGTGGGGCAAAGCTGTTGAGTCACACGCTTTTCTGATCATCTGCTAAGACTTGATTTAAATTGGCACAAAAATATATATATTTTAATTGTGGTAAAATGCACTTAATATAAAATTTTAGCCATTTTTAAGTGAACAATTCAGTGACATTAAGCACATGCATGTTCTTGTGTAACCATCACCACCGTCTGTCTCCAGAACTTTTTCATCTTTCCAAACTGAAGCTCTGTACCTGTTAGACACCAACTCCCCATTGCCCTTCCGCATCCCCTGGAAACCAACGT
This sequence comes from Daubentonia madagascariensis, assembly GCA_023783475.1. Classification (NCBI taxonomy): domain Eukaryota; kingdom Metazoa; phylum Chordata; class Mammalia; order Primates; family Daubentoniidae; genus Daubentonia; species Daubentonia madagascariensis. Next base: position 404,205 of record JAKFHU010000722.1, read on the forward strand.
TCCACCCTCCGTGCCTGTGAGTCTGACTACTCTGGGTGCCTCGGATGAGTGGAGTTACACAGTGTGTGTCTGGTCATTTCACTCAGCGTAATGTCCTCAAGGTTCATTCACACTGCAGCATGTGTCAGGGTTTCCTTCCTCAGGCTAGATTGTTTTCCATTGTTATGTGCACCACATTTTGTTTATCCGTTTATCTACTGATGGACATTTGCGTTGCTTTGGCAAAAATATTTCTGTAGATGGTGTTCTGGGAGCAGTCACTCTTTTAATACAATTCTGTCTTTCATTGATACTATTGAGTATGCTTTATTATTTTTCACATACAGAGTGTCCTTGGAGAACCTTGGTGGCCCTGTTTGCAGATACATAGTTGGGACTACAGTTACCATATCATGAGTGAGGCTGCTGCTCAAACCCCCACCTGGACGTTACTTGTTGATGTCTCTTCATTTGTTCCTCTGGGGTCACCTCCCGCCATCCTCTGGGCCTGGCTGCAGGGAGGCACCCCCAGTCTTGACCCTAGTCTGTGCAACCAGTTTGGGTCTCCTGCTCGAGGTTCACAGCCAGGACTGAGGAACAGACTCACTCCTCATCTTACTGACAGGAGGACGCCATCCTGGCCTTCCCCAAACTTCCGGTGTCTTTAGAAGGGTGAGCCTCTGGCAGAGTTTTCTCCATCAGGACCCAGCACGTTTTATGCACGTGTGACAGACACGGTCAGCCCACCAGAATGCCTAGGGAGTGAGATGAGGGGACTGTCTCACTGGCGAGGAGACCAGGCATTCCTAGACCTCTTGAGGGAGGAGGGTGTCAACACCTAATAACTGTGGCGACTCAGTTAACAGATCATTCTTCTTCTGACCGGGTCTGGTTAAGCCAGCCGGGCTGCAGCAGGGGGGCAGGCTGCGTGCCTCCAGTACCTCTGGGCCACGGGATTGACCCCTGCCCCTGTGGGTGATGAGCAGGAACGTGACCCAGCAGTGCCACTGGGGTCACCCTTGGTGGTTCTGGGCTACAGTGCAGCCCATGGCTGTAAGAGAAGAGCCTTCGTTTTTTGGAAGAAAACCAGCTGTGGCATTCAGCTGGCCAGGAAGCATCGTGACTGTGCTTGTATGACAGTTCAGATGAGAAATAGGGCTTTTCCTTCCCGGTTCCTATAACATTGCATTTCTAGACTTTCCTAGGAGGCTGCAAGGGAGCTGTCAGGGACCCGCTTCTTAATTAGGGCGTGTGCTTCTTGTTATCAACAAGGACATTCAGCTCCTCGTCGGACCCCCCCGCCCCGGCCCACATCTCCCTACAGAGGGGGCCAGTGTGCTGCGAGGAATTAGGGCATGCTGTCAGCAGTCCCTTCAGTACACAGGCTCCAAACGCCCCTTGCCTGGGCTGCCTTCTGGAGGAGCCAGGACACTGAATGTCCCCTCACAGCCACCTGGGCTACTCTGGGGCCTCTCGGTGTGCCCAGCCCACGTGAAGTCTCCAATAATTCCTTCTATCTGCAAGCTCAAGGCCTGCCACAGAGACCCCAGAAACAGTTGGCTAAGCCACGAAGAATGAACTTTCTTGCGCTGGTAACCAGTGCTGGGAGGCAGGCCGGGCCCAGTACCCTCAGCCCCTGCCTTCTCTCTCCTTTCCCTGCCTCCCTAAATGAGGGGGTGGGACTGGTTTCCCGTGTTTCTCTTTGTGCAGTCTGGGCTCCGGGCCCTGCAGGCTGCGGCTGTGGGTTTTGGCAGGCCAGTGCGCCTTCACCCTGTCCAGCCTTTGTCACGCATTGAAGCCCTGGAAGGGGCCCTCTGCCTGCTGCATGCAGGGGTGTGGGCAGCTGCTGAGGGCTGAGGGTGGGCATGGGCCACAGAGTGCTGGGGCAGTGCCTGCCATGCTTGGCCTTGGACTTGCTTCCGCTTGGACCTGCCCTGAGCTGCTCCCTGTGTGGCCCAGACAGGCTGAGCTCCCAGACATGGCTGTGTGGAGAGCTTCCTTCTTTGGTTTGTTTGTTTCTGGCTTATCTAATTTCCAGTCTGAAAGCCTCTTATGAGGAGGGGAAAATACAGTCGTAAAGGAAATGCGGGAATTCAGGTCCTGCGGAAGGTGGGATTGAGGTAGGGGCTTGGGTGGGGCAGGGGCTTGGGTACAGCGGGCCGGGACATGTTCCCTGAGCTAGTGCACAGTTAGCACAGAGCAGGCCAGATCACCCAGAAGGACCTCAGTGCTGTCGCAGCGTCTCTGGAGTTTGACCCTCCTCGGGCAGGGGCCCCGCCTCCCTGACGCAGGGGCTCTGTCGTGGCCTGGCACACAGGGGACGGCCTTGCAGGGCAGCTCAGCCGGGAGCACAGGCAAGGACCTTTTCCTGAGGGCTCTGCCTTGCTCAGGTGTCTGGACTTGCAGCCTGAGTTTGCAGTGATGGAACCAGGTGCTGCCGGAGACTGAGGTGCCCAGCTGGGGGTGGGGTGCTGTGTGGTGATGATAGTCGGTAGAGGTTTTTGGAAGTGGAGTCGAGACAGAAAATTGTTTTACTCCCCTTTACTGCCCTTAAAAAAAAATTCTGCCTGGCCTCCCCAGCTTCTGAGGCACGTGACAAGACTTAGTTTTAATCAGCGGCCCTTCATGTGGCATGGCACAAAAAGGACATTTCAGTATTTATTTGAAACTTTCTTGGCTCTCTTGCCCTCATTTTTGTGGCTTAGAGGAAGGTGCAGATTTCTTTTACTTTACCAGAATTGTCCTTCTTTTGATTTGAAATGTGGGCTTCTGATTTGCTGGATGAAATGTGCTAGAAACAGTCTTTGAGTGAAAATGTTATGCTTAACAAAAATGAGCTTCAATTTCCACTTCCTCTCTGCTATATGAACCTACATGGTGCTGCTTATTAGGCAGAAATACAAGAGCAGATGAAAGGGTGTGTGGTACGGATGCCTTCTGACCACAAAATCAAACAATAGACCTTTTCATCTTCGGTCAAAACACAGCCCATCACCTCGCCTCTCAGCCAAAAAGCAACACGAAGCTGCACAGGAGCAGAGCCCACCAGCCGGTGGGGGGAGTTGGGGGTGTTTTCTTGCCCTTTTGTCATTGCTGTACTTTGGCATTTTGTCCTCTAAGTGAAAACAAAAATAGTTACTTACTAGGGCTCTGACTGCATTTGCTGTTTGTTTAATGCTGCTCTGCCTTGCTAAAAATAAATTGGAGGTGATTTATTAATATAAAACACACACAATCACACACACACACACACACACACACACACACAAGGCCACAATCAATGCAATTAGAACAATATAGGTGGAGAAGGACCAGAACCAGCCCAGATCCCTGCCTTCTCTGGGAGCACCCTGGTCCGTGGACTGCTGTGTCTGTCTTCCTGAGCCCCTTCTGTCCTGGGGTTGTGCCTTTCATGGGCACTGACACCTCCTTCCTGGATAGAGTGCTGTTTGGGGCTCCAGTGCTCCCCTGGCTGGCCCTGATTTGGTTGGTTCCCGCTTGCCCTCAGCTGGTGTTGCGCTTGGCTGGCCTTGTGGAGTCCCAGCCTCCCTCTTCCCACACCCCCCACAACAGAAGCTAGAGGGGCCACTGCCTGGAGAGTCGGGGTTCCCGCACTGGCAGCTTCCAGGAGGGCATCTAGTAGAGTTATTATGAAACTTTTGTTTTTGCTCAGGATTTTTTTGGGGGGCTCAGTATTATTTCCAAAACATTTTGTGTAATGACATAGGGTTTCTGTCTCTTTATTTTGCCAAGTAAAACATGAAAAATCTTCACGGTCATTTAATAAAATAATGAACATTTTATCATCACAAAAGTAGAACAACTACTTTTATCCAACATAAAACTGGAAGTTCTAGGCAGAGAAATTAAACAATGAAAAGAAATAAAGGGCTTTCAGATTGGAAAGGAAGAAGTAAAATTTTCTCTGTTTACAGATGACATGACCTTATACACAGAAAACCCTGAAGAATCTTCAAAAAAATATTAGAACTAATAAATGAATTCAGCAAAGTTGCAGGATATAAAATCAACACTCAAAATTCAGTTGTATTTCTACACAGTTGCAATGAACAATCTGAAAAGGAAATTTTTAAAAAGTTCCATTTATAATAGCATCAGAAAGAATACTGGGGAATAAACTTAACTAAAGAGGTGAAAGACTTGTACAAATTACGGAATATTTTTGATACAAACAAACGGAAATGCATGCTTTGGAAGACTTAACATTGCTGAGATGACAGTACTATTCAAGTGATCTACAGATTCAATGTGATCTCTGCCAAATAGAAATAGGAAAAAAGCACTAAAATTCATATGGAATCTCAAGGGACCCTGGATAGCCAAAACAGTCTTGAAAAGGAGGAACAAAGTTGGAAGACTCACACATCCTGGTTTCAAAATATACTATAAACAATAGTAATCAAAACAGTGTGGTATTGGCATAAGGACAGATATATAAACCAATGGAATAGAATAGAGAGCCCAGAAATAAACCCTCACATTGATGGTCAGTTGATTTCCAATAAGCATGTCAAGCCACTCGATGGGGAAAGGACAATCTTTTTAACAAATTGTGCTGGGAAAACTGGAGATCCACACGTGAAAGAGTAAAGTTAGACTCTTACCTAACACTATGTGCAAAGTTAACCCAAAATGGATCAAAGATCTCAATGTAAGAGCTAAAATTATAAAGCTGTTAGGAGAAAACACAGGTGAAAATCTTCATGGCCCTGAGGTAGTGATCTCTTGAGTATGACACTAAAAGCACAGGCAATAAAAGGAAAAAAATAGGTAACTTGGATTTCATCAAAACTAAAAACTTTGGTACATCAAAGAACACTATCAAAGAGTGAAAAGACAACCTACAGAATGGGAGAAAATATTTGCAAATTATTATTTGATAAGGAATTAATGTCCAGAAAATATGAAGAAACCTTATAACGTAATAATTAAATAAACAACCCAATTCAAAAATAGGCAAAGGATTTGAGTGGACATCTTAATACAAATGGCCAATAAGCACATGAAAAAATGCTCCATGTCTTTAGTCATTAGAGAAATACAAATCAAAATCGCAGCAAGAAACCACTTCACACCTGTTAGAATGGGTATTTTCAAAAAATGGGAAATAATAAAGGATGGTGAGAATGTGGAGAAGTTGGCATCCTCGTGCATCGCTGGTGGGAATGTGAAATGGCTAAACAGTTTGATAGTTCCTCAAAAATTTGGACATAGAATTACTATATGATCCAGCAATTCTACTCCTAGGTTTATACCCCAAAGAATTGGAAACAGGGACTCAAACAGATATGTGCACACCAGTGTTCATGACAGCGTTATTCATAACAGCCAAAAGGTGGAAGCAACCCAATGTCCGTTGACAGGTGAATGGATAAACAGGATGTGGCGTGTATGTACAGCTTTAGAAAGAAATCAAATTCTGACACATGCTGCAACCTGGATGGACCTTGAGGATGTCATGCTGAGTGACATAAGCCTGACGTGAAAGGACAGATACTGTCTGACTCCGTTTATGTGAGGTACCTGGAGCAGTCAGTTCATTGAGACAGAAAGCAGAATAGAGGTTGCTAGAGTCGGGGGCGGGGGGAATGAGCAGTTATTGCTTAATGGGTTCGGAGTTCTCCGAGAGCATGAAAAAATTCTGGAGATGTTGGCGGTGGTTACACAACATTGAGAGTGTACTTAATGCCTCTGAACTGTAGCTTAACGTGGTTAAATGGTCAATTTAATGTTATGTATGTTTTACCACAATAAAGGTTTTTTTAAGTAGGAAGGACATGATTTGAACAGGACGGCTGTTTCTGAGAAAGGGCATGAGCACCTTTATACACGCACACTATAAAGAAAAGAAAGAATGTGTTGATGTTCAATGTAGAGAAATTACAGGATGAAATTTTGTGTCAGTGTGTGTGATTGCTTTCTCCATAAGAGGCGCTCAGTTTGGGAGTCTGTACTGGACAGCACAGCGTTGCTGGGAGCTTGGGGAAGCCATGCGCTCTTTCTCGGTTGTGAGAGGTGCTGCTGCGAGCAGAGGCCATCTCCACACCCTCCTGGCCGTTGTCTCCACGGAGGTGCATCACTCCCCACTTGGGCCAGGGCCTCAAGCCCCAGTCCCCCACGATGGGACAGCACAGAACTCTGGGGGAGTTAGGACAGACCCTGAGACCATCGTCCAGGGGCCCCAGCCACAGTTAGGGAGGTGCGCTCTGATTGGAGGTCGCCAGCCTGGGCCAGGGACCATGTCTCACCATCCACAGCAAGATGCGTGCAGAAGTCAAGAGGAGACTTGCAGAACATGCCCTGGCCTCCCAGTGTGGGTGGGTGGCCTCCTGTCCTCTGCTGACATGGAGCTGCTGAGGCACAGGTGGTGTGAGGCGTGCACAGGTTGTGCACAGCAGGACCAAAGATCTGAAATAACAAGACAAGAGGTGGCTCCTCCGTATCCTTGCCAGCATTTATTTTTTGTCTTTTTGATAATAGCCATTCTAACTGGGGTGAGATGGCATCTCATTTTGCATTTCCCTAATGATTAGTAATGTCGAACATTTTTTCATATACTTACTTGCTATTTGTATGTCTTCTTTTGAGAAATATCTGTTCAGATCCTTTGCCCACTTTTTAATGGGAATAAGGGTGTGAAGAAAAGGGAACTCTCACACACTGTTGGTGGGAATGTAAATTAGTGCAGCCACTATGGAAAACAGCATGATGGTTTCTCAAACTAAGAATAGAACTACCATACAATCCAGCAGTCCCACTCCTGGGTGTTTATCCAAAGGAAAGGACCTCAGTATATCAAAGGGATACCTGCACCCCTGTGTTTATTGTAGCGGTATTCACAATAGCCAAGACATGTCCATGAATGGGGTGCATGGATAAAGAAAATGTGGTATGTATGCACAACGGAATACTGTTCAGCCATAAAAAAGAATGAAATCCTGTCATTCGCAGCAACATGGATGGCACTGGAGGTCATTATGTTAAGTGAAATGAGCCAGTCACAGAAAGACAAAATGTTCTCACTCGTATGTGAGAGCTAAAAAAATGAATCTCATGACGGTAAACAGTAGAATGGTGGTTCCGGAGGCAGGGGAGGGGAGGAGGATGGGTTGGAGAGAGGTTGGTTGTGGGTACAAACATATAGTTAGATAGAAGGAATAAGTTCTAGTGTTCTATAGCACAGTAGGGTAAATATAGTTAACAATAATTTATTGTATATTTCAAAATAGCTAGAAGAGAAGATTTGAAATGTTCCCAACCCAAATGATAAACATTTGAGGTGATGGATATGCTAATCACCCTGATTGGATCATTGCACATTTGTATGTGTGAATCAAAATATCACATGTACCCCATAAATACGTACAGTATTAAAAAATTATGATGTATCAATTACAAGAAAAAAATGGGTTCTTCAGCAGAGGGAGTTTGGGAAGCCCTAATTCCCACAGCTGCATAGTTAGGGAGGTGGGGTGGTGAGGCGTGTGCCCTGGCCTGGGCCCGGGGAGGGAGGCTCTGGTGCCCATGCCAGCCCTGCAGAGCCCGGCAAGGCACCCCCTGTACTTGGCCCAGGCCCCCTCCCTATAAAACCCTGGACTGTGTGGGCTTCTCTCTTCCATTGTTGACATTCCAGTGTTTCTGTGAAATTAGGTGATTTGCCTAAGGACTTTTTGGTCTGCCAAAAGACAAAACACACAGCAAATAAAATGCATTTCCCAATTCTTGGCCAGCAATGATGGTCCCCTATGACCACGTGGCATTCCCCAGAGGCTGGGGCTTGGCCAGCTATGAGAGGAACCCTGGGGCCAACTCCTGGACGCTCCCGTCCGCGATCTGCAGGGCGTGGTGCCCCTCAGCACAAGGGCCTGTGGCCATCAGGCTGTCAGATGCTTTTCTGGGCAGAGGCATGCCCTGGTGCTTCTCTGTCCCAGACAGGTGGGAAGCCAGTGTCTGGAGCGAAAGGCAGGGGGATGTAGTCGTCCCTTCTGCTAAAACCAGATGTGGCTGCTGCCACAGGGGCCATGGATGCTTTGTTCCCTTTTCCTGGCATCCCACGTGCAGCCATGCGCCCTTAGAACGAGCTGCTAGCTGCACCGCGATTCCAGAGCTCTCAAGGGGCCCATTCATTCTCTCCCGGCCAGGTGGGCAGCCCTGCAGGGGCCAGGGGCATGGGGGAGCCCGAGAGGCCGTCAGGAGCCTTGCGTGGGCCGGGATAGAGCTGCTGAAGCTCTTTGATTCCTGAATTGTTTTAGGCATAGTCCCCTCTCTGGAGGGCGTGGCCTGCCCAAGTCAGCCCTAGATCAGCAGCTGCAAATAAGCAGTCGGGGGTCTTTGCTGTCACAGATAGGAGTGGAAACCCAAAAGGAGGGCTGAGGGGCATGGGCACGTTTAAGAGTCTGTGACGGGTCCAGAGCGGCGTGGAGAGAGCTTGAGTTCTTCACTGCCCCATGGCGGCTCCGTGCACTCCGTGGCTCCCCGCTGCTCGGCCTGTCTGGCATAGCTGTCCTGCTGTGGGGGTCTGTGCCCTGCCGTCGCCCTCCCAGCAGAGCCCTGGAGGATGGGCTCTGACCACCACTGCTGGTCTGTGCTCCTGGCACGAGTGAGTGCTTGGGACACGTTTGTGCAGGAAGTGAAATTAAAATCTGCCTGCTCGGCTCATAAATGGACAGAATGTTACAGCTGGAACAGCCTCAGGGGTACTTAGCCTGGGCCCCCGTAGTACACGAAGAGAAACTGAGGTGCAGTCTCTCCCTTTGCCTCCTGCTTGGCAGACCTAGTTTAGTGTGTGCACGTGGAGGTATGTGGCCGGTGGGAGTTTAAACTTGGCTTGTACAGCTAGTCAAATATATGAAAGCCAGATTTCTACTTAGCATAGTAAAACAAGACTTGTTTGGTATTATTAGTGATACTAAAACTGTATGCCACATACTGGGCAAGTAAGAACATTTTCAGATATGCGTGTGGGATTTTGATTGCATGCTGGGTTTAATCCAAAAGGGTGAAATCAACATTCTTCTGATGTGAAAGGGACCTGAAAGCAGTTCTTGAAGCTGTGTGCATATCAGTGATGATGGAAATGTCCCAAGTCTGCACTGTCCATTACAGCAGCCACCAGCCTCCTGTGGCTGCTGAGCACATGAGTATGGCTGGTGTGACTCAGGAACTGGATTTTTACATTTTATTTTATTTTAGTCAATTACAATTGAAATTTAAATATCTACATGTGGGTAGTGGCTACTCTAATGGACAGTTAGGGAATTTTAGCATAATCTTGCTTTTTAAATCTCATTTTAAAAGGAATCTCATGGGTTCAAAGGAAAGACTGTCTGAAAGAAGGTGGTGGCTGAGGTAGGGCTTGTTGACACCTGGTCTGGAGCTTTTTCCTTTCTGCCACCTTCCAGCAACCAGCTAGGCCGGGCAATGTCAGAGCAGTCACTTGACTCCCTGGCCTCAGTTTCCTCAGATGTAAAATGAGGTTCTATGGCTTCTTCCAGTTCTGGGATTCTGTCTTGTTCCGTTCTTGGCAACTAGGCATATGAAGAGCTCTATTTTAACAATAGTAGTAGTAATAATAATTGGAGGTTTATTAAACACCTGTGCCCTCGCTGGGTCTTCCTCAAGTCACTGCGTGCTCAGCTGGGTGGAGAGACCCAGGAACAACTGAGGACAGTTTCAAAACTCGGGTTTCTGGGCTCTGCTCAGAGGAATTGCAGGGGCTGGAAATCTGCATTTTGATGAGTTTCCCAGTGATTCTTACACAAGCGACTTCCTTTAAAGATGCAGGCCGGCCAGCTTCCCACTGCGGCCTGGAGGTGGCCCAGCCTGGGCAGTGTGGTGCTCACACAGTGGAGTTTTCTCCTGAAGTTTGGGCCGGGGAATGGTTTCCAGTGTGGGACGCTCAGCCTCCCTCTCTGGGACTAACCAGTTGCGGCGGCATAAGTTACCTCACGTTTGAATTTAGAAAATCTAAAGATGACCCTCTTCTTTCTTATAACACTACAAACAGGAATAAGAGCAGGTCTGTGCACTTGTCCTCGTCTAATTCTAATATTTATTTTTATACATTAGTTTCAAGTTTGCTTTCAAAGGGACCCTATTCTCATCTCCTGTTGTTATAGCTAGTCACAAGGAATCACCAAAATACAATTTCAATATGAGAAAAGTATTTTGTCATGAAAAAACAGACCTGACCTTGAACAATTTATCTGCAAAACTGTAATCTTGTCATTTTTGACTCAGGCTAAATCACTTTATAATTTTAGGAGGAGATGTAGGAGATGGTTGTAAACCACAAATAGAAGCTGTTATCTGTCACCCAGGTTCATAAACCCAACTCAAACCTCTGCTTGTCAACATCTGCAGAGGGGACTTAGAGAAAGACTAGCTCCTTTTAAATTTTTTATTGTAATAGTTAATGTAAGAGCAGCCATGTAAACAGATCATTAAGCTCATTTTAAATGTGACCCTGCCAGCTATTTCAAAGCTAAGGTCACAGTGACTTATGAAAATTGGCTGTTTGGTCTACAGTGTCTATGGCCCACAGAGGTGCCTGGGGTCGAATGACTAGTGTGGCCCATTTGCAGTCCCCGTGGTTAAGTGTACCCTACTGACCTCTTAAGACTTAAACCAAAAATAAACTGTAGCAACAGCCTCTTTTTAAGCCTTTTTAGGATTTGGTTCTTTACTGAGGGTGACTTTGTGGCTCAGTCACTCCGGGGTTTTTCTCCCTTCTTCTTGAATGGCTGGCTGCCCTTGCCTGAGTGTTTCTCAGCCTGCTGTCTTGGTTCTTCAGTGGGCGAGGTGTGTGCTCTCTTGGTGGTTCAGTGCACCCCCAGGTCTTTGTAGGATTTACCGCATGGAAGGCATTATGCTGTTCTTTGGGGACACGCCAATGTATACGATGTGCTTTATACCACTAAGGAGCTTGTGGCCTGGGAAGAGGAATGGCTGGTCACAGAGATGAACTAGGACTCCTGTGTTGCAGGAGGCAGAACATCTAACTCGGATCAGCCAAAACGAAGAAAGAGGGAAAGCCACATGGTGGCCTGGGTGGCTGAGAGCCCTGAGGTAGGTGGCATCCGCGTGGCTGGATTCATGGCTCAGGTGATGCCGTTAGGACTTGGCTTTCTTCTAGCTCTGGGCCTCACCAAGTCTCCGTGGCATGGCCCGGCAGCTCCATGGTCATCTTCATGGGGGCAGGAGAGACGTAGGGTCTTTGTCCTGCTTCTGGAAGCCTCTCTGGGATCTCTGCCGGAGCATCCACAGAACTCACGAGGTTTACTCTGACTGCTTGTGTGAACTGACTACTGTGGCAGCAGTTAGCTCAGGCACATCCTGCGTTTTCTTCTGAAATTGAGGGGATCCCATCCAGACCTTGGGGACTGAGAGTTGGGGGGGTTAAGAAAAAATTTGTGGCTGTGGCCAGGAGAAGGTGAGTGAATGCAAGGCAGGTGAACCAGGCCTGTTCACGCCAGGAGGTTACTGTACCAAGGGACTTTACAAGAGTCCCTTGTATATTAAAGTCACATAAAACCAAATGTGATTGGAATTTAAAGTCACATAAAAACCAAATGTGATTGGAATTCTGAGGACAGAGACACTGGTGACATCAGGGACTGTTTCATGTTGGGGTTCCTTGGTCTGTCCGGGTCCTGGCCTGTCTGCTTCCTCTGGAGATCACTGGCCCTCGGGTGGTCTGTGTGTGGAAGACTCCCCTGGACCTAGCCTTGCTGTGCCCACCAGCTCCATGGGGTGTTCGGCAGCACCCCTCCCCCGTCATCCTGTGCTGCACTCCCTGCAGGTCACAGCCCCTCTTCTGCAGGTGCCAGAGTTCTGCACTGCCCCTTGAGGCCCAGCACAAACTTCCCTTCTTTGGGTAGGTCACCTCCCTGGCCAGCTGGAGTCAACACTTCCTTCCTGAAATTCCCACTCACCCTGGAGATCACCCTTGGCCCTTCTGGTGGCTCTTCCTTTGACCCGTGTGTGTCTACAATCCCAGTTACCAGGAGGCTTCCATGACGGTGACTGTCATTTCTGATGCTTCCCAAATGAACATGCATTGGTGCTTTCCTGGCTCAGGGGGGCATGGAATTTACATTTGCTGTGGGTGGGAAAGAGAGTGGGAGCAGCTCAGTATTTTCCTTTCTTTGTAGGAAAGTGGTACCCAGACACTTGTGCATGTATCCAATTTGATACTTCCGCTCTCTCTTGATACACGCAGACGGTCTCTAATGGCTAAATTTTTATGCCGCAGATTATGTACTTACAATGTTTGGCAAACATTGTGCCACTTGCTTATAATGCTGTCAGAAATTCAATCAGCGGTCTTCATGGTCCCCAGGAATGTGCTTGGTGGCAGGTGTTACGCTGTGCGAGTCTCCCCGAAGGGCTTTTATTGTCTCATTAAAGAGCAGGTGCAATAAATTGTGTTGTAGACAGCATCTTTGTGAGTCTGAAGATGTTTGGGGATGTGTGTTCAATCTCCACATGTCACACTGTGTAGGAAAAACCAACTGTTTTCCTTAATACTCACACTCCACACAGAACACTTCTCTTATGACGCCAGATGTGTGGGGCTTTTTCTCACACCAACCAATTCTCCAGTTTCCCATAGACACCAACTGGGTATCCTATAATTCAGTTCAGTTCTGACAGCATCTACCTGGAGTTAGTGCAGACCCCACAGGCAAAGGGCTCAGCCCCACAAGATTGCCCCCTCTTCAGACAGCAGTTGCAAGTGGTGGGTTCTCAGGTTACCCACAACTTCTGTCTGACATGGCTACAAATTGTGACCCCTCCTCATTTTCAGTCATTTGCTTGAATGGCTCATAGAACTCTGGGAAAAAGTTGTGTTTACCAGTTTATTCTATTAATAAAGTATATGATGAAAGATACACATAGGGCTGGGCATGGTGGCTTACACCTGTAATCCCAGAAATTTGGGAGGCTGAGGCGGGAGGATCACTTGAGGCCAGAAGTTCAAGACCAGCCTGGACAACATAGTGAGACACTGTCTCTACAAAAAATGAGAAAAATTAGCCAGGTGTGGTGGTGCACGCCTGTAGTCCCAGCTACTCGGGAGGCTGAGGCGGGAGGATTGCTGAAGCCCAGGAGTTGAAGGCTGCAGTGAGCTATGATTGCGCCACTGCACTCCAGCCTGGGTGACAGAGCAAGACCCTGTCTCTAAACAACAACAACAACAACACCCTACAACAGATGAGCAGTCAGACGCAGAGGTACATAGTGTGAGGTCCAGAAGGGTCCTGAGCACAGGAGCTTCTGTGCCTGGGGAGTTGGGGTGTGTCACCCTCCAAGCACATGGGTGTGGTCACCATCTGGAAGCTCTCCGAACCCATCTTTTAGGGACTTTTATGGAAGCTTCATCAACAGGCCAGATTGGTTATTAACTCGGTCTCTAGCTGCTCTCTCCTTCCCCACCCTGGGGGGGGGTGCTGAGAGCTCCAAGCTGCTAATCGCGCATGGTCTTTCTGGGGACCAGCCCCCGCCCAGGAGTCCACCAAGAGTTACCTCATCAGAACAAAAGACTCTCCTATCACCCAGGAAATTCCAAAGATTTGGAAGCTCTATGTCAGGAATCTGGGAGGAAGACCAAATGTTAGAACAAAAGATGGCTCCTAGCACCCCTAACACTCAGGAAATTATTAGGGTTTTACAAGCTCTGTGCCAGGAACCAGGGACGAAGGTCAAATAGGTATTTCTCATTGTGTCACACACCCATTCCCTTCCCTCCCTTTTAATACACTTTTTATTTTAGAATAGTTGTGATATAGTACAGAGAGTTCTCATGTACCCCACACCCCATTTCCCCATTATTAATACCACACCTTAGTGTGGCACCTTCGCTACATTAACGTCCACACTCCACTTGGACAGCTTTAGTTTTCCCCTGATGTCCTTCTTCTGTCCTGGATCCCATGCAGGATCCACACCACGTCACATACAGTTGCCTCCTGGGGCTCCGCTGGCTGTGACAGTTGCCCAGACTGGCCCTGGGATGGTCAGAGCAAGTGGGTAGTGGCCCTGCTTTCGAGAGCGGATAATGGATGTGTTGGGGTGCAGGCCTGGACTGGTTGGTTTGTGATCAAAAGGAGTACTCGTCAGGAAGTTGTTTACTATCTCTAGGAATTGGCAGCCCCTCCAGGGTCAGGAAGGCCCCAGGTGTTAAAGCATCAGAATATAGAAGGTAAGACAGGGTTACTACATCTAAGCACCTCGTATGACTGGAACCAGATAGTATTTGTCTTTTGTGTCTGGCTGATTTCACTTAACACAATGTCTTTAAGGCTCATCCATGTTTTGGTATGTGTCAGAATTTCTTTCCTTTTTAAGGCTGGGCAATATTCTGTTCTATGGACATACTACATTTTTTTATCCATTCAGTATACAGTCCCTGACTTATAATGGTTCAACTTAAGATTTTTGACTGTTTGACTTTACAACGGGCTTATCAGGACATAGCCTGATCGTAAGGCAAGGTGCTTCTTACCAACTTATGGTGGAGTCAAGGTTTCTAATGAATTTTTTTATGGCTTTCACACCTTCATAAAGTTGAAAAACCCTAAGTCGAACCCTTGTAAATTGGGGCCTGCTGTGTTGCCAGCATTAAGTGCATTTTCGACTATGATATCTTTGACTTGTGATATTTTTGACTTACAATGGGTTTATTGGGATGTGACCCTGTAGTAAGTCAAGGAACTTCTGTATTTATTAATATTTCTAGAGAAGACAAAAAAAAAAAATCCCACTTCATTTCTAAATCCCCTGGGAGTTCACCGGCCACTAGGACTCCCTTTGGGGGCTCTTCCATCCTGGCCCAGGGACAGCCCAAGCAGGGGCAGGAAAGGTCAGACTCATTTGTGGCAGGAGTGGAGCTGAACTGTACTAGACAGAAGTGCACTTCACCACGTGTAATTAATCCCCACAGTTCCCGAATGTCAGCATTCCAGCGGAGCCGCAGAGTTGGCTCCCAGGACGCAATTACCGCTCACTCGCAGCCCCTGACTGGAACGCAGCCTTGGGGGCGGCCTGGCCTGCGTCCGGTGATCCACCTCCTCCTCTCCGGGAGCCAGTCAGGGCGTCGTTGCAGAAGTCTCGGGCGAACTGTCAGCACAGAGCAGTTACGCATCGGGGCTGCTTCCTGCTCTAATCACTGCTCTTCCTTCTCCAGCTGAAAGGACTTGGTGGGCGGATGTGGGGAGGCAAGCTAATGCGATGACATTTTGACAAGTGTGTTACGATAAAAAATAACTCCCGCAGGAGAAGGTTAATGCAGTTATCGCTGCGCTCCCATTGGCAGTGAGATTTGCGCCTGGTTGGGGCAGTATGCTTTTCTTTTCTCTGGCAGATCAAGTCTCACCCATATACCAGTGGAGAGTTCTTGGATTTCGTTTTTTTCCAGACACAAAGATGAAGAGTGAATGTCATTATCTGTCCATAAGTTCTTCCACTGGGGTTTCTGCTGTATTTCTTTGCTCTATGGTAGGCTGCTTTCCACCTACTAGTGAAGTAGGCTGCTTCCCTCCACTCTCAGTTGACACATGGCTGAAGACTACATACTAATTTTAACATTAGCCTAAGTAAAAATATAATTAGTATTTTTAGTCTGCTTCCGAGTCAAATCTTACCGTGCATGCTAAAGGCAGCTACAGAGCATTTGGGATTTATTTGTTGTGTTGGATCTTCTATTCCTTGTTCCCTTCTAATTCACTTTTAGCAATGTAGAATTTACTCTAACTGGGTTAGGTTATTTGCTGTTTAAAAAAGCTTTATTAAGACATAACTCACATAGCACATAATTTGTCCTTTTAAAATGTTCAATCCAATGGCTTTCAGTATATTCCCAAAGTTGTGTATCATCACCACAGTACATTTTACAACATTCAGTCCTTTCCATTGCTGAATCATATGCCATTGTATGAATGTGCCACATTTTATTTATCTGTTCATCAGATGATGGACATTTGGGTTGTCTTCACTTTTTGGCTATTATCAGTAATGTTGCTATGGATATTCATGTATAAGTTTCTGTGTGGACTTATGTTTGTGTTTCTCTGGGGTATATACCTTTGAGTGGAATTGCTGGATCCTGTGATAACTCTGTTTAGGCATTTGAGGAACTGTCATCATATTTTCCAAAATGGCTACCTCATTTTACAGTCTTCCCAACAGTGCATGAGAATTCCAATTTCTCCATATCCTTGCCAACACATTACTATCTGTCTTGTTGATTATAGCCATCCTAGAGGTATCACTTTTTTAGAGTTGGAAAATGATAATTGCTGAAGGTATAGATAAGGTTTGAGCTAGTGCTTTATCACTTACTACTTGTGTTGCCGAAATGCTTAGTTTCTCTGAGCCCTGGTTTGCTGTCTGTAAGTAGGAGACGGTGATGCCTTTCTTACGGGGTGCTGACTGAGGAGAGTGAGAGCCAGCACAGCGCCTCACACGCCTTAGTGTCCGATAAACGTGAGCCTTTATTGTGATGCCTAAGATGAGACCAGCTCTGGGTCTCTGGCCCTTCCTCCTATGCTGTCTATCTCTTTGTGGAACGGGGTGATTACCAGTGTGTTTTAGATAAATGTGGGATTGTCCAAAGCAAAGATAGGTTGACTGGAAGCTTCAAGGTGATGGAACCAGGAGCTCCGCGAGCTGTCCCTGGATTTTCCCTGATGATGCGTAAAGGGTCCCTTCAACACAGCTTGGAGCATTCCGTCATGCGGCTACAGCCAGCTCTCCTATACCCCTGCCCCTGGCGGTCACTCAGGAGTTTTTTGTTCCTGTAGTTCCAGAATGTCGTGTAAATGGGGTCGCATGGTATGTAGCCTTTGAATCTGGCTTCTCTCACTTAGCACAGCACATGTGTGATTTGTCCGTGTTGCTGTGTCTGTGGGTGGTATGTTCCTTTTTTATTGCTGAGTGAGATTCCACTGTCTGGATGTACCAGTTTGTATATCCATTTAACACGGAAGGACATGCGAGTTGTTTCCAGTTTGGGGCAGCTATTAATAAAGCCCCTGTAAACATGCACGCAAAGGTTTCTACGTGAATGTGAGTTTCTGTTACACGTGGACAAGTGTTTGGCAGTGTGATTGCTGGACATGTGGCGAATGTATGTTCAACTTCACAAGAAATTGCCAGATTGTTTTCCAAAATAGCTATACCGTGAAATTAATAATATCTTAACCAGTAATAGGCCACTGGAATCTCTGAGTTGGTTACTAAAAGTATGTCTGCATCTTGATACCTACTTTTTTGAATTGACCAGAGTTGTGATTCTGAAACTGTTGGTTGCTATGCCATGAAGTGCACATTCCATGGACAGATTCATGTAGGAAAACTTCAGGTTAAACAAAGTGAAACCATTTCTTTATTGCAGGATTCTTAGTGCTTAAAACTTGTAGCCCTTCAGGAGGGGGATGAAATAGGCAGTTTTTCTAAATTCATTTGACAGCAAATGTCTCATGGAGCCAGTGTTCCTTAGGACTAATTTTGGGAGACACTGTGCTAGAGCACACAACTTCTCAGCGAGTTGCTTCTCTTTTATCTGAAACATCTCTGCGTCAGTCAGGATAGGCTGTGTTGTGCTGTGGCAACATACAGGTCTGTTTCCCAGCTGTTACTGTTTGCTATGCGTTTGTCTCAGCAGGTGAGGGTCTCACTCAGGGGCACAGGCTGAGAGAGGAGCATGACACGTAGCTCATGGGCTCTTGCAGTCTTCCGTCAAGAAGAGGCACGTGCCACATTTGTTTGCTAAAACATGCTTCATGCCCACCCTTGGCTTCTTGAGGAGATTAACCATGACATGTGCCCGAGAAGAGAAGAGATGGAATATTGTTGAGCAGTCCTGGTTACCACCTGAAAATCGAAAGGGCCCAAGGCAGACTAGTGTGTGCTGTCTTACGTGTCTATGTATTTGAGCTGTTTGATGCGTGTCCTGCCTCAGCGCCTGTTTGTGGGCTGTTGGGTGTGTGCATGTGGCGACTCTGGAAGCGCCCTCCTTCCTTCAGGCCAGCAGGTGGCCACGTTCTCCTCCTTGTGAGGCAGGGCTCTCGAACCAGACTACAGAGCCATAAGGCTTTGCAGCTGGGGCGGGGAGTCCCCGGGAGACTGCCTAGCCCGTGGTGTGGGCCTATCACATGTATGCTTACCAGGAAAGTCAGCATGAGAAATAGAAAAACTCTAATGGTTCTCAGGATAGTGGAGTTGCTGGGCCGAGGATTCTTACTATGGGGCCTTCCTGCTCCCTCCTCCCTCCTTCCTCCTCCTCTCCCCCCCAGTGATCTCCAAGGGCCACCAAAGAGTCCAGTTTGAGAGACCCTAATCTTTCCTAACACTTTTGTATTAGCCAAGTAGGGTGACGAGGTACCATACAGGACAATTGTGAGAGCGATAGGCCCTACCCCTCATGGTGGGACAGAAGGTGTGAACGGCACTTGGGGCCATCTGGTCACCTGGCAGTGAGGAAGCAGGTGCTGTTAGAAGTGACTGGAAAGAGGGCCCAGCTGGATGTGAGAGACATCATGGGCATCGGACTCGACAGCTGTCGTGTGTTTATTTTGTTTTTGCTGTTTTTTGGTGTCAGTAGAGGGAGAGAGGGAGGGTGTATGTGTCTACCAGTACAGAGATTTAAGGTGTGCAGTCCAGGTGTCCCTGTGGGAAATGTGAGCTTTGATGACAACATTTGCAAGACTCTCTACCATGTACCTCCCTCTGCATTCTTATCCCACCTTCACACCTGCCCTGCACCCCAGTGTCCCCGCCTGCTTGACCTATAAAGCCAATAAGGTTAAGAAAACCTCTTAACCCTATAAAACTAGATTGCAGAGATGAGGGTCTTCTAAGTTCACTGCTCTGGCTTTAAGAGGCTGTGGGGTTGGCTTTACCTTGACCTGCTGTAATATGCATTTAGCCTGTTAGGGCTTTAAACCTCTCCAAGATTAATGATTTGTTTCTGGGGGACATTGTTAGAGCTGTTAATCACTTAGCCAAAAAGAAAGAAAACTCATTCTGGGAGTGAAAACTGGCTCCCAATTACAATGTACTGTACTGTACTTTGGACCTTTTATTAATGACCAAACTCCCCTGGGTCCAAAGGGCCAGGATGTTTCTGCAGGTGGGGGAGGGTGCTGGCCCAGACAGTGCCTGCTTCTCGGGAAGAAACCCCTTCCCACGTCCTTGGTGTAAATTGCCTGTCACTCCCACTCTCCTCC
Organism: Daubentonia madagascariensis; assembly: GCA_023783475.1. Classification (NCBI taxonomy): domain Eukaryota; kingdom Metazoa; phylum Chordata; class Mammalia; order Primates; family Daubentoniidae; genus Daubentonia; species Daubentonia madagascariensis. Next base: position 423,434 of record JAKFHU010000722.1, read on the forward strand.
CCGAAACGTACCACAGGCTCCGGACCGAAAGCCACGTTTATTAGGAAACAGAAAAGAAAGTTTTTGGCCAGTACATTTTAGGAGATAAGTGAGATATTTTGTCATGGTCGTTTCTTTGTGTGTGCTTGGTTGAGGATGACAGTGAATGGGAGCTCTGTTTTGTTTGGAACGGGGACAGTGCTCTTGCACATTACCACTGGAGGAAGCTGCTCAAAGGGGGACTATCAAAAGAGAATATAAAAAGTTCTAATTGGAGCACGTGAAGGTCGAGGTGTCTGTTAGACATTCAGGTAGAGATGGCAAGTAGTCACCTGTCTATATAAGCCAAAGACATAGATTGCCGGAGTCAATAGCAGTTGTTCCCAGGACGGTGCTGGTCTATACCTGTTGTCCTGACATGACTGTTAGAGGGCCCGTTCCCACTCTCATCAGCATACTGGTTTGTGCTGATTCATGTCATCACCTTACTCAGAGATGGATTTAAAGCCAGGGAGCTGGAAAGGACGCCAGAAAGAGGATGCAGATACAGACAGGGCCTGGGAGGAAGCAGCCGCTGGGGTAAGAGAACCGCCAAGAGGGGTTGGCATCATGGAAGCCAGGAGAGAAACCTGCCCGGGAGGGAAGGGTGGCCAGGGTGGCGGAGCAAGATGAGGATGCACGAGTGACTGCAGCACGTGGCAGTTTCCTAAGGCCTGTCCTGGTGCGTGGGGGAGGGGGCCGTGTGGGCTGAGTTGAGAGGGTGTGATGGGCTTGTCCCACCTTCACGGCTCCCCTGTGTCAGTCCAAAATTGTACTTATTCTTAAGGAGATAATTTAAATGTCACCTCCACCACTGAAACTTACCTCAGGTTCTAACAGGGAACTGGTTGGAATTAATTGCTCTTCTGTTTTCCCAGAACACTTCATTTATAACTTTGCATGTGGCAGTTTCTTTATTGTTCATCATATTATAGTCAAGTGTGTGCATGTCTGTTTCCCCACTAGACTACAAACCGTTTGAGGGCAGGGGCTGTTTCTTTTCCATCTTTATCATCCCTCTGCACCCTAGCCTGTCCCAAATGCCATGAATTTACCAGACACTGAAGAGATGTGGAGTGGTGAGTGGGTGGATTAGCGAGTGGGTGAGGGAGGAGGCTTAGAACACCGGGAGAGTTGTCCCCTTCTATGTGCACACAATAGCCATGGGCAGTTGGTGTTTGTTTGCCCCTGCCCAACTCAATTTGTTCGTAAGTGAGAGCTTCTGCCGTCAACAATAACTATTAAACACTGCAACGGGTAATTGTAGGGAGGGTGTTTTCTATTCTGTTGGTCCTAAGTTGCCTAAAATTCTGATGGAAACAATAGTTTCCTTGAACTGAAAACTTAGCGGATCCTCTGTAGCTACTTTTCTGTCTTTCTTGTACTGTTTGAAGGATGTACTATTTGTGGACTGCAAAACAATAGATTTTAATCCAAGTTGGAGATAAAATGTAAGGGGGGGCATAAAACATTTAAGAAGCACACATGAATCACAACAAAGCATTATGTGAAAGCTTCCTCAGGAAAATGTGCACATTTTGCATTTAGGAGCAGCTGAGCAAAGCGGTATATAGCTGATTTGTCCTAATATATAAACCTCTGGTAGTATTACGAAAATAAATACTGTATTAAAGCTTTAGGCAAAACCATCAGTACTGGTGTTCACCCATGAATGCAATTCTGTCTTCCCGATGCTTTGGAAATGCCCCAAAACAAATGCCAGATGTGAGAATGAAATTAAATTTATAGGGCCCTAAGCTGTATGGAACTATGTTTTTTAGATGAGAGCTGTTCCATCTAATAGTTGCTACAGGAATAAGCCAGCAGAATGAGGGAAACACGGGAATGACAGTTAGTAGGAGAAGACATCATCAGAATTTCTCTTAGGCAAACACAGGGAGGAAATCTGGGAACGGTATTATCTGGAGCACCAGAGACAGGAGTCAAAGCCATGCAAAGCCCCAATGCCTGGGCCCTGCAGCAGCCTGTGGCCCGTGTGCCTCCCTGCTGCTGGCCTTGGAGGCGTGGCCTGAGAGATTTCACACCTTTCCCACTGCAGCCTGTGCCATTGTCATGAGTTCTGCACAGTGTGGCCACAGTTAGGAGTGAGACAAGTTTGGTTGGCCTTGGGATAGCCCTTGGATTTCAGCCCTGGAGCAGGTGCTGGTGCCTGTATGGAGGTGAGCATTGTTCTTGCTGTCCTTGTGAGGTGGCATCCCCTTGAAATGTTCAGTCCTGTTTTCTGGGTGGCCGCTTGCTGAGGGACCCATTGCTGAGCACAGTCTGCCCAACCGCCTGCAGATGGGAAGGAGGGTCTCCGGGCCACCTCACCAGAAGCTGCCCCTGCCAGGGTCCTGCGGGTTCTTGAGGTGTGGCCTCCGTGTTCCTGTTGGATGTACAGACCTTGTCTCTCTAGGGTCAGCTTGTTGGCTGCTCTGCTCTGAGCCTTTCAAACACAGATGGGAGAAGAGCTGCCCAGTGCTGTGGTCAGGGTGAGGACAGTGCCTGTGGCCATCCCGTCTGTCCTGAAGGCCAACTCCACCTCTGCTGTAACTGCACTTCCCTCTTAGTACTCGGGTGTAATTTTTGTTTCCTTGCAGTGGTTTTAGTCTGGATACTGAGACCCTCAGAGTCCAGCAAAATGATTTGCACATTAGTTCTTCCTATGTAAGTTACTTTCCTTTCCAAGTGTCAACTAGAAATCAAAAGTAGATTAATTTTTATTTTTCTGGGACAAGGTACACCCAGTAACAAGACTGACAGGTTATTTTAGAAACTTGGGCTTTGAGGAGACAAATTTAAGTCTGTCTATAAAATAGTTTCATGATTTTCCATGTTGGCTTCTTATCCCTTGAACTGAGACAAGATTCATTAAGATTTCCCTCCAAAGTTGGCTATGATAAATGTCCTAACCAGTTCAGGAAATTCATTGTAAATCATTGTTTTTGCCATAATTCCTTGACTTTCAGATTTTCTGCTTAAAGTTGCCTCAAGGGACTCTCAGATCTTTTATGTAGTTTGAAAATCCCTGAAGGTCAAGAACTCCTAGACTTGGAATCTGGAGTACTTAACCCAGTCCTGGGCACGATTTATTGGATTCAGAAAATCCTTTGAGGGAAGAAAAAAATATGCTACTATAATGAAAGTTGCTAAGCTGATTTATTCACAAAAAATAGTGCAGTGAAGCAAAAAAGAGTATTTGAAATCGGGACACCTGTGTTCAAATTTCAGTTTTACACCTAGGACTGTGATTACACTGGGCAAGTTACTTAACTTCTTTGAGCTTCTGTTTTTCATTTGTAAAGTGTGATGATGCCTACTTTGCAAGGTGGTTGTGAGTTTGGAGTAGGCTATCTTAGCCCTTTGGGGCTGTTATAACAAAATGCCATAAATGCAGTGGCTTATAAACAACAGAAATTTATTTCTCACTGTTCTGGAGGCTGAAGGTCCAAGATTAATGGGCCAGCAGATTTGGTGTGTGGTGAGAACCTACTTCCTGGTTCATATATGGCACCTTCTAGCTGCAGCCTCACATGGAGGAAGGGGTGAGGCAACTCTCTGGGGTCCCTTTTCTAAGGGCACTAATCCCATTCATGAGGGCTCCACCTAATCACCTCCCCAAAGCTCTACCTCTTAATACCATCACCTTGGGGGTTAGGATTAGACATATGACTTTTGGGGAACACAAACATTCAGTACATTGCATAGGCCACGGAGTGACATGTCTAACAGGATGGGTGGTACGAATGGACGCGCCACAGCTGTAGTCCCCTCCTCTCTTCCCTTCCACATGGGCAGGCAGTACCTCAGCCTGCAAGTGTGTTGTTTGATATCTGCAGCCCCTGTTAGTCTCCAAATAAGTTTGCTTCTGAAGTAAAACCAGTGAACTTACAGGACAAACTGAGCTCCCAGGCCCAGAGCCCTGTAGTTGCCCACCACCCACACATGGCTGCCCTGCCCCTGCCTATGAGGACACTACCGGAAGTCTTTGTGCAAAAACATTCTTCTTCCTGCCATAGAAAGGCATGGGTGGTTGTGCGTCAATCTGGCCTGCTGTGCTCATCCGAAGCAGAAGCTCTTGCCTGGTTACACTTGGCAGCCTTTCCTTTTTATAAGCAAGGGTGTGAGTGTCTCCAGCACCTCACATTTGACAGACTGGCTGCTTAGTTCTTTGTTAGTTTTTGATTGCCAGTGAAGGAGAACATCTTTTGTATGTTTTTTCCTGTATCAGTTAGCATCTACGGCATAACAAACACCTCCAAAACTTAGAGGCTTAAAATAATACCCATTTATTTAGCTCACAGTTCTGTGTGTTGGTTGGGATCACTGTCACAGCAGAGTGGGCTGGGGTTCCTCTCCATGTGGTTTCTCATTCCCCAGAAGGCTAGCCTGGGCTTCTGTGTGGTGGACTGAGGGTTCCAATAAGCAGCAAGCGAAAGCAGACTCCAACACGCAAGCACTTTTTAAACCTTTGTTTGCATTATAATTGTCTCATTGGCCAAAGCCAGTCACATGGCCACCAAGACTAGAGTCATTGTTGGGTGGAACTTTCCAAGGGCCTGGTCCAGGGGGACATGATTCAGTTGGAGGTCATTACTATAGCCAGTGCCTGTTTTTCTTCTGATTGTTGATCTTTTATGTTGGTAGGAGTTCTTTATATATTCTGGGTACTAATTCTTTCATAGCTATATGTGTTGATTTTAGATGAATAGAAGTTCTTAATTTTAGTCTTTTTCCTTTCTGATTCATTCATTTGTGTATTGTTTAAAAAGTCTTCCTCTCCCTTGAAGCCATAAAGGTATTTTTCTGTATTATCTCCTGAAAGTTTTATGGATTTTTTTGTTTGATGTTTTTGTTTTCCAGTGCTATCCTTCAGGAATAATGTTTTGTGGTTTTGCCTCTCGTGCTTATATTCTATTATTCTCACTTTTTCTTTTGGTAGGATAATTGAGAGGCATTTTTATTAGGTAAACTCATTTTTCTCACCTCATCAAAGTTACTTATACAGGCCTGCTCTGTGAATGGTGTTTTACACATGGAGTTAATGGATGGGCTTATGTCCCAATAAACCCAGTATAAGTTGAAGATATCATAAGTCAAAAATGCATTTAACACACTTAACTGGCCTGACGCAGTGGCTTGTGTCTGTAATACCAGCACTTTGGGAGGCCAAGGCGGGAGGATCACTTGAGCTCAGGAGTTTGAGACCAGCCTGGGCAACAGAGTGAGATGCTGTCTCTACAAAAAATTTTAAAAATTTAGCCTGGCATGGTGTCATGCAGTAATAGTAGCAGTGGTAGTAGTCCTAGCTACTCAGGAGGCTGGAGGATCACTTGAGGGCAGGAGGTTACAGTAAGCTGTGATCATGCCACTGTACTGTAGCCTGGGCAACAGAGTGAGACTCTGCGTCTTAAAAAAAAAAAAAAAAGAAAAGAAAAAAAGATTAAATTTAAAAAAAAAACACCCTAGTCTGCAGAACCTCATAGCTTAGCCTAGCCTACTGTAAACATGCTCAGAACACTGAACACTCATATTAGCCTACAGTTGGGGAAAGTCATCTAACACAAAGCCTATTTTATAATAAAGTGTTGACTGTCTCATGTAATTTATTGAATGTTGTACTGAAAGTGAAAAACAGAATGGTTGTATGGGTCAAAATATGGTTTCTATTGAATGTGTATCACTTTTTCACCATCATAAAGTCAGAAAAGCCTAAGTCAAACCATTGTAAGTTGGAGACCATCTGTAGTCAGTCACCCTATTCTTCGCGAACTTCAAAAACCAAAGTTCATTGTTTTGGATTTGTACCCACAAGTCTAGTCTTCAAATTTGATTAAGTTACTTTGATTGGTTTATTCCTTTGGGAGACAGAAGAGGCCCCAGGATTGGCTGTAGTGAGGTCGTTTTAGGAGGTGGGTGCCACTTCCAGGGTAGGCTGGTGAGGACATTACTTCTTGGCCAACTCTAATATTTCCCACACTTGCGACTTGTTTTCTAATCAAGGCAAGAGCAGCATCATTTATGTTCATGATTTTCATATTGGATCTAAGATGTGAAAGCAGCATATTCTTATTCTTCTTATTAATTTAACAGTCTCTTGGTTTAGACTTGTGCTCAGGGCTGTGCTTAGAATTTTGGTAAAAAAAAAAAGTGGTTGTATCTGGGTCATTTGGAAAGGCATTTGACTGTCTGGAAAATAGAACATAGAACAGGTGGTTATTAAACCACCAGGCCAAGTGGGGATCATGTTTCTCTTTGACTTAGATGCAAAGATTGCTATATCGGTTGACATATAAAGATTTATAATTTGTAATTTAAGAAAATAATTATTCAGGGAGTAAAGACCAGTAAGTAATATATGAGCATTTTGTCTTAAACTGCATTCTTTTCATTCTGAAACCCTTTAATTCCCCTCTCACAACTCTTAGGGCTACCACGTGGGGTTGTGCATATGGTATACTGCACAACTTAGGGGGCAGGCACCAATCATATCACATTTATAGTAGATTTGTCTTGAAGGAGGGCTTTTTCTGACTCACATGAGAATTTCCCTGGGCTAGTGACAGCCTAGGTGACTGCCTTCCCAACCACTCCAGCAAAGATACTTAGAGGAAAACATGAAGGAAATACAATTTTTCTTCTGCTATCATTGTATAGCCCTTCCCCACCCCCACTCCAGACCTTCAGATGTCTGAGCTGAGGACAATCAGTTTCTACAGTTTTTAACATGCAGCAGTGCAGTGGGTAGAGCACAGACCCAGGAGCCAGTGCCATAATTTTCTGCCTTGTACAATGCAGAGCAAACTGCTCTCTTTGTGCCTCAGTTTCTCCGTCTGTAAAATGGGAGTGGTACATTCCTCCTTGGGCTATTGGGAAAGTTAAATGAATTCATGCTGTAAAAGTACTCAGAACTGGGCCTGACACGTGGTAATGTAAATGCGACCAGCCTTTACTTTTCACCTGACACTGCCCACTAACATACTCCTGGGTCTAGACACAGTATTTTGGACACTGGGTAAAATGTGGGCACAGGTGGAGAACCCACGACTATTGTGATCCCGTGAGAAGAAGGCTGGGTAAACAATCAATGTCCTCGTCTGTTTCCTTCTGGGTTTGCGTCTCCCTGTCTCAGCAGTTCCCCACCCAGCGTGCAGCCGTGTCTTCGTGCATGGCCTCTCCCACGGCACGAGCTTCCGTTCCTGGGACTGCGGGGGGCACGTGGAGCTGCCCCGGCGTGTGCATGCACTGCTGTCCAGGACGGCGGTGTTACCTACGCAGCGGAGGGGTTGCCCACGGGGCGGGTGTCAAGTCAATAGACACAGCCACGGGAGTTTTGTTACTCAGCACAAGTAAGGGGCGACTGAAGGTAGTTGCCAAAGTAGTGGGTCCCCGGACAAGAGGCTTGGGCTGGTTTTATAAGCATAGGCTAATGAGCCGTGACCTGATTGGATGTCACGATGAGGTGATGCTGGAAGGCAGGATCTGACTGGATCCCGCCACGGGGTGACACCAGGGCTCGATCTGATTGGGTCCGGGATCCTTCCCGTGGTGTCCGCTTCTTAATTCAGTCCCCACTCCTCCGTCCAAGCGCTTAGGTTCCGCCCGTGGTTGCCCGCCTAGTTCATCTGGGCGAGCTCAGGTTGCGTGACCTTCAACCTGGGGGTCCACGGCCACTGGAGAACCGCTCACAGCTTTGTTGCCTGAAAGTTGAGACAGACTGGTCTGGTGCGTCACAGCACCGCCTCCGCGGATGCCAGGACCCTGGTGGGCTCAGGCAGGTGGCGCTCACCACGTGCCCCATTCCGGCCTCGAAACCTAGCGGCCCGGGCGGGCCTGACGTTCCTCGCCGACGGAGGGGGCCGCCCCGCGCCGCGTGATGCGCTCGGTCTTGGCGCTCGTCAGGGGAGCGCGTGGGCCCAGGTTTCCGGCACGCCCGCTGGCGCTCATCGAGGCAAGCGTGAGTAGAGCGAGTCTGAGAACGGAGCGTTGCACCGTGTGTGGTCACCGTTGCCAGTAGCAGTGCATGTCTAGGTTGTTTTCATTTCGGTGATCGGTGTAAAGAGCTGGGAGGTTGGGGACGCTTGCACTTGCGCTGCAGTGTATGTTAAGCAGCTGCGCACCTATTCATGGAGGAAGCAGAAGTAGCGAATAACCTCATCCAATAATCTTGACAGCTGTTCTGAGAGGCGCCGCGGCCTCTGTAATTACGAAAATGTTGTATAAGGTAGGCCTAGGGATTTGGACGCTTTTAAGACTGTCGGGAGCAGCGTTCTGACTTGTTTGGGGGAGAAGCTGTTGATCAGAAGGCGCGTAGAGCACGCCTGGGTGCTGTCTGATGGTACTGGTCTGCTGCTGGGGCGGGAACCAGCGCAAACCCGTCCTCCTGCTTTAATGAGGACAAGTGACACCGTTCTCCCTGTCCTTGTGCTTTTAACAGTTTTCAGAACAGTAAGACAGCTGTATTGGTTTTACTTTATGCCCCTTTAATTCTTCCTGCTTCAGCCCAGCAGGTGAGGGCATAGTGAAAGGAAGGGGAAGAGAAAAGTCTTTTCTTGTTCCGGCCAGTAGTACATGCTTTGCCTCTTGGGGAAGGTTTCCTGGGTGTGCTTGAACATGAATGCACACGCTCTTTTACCGTCTTTTTTTTCTTCGTCACACGTGTAAACCTGTATGTGCTTGATGCCTGCCTTTCCCACTAGACTGTGAACTCCAGCGGGAGAGGCTGGATCTGTGTTCCCAGCTGGCTGGTCCCAGCTCCTAGCAGAGGCCCTTGCTCACTCAGCACTTGTTCCTGGAGAATGAAAGAGAAACGAGGAAGACACCACAATTGAGAGACTGCCAGTTACGTGGAGCCCATTGCTTCCTGGTCCTGGTCGACGTGATTCCTGGGAGTGAAGGAGGCTGACCCTGTTGCATCAGTCCTGGGGCAGCGCGAAGGCGTCTTGATGTGTCAGTTTCAAGTGCATTGTTAGGGACACAGACAACATGAGGTGCTCCCTGGAAGCAAGGGAAATGTTTAGACCTAAGATTGATTTGAACATGGAGGCTGGTGCTCCCTTATAAAAACAGGAGATTCAAGATCCATCACAAATATCTGTAAGGCCAAGATTCAGTCCACTCCTACGGGGTGGGGGCAGGTATGTAAAGGGTTGCAGTGTGTGGGGGAGCCTGTTGTTCGGATACGTAGGGACCCTGAGAGCTTTGGGAGGATTTGCTTACAGCATTGGGCTGTAGTTTTTATTGTTCCTTTTTTTTCTAGTCTTCATTGCCTAATTTTCATTTTCTAGATCTTTCTTTTTTCATCTTGTTTGTGAAGATTTAACTTTTATTTGGTGAAAGTGAAAACATCAAGCTATTCATGAATGAATCACTGGAGAAAACAGTGAAGGGGGATTTTATTTCAAGGTGTCTTAGGTGCCAGTGCCAGATAACAGATGGGGGCATCCCTTGTGTTCCATTGCCCTGGAGACTGGCTGTCGGCATCCACCCAGCCAAATGGTATTTTTATGTTTTTCATGAAGGAAGATGGATGGAGGCTCATGGGGGCAGTAGCTCTTCTTGCTGGAAGGCGTTGTGCCGCCCCTTCTCTCAGACAGCCTGAGCATGGGGTGCTGGTGCTTCACTGCTGCCCAGGGCTCCATGGTATTGCATTGAGTGCACTCAGAAGGAGCTCCATGCATTTCAGTGGCTGTGCACTTCTCAGTCTGGGCAGCCCCAAAGGTACCAGAATGCCTTTTGTCCACTCTGCAGCTGCTGTTCACTCAGCATCCTTGAAAAGTACCCAGGAGCAGGAGCAGGAGCAGGAGCTTCTGTTGTTCATGTAGGCATGCAGATAAGTCCTTTTTGGGCAGGCGGAATCAGGTCATTGCATCTACTCTGTGCCCAAGAAATAATAAGTCAACTCCTTCTGCTTTCAAATTATGTGGGCTTAAGGAGAAGGAAGGAAGGACGGAAGGAGGAAAGCAGCCCTGTGGCTTTTCTGTAAATGGCAGCTGCCCTGTGTCTGTGAAATGCACACTGTGAGTCTGGCTGGGGAGGTTGTCAGCCAGGAATCTATGCAGAGTCCACGGTGGGGTGGGAGGGGCCTGGTACTCTGAGGTAGCGTTGCTTTCTCGCCGTCATCACTGGGGCAGTATGGACTGTGTCTGCCACCAGCCCCACAAGGGGGGCTCTCTCTCCTTCTCCATGCCTTGGTGTGTGCTTTAGCAAAGCCAGTGGTACATTGTTCGTTTCCTGAATTACACAGCTAGAGCCCTGTCTCAGTGTTGAAAAAAAAGTAAGGGACCCAAAGTGCAGAAACAAAGGCTAAGAATGCATGTTTCACGTAAGGGAGACAACAACCCAGTTTAAGTGGAGACTTTATTGGAAACCTGTCTTCCCAGATGACTCATTGTAAACACAGAGCACACTGCATCCCTCCACCAGGGCTGGGGCTGTCCTAGGCTCAGTGTGAAGTAGACCAGCTTGGCTTTTGTATCTGCTGTCCCAGAGGTCCTTTTCCCCCTTTGGCCAGCACCATGCATGTGCACACATGCAAGCACTTTTTAATTTGCTGGCCCGGGCAGCCCTGCCATCCCCGGGTCACCCAGCCTGACTTTTTGATCTGGCTCTCATCTGGCCCAGACACTAGAAATACCAGGCAGCTGGTGTCTGGTGAGACTTTAACCCATCAACCTACACTTACGTAAGAATAAATTTACCTTAATAATGCCTTGCAGCAAGAGTTCCAGGAGTTGGTGACAAGCTGGAGCAATTTGTAGGGAATGAAATGAGTGTTTATTGTGGGGATCCTAATGTGGTTGGCAGGTCTTGTCCTTGTTATAAAGAGCAAGAAACCGTAGAGCTGAGAGGACCACAGAATCCAGCCAGGGTTTCTGTGAGAGTCTCCCGAAGCTCAGATCTTTCAAGCTTTCTGCCACCTCTTGGGTGTGGGCAGAGCCTCCCTTGGTCCCTCTGCACAGCTCACCCTCCCAGGGCCATCACTGTGGGCTGGAGGGGGCAGGAGCCTGAACAACGTGTGGTTGGGGCTTCCAGCTCTTCTCCCCACCAGGGATCCAGTCAGTTGGTGCACCCCTGACTCCCCGGTAGGGCCGTTTCTCACACATTGGAAACTTGGTGCAGAGAGCAGCAGAGGTCGCTGGAGCCTCTGGGAGCCTGGCTGGGGCAGCCAGTGGCTGAGTGGTGACTGCCAGGAAGTTCTGGTTTGTTGTTCACATACAGACAGGATACCCACTCTGCTGCTGTTCCCTCTCATCAGGGGCTTGGGGCACCAGGTCAGAGCAGGACATGACTGGGTGTGGCAGCCTGGCCTGAGCTCCTTGGCTGTACTGGATTCAACCAGAACACCCTGTGGTCAGGGGCTTTGCCTTTCAGCACGAGCTGCAGAGAGACCCCCTCTGTCCTCCTACTTCTCCTGATTCTGTCCACGAGATGCCCCTGGCACCCGGGATAAGCCACAAAGGATCAGGCCACAGTGCAGTTTGCCTCAAGAAGCAGAGAGAGCCTCGTGCTGACAGGGACCTCGTTTTCATTGGCTTCATCAAAGGGTTTCTGATGTGCACCTGTTGCTAGGTCATAAGTAGTAGCTGCGACCTACCTGTGCAGCTCCAGGTGCCTCTGTGGGTGTGATGAAGGGGAGCCCTGGCCCTGGGGAGCACCGGGCTGGGCAGGACCCAAGACCAGCAGTGCTGTAGGCTCCCGAGAAGCTGCCTCTGAGGGTGCACACAGAGGCCTCGCTCTGACACAGCCGCACCTAGCCCAGTGTCCCCTGGGATCACCATCCAGAGCTGTGGGGTCCTACACGCCTGCAAGGTGGGGAGGCTGGGATTCTCATGGACGCTCCATTCTGACTTCTCCTGGGTCATATAACAGAGCAATGCTTGGGTCTTTCTGGGCCTGCGGTGGATTAGAGTCCTCACGAGGCCAGCTGCCTGGCCTGTAGTCACACTGCTGTCCATCTCATGTGCCCCCTGGAGTCTCCTCACCACCTCGACATTCCTTCTGTGCAAAACTGGGACTCCCCAGGATCTTTCAAGCTTTAACATCCTAAGGTGCTTGTTCTTTGCTCTGTTGTTCCACAGTGCCCAGGTTATCATGTTTCAGAGGCATGTGATTGGTGACAGGGAGGAGGACCTGCTGTAAGTTAAGTTGTAATAGTGTCTGTACTTATTCTCACACCTACAGAAGAAGGCTGTTTTTCTTGATTTGGTTCCTTTCACTTCTTTTGCTAGGTGGAGGCTTCAAGTAGGTGTATGTAGAGGGAGCTTTGTCGAGACAGGGTCCCCTCGATGTCCCTGGAAGTGTCTGTGTCTGCCCAGCTCCGTGAGCGCCCGGCGTTTGGGGTACCACAGGGACCGACTGTCAGAACTGTCAGGGCCATGTTTGTGGTGTGCCGTACGGAACGGGGGCTCCAGCAAACCATGTCCATGTGCCTCCCGACCTGCAGTGTCTGGGTTTAGTTCCAGCTCCATACTTGGCCTCTGTGGAGCTCCGGGTTTTCATCTGTAGGGTGGGCTCAGGGACATCTTGCTTGTCCGGGGGACTCCCAGTCTTTCGTGTGAAGTGCTTGATGCAGGGTCTGACCGGGGAGCTGGTCTGTGGCTGAGAGCTGACAGGTTGTCCAGGGCTGGGCCTCCAGAGGGGGAAGAATAGCCCCACAATCTTGTGGCCTGATACTGTCCATTGACAGTCCACTGACAGATGGAACTTAAGCCTCAGGTGACCCTAGCCTGTGTCTGAACAGTGTTCCTAAGTGCAAGGTCCCAGGGGATGGGACTTCTTCCTCCTCTACAGAGAGACTGAAGGTAAATGGTGGAGGCCGGGTGGGCAGATGGCTCCTGAGTCCCTTGCTGCCTGTGCTGTGGGAGGTGGCCCTTCTGTGAACACACCTGTGTGGTTCACAGCTGTGGTCTGAGGGCCCTCAGCCCTGGCGGGCCCTGCTCTGGCATGGAGCCTTTCCCTCCCTTCAGAGGAGGCTGTGTCTGCAGGAAGGAGGTCAGTAGCATGAGGGTGGCCTGAAATGGCTCATGAGGGTAGTCCTTCCCACCAAGAGGCGCAGCTGGGCCCTGGTAGCCTGGCGAGTTGTCCCCCATGCAGGTCACTAGCATTCCTGCTCCGCTGTGCAGGAACAGTCCGTTAAGCCCAGAGAGTGGCCTTCCGTGTACAGTTGTGAAGCTGTGTAGGAGGCCCCTGACTGATGGCGCTTCCTGTCATGCAGACGAAGCGGTGATGAGGAGGTGATTACCCCTCCCCAGGGCTCAGGGAGGTCTCGATCCTCACACTGTGCTGAACTGTGCACAGCAGGGGTGCTAATTAATCATGAAGATTGCATTTTGTTTGCTTTTATTGTAATGACAGCCGAGCAGTAAAGTGTGTCTGCGGAGTCAGACAGGCAGTGGGCGAGGATGGCCGCTTGCTGGCTTTGGAGGCTGACCTGTATCCATGCACTTGCAGCCTCCCCACCTGTGGGGCTGTGGCCAGGTGCCTCCCAGCCCCTGTGGGCCAGTGGGAATGTGTGCGTCCAGAGGGAAGGCCTTGCCCGGGAAGAAGTGGCCTGGGCTGCAGGAGGTGTTTGCTGGGCCTTTGGTTGTCTGACACTCTGGTGGCTGTGCCAGCGAGTGCTGCCAGAGCTCTTGACAACAGGTCAAGATCAGACTCTGCTGGGTGGGCAGGAAGGCCCCTTTCCACCTGCCTTTGCTTATTACACACACCGGAACCCTTCGAGCTTCCGTCCTTTCCCTGCCCTGTTTAGAGACACACGTCACTCAAACAGCTCCGTGGATAGGTGTGCATCCCTCCAGGTGGAGCGAGGGCGTAGGTCCCTTCAGCCTGGACTTGAGAATGTCGGTCTGCTGTGCTTGGCCTTATGTCCATTGACTGGAATCCATACCATATCACACGGACTCTTGCTGCTCCAGAAACGGGCAGAAGGATGGTGTGAGGAAGAGGCAGTCCCACTTTGAGCCAGGTGATGACAGCACTTGGAAGGCATATGCCAGTTAGACAGGGTGGAGCCTCACCCGGAGCCAAGATGGGGGCATCTGTGGGGCAGGCACAGGAGGGGCCCGGGTGATGAACAATACTTTTGGGATACAGCTGGGGATGGATTTGGGACAGGGCCTGAGCGGCCTGTGCCTGTGCCCCAGAGTGACCCTAGGCAGAGGTCTTCTGGGTAGCACACCCAGCATTCAAGACAAATACCTGGACACACCCTGGACAGAGATGGCTGCAAGTTTGGAGGGTCTCTGTCTGTAACAGGTGCACAACACGTTTCCTTGGTGCTTTCCGGGCACAGCCAGGTGCTGCATGGTGTCGTGGGTGGGGTTGTGGCCCAGGTCCATCCATTGACCCCCACATGGGAGCAGCTGCTCAGATCCTCTTCTGGGGTGAGACCTGGACCCATCTAGTGACCAGGAGACCAAGGCAGCGTGGTGGACAAGCCGCTAACAGCACACTTTCCTCACGCAGCTTTCTGTGTGTTTCTATCATAGGCATCGTCCCGCCTTATCTATAGACTCCTTCACAGCAGGCAGGTAGGTGATTCCTGTTTTAAGGAAGAACAGAACAAAGCCCAGCAAGGGGTGCAGGGTGTGGGGGGACTAAGTCTGAACAGGACTAGGAGGCTGTGCTTTTTCTTTGATAATATTGCAGGATCAAAAATAAGATACCAAGAAAATAACACAGAACTCAGAGCTCAGATAATTTCATCTCTTGTAAACTCTGTCTAGCCCACTGCTTTGTATTTCCCCTTCTGTTGAGTACCTGTAGCTCTTAGGATCTGGGTAATTCACTTGCCAATAAAAAACATATGGCCTTGTAATGTCTTTTTGTTGACTCTAACACTGTTCGTGTTTTCAAATATTCGTGTCCTACTTCTTTTCTAGATTTCAGTTTCCTTGAAGGCAGATAGCTGTCACCCTGTGCCTGTGGAGATCTTTCCAGACACTTCTATGATTCTGCCACTGCCCCCCACCTGGAAGTGCTTAGACAAGATGAGAAATCCCCCTTTATAAAAGCACCTGCTATTGTGTGGGTTTGTTAGTTGCTAGTCTGGTTGAATTGGGGCACGTATTTAAAACCTGGCTCATTGAGAATCCATGTAAATGGCAGGCATTCCCAGGCCTTTATCATGGACTCATATAGCTTGTGGAAGCAGGGGGCACCCCACAGGTGGCTTCCCCAGCCCTCACTCACAGTGGGGGAACCAAGACCTGCACTTCCTTTGCTATGTGGGCTCTCTGCTGACACGAGACATTCCGATGCATTAGTATGATGTGTATTAAAGTACGTCAGTGGATATGCAGCAGTCCACCTCATTAGACTGTGAGGAAAGGCCACAGGGCTCTACAAAAACAGGTCCCCAGAGTGTGGCCAGAGCAGGAGGCAGGCCAGCTGCTGACTCACCAAAGCACCAGTCCTGGCAGAGCCAAGGAGGAGCAGGCCTACAGGTGCCTCTGAGCCTCAGGCGGGAAAGGCCGAGGAAATGCTGTTATTACCATGCTGGGGTTACAGCTGTATTTTTCTAACAAGGTCTTATTTAAAGGAGACCATCATTTTGATTCTGTATTTAGATATCTGAGACTGGAAAGAAACCACTTGGCCAACTGGTTTGATAAATGGGAGAGAGACATGTCTCAGGTGACCACCTGAGAGATGGTGTGATGGAAACAGGAGCTCTCACAGCACCAGGGGCAGGCTGTGCTGACTGTGGGAGCTTTGGGGTCGCCGCCTTCAAACCCTGCTTTTGATGCCCCGGGGGCCTCTCGTGGTGCCTGGGGGGACCCGAGGGCCCAGAGGACAGAGTCCGGGGACCCACTCTCTGCAGCCAGCTAAACCTACCTGGGCCCTTACCTTGTGGTCTGGGATCTGAGGCTGTTCAGTGCCTTGTCCATTCAAAGGTTTTTGTTTTGTTTTGTTAATATTTTACATAATCTACTTCTTTTAAAGAAGCTGGGAAAAGAAATGAGAGCAATTGTGTATCCACAGCTTTTGTGATATTACTCTTCTTGTTTCCCATTTCTGGATCTCTTCATTTGTTCCGGAGTATTCAAATCATCACCGGGACATATTTCTTTATCCAAAAACAGCTTGTTCTCACCTTCTTGGTTCAGTTATTGTAAAAAATGTTTCATTTATATATGTAATAGGCCCAACAATAAAATTATAGTATATTTATATTTTTATATACAATTGCTTTCTTAAATGAGGTAAGAAAGGAAAAGAAATATGTATTCATACTGTCTTTTATAATGACATGGTTATCTTTGCTGGTGCTCTTTGTCATTTTATGTGGATTTAAGTTATTATATGTGCTCACTTGCTTTCAGCCTAAAAAAGTTTCCTTTACTATTTCCTGTAAGGAGGGTCTGCTACCACCAAATTTTCTCAGTTTTTATTTAACTGGAATTATTTTGCCTTTATTTTTGAAAGCTTTTCTGGTTATAGGATTCTTGGTTGATGGCCTTCAAACAAATAAGTAATAAAGTAGCTGGAATATGGTGAGTTTAAGAAGCCCTCTTCTGAGTTAGGGTGCTGGCACATAGATTGATTCTCTGAGTTTTATTCATGAGGAGCCATCCCCTGAGCCTGTGGGTGCATCCCGTCCACCTCTTCATGGCCCATCCCCTGAGTCTGTGGGTGCTCCCCCTCCCTCCACCTCCACAGGGCCCATCCCCTGAGTCTGTGGGTGCTCCCCCTCCCTCCACCTCCACAGGGCCCATCCCCTGAGTCTGTGGGTGCTCCCTGCCCACCTCCACAGGGCCCATCCCCTGAGTCTGTGTGGTCCCTAATCATCTCACCATGTGTGCTGCTAAGTGTCCTACGCTTAGAGGTGCTTGGTAGGTGGAAGATGGCAGAATGAATTAAGTCTTTAGGCCAGTGCCACACTTTGTCGTAGGATCTCAAAGCACAATTTAAAATCAGTGTGTGTGGGCTTCCAGTTGGATGTCCAGACTCCAGGTGGTGGTGAATTTTATAATGGAAATGATGACACCCCCTCCCCCTGAGGCCTGTGGGTGCCAGGTGCTGCCCTGTGTATAACTCAGTTGTTGCCCCTGGCAGCTCTGTGAGGTGAGCATTTCAATCTTGCAGGGGATGTTGTGTTTCCCAGACATCTCATTTCCCTTCCTGGCAAAATTCTTCTTGTAAAAAAATGTAGGATATGTGTGTGGGGGGTGCATCAGGGATTGCCTCACGCTCTGCTCCGAGGCGCCGCCAGCTGGGGAGCCTGGCTGCTGCGCTGCATGTGCGTCTAATTGGCCTGCTCCCTGCAGAGCGAGTGGGCTGCTTGGACTCTGCCCCCTGAAGTTTTACGAGATGGGGTGGTTTCTTTCTTGTCATTTAAGAAGGAACATTGAAGAAAGCCTGGCAGGTTCCATTTGGAGAGGAAGGCGTGGAGAATAGCTCCGCGCAGAGAGCTGCGGCGGGAGGAGGCCGAGGGCGCCGTGGATGGCAGCTTGTGGGGTATGTTCGCCAGCTACAGGGAAGGGATGAGATGTGAGAAACAAACAAAATACTGTGAAATGGAAGAAAAATTGACCTTTCTCTCCACATAATTGAAATCTCCAAAATTCAGATGGTGGAGGCAACGCTGTCGTTCTAAAAATAAGCCAGATATGCACAGTGCGCCCTGGGAGCTGCCACCTTGTAGTGGAGGACACGGCCCTGCTGGGGGCAGCTGGGGCACCTCCACCTCCCCTCGGGCGCGTCCTCCGCAAGGTGAGGGCTGTGTGGCCAGTATCTGCCGGGGGACCCGCAAGCCCGGGTCTCCTCCACGGTGGCAGTTGTGGCTCCTCCTCTCCCCGTTCAGGAGGCTCTGGTGGTCCGACAGGCAGCCTGAGCTAAGACAGCCCAGCTTGGCTTCGGGTTGAATTTATGGCCACAGGTTATCTGATTATATCAGAAGCTCTGATGAGCAGTTGTGGGTTTTTTATTAATAAAATTGAAAAATGTATTTAATAAAAGAGATTGACACATAAAAGCTTTCAGTGTAGGGGGTTGCAAGGGCAGTGAGAAATAATGAGAAGTCCCCGGGGGACCACAGGGGTCGACACCACTGAGCTGGGTCACCGAGACCCTTCCAGCGCCAGATGTGCTCAGTGTGAAATGTTGCAGGGATCGAAGGAAAGTTGAAAATACCCACCGAGCCCTGGAGAAATCCTCAGGAGCACAGAAGCTTTCTTATGTGTGCACGTGTGTGTTATGTATGCATATATGTGCATGTGTTGTGTGTATATTGTGTGTATATGCGTGTGTATGTATCAAAGGATCCGTTCAATGCATCTGATGAGAGGCCGCCCCAAGCAGGAACATCCTCTGACACAACAAGACTTACAGGAACAAGTCTGAGGACATGACAAGGGACACCTATGTTGGGAGTGCTCCCAGCATGGCATCTGTAACCTGCACCTCCCTGCTGCCTCCGGCTTTCATCACTCTCCCAATTAGAGTGAAGCTCTTAAACCCTGGTGACGCCAGCGGGGCGGGGGTGGTGGTGTGTGGGCCTAAAACTCGTCACCTGAGACCTGGCGTGCAGAGCAGGGCTCCCTGTGGGGCTCAGCATAGCTGAGTCCTTCACACTACAAAAGATAGTCAGGAGCCAGCGATCAGACATGGATTCGGAAGGCTCTGTCCCATGGCCCACGCTTGCTTCGTTAACAGTGTAATGAGAGAGGGGTGAACGTGTGCCCACATACACGTGCGGGGAGGGATTCATCCCACGTTAGCTAATCCTCCAAATATTCAGAGCTAAAGATCACTGCTGCAGACAGCCTTCCTGCTAAGGACAGGCTGATTTATGTCCCCTGTGCAGGAAAGGATGTTATCTGTGAGCTGGCTTGTTTACAAATGTGTGTAAGCAGCAGTGTTTAATTTACAAACCTACATCTTTATAAGACTTAAAAAGGAAATACGAGCACCTGTAGACAGACATGTAAAAGCATTACTCAGTCCTGAAATGTATTATTAAAGCACCCTGATGCCCTGGGTCTCTGACAGTTGCCCAGTAATCATCTGGGAGGTGGTCAAACAGGACAGGAGTTGCTCCTGATCAGTTATTTCCCTATGTGCTGAGGTTCTGTAATATTTTTTAGAAATCTCCCTCCCTCCAAATAGGATGTGCTCACCAAACAATGGAACCAGGCAGAGATTCGTGTTAGGTGTGTGGGAGGTCAGGGCTAGGCAAGAGGGCAGGATCCACACGCAAGCATGACCAGCCGAAGAACCATGCAGACCCATAGATAAGCACTGTGCAGTGTGCGCACGTGCTGAGCGAGCCCAGAGCGAGAAGTAGATGGAAATGGCAGAAGAGAGGTGACCGCTGAGGAAACCTCGCTCCTGGGCTTCTTGTTAAAGACAAAAAGGGCGTTTCTGAGATACAGGTGCAAAGTAGTCTGGCCTTTGTGCTTCCTTCTTTGATTGGCTTCACTCCCTTTTACCAGAGCCTGTCGAATTCGCTCCCTAAGGAGAGCTCCAAGGGCGGGCGCTGTGGGTGCGGGTCCAGGGGGCCTCGGGGCCGGGGAGCCAGGCCCGGCTGCCACCATTGACTGGGTGGCAGGAGTCCTGCCGAGAGGCCCCGTTTCGTCTTCTCTGGCACTGCCGTCCTTCTTCCTCACTGCGTGAGGGACAGTCCGGGAGGGAGGCCCTGCATCAGGCCCTGTCGGGCAGGGAGAGACCCTGGGGCAGGGCCCCGCCTTGCTGGGGAGGCCGCTGTGAGGGGAGCCCCAGACAGGGGGCCTGGTGCCCAGCTCTCAGTCCTGCCTGCAGCTGTGTGGGTGAGCTGGGTGTCCCCACTAAGGCACTTGTGGGTGCAGGGGTCTCCCGGCCTGCCCTCCAGTCCCATCCAGAGCCCAGAGCAGAGGAGGACTGGGAGGCGGGGTGAGGGGCTTGGAGGCTCAGCCACCTCCTTCCATGCTCGCTTGTGCTGGTGTTCATGATGCTAAGAGAGATAGGGAACGGGCAGGCTGGACTAGGTCTGTCTTCCCCAAATGGGTTGTGTGTGGAATTGACAGCCCTGAGCCCTGACTGCTGAAGGGTGTACAGATGGTCCTGACTTAGGATGCTTCTGCTTAACGATTTTTCGACTTGACGGTGGTGTGAAAATGATACATATTTAATAGAAACTGTACTTAGAGCACCCATACAACCACTCTGTTTTTTTACTTGCAGTACTGAAGTCAATAAATTACACGAAATATTCAAGACTTATTATAAAATAGGCTTTGAGTTAGGTGATTTTGCCCTGCTGTAGGATAACGTAACGTGTTCTGAGCACGTTTAAGGTAGGCCAGGCTAAGCTCTGGAGCTCAGTAGGTTAGGGGTAGTAAATGCATTTTCAACTTAATGATATTTCAACTTGTGATGGGTTTTTCAGAACATAACCCCTTCATAAGCTGAGGAGCATCTGTATTTTTTTCTCTTTCCTTTGTATTTTGGACAAATATTTAAAGAGGACTTTTCAAGCCATAAAACATGGGATCATGTTGGTGAGGCTGTGAACAGCCCCAGCCCCAGGTCACACACTTGCCTTTCAGCCTGCACTGTGCTCTCAGCTCACAGAAGCACGCGGCATGAGGGCCACTGTGGGATGCTGTGGCAGGCGGACTCTACAGTGGGCAGAGGGGTCCCAGGCCATGGTTTCTCTTGAACTTTTGTCCTCTGAGAGGCTACTGTGATGCGGGCAGAGTCCTGAGTTCTCGTTCATGATATTTTGACAGTGACACAGAATGACTGCCACCAAATCAAGCATGATGGCAGCAGGAAGATGGGACAACCTTGCTGCTCCCTTGGAGAACAGAGGGAAGCATCCAACAAAACAGTGTTATTTCCAGAAAACAAGGGTGTTTCTTTGTAGCTCTGCTGACTGTGTCACTCTGGGGTTTCTTGTTGGGGAGCTAAGCACCCCTCTCAACCCTTTAAAAAGCCACCTTCCACTTTCTTCTGATGTTAAACACAAGGTAGTGCTTAAAAGATAGCTGCCAAGAGACTTGTGCATTCAGGCTGTGGGACCAAGACTCCAGCAAGCTCATGTTCAGGCATTTGTTAATTACATCAACCCGTCCCAGCGCCCCAGCGCCCCATCGCTGGAAAGCAAGATGTAACTAGGATTAATGTGCCGGTCGTGCAGAGAATCCCCGGCTGTACGGAAGTTAGTGAAGCACTTGGAAAGAGAATGTGCTGAAGCGGTTAATAGATTACAGGTCGAAGCCGCTGCACCACCAGATCTGTCTGAAGTGAAGCACGAGGCTGAGCTCAGCAACTGTGTTTGCTTGGGGAGTCGGGAGGGGAGCCAAGCCCTCTCTCCAGCCGGCCGCCCTACTCCCGGAAGTCTCCCCTCCCGGGGTCTCCGAGGTGTGCTTGGATCCAGGCTCAGCGAATCAGGAGGGCAGCACAGGGCTAGTCAGAAGGAAGATCTGGGGAGGAGGACGGAGAGTTTGGCTGGAAAACCTGGCATGTGACTTCCTTAAGGAGGTCTCTGGTCACCTTGAGATGTGGATGCAGCCCCCTTGGAAGCTGCTCCCAGGCACGGGGAAGGTCATCCTCCAGAAAGCAGCAAGCTGTGCAGCAGAGGGGCGGGCAGCTTGGCTGGAGTGATCCTGATTCCTGCTCTGGGACAGAGCGAGGCTGCCCTCGGCTGCCACAAAGAAGGGGACGTTTCCTCCTGCTTCCACTGCCTCACCCAGGACTCAGAGCCATGGGACTTGTGCAGGCAGGAGGTTGAATAGGATCCACCCCTTTCTCTGTGATTGGCAACCAAAGCCCAGGGTAGTGTGGCTACAGCAGGCCAAACCTGAGCATCGTCCTAGGAGGCCACGGATGTGGGTGCGACAACCTGGGACAAGTAGGTGCTGAGCAGATGTACCACGTGGGCGTCTTGGCCCCATCTCCAGGCCACATAGGCAGTGGCTGGAGCTTCCTGTGGGGATTGTTGCTGTTACCTCGATTTACCTGTGCCTAGTTGGGCATGCCATACCAGGTACACACAGAAGTCACAGTGACAGAGCTTTGGTAGGACCATGTGGCTAAGGAGTCTGAGGAGCCCTGTGCTGGCTCCTGTCCCCTGGGCCAGCCTCAGCGCAGTGCAGGGAGAGAAGATGTGGGCTGGGCTCCCCACAGACAATTGTCCTGCTTCTGAATAGAACTTTCTTTTTTATTTTTATTCGGGTTTTTTTTGGTCACTTGTTGAACGTTTACTATGTGCCTGAAAGTGTCCTGAGTATGAGTGAATCCAACTCCAATCAGTCTTCGTGGCATTCCTTCCCACCTCCAGCATCCAGCCAGTGAGCGGGAGAAGCCAGAGAAGCCGGAGCTGGAGAGTGCGAAGCAGCGCGGGGTGTTTGGCTTCCTGGGTGTTTGCTGCGAGCAAAACACGGTTTATTGCTTGAGGTGGAAAAGCACCGGGGAGCCAGGGATGAGCTGCTCCAGAGAAGTCCATCCTAGCACCTAGGAGCCTCCTGCCTAGTTTGGTGTGATATCTGTAGACTCCTCTTTCCTGAGAGACACTCCTGTGAGGAACCTACATGCATGTGCAGAGAAAGTTTACAACTAGAAGCTCAAACATGTAGAGTAAAAACATTCAGCATTTGGCTTTTGGAATAAGAATTTAAAAAAATTGATTCAGACTATGTTGCTGTTGCTTTCACATTAAATCAATTTAAGATTTTGCTCTTAGTCTGTGCAAGCAGGGAAGAAGAGAGCTCTTTGGACACCCTGAACTCGGTTACAGATGGACAGTCAGAATCCTGACTCTGGCAGGGCCAGGCCTCCCTGGAGGGATGTGATTTAGCAGTGGGTGGGGCCCTGCCTGGTTCCTAGAATTCGCCTGCAGAGCCATGTCCATATACATGATGGGGAGCTGTGTGTTGCTGTTGTACCTAGGGGCTCCCCCCTGCCAGCTTACCACCTGTTTGCATAGCAAGTCACGGGTGTCCTTGCTGGACTTCAGTGTATCAGTATTGAGCCCCAAGATTTGTCTTACCGTCTTTAAAATGCTGTACAAGTCTGAATTGAGTATGTGTATCCTATAATTTGATTATTGAAAATGGCTAGAATTATCCAAAGGAGGAAGTAGAATTCTAATCACTGTGCACACACAGTCTTAGTCCTGGATTCTCCCTCCTGTGTGTTCTTTCAGGGTGGTGGTTGATAGTTTTCAGATTGTGGGGCCTTTGGGTACATCCGTTGTGGGAGTCACCTCTTGATAAGGACGAGCTGAGTGACTGGGGGACTGTCCTGACCCACCCCAGTTCATGGCTGGGGACTGCCACCCACCACTCTGGGCAGCATGTCTGCCTCTGGCCAGCGGCCAGGGCTGGACTGATCCCGCCCTGGTCTGAGGCGTGAGACGGACCCTAGGTCAGAGCCCACAGCTCTCCGCAGCTGATGGTCTGGCAGCTTTTCCCAGCAAGCAGCTGCCTACTTTTCCAGGTTAACTCTCTAGCAGTTGTCCGCCCAAAGACTGCTACACATTCTGTGAGGAAGGCCACCTCTGAAAAGCAAGGCCTCCCAAGGAATGGAGCCCAGAAAGCTGATGCAGGAGCAGGACTGTGGGGCTCCGTGGTGGACGTGCCGTGTCTGCTCTCAGGTCTGTGTTCCTGATGTGCAGGCGGCGTATCGCCACTTTGCCGCTGAGTGTGTGCTGTAAACCAGAGGTGCCGGGTAGTTTGTTTTTCTTTTCATGACAATGACTACTTGGGCTGAAGGGAGCTCTTGTTCCCTTGGAGATGCTGCGCTGAGTAGAAGCACATGCTGTACCCACGAGTGCAGGCACTGGTGATTCTCCTTGGCACCAGTCTCCAGTCGTCATGGAGACGACTCAGGCTGAGCCGCATGGGGTCTGTGAAAGGGGCATGCAGCCCAGGCCGACACCGTGGCGGGTACCCCGAGATCTCAAGGCAGTTACACAGCTCGCTGGGGTGGTGGGTGTGTGAGAGGGTCATGAACCAGCCTAAATGTGCTACGGCGCGTGGCTCTCTAATGTCCCCTGAGCCAGGCTTCCTTGTCCCCAGAGTGCGCTTCTGTGTTATGCCAAGACAGGATCCCAGCAGCCTCAGTTATGAAAGGAATCCTGAAGGGCCTATTTTTTCCCCCCTATTAAGCTACTGGAAGAAATTAAAAGAGGGAAAGAAAATGATTATCTTTGAAAAACTGGTTTTAATTTTAACAATGGGATAGAGTCAACAGAAGTTGTTCACTGAGCATTTAGGGTTGAAGAGATAGTGGTTCTTAATGATCATCTGGATGATCTAGGATGAATTTGCAAATCTCCTGTATGAGAAATGAAGGTAATGCTCATTAACTAGCAAGGTCCTAGGACTGTCCCAAGGATTATTGCATGCTTGTCTTTATTCAGTGCTGGCTGCCAGGCTGGGAAGCCAGCTCACGTGTGTCTGCAGACGTAAGGGCAGGGCACACGGGGCCCCAGAGGAGAGTCTTTCCTAGCCCTGTCTGGGAGGAGTATGTCCCTTGGTCGTCACAGGTGCTGTTGAACCCTGACCCATGAGGAGGAGGAGGAGCCAGGTACCAAGGGGGACGTGTGGACCCATGCCTACCCCCAAGAGGTGTAAGGGGCTGGACATAGGTGGGCGAGAAAAAGGTAGAACTGAGAGCATGCAGGATGTGCTGGGAGAGGACAAGGTTGATGCAGACCTCATTCTTGTGTTCAGCAAATGCACGCAAGGCGCCAGGCATCATGCATGGGCAGGAATTTTTGTGGTAGTGCAGGCTCGGGTACCTCCTCTGCTGGAGCTTATGGCTTCATGGTGATGACAGACATTAAACATGTGCCACTGCTAAGGGGACGCATACGATCTGCTACATTGCAGGGTAGGGTGTCACATTTAGACAGTCATGGGTTTCCCTCTCACATGGTGACGAGGGGTGCAGATCGCGACTGAAAGCCAGACAGGCTGCTTGAGACCCAGCTCAGCATGAATACTAGTTGCTTACAAATGGGTTGCTTGATGTGCAATGAAAAAAGCAGCCTAGTGGTTTAAGAATCTGGGCTTGCATTGGTGCTCACTTACAGGGCATGTTGACTTTGTCCTTGGAAAACGGGGATGGTGACCGTGCTGGCGTGTATAACACTTAGCATGGTGCTGGGCTTGCACATGCCAGTGACTGTTACTGTCCATGTATTGTTAGTACCATTATTGCTATTTTATTGTCTTTGTTGTCATGTCGAGGAAAATTGCTGTGGTTATATATCAAAGGCAACCAGTAGTTCTAGAAATTGTCTAGGACCTACATTTCTTAGAAAGTTAAAAATTCACCATCCCTGGGGACAAACATTGTGCAGATATGAGATTTCAAGTTTATCAGTTCTAAACACATTATGATTTGTGTTTTGTACATCGAAAGCTAGTTCTAGCAATTTCACTCCTAAGTATATGCCCAAAAGAATTGAAAACAGGTGGTCAAACAAATAGTTGTATCTGAATGTTCACACTAGCCAAGAGGGGGAAAGCAGCACAAGTGTCCATCAGCGGGTGGCTGGGTGAGCAAAACGTGGTGTATGTTATACATACGATGCACTTTTAGTCAGCCTTGAAAAGAAAGGAAGTCCTGATACGTGCTACAGCTTGTGTGAACCTTGGAAATACTATGCTCGAAGAAAGCCAGCCATGAAAGGTCACATTCCGTATGATTCCATTTGTACGAAATATCCAGAATAGGTAGATCCATGGAAACAGAAAGTAGATTGGTGGTTGCCAGGGACCAAGAGGAGAGAAACAAGTAGACTTGCTTAATGGGTACAGGGTTTTATTTTGGGGTGATGAAAATGTTCTGGAACCAGATAGCAGTGATGTTTGCACAACATTGTGAATGTACTAAATGCCACTGAAGTGTTCACTTTAAAATGGTTAATTTCATGTTATATGAATTTTGCCTCAATTAAAAAAGCTAGTTCTAAGTACCACTTATATTGTAATATTTGTAGATTACCACAATATCTCTTTTGTATGACTTAGACCTTTACAGATAATGCAAAATTGCCCCCTTAGAACATCTCACTTGGAACAACGCCCATCATTAAAAGAAATGTGTCACATACTTGTCTGCCTTCCTGTACCAATAGCAGGAGCCCCCGTCGAACCATTCGTGAAGCTTTGCTTGATCATCATGAATACGGCTATTGGACTTCACTGCTGCAGAGACTGCCAAGTGAGACAGGTGCCCACCCTGCCCTCTCTAATGACCTGGAGAAGTAGGAGAGACTGAGGCGTTCCAAGGGAAAGCCCACAACCAGACTCCACTTCACACGTTTGAGATGACATTGGCAGGTTGGCTGGTATTGAGTGATGGCTCCGTGAGTGTTTGTGGGTGTGACCTGAGGAGAGTCCCGTGACCCTCCATTCAACTGGCAAGTCTGCTGTGGGCTGGGACAGCAGCTGATTTGGGGCATTATTTATTTATTCAGGGTTGTAGTTTGTTCCAGATGACCAAGGACAAGAAATCTTAATGATAAATGTATAAGTAAGTCAATAAGCCTCGAAGTGTAAGCTGCACCCACCCTACACCCGTCCTTTTCTTCTACCTGTGGGATGGTTGCACTTCCAAGGTCAAGGATTAGCCAAGGTTGTCTGAATGCCTGATTAGCTGAGTCATTTTTAAGGGGTCCATTCTTCATCTCACTGGTTATTGGCCTCCCCTCCCTCTCTCGTGCAGCGTCTGCCTGCATCCTTTGCTAGCAATAGTTTATGGAGCCAGGCACTGGTGAGAGGGGTCGGTCAGAAAGGTTTGGGGGAGCTGGTAATAGGACCTAGCCTTTTCCCTTCAAGGTTGGTTGGGTTTTTAAGTCCAATCTAGGTTTATGGAGGGGAAAACTCATTATAATCTGATGTTATTTGGCTGTGGCCATGGAGTGGATTTACAGCCCATATCAGTTGCAGCTGGGTGTGGGAAGACGAACATGACCCCATTTGATCCTACTGGCAGGGCCTAGTGTTTTCATCCTGGGGAAGATTTCATGGTTCAGTTGTCAGAGAGGAACCCAGCAACCTGTCATCCAGGTGGCATCTGCTGTCCCCAGGAGCAGTGAGAACTGAGGGAATCCTTTGGCCAAAGCTGCAAGGGTTAGAGTTCGGAGGCCTTTCATCCTCTGGGCTGGTGCTCTGACTCTGTAGGTGCAGGCTTTCAACTTAACACCAGAGAAAACATCAATATTCTCCCACATTGCCATACGTGTAGGTATGAACATCCCTGGAGGTGGTAAAACTCTCATATCTTAGAAGAAGAAAAAGTTATTTGCTCCAGAAAAGAGTCATGATTAGACAGATATGGGCTGTGAATGGCATTGATGGCAAACATGAATCAAATCAAACATGAACCCCTTCATAGATATGGCAGCTGTCTTCAGACAGGCCCAGTGGTGGCTGTAAATGTCCTCCAGGACCCAGGGACGTCATGAAACTTAGTCTGTTTTTGCTACATAGAAGGCCTTGTTCAAGCCACTTAGTGCTTTATGCTTTCACCTGTAAAATAGATACATTAGCTGAAGAAAACTTGTGTTTCACTTGTATATTGTGAAACTAAATCATACCATTACTATTGTTGTGCCATGGTGTTTGGACTAAGGTGCCGGACAGATCTGACCTGTTACCAGGCAAATATTTTAAGTCAGATAGAGAATACCTTTTGTTTAAAAAAAATCTCAATTATTCCAGTATTGGTGATATCTCAGCTTCCTTTGTTGTTTTGCATCAGGAAAAATTAGGTCTGACTTATTTACATACATCCTACCTTATTCCTGAAAGGATTTGAGGTGCTTTATAGAAACAATATGGTTAAGCAGGATAAAATAATCTAAGTTCACATATGAAAAAGACGAGATGCAGAAAGCGGAGTGGACTAAGGTCTGTGTCTGGCGGAGGGTTTCAGAGGTGCATGCTGAGCTGAGGACACTCTTCTCCCCAAAAGGAGGGTGGACAAATGGTTAGAATCCAGCAGACTCCACAGACCCCCAGTGAGCATCTGTCAAGTGCCAAGTGTCATGCCTGGTGCTGGGAGCAGAGGTGAAGTTGGGTCCTCAGTGACAGCCACTTGGTGGCCCTGGGCCCATGGGACCTGAGGAGGGGGCGTGGGGGTGCAGGTCAGGCCTTCTGGTGTCTTCATAACCTAATTGGAAATAGTTCTCAGAATTTCAGTAGCATTGGTACCAGGTCTGTTCCCCACTTTGGAAGTTTCACACTTGGCCTCTCCCTGTCTGTGCAGTGACCTAACTGTGACTCTGGGATCGGTATTACTGAGATTTGCAGATAATGGTTTGATTGGATTTTTGAACTAATTATTTTCCTAGTGTCATTTCATTTAAGGCTCTTTATGTGACCGAGGACTTGCTTGTGGAAGTCAACTGTGTGTTCTCAATCACTACAGCTCTGTAATTTCACAAGATTTAGTATCTTCTGTGAAGAGTCCTACTTCTGTCGGGGCATTTAGCAGCTGCTGGCATCTCTGAGCCATCCACGGAATACCAAGTAACAGGCACTGATTCAGTCGAAAGTGCCTCCCTGAGACTTACTGTGTACACTGCCGTTATTTATTACCCTGTGTTCCTCTGCAGCGCCGCTCAGAATTACTCCGAATTAAACAGGCAGTGCTTGGGTTGGGTTCCCTCTCTCCCGCTTGGGTCACCTCCTGCTCCTAAGGAGTCCCAGCTACCTTGTGTGACAACGTGATCAGTGACCCAAGCGTAGCTGTGGGTGGATGCGTAGGGTTTGGGAAATAATTACTGGGGAAATTGCATCCTTCTGCCTGATGGTCTCACCTTCTGAAGGTGGAGAAACAGTGGCCAGGTAACTTAGACTCTTTGCTCAGGGAAGTGAATTACCAGGGCATTTCTTCTGCTCAAAACCATTTCGGCAATTCACCTGGACTATTTCCTCTGCACTCCTTTGCGGAAGATGTTTCCATCAGCCCACGGCAGATACCTTATTGTCAGGGCCTGGTGCTTCAGCTGCCCTGGCCCACGTGTCCCGGCAGCTTGGTGCCCGTGGTGGGGGGCTTGTCAGTGTGCAGTGGTGATGACGCTCCTGAGGGAACAGGGGCATTTTGTCTTCTAACTCGGTGTTCAGTTCAATAAAAATAAACATGTCCAATGAACAAAGAGTCATGTTTGACCATGAGGCACAGGGATTTGACAGAGGGGAAGGCAACCGTGAGGTGACTGGAATGTTGGGCGTTCTGTCTGGCAGCTAGTGCCCCAATGTCACTATGTTCCGTGTCCACCCTGAGAGTCAGCAGCAGACATGAGCACTCACAGTTCATGGTCATTTGTGAGGTGGGCAGGCTCACATCTGCTTGGCCTGGCTTCAGGCTGTGGTGAGGACCAGGTCTGCTACATTTTACATTCTACACACCAGCAGCCACCAGAGCCATGTTCTCATGGTGAAAGGGGTGCCCACAGGAAGCAAGCCCACCTGTACAACTGAAACACAGTTCAAACCCTTGTCTGTGTCTTGTCTGCCAGTATTGCATCGGCCAAAGCAACCCATGTGGCTGTGCCCAAAGTCAAGAGTGGGACATGCACTCTGCAGAGGGGGGGGTGGGGATGGGTATTTCCCGAGTAACAGTCCACCCTAGGCACCGTGAGAATACTACTTTCAGCAATCAGGAGAAGACCAAAGATTGTTGGCTTGTAGGTTCCTTATCCCAATGTTGGTGTGCATGTGTGTGTGCGGGACTTGGAGGTGATATTTCTTCCTGAGGGTGAATCATGGAGGGAAGCAGTGGGTCTTAGGGACTGCCATACCCATTAATTTCAGGTGAATGCACCTATCACCTAGAAAATTGTCCATTTGGTGTCGAGTGGCAGACCAAGGACCCTGGTCCAGACCCCACGGGTGCATTTTGAGAGGAGGTCGATGTGTTACGTTAGCTTGCTGAGAGCATTGCTCACTTCTGAAGGAGGTGGTCTGACTCCAGCCATCTTCGTTGCCTTTTCAAAGCCAACCACTTGGAAGGACTCCAGCAGCCAGTGAAGGGCTGATGAAAATTCAGGACCACTGACAATTAGGCCAAACCAGCAGTGATGGGGTCTTGCGTGGAAGTGGCGTTGACCAGCTGGGGCCTCTGTCTCTCAACCTCGTCCCCTCTGCTGGGCCTCATCACCCTTTCTCTTTGGAATTCTGTCATTGGGATTTCCCACTCTTGCCAGCTTACATTCCTTTTGAAACTCAGTACCCTTGGGAGCAATGACACCAAACCATTACAGACACTGACCTTGCAGACAGCTTAGAGCCAGGCCGGTGAGGAGGGGACGGGAAGACACATCCGGAGCAGGCATTAGGGTGTGGGCCCCTGGGGGTGAGGGGCACCAAAAGCAAGCACTCCTGAGGTCATGGTTTCTTTAGGCTGTGCTGCTGCAGGGTAGGCGTAGCAGAGATTTGAGACTTCAGAAGGCTTGACTGGCCCCCTCTTCTTTTTCTGTTTTTTTCCAGAGTACAACATAGTTCTTTTTTCTGTTTTTCAGGGGCTCCTTCTTTCTTGCTGCAATGCTCAGTTAGAGCCATAAACAGCTGATAGCTGTAATTAACTTCAATGGTCTGCACTAGTGCAGGACATATGACATAAGAAGTCAGCATGGAGAGGTCGGCAGTAGAATCCTGGCATGTGAGCAGGGGCAGGGGACCCAGAGGCCTCTCAGTTTAATCCCCTTGTGTTACATGTGAGGAAACTGAGGCCTGTCGTTGGCTGCAGGCCCTCGGGGCTCTGGACAGCAGCGTTTGCCTCTGCCCTGAGTCCCACCCCTGTGCATTGTCAGCTGGGGAGGGTGCACAGGGGCCCAGCCTAGGAAGAGGAGTGGGGGGAGCCCCTTCCCAGTGCTTGTCAACCACCAGGGCTCAGCTGGAGGCGTGATCCAGCACCAGTCCTAGTAGCCATGGAAATACAGGGATCCAATTTCCCAGTTCTTGAGAACATATGTAAGGAGTCTGCAAACTACACCAGTCTACACCAATAGACCAGCCCATCAAAAGAGTATTTTGAGATAATTTGCTTGATGTAAACAGTCTTTCTGCTATTAAGCACCCAAAGGTGAGTGGCTGGAGAAGTTGGAATGGGGCTCTCCCCACGTGGCTGTGAGTGTGTGACACAGGGACACTGTGGACCCACTTCTCTCTCCATTATTGAGCACTTGTTCTGCGGTCAGCTGATTTATGTCATTATACATTCTTGCGTGCTGTTTATCATACGCCTTTGGAGGTGGATGTATTATCCTCATTGCAAATGTGGAAACTGAAGCTTTGCACTATTAGGAACTTCCAAAGATGGAAACGGTGATACAGAATGCAGTCAGATCTGTGCAGCCTCACTGAGGGTCCCCAGAGCCCTCCTCGTGCGCCACAGCAGGGCCAGAGACAGTGCGAAAGAAGGGAGATGGGTTCCTCACACCCCGTGACCCAGGCCCTGAGAGGTGGATGCCCCCGCATGGCACAGTCCCAGCTCTCCTGGTCCCCTGCGAGCCCAGCCACCTTTGTATGGGAGCGTGGCTGGCAGCAGGGGTGCCGCGCTCGCGGAGCCCCTGCATCCTCAGTTGGGAGTTCCACTGCTGGGACTTGGAAGTGAGGAGAGGGAAGGACTGGCTCTGCTGGCGGGACGTCCCCAGAGTGCGCCTTCCCTCCAGCCTGCTGCAGATGCCGCACGGGCAGGCGCAGCTCTCCTGGCCGTGACCCTGGAGCAGCCTCCTAGCAGCAGGCAGTGGCAGAGCAGTACAGGAATGAGGGAGTTAAGGAAGGAGCTTGGTGATGGAGCTCCAGGCCTGCTCGTTGGAAAAGCACTGCACTCAATGTGGGTGTCATGTGTTTGGAGGGTGCAGCTGCCAGATCCACTACAGGTCTTTGACTCAGGGTAGAGGAAATCAGAAGAGCCCGCTCTGGTTCCTTGATGGTGGAGTGACTGCAGGCCTGAAAAGCAAGCCCCAAAAGCACAGCGGCCATGGAGGAAGGGGTATCGGGAGAGGGGCCCACACCTGCCTGGGGGAGCGGCTGAGAGCTGACACGTCCCCCATGAGGGAGGCAGAACCTGGAGATGCTGTGTGGCAGGAGCCCGTGCCAGGCCTTCAGGATACTCCACGGCTCAAGTTCAAGGTGCCACATCTCTGGTCAGTGCCAGAGGGGACTCCAGCTGGATCTGGGTTGGCTGCGTGGCCGAGTTCCGTCTCTAACTACCTTCCAACCCAGGGAAGGCCCTGGCGAAGGCTCTCTGGCTTGGGATGGTTTTCAGTTACTCTGTTACCCTCCCTGAGGAGCAATTTCTGATTGGTGATGGATAGCAGCTATTTTTATTTTATCTTATTGCTATGAGTGTTTGTTGAGGTTAAATCTGTATCTTTCCTCCACACATTAATGTAGGGAGAGATTCACTTTGAGGAATGAGTGTAGATTACATTGTGTTATTTAGTCTAACATGTTCATAACTGGTGTGGATTGTCTGCATCACCTTCACCGGAAGAATCTGCTCAGAGAAACAGTGACTCAGTTTTGCCAAGATACCAAGACGTGGCTGTGAAGTAAGTGGGTGAGCTCCAGGAATGTTCCTGCCCTGCTCCGTGGCCTGCCAGGTTGTGAGCACATCAGGAAGGCCTGGGTCGCTGCACCAGGTGCACCTGACCTGGCCTGCGTGGGAGGTCAGGGGAGGTAAAGGACTGCCTTGGGCCTGCCGCGGCTGCAGGATGTGGGGACACTGCCAAGTAGAATTGTGCAGGGAGCCGTTGAGCTCATCCCAGGTCTCACCTCTGTGATGGGAGCTGTTTGTGCACCCTCATTTGCTTGAATTAATTCCCTTAACGTGGATCCGGCTGACCATTTTCTTTTGGTGAGTGGCAGCGCGGATGGTGGCAGATGATAAATTCTGAAAGGTAATTGAAAATGCCCAGTGTACAGCACAGAAGTGGCTGTCGTTGTCTCCAGAAGGTGCCTGGGAGCTGCAGCCCACTCTACTCCCTGCCTCCAGGTCCCAGCATGGTGGCCTTCCCTCCACCTGGGAGGTCCCTGCTCAAGCTCGCCTACTTGGTGAGCCTGCCAGACACCTGCTCCGCTCCTCCTGCCCCGTGGCCCTGCCGCTGGCCTCCTCCCAGGCCTCATCTCCCTGGGTGAGAATGGAGCTGTTCAGTGTCACTCTGCTCAGCATTGAGCTCACGGAGGGAGGTGCAGCTTTGCCGCCTTGTGGAAGGGCACTCAGAAGTGCTGGTGAGCACACAGGCCTAGAGTTGTCCACAGAGTTCTCCAGAAGACAGAAGGGGAGGGGTGGGCAGCCGCAGGGCCGAGGCAGAACACTGGTGAGCAGGCTGGTGATGGGGTGAGCTCCGGGAGGTGTGCTGCGTGTGACTCTCCGTGCTCCAGGGGCCCCTGGAGGAGGGCACAGCCGCTCCCTTCTGTGGGTGGAGAGTCTGAGGGTTAGGATGTTAGCAGGCTGCCCGAGTCACAGAGGGGCTAAGTGGGGGACCTGGGATTGAACTTGGCCCTGCCTGACTCCTAACTTGTGTTCGTTTTTTTCATCCCCTCGTGTGACTCCTGTCCCTGGGAGGATCTGCCAGCTTTGATGCTAGGCAGCCAGGGATAGTGGGGAGAGGGTTCCTTTATGTGTTTCGGCAGCTGAAGCACATATACGATGACCTCGGATTCCATCTCAGTGCAGGGAGTCTGTGTTTCCAACCCTCTCCCTGCCCTACGATTCTGCCTGGAGGTGTTCTGGGGAGCATGTGCCTGGAGAGGAAAGCTGGGAGGGGATGGCGTCGGGGCTGCTGCTTCTCTCCAACTTTCAGCTCCTGTATTGCTGGCTCACCGCCTCACATTTCCACAGGTAGTGAAGGCCCTGTAGCCCCCGGTCTCACGCAGCCCTGGAGGGGAGGGTTCCCAGGGCTGCAGTTCTCTTGTGTGTGGTGCCCCTCAGGGATTACTTTCTCTTGGAAGACACATTGCCCATGTGCTGTGCCACATCATTTGGGTGTCCTTGGTGTACCTTCATTCTACTGATGGTGAGCATTATTACTGAAAGGCATTTTTATTCTTAAAGCATTTGGGGACTGATAGAGACCAAAATTATAAAATAAGCTGCAAGAGATGAAATAACTGAAATTTTGTGATCATCAGGGTGGGTGCACTCCTCTGTCGCTCTCATATTGCCTAGCCTGGGAGGCCACTCGAGACACACGTGTGCAGGGAACCTCGTGTTTCAGTGACATGTGCAGCAGGTATAGGCTGGCCTTGGTTGGATGCAGGGCACGGAGTGGTGTCTGGAGGTGTGTGGGAGGCCAAGCCCTGTTTTTGAGGCTTTGGTGATTTTTGGAAGCTCTTCCCAGGCCAAGCACATCCCCTTCAGCATTTGCCTCTGAGGACTGCCCTTGTGCAGTGCATCACGTCCCTGCAGTGTGCACGTTTCTGAAGGATCTGTGGGCCCATGTTGGGTGATGCTGTGGAATATGCTGAATTTAAAAATCCACACTAGGCTCATCTGCTTCCCCTATGGACAGGGTTTGGGAAACTAATGAAAGACATTCTGGCCTCATGCTATCAAAAGTGGAGTCAGTATGAGCAGCAGCTGCCTCTTGGAGAACACATTGCCCATGTGCTGTAACACGGGCCCCTGCTCCGCACCAGGCTGCTCTGTCCTGTCACGGCCGAGACCCCTGCAGAGACCCAGGCCGCTCATTGCCCAACCAGGAAAGAGCCAGGGGTGGGGGGTTTAGGGTGGAGCTTTCCATGGAAAGCTGCTTTAAAGAGAAATGAAACCAACGTCCAGCCCTGGCCTTCAGGTTTTGGGGAGCATGTCAGTCTGCCCGTGCTGGAAATGCCTCCACTGGCGTGAAGGGAAGGGTGGCTTCCCCCCTTCCACCTCCGTCTAGGCTACCTGGGAAGCCGATGAAATATCGGGTGTTAATAGCTGGGTTAAGCCGGTTTGTGAATCAATAGCATGCCTTTCCAAAGCAGTTGTGCAAACATTTTGTCTTAATTAGACTCAAGGCAAGAACCACTGCTGATTCTCCTGTGGTTTTTGCTCTCCGTGGGTGCCCTTTTGTTGGCATATTTAGAAGTGGCATATTAGTGCACACAGGGGCACCCAGGATCACAGGACAATTGTGAGTGCCCTGTGGTGGCAGCGAGTGCAGCATTCTGGGCAGGGTCAGGCCCCGGAGTGTGTCCGTGCTCCGAGGGCAGCCAGACCTGTGTCTCCTTCAGTGTGGGGCAAAGGTTCCTCCTGGGGCCCTGGAAAGCTTGTTTTTGCATCCGTCAACGGCTCGAGGTCCAGTGTGAGCAAGCTGCTGCCTGGGACCCTGGGGCATCCTGGGCCTGTCCTGCCTGGCTGAGAGTTTGCCCTTCCCCTGCCCTCCCCCTGCACCCCAGGTGTCCCCCACACACGGATTTCTCTTTGTTCACCTGGTTTTTCTCTTTTGTGCTCTGGGTTCTAAGGCTCTGTGGCCTGCAGGACAGTTTGCCTAGGATAAGCTGTGATGCGTTAGTTAGGGGCTGGGAAAAACCTGCTGTCATGTTCAGGAATGAATGATGCTGCTGATATTAAGAGGTGTCATTACCTGCAGTAGGAAGGCGGTGTGGCACTCAGACCCCTGGCACTTGCTGCTTGCTACCTGTGGATTTTCAAAGTCACTTTGAGGATTTCATTTCACTTTTAGTCCTTAAAGTAAGGGTTGGGCAGAAGGGTGGGGCCTCCCTGCGAGGGAGGAGGTGCCGTGTGTTAGGCTCAGGGCTCATCGCGAGGACGGAAGTGTGGTCGAGGAGTGTCTTTGCTCCTCATGGATGAGGCAGGCGGCGCTGCCTCGTGCGCACTGGCCTGAGTGAGCCCTTGGTTGCAGTTTGAAGGCAGTGAGAGCGGAGGGTGTACAGGCTGAGAGCGGAGGGGACGGCCTGTGGTCGTGTAACCGCTCAGTACCCGCCCTCTCAACCACACCACAGCCCCGCACAGGCCTGTTCTCATCACCCGAGCATGACAGACCAAATCACTGAAATCTGCAGAGTCAGGGATTTGCTCCAGGTGGGTCTGGACACAGCTTCCTCTCAGCTCAGCCCCTGAGGGCCACTGTGGTGTCACGCTGAGCTGAAGGCCAGCTCGCTGCTCATCTCTGTGACACAGAGGCCTTCTAGATTGGCAGGTGTGAGGAGCCTCCCCACGTTTCCTAAACTCCAAACAGCTCTGACACGGGAAGATTTATCCCCATGTTTGGCACAGCCCATTTGATAGCAGAACCAGCCCTGCGCTGCTGGGCACCCATGCGACTCAGTCGTGTTTCCCTGCGGAGACAGGTGCAAAGCAGGACCCTGCCCCATGCCTCCCAGGTGAGTGGCGTCACGCAGGTGGAGCCAGTCTACCTAAAATCGAAACTCCTCTGGACGCCTCAGCCCGTCTGCCCCCGGGGTTTCAGCCAGTGCCGTGGGTCTGCATCTGAAAGGACGGATGAGCCCGGCAGTTATGCCACCCTCCACCAACTGAGCACTGAGCCAGCACCCACCGATTTGCATCCACATCTGCTCTCCGGGTTTCAGTGACTCATCTGTGACATGCAGTTGACGGCAGTGGTATCTGTGTCATGGGGGCTTGTCCAGAGATTAAAAAGAAGCAGTGATCACATGGCACAGAATTTTGCATCCAAAATTTGTGTTTTAAATTTTTCCAAGGGACTGGTTTCTGCTAGGGTCCTGTGAATAGCCACTTGGTCTCTCCTGTGTGGTGTTTGGTGAGCACAGCCACCCACATTCCTGACGTTCTGATGGAGAAGTTGTACCAGTGTCTGCAGGCCGTAAGAGATTGCATCTTGACTCCAAACTGCAGATATGAATAAATTGACACGTCTTATTTATGGGCTTATCAAGGACATAAAATTATTTTCTTTTCTTTTCTTTTTCTTTTTTTTTTTGAGGTGTTTGGGCATCTCCAAGCTGCTCAAGAGTTTCTGAGATCAGCAGGCTGGCACAGCGTGCTCAGGTGGCTTCCACCCACCCTGCAGAGCCACCCTCCTCTGTGACCCGTCTGTGCCGGGAGGCTGAGCCCTCTGCACCACATCCCCAGGCAGGTGGGGTATTTGCCCAGCAGGAAGCGTGTGCAGAAGAGGAGCCCTGAGAGCAGGGTGTTCCCCTCCCGGGCTGCCGCCCTTCATGGATCCTCTGATGCCACCGGAGGCCCTCTGCATGAGCTCCTCTCTCTGGTCTCTGCAGACCTCTCTGCCCCTTCCCTGCCTGCCTCTGATCCTGAAAGCCCCACTGTTGCTTGTCTTAGGGTGCTGCACCTTTTGTGCAGTTGCCTAAATGCTGCCCACAGTGCTGTGACTTTCCGTCTGCACGTTTCCCCCAGCGACCCAGTCGAGGGTGCCATCCCTCTTCCTCCTTTAACAGGACCTCCCTGCTAAGATGACCAAGACAGGGGAAGGGCTTGCGCTCTCGTTTGAGAGGCAAAGCGAGCCCTGGTGCAGGCAGTCCTGTGGCCTGTTGGCTGATTGGGGCCAGCAGGGTTGAGCTGTCCCATCTTCATGTCACCAGCCTTGATGCAGTCAGATCAGTCTCGTGCCCCTAAGCCATCTTGTTTGCCCAAAAATGAGGCTACCAGGAAAATGCTGTGAAGTGTTTCCAAGAAGAACTCAGAAACCTGGATGCACTGTACTTGCAGCCATTCAGAATAGGCAAAAAATCCAAATCCCTGGCCCTCATAAGAAAAAGAAGTTAAAAATCAGGATGACTGTTATTAATCGTAATTGCTTTTGCATAATTCCTATTAGAGTTACTGCACCTGGGAGTCTGGGGAGGGAGGTTGCCTTCAGCGCTTAATGTATTAGGGAACATGAACACTCAGAGGTGTTCTGCTCTAAAGACCAGTTCACAGAGGAGGCATTTGGATGTGACTATGCGAACTTGTAAAACCATATGAAGCCAGAAAGTGCACCAGCCCACAGAGGTGTCACTAAAGACATTTTTTCCTCCCTATATTATGAGGCATCCCAGGTGACCTCCCCAAACGGGATTTTTGTCACATGTATCTGAAGTCACCTCCACTCCCTCTCTGCTGAGGATTGTTCTGTTTCCTGACAGCACCCTGGGGTGTTTGCTGGGCAAGGCACCGTCACTGAAGAATATGGACTTCTTTTCACTCTGCTACCGTTTTTCCTTCTTGCATGGCGCAGTCCTACCAGCAGCCCAGGGGTCACTGTGCTTCATCCCTGCCTTGGAACATGGGTGAAAGTGGTTGTCATGATGGAGGACACATGGATAAGGTGGCAGATGGCTGGAAAGCTACTGCAGGAAGACTGAAATCACTTTCTTATTCAGTAGCTTCTGGAAGTCTTTATGCCCATGTGGTAGAAAAACAGATGGGTGTACTGTAAAGAAAGCAGTACCAGTGTCTGCAGAGCGTAAGAGATTGCATCTTGACTCCAAACCGTAGCTATGAATAAATTGACAAATTTATTTGTGGGCTTATCAAGGACATAAAAAAATCATTCTGGCTGGCAAATGAAAATGGCATTGTGTTGCTCGCTAACATTCGTTTTTCAACTGTTCTTGGAATAGGTGTTAAATTATAACCGAGGAGCTGGCATTATAAAGCTGAACTGGGACTTTCCAAGCTGTCATACGAAAATAAAATTATTAACTATCTCTTCCTCCATCCCCCTCTGTCCCTCTACAAAAGAAGCCCCTTCCCCTGCTGTCGCATGACTGGGAACGTGCGCTCTGTGCACACAGTGTCGTAATGAATGCCACATTATCACCAACTGCCTGGCGTGATTTTTCTCATTATTTACTCCCAACTGGACAAGGATTGCACATCCTTTGCTTCCACACAAAGGAATCTTAAAAACAACCATTTCAGATCGTTACTTGAGTAAGAGTTTTATGTACTTTTCTGTAGAGAAACTGTTGTTTGTACGTGAGCTCGGGTTTTCTTGATGACATGTGTCACAGATGGACAAGAAGTGCTCTGGGTGGTGCAGCTCTTACCTACATCCCTGGCCCGACGCTGGGTGTGGTGGAAGTCTGTGCAGGGATCTCAGTAGTGATGGGGACCACAGTCAGCACCAGGATGTTTTACTTGCAGTTAGATGTCTTTGCTTTTGGTTTTGAGGTGCGTGGACAGCTGGGTTTGGTTTCGTCTCCTGCCGTGGCTCTTGCCGTCAATGGTGGGGGCGTCGTGGTGCACCTGACAGTGTGGAAGGTGGAGAGTGGTATGACTCCAGGAGCGCAGCTGAGGGGGATGTGTGGGCATGAAAAAACACCTTTGTTTGGTTTTTGTAGCCAGAAACTGGGTGACAGTGAAATATTAAGAGCTGGGAAAATCCAAAAATCAGGTAACTTTCTCAGACTTTGGTTTCCTCATCTTGTATATTGTGGGGTTGAAACAGATCATTGCCGAGATCCCTTCAACCTCCGCCTCTGGTTCTCGGATCCTACGCCGTGGGGCTCTGGACTGGGCCAGGGCTTCAGTCTT
Source organism: Daubentonia madagascariensis (assembly GCA_023783475.1). NCBI lineage: Eukaryota > Metazoa > Chordata > Mammalia > Primates > Daubentoniidae > Daubentonia > Daubentonia madagascariensis. The sequence continues at coordinate 462,869 of JAKFHU010000722.1, forward strand.
CGGCTCCCAAGCAGACCACAGGGAGGATCTTCCTGAGATGGAGCTTCTGACAGTGTCGGTCCAGGAGCTGCCTGGGATTCAGGCTGACGAGGGATCTCTCCGGTGGTGCTGGTGCTGCTGGTCTGGGGACATATCTGAGTACCACGGAGGGAGGCGGCCAGAGCGGCATGGTCCTGGGTGAGCCACATCTCCTCTTTGTGCGGTGGCCTCTTCAGGCACTTCACCTCATTTCTTCTCTTTCTCAGTGAAGACAGACAAGGACGACGTGAGAACGTCGCTTTCCCACAGTCTAAGGCATGGCTCCCAGGCACGCAATACTTACCACGTTGAATGAGCGGGAGGAGAAATGAGTGTATTCAGTCATGTGTGTAGCATGGAATCCTCAGGGCCCCTCCTGCTGCTGCACACACACGCACACACCAGATTCCATCCCCCGGGGTCCTCGTGTCCTTGCTCTATAGTACTCAGCTTCTTGCTCCTCACTGTCTCCTAGGTACCTTGCCTGATATAACATTTCCTGTGACTGTCCTTTGACTCATCCAATGCCTGTCATTTTCTCGATCAGCACAGTCCCAATCCATCCTGGAAGCCTTTAGAGTCCTCCAACCAAACACCCTCCCTCCCTGTCGCACCCTGGTCTTCCAGAGCATGGATGCAGACTCCTGGCCCGGCCGCACTCACGGGAGGCCCTGCTGTTGCTCACATACCTTTCCTGGGCTCGGGCCTGGGCCTCAGAAGCCTTCACAACACAGTTTCTAGACAGCCTCTAACAACTGCTTGGAACATCTTTCCATCCTTGGTTTCGGGCTTAAATCTTGTCTTTATTCTTCATGTATATATTCTCTGCCTCTTTTAGCAGATGCTAAATTCCTTGAGAACAGCTACTTTTCTTGTTGCTATTTCCCTGGGCTGCCTGGCGGTGTGCCGGGCACATAGTAGGTGCACGGTTAAGTGGTGAGCCGCTGCCTGGAGCAGCCCCGGGTCACACGTTCTCCCATGCCTGTTTAGTTCCTGACACACAACATGATCTCATAGCTCCTGTGACCCAGGAGGTGTCCAGAACTGGTCACTGAGCAGCTCACAGGGAGCCTAAAGTGGGGCACTCGTCTCCTGACTGTGGGGAGGGTGGGAGTGCACATCTCACATGCTTCCTTGGAAAATGCTGTCAAGACAATATGGAGAGATGCCGCCAGCAGCAACGGAAGGCTGTCAGGAGAAAAAGAAACGGAGAAATCGCGATTCTTTTTGCATTATGGTTGAGGGGGAGGGAGGTTGTTCACTTCTCCGTGTTCTACGTGCAGCTGCCTCTGTCGCTTTTGGTTGGATGAGGCCCATCTGCCCAAAAAGCAAGTGGGGGTCACGCGCCTCCGTCCTGCGATTGTGCCTGGCTGCCTCATAGGAGGCAGACGGCGGGGCCAGGAGGACCAGGCTCGGGGCAGCGTGCTTTGGAGGAGCGCTTGCGGGGCGCACAAAGCTGTGCCCATTCCTGGCGGTGCTCCTGGAGGAAGCCTGTGCTGCTGTCCCTGTGTTCAGCTGAGCCCGGGCAGCCCCTTGTGGTGCGGGCACGCGCAGAGGGATGTTGGGAGTCTGGGTCTCCTCCTCGTGGGGTGTGAGCTCCCCTTTGCTCCCAAGTGGCTCCCAGGCCGGGTTGATCCACCAGTTTCAAGGTGGGGAGCCTGAACTTGGCAAGGCCTCCAGTGTCAAGTGCCCACGGCACCCCAGCTCTGCAAGGAGCTGCTCAAAGCTGAGCCACATTTGCTGCCTCCACAGTCTGAAAATAACATGTATTTTTAAACATTTCCTTCTAATTAAAAACATCACTTAGGCTCTCTACAGAAAACTTGTAATGAATAAATGTATAAAATATAAAAGTAATATTTTAAAAAGGAAATAAGGCTTGCACTTTCATAATCCAGAGAAACCCCTTGTTAGTATTTTGGGGTTCTACGTATGCGTTTGTTTTCCAAACATAGTAGGGATCAAGTTAAACATGAAGTTTTGTATCCTGGTCTTTTGACTTAGTGCTATATTTACTTAGAATATTTTCACTGCATTAAAATGTTTTTTAAATGGACATTTAATAGCAGTGGAAGAAATCATTACAAATATTTCCCGTAATTTAGGTAACCATTCACCTCGCACGTATTTGGTCTCATTCCAGTTTTTCTCTGTTTTAAATAATGCTATCCCATGGTTTCAAGTTGCATTCCCTAATTTTGATTTTGGGCATTTTTCTTCTCTCTTTTGCCAATTTTCTATCTATATGCTGTGCCTGAGAGGGAGCACGCACTGGTTCACTTGGCAACTGTTTGGCGTTTCAGTGGACTCTGCCGGCCACAGTTTAGAGAGAGTGCCCTACTCGCAGGCCAAAAGAGTGGGTCTCGGCGTGATGTGAGCAAGGGACAGTCCTGGGGAGAAAGGGGACACCAAGGCTGAGCTCCGCAGGCAGTGCCCTGGGCCTCCAGGTTTGTGCTGTGTCATGAGCGTCGCCTGCGGCCTGTGTGCCTCGGGGTGTCAGAGGAGGGAGGACACACGGCAGGGTGAGGAAAAGCCTTCTCCTAAAAATACCCAACACTGCACTGCAAACAGGTGGGGCCACTTAGCTAGCCAGAAGTCTTCTCCTTTTGTTGGGTTTGGATCATAACTTGTAGGACACAAAAGTGCCCATTCATGTGTAGTCTGGGAAAGGGGCTGTGCCCTGCTCTCTGGTCTGGACCTGTGCGGACACTGAGCTCACTCTAGCCCCGACAAGCCAGGCCACCCAAAGGTGAAGGGCTGCCACCCCCCACCTTCCTCTCTCCCACGTGTGGGCATCCTCCGTCCGCTGAGCGCACTGACCACTGAGGACGCGGGGCACGGGGACCGTGCCGACCCGGGAGCCCCTTCCTCAGAGCAAGTCTGGTTTCCCAGCCTCCCTCCTTTCCCAGGGCAGGGCCCTGTTGAAGCGGGAGTGAGTTATGTCAGAAAATGAGCGTCCTGGCCTGGCGTCCCGGGTCGGTTTTCAGCTTTTCCTGACATCGCCTGCGTGAAGCCAGTGTGAACAGCATGCGCCCTTGCCTGGGTGTGGCAGCCGCTTCAGCCTCTTTGGATCAGGAGTGAGGAGAAGTGGGAGGCTGCAGCCAGGCCTCTTGCTCCTTGACCACGTTTCCTCGCCGTGAAACCGCCTGAGGCTTGTTAGTGAGTGGCCCTGGCCTTGGACGGATGGCCTGCGCCTCCTCCGTGTTCCCGGGAGCTTCCCTGGGCTGGGGCCCAGCGTCCAGGAGCCACTGCGTGGCCAAGCGGCTGCTGTGTCATGTCCCTTCTTGTCATGGTCTTTCCTCTGCCTGGAAAGCGACCTCTGGGACAGAGCTGTGTTGGGGTTCATGATTGTTCCTTGGCCCCCTCCATGCGATCAGGTTACTCTGGCCAGAGGCCTTTCTTCCATCACTGCAGGAGGAGGAGTCTGTGTCAGGAACAGCCCTTGGTAGATTCGCTCCAGCCACTGGGGAGCTGCTCCAAAGACAGGTGTTTTGTGTGTGTGAGGAGTCGTCATTAGAGCCATGGGTGCATTTTCCATCAAAAGTTTGAGCATTTGCTGTGTGATGTGGTGATGGGACGGGCTCAGCTGGGGCCGCACCAAGGAATGTGGGGAGCACCGCTCCAAGGCAGGAGGGAGGAGGCACCGACTCTGCCCAGGCCTCATCCGAGCCCCTGCCCCAGCGCCAGGCACGAGTGGGTGAGAGATGCTTTGTGAGGGCTGCGGGGGCGGGGAAGAGGCGTTTGGCGGTGGAACTGCGCTTCCCCACTTGTCGTTTTAGCAGATATTCATTTGGGGCTCACAATGTACCGGGCGTGCTCCAAGCCATTCCCGTGTGTTGGCTTTCCATAGGAGTTCTCAGTGTCCCTAGGGGGACATACTGCCACCGTCCCCCGTCACAGATGAGGACACTGAGGTTCAGAGATGTGGAGCGCCTCACTCGGCGTTGCCCAGCCGGTAGGTGGTAGGGCACAGGGCACCCTGGGCAGTATGCATGCCCTGGCCTGCAGGTGCCTGCTCCTGGCCACCTGCCGTCCTGTGGCCAGGGCTCACTGCGTGCATGTGGGTCCCACGTACTCTTCTGCACACGCTCCCTCCCTCAAGCCTTACAGCAGCTCCGTGAAGCCGGTGCTCTTGTTGTCCCTGTTTTATAAGTGAGGAAAGGAGAGCTCAGAGAGGTTAAATGGCTGCCCAGAGTCACAGCAGGTCAGCACCAGCCAGACTGTGACCCAGGCCCTGTGTGGTCTGCCCTTGCTCCTTTCCCACTTCTTCTCCTCACCATCAGGTGCTAAGGCCTTTCCTGCCCCAGGGCCTTTGCACATGTGATGCCTTCTGCCTGTAAGTCCTTCCTTAGAACTTCCTGCCCCTCACCCGGTTGGTTTCTGATAATCCCAGCTCCCTGCTCATCTCCTGCATCATACTTACCCCATCTTCTTTTAGCTGTTTTGTTTATCCACCTACTTCCTTCTTGTCCCTCCCCTACCTCAAGCTAAGCTCCGAGAGGTTGGTACTGTGTCTGTCTGCCTATTCCTGGGGCCCCGCCTGCTGCCTGGGCCAGGAACCTGGGCAGTGGTCAGAGCCTGTGTCTGAGGGGTCCAGGCCCTTTGTCATTGACAACATCATTGTCATCATTAATACACGTGGGTAAGTTACAGCAAAGACTGATTTCTGCTTGCCCTCTTTGACGAAACCCTTTGCTCAAACAGTTGAAGGAAAGCCCACCAAAGAAGGGAGGGGAAGGAGGAGGGATTCTGTCACCAGGGAGCAGCATGAACAGCTGCCTGGGAGGAGGCCCCACCTGCCTACCCAGGCACAGCTCCTCTGGGGGCCAGGGCAGCACCTGGTGTGGGCCAGTGACCCCCACCCAGAACGTGCCCCCTGACAGTGACCACCCCAACAGTGCCCCACCCAAGTGGTCTCAGGTTTGTGCCTGAGCTGATGGCAGCTGCGGCTGGCGTGTGGTGCAGGTGGGTGCCTGTCGAGCAGGATGTTCTGCACTGGGGTGAGGGTCCCACGCAGACCAGCTCCTCAGGGGAGAGGCAGAGATGGGTGGGTGTCGGGCAGTGGCCAAGGGTGGGCAGAAGGCAGGAGCAGGTGGACGCAGCCAGGGGTAAAGAAGTCACCAAATAGATGGAGAGAAGGAAAGGAGGCAGAAGAGGAGAGCCGTGTCCCAGGAGCAGAGCAAGAATGGCAGGCAGACAGGTGGGAGGGGATGTGTGTCTGTCTGTTGTCGTTGTCCTAGGAAGTCTGGCACCTGGGCAGGTTTCTGCTGCGGGGGAAGCGTGTCAGAGAGGGGTGGTGGCCGCCCTGGGGCCCAGGGCCCGCAGGTCCCCAAAGGAACATCCCCCACAGTGCAGGGAGAGGCCATTTTTGAGTACAGGCTGGCAGGGTTGCGGAGGCAGTGGTGCTTTAGGTTGCTCTTCTCCACGGCAGCACGCCGCACGGACCTTGCCCTTGGCCGGCTGTGCTCTGCCGGCCTGTGGGAGGATGAGAGCAGGGAGTGCCCACCCCAGGGGCATCATCAGACGCTCCTCGGAGCACCCGTGTCGTGCGGGGTTCTGATCCCTCTGGGCAGGCCTTCGCCCGGCTCCTCGAGGTCCGGGTCCCTTGCCCCGTGTCCACATACCTGGTCAGCTCGCCCCTAAGATGTGGAAAGGTGCTGGAGCCCACCTTCCCACCCCTGCTCTGTTCCTGCACGTCTCTGCCCAGACAACGGAGCCGCCTCTGGACGCTCCCGCTGCCCTGCCCGGGTGCCTGTTCTCAGACAGCAGTCGGGGCGGTGCTTGCCTCAGCGCCCCCGGCCTCCCTTCTCAGTCAGGGGAAAGCCAGAGCCTGCAAAGTGGCCCCCGTGCGCCTGCCCCAGCGCCCCCCGCACCCACCCCACTTAACCTGCTTCAACCACAGGGCCCTGCCTTTCCCACCACTCCTGGGCAGGCGCCCACCCCAGGACGTTTGCACACACACCCAGCTCCCCTCCCCTCTGCGTCTTGCCTGACCACTTGAAGCTGCAGCCCTGCCTGCCCCGAAGACTGCCTGTTCCCTTTCTCCAGAGCGCTTCTCACTATTAGCTTCTCAGTGTTTTAATTATATGAGGGCTGTCCGGAAAGTATCCAGCCATCGTTAATCTAATGAAAACGGTTACATGGCTGGATACTTTCCAGACAGACCTCGTGTGTTTTGTTATTATCTGTTATTTCTGACTAAAATTTGAAGCCCACAAGTGCAAGGATATCTCCCATATTGGTCACTGCGGTAGCCACTTATTCAAGAATGGTGCTTGGCATGGAAAGGTCTCAACACGTACTTGAGTGACCATCCTTGAGGCCACCCGTGGGATGGTCTGCCAGCCTCTGGGACCTTCTGTAGCAGGGAGACCCCCGGCCTTTGGCCTTGTCCCTCCCCCCAGCCCCCCACCCCCCACAGGAGGACTGCACCCCAGGGGAAGCTCCAAGAATCATCCCGGGGCCAAATTTCCTGAATTTCCCTCACAGGAAACCTTGAATTGTAAGGTGTCTCTTTTGCCCTATATGTGATGAGTCTAAAAGCTGGTTTTGCCTGGACTATTTTAAATAATCAGGGGGATGAAAAAAGAGAATCCTCAAGCTAGGCTCATCTTTTCACTGTCTGCTCAGTTGTGAGCACCAGATGGAGGATGTGGCCGTGGTGTGGGCTAATTTATTTATTGATTAAAATGCTTATAAAACCCAGCATGCACAGCCAGGCTGCACATTCAATTAAAAAGCCCAAAATGAAAATTCAGAACGACTGAATGACAAGTAATGTGTGTAGAGCCAGCTCTCAGCAAAGGAGTAGAATGATGGAGGTTTAAGCAGGGAAGGATTTGTTCTATTCATTTATTTTGCTCTTTCTTCTAGAGTTTGGAGGCCAGAAGGCCCTGCAGCCCCCATGCGTGGTTGCTGAGCGAGTGTGTGGAGCTTTCACAGTGTGGGTGAGCAGCAGCAGTGAGGGACGCAGACGTTCGCTGTGGCTGGGTGCATGTGTCCCTGTGTGCAGTGAGACGGAGAACGGTGGCCCAGGGTCACTCTAGAGAGGGTATCCTGAGTTTTTGCACCGCCAAAGCCTGCGAGTGAGGAAGAGACACGAGCCCACGCTCCAGAGATGCCAGGTGTTCCGTTCCATGGGAGGGATAAGACTGGTAAAATGCAGTGGGACTTTGAGCTCTTCTGGTGGCAGGAACCCACACCTCCACCCGCCTTCCTCTTCCTCCTGTGCTGCCTTCTGACTTCAGATGGAGCCCACAGGCTGGGGTGGACTTCCACGTGGTGCTGCAACTATGAGTCCACCGCAATTACCTTCCCAGGCTCCTGCTAGATCACAACTTGGGAAACAGGCAGAGGGCCCTGTGCTGCGTCAGGAACAGCTGGGCTCTCCGGGCAAGGGTTGGAGCATGGCTGGTGGGCTGTCAGCTGTGGACACTGGCGGCTGACTGACCCCGTGTTTCAATACTGTGGGCTGTCAGCTGTGGACACTGGCGGCTGACTGGCCCCGTGTTTCAATACTGTGGGCTGTCAGCTGTGGACACTGGCGGCTGACTGGCCCCGTGTTTCAATACTGTGAGGATGTCAGCTGGCTTACATTTGTCCAAAGACAGCAGAGTCCACAGGGGAATTGCCTTGGTCCTTCTGCACGGGCCGGGTGTCAGGGGATCACACTGGTACATCTCTGTGCAGGAGCAGCCTGTGTGCCAGGGCCCTGTGGCCACACTGGCTGTGTGTGGTGTGTCTGTGTGTGTAGTATATGTGGTGTCCATACGTGTGTGTGTGCATGTGTGTCTGGGTACGTGTGTGTCTTTGCATGTGGGGTATGTGTGTAGGGGGCCTGTGTATCTGTGTGGTGTGCATGTGTGTGCGCAAGTACGTGTGTGTGAGCTCATGCAGTCTCTGCCATGTGTCTGCTTTTGTTTCTCCTTGGGTGGCCGGCCCCCTCCCTCTTGGATCACAGGTGTCCTAGGATGGAGAAGGCAGTGCCACAGGGTGGTAGCAAAGAGCACATTTGGATGCTGGCATGCCCAGAGCCAGTAAACCATGGCTTCCAACAGCGTGGCGTCCGCACTTCCACCATCCCCAGGGGCTCCTGAGGACTTGAGAGCATTCTCCCTGCCTCAGGTCACACCAAGGCCACGCTGCTCCTTTGCACAGAAACGAGATCTGGTACATGGACTGTATGTTCTTCTGAGGAGGAGAGTGGTTTATCAAAGGCCTCAACTGCAGGTGTTTGTAAGGCTGTCCTTGCACATCCTGCCTGTCCTGCCTGGGAGGGTGGCCCATAAGCACCACCCTTCTTGTCATGATTCCAGCCCTGTCTTGCCTTTCTAGGGTGTTTGACAAGTTCAGACCAAACGGAGAGAAATTTGCTCTCAAGGGTGTTCCTCTGGGCAGCTCCCGCTGTACAGGACTCCTCCCTCAGCCTCCCCCAGACTTCTTCCCTGAGCTGGGCTGATTTTAGTATCTTGATTGTGCGATTCAGTTCTCATCAGGAAGCCACACAGATGTGGCATCATGTGTTTTTCTTTCCAGAGTTTTTAGTGTCTGAAGAATTCTGCCTACTCTTTCTTACCCCCTCCAGTCCTAGGCAGTGGAGAGACTGATTATTTTTTCAGATGGCTCCCTGGGACACGATCTGCAAAGCTGTCCTTGGGTACACCAGAGCCTGCACTGGGACATGTGCAGTTTGTGGCCTGTGAAGCTTTCAGGTTGCTGTGTGTGTGTCTGGCGTAGCCACATTCTGGGGCATTCTGGGGTGACTGTAATAATCGGTAATGGTATGTCTAGAATGGATCCATCAGGATGGGAAAGGGGAGTGTACAACGCCAAGAGGAAACACAATCTCTTCTGCTCATGCAGGGTCGCACCCCACCGCATTGCTGGATGCCCTCCTGCCACGCCTTGAAGGCAGAGAGCCTGAAATCACCGGGACAGCAGGAGCTTGTCTTCTCAGGGGCCTCGGAGGAGGCTTTCTCGCTGCACTGAAGGTCCTCGGTGGCCCGCCAGGAGCCTGGCAATCAGGCCAGAGAACCCGTGCCACGCCGCTGCATGGGGGTGTGCTGCACTGGCGGTTCTGGCCCAGACACAGCTGGTTCAGGATGTCTCAGCCTCTTGGGTTTTCCACAGCCCAGACCGCAGGAAGTGACCCTGGGAGACGAGGCATCACATCTTTTTTTCAGACATGACATTTCACCTGCTCCTGAGAGGCTGAAATAAGTTAAATGGGGGCATTCTGGAGCGGGTGCGGACATTCTAGTGATCTCTACACCTGAATTTGAAACCAGGTTATCTGATTGCCTTAATTTTTAATCCCCACTGTAGCTGTGAAACTTAGGGAGGGATTCAGTGGCCGTGGCAGAGTAGCTCCCCAGCCACTGCTGAAACGTCTTCCCTCTGCATGTGCCTCCCGTGAACCGGGAACGTCCGTGTAAGGGAAGAGCCTCCCGCCCGTAGGATTAAGACAGGACGTGCATTCGGTTTGATCAAGGGCGAGGACTGTGCAATTTTAGGGCAAGACTTTTCTCCTTAGCTCAAACTGTATATTTTAGGTTAGATGATCTTTATGTAGACTCATATATGGTGGACACTAAAAATGATGAAACTTCCTTTAAGTGAAAGTTTTTTTTTTTTCTTTTTTTAGTGTTTTAAAAACCACTTTGTTGAGGTCTGATTGGCATATAGAAAGCTGTACACATGTAATGTGTACATTTCCATGAATGTGGATACACCATGAAATCATTTCCACGGTCATACTCAAGGCCATAAACAAATTTATCACCTCCCAAAGTTTGCTCCTGCACACTTCATTATTATTATTATTATTTTGGTAAGAATGCTTACTATAAGGTCTACCCTCCTAGCAATTTGAGTACATGATACAATGCTGTCACATGAGAGTTTGACTACCCCAGATTCCACACGTGGGTGAGATCGTGCAGTACTTGTCTTTCTGTGTCTGTGGCACTATGTCCTCCAGGTTCATCCGTGTTGTGCAAGTGGCAGGGTCTCCTCCTTCTCCAAGGCCGAGCACCCCACGTTGTCTGTCCCCTCCCCGGCCCTGCCTCCTGAGGCTCCGTCCCCAGCCCCGGGTGTGCCAGCTCCCGCTTGTAAGAACTGTTACTCACCTCAGCCGTTGGCACCACCCTCTGTCTTTGAGTTCAGATTCTTTAGAGCTATTTGAGTTTGAATTAAATGAACAAAAATTAGACAAAATTAAACGTTTGGGTTCTCCGTCTCACTAGCAACTTTTCAGTGCTTAATAGCCAGTGAGCACGACCCAGGTGGCTGTGGGGGCTGAGCTAGGGAGGGGAGTGGCCGATGGAGGGAAGGTGAGTGGGGACTGGGCTTAGCCCCGAGCGCAGGTGCGGAATGGTGGAGTAGAGCCCGAGAGAGCAACCTCAGGGCAAACGAGGAGCTCAGAGAACCACCTTGAGAAGACACAGGGTGATGCTGTGGAGGTGAAGAGTTGGAGCCAAAACCACTTGGCTGGTTTCTGTCACATCTGTAAAACCAGCATCGGCTTATAAATAGGCGTGTTTAACATGTGCTCGTTGCCTGATTTGTCTGGATATCGGGTTACGTCGACACTTCCCAGGCCTTGGGCTTGGTACCATTCTCCATCTGAATGTTGTCTGGTCTATGCAGCCTCCTAAGAGACTTTTGATGGTTTTGATAATGTTAATCTCTTAGGAAGGAGCCCACAACAGGGGGCATATTGATCATCTGCATCGGTTCCCAGGGCTGTGACTTCTTATGTCTGTTCTTCATTTGACTTTAATCTGCCGGCTGCTTCCTCCTGGGCGGTCCATGGTTGGTGCAGAGTGGAAGCCGCCTGAGAGGCTGAGTGGCCCTTCTGTGGATCGACTTTAATGCCAAGGAGTACCATGGAAGTGTCTGGGGACGACCTGCGCCCTTCTCAGCGTCTGCCCCTTTCTATCCTCACTGTGCGCAGCCCGGTTCCCGCCCTGATAGCTTGCTGGGCTCCTGCAATGGTTTCCTTACTGGTCTCCCACCTTGCTCCCCTCTGGGCACAGAAATGCCATGTAGACGGGACACACAGGGAGCTCCATACAAGTAGTGGACAATCGCAGTGTTGAGGTTGATCGAGCTAGTGGTAGGTGAGAACACGGAGCTCTGGCAGGCCCTCCCCACCGCGGGGCCCTCTGTACACAGCAATGATTTGGTTCTGGCAGGTGGGAAGCCTGTCACGGAGCACTCCTTCACGGCCGCGTGTGGCCACAGCTTGGGAGGGAGCTTCCTCCAGGCAGTGCTCTCCACGGCCCCTGAGGCAGACACCACGAAACTTGCTGGAGGTGGTCTCAGAGGCTGAGGCTGCCCGGTAGCTCTCACTGAGACGAAAGTATGTGACAGAGAAGAAAGCAGTCTGCGCAGAGCCTTCCCACATGCCCGCTGCTCTGCTCAGCCCTCTGGGCTGTTCCTCCAGCCGTCCTCCCTTGTTCAGCCTGATGCTTGCTGAGCTCAGGAGACCCCGGCCTTATGGAGGGAAGGAGACTGCAGGTGTGGTTTGCTGTCTTCAGGTGGGCTCATGCCAGCAACAGTGGGATGTGTTTGGGATATTGTTCTTGTCCTATCTCATGCTGTGGCTGCTCCATTTAACAGCAGCAGGAAGCAGACATGGTATTATCTGCGCAGCACTTACAGAGAACAGCAGTGCTGAGCAGCATCCACTGGAATGGTCAGAGCAGACCTTCTTTCAGGAGAGACAGAGTCAGCAAAACACCATCCCCAGGAAGTGGGGGCAGGGGGCGTCAGAGCAGAGTAGCAGTGCAGGACGGACCACAAATACGCGCAGGGCCCTCCATCTACCCTTCTCCAGCCCTGCCTTCCAAACCCTGCAGGGCAGAGTGCTCTGAGAGTCCTCCTGGAAGCACCACAAGGCTCCTGTTTCCATCCCGTGTTGCTCTCGCAGGCGTGAGAGGAGAGCAGGCCACCAGGCACCTCTGTCTGGGCCTCTTGGATCTGCCTTCGTAGATGTCATTTCTCTGACTTTGTTCGGCGGCCAGTGGCCTTCTCCAGGCAGAACACTACGTGCTGTGACTGTGACCCACTGTAGCGTAAGTCCCGGGAGTGACTTCAGTGCAGTCAGTGGGTAGTGAACTCCACATGGCCTGTTTGTTAAAACAAATACAATCTGGAATGGCAGGATCACATGTCCTGTTGTGTGGCGACACCACTAGGGCATGGTCCAGGAAGAAACTGAAAAATCACAGGGCTGTTAGATAGACGGTTGATTATATATTCACCCCGATGGCTGAGGTTGATGTGTATTTTGCGTAAGTCACAAGAGAGCTGATGCTTGGTTCACACGCGTGCACTGTGCTGCACACCCCCACGCAGGTGGCTGGGTGGTGGCTTACAGAGGAGGGCTTTGCCCTGTTGCTTGCCATGTGGTATGTCTGACTCAGGTGATGTGATTGAGGGCACACATGATTATTGCAGTACAGTTTTGGTTTATAAATGTGAGATTTTAATGTGTATTTCTTGATTCTCTATGTAATCAACAGAAATTCTTTATTTCTCTCTTATAGTGGCTTGAAATAAAAAAATATTTGTGCCTATCATATTATTCATCAGGTAATGTTCACATTTAGTTTTCATTGCAGGAAGATGAGCATTTGGAAATTGAATATATATCATTACCTTTTCACAAATTGGACTTTTATATAGTCAAATTGATTTAATTCTTAAATCTGTGTTGTAATGTATGATCTTGAAGACGTTCTGCTAGGAGCGGTACAGGAGTACTCAGCCAGGAGTTGGGAAAGGACTAGTTTTGTTGGCAAGCATGAGACCATGTCCACATTCATGGCGCGGCTTCCTGAAGGCCGTGATCCTCAATGGCAGAGCTGAGGCGTGGCTGAGCACTTGTTTGGAGACCGAGTCTGTGGGAGGGCCTTTCTGACCGATGGACCCCAGCAGTTGCTTTGTTTCTCCTTGTCTGACTTCACTTTGAAAACAGCACTAATTGCATTTGGTGAACAAATCACACCGAGGAATCATATGGCATGGCCATCAAACTTTACTAAAATGGTGGCTTGTTCCGTTCTTTATTATCATTTTTTATTTACGGCTTCGAAGTTTGTTCATTTTCCTCCACCCACAGCTGCGTGCCTTTCCAGTGGCCCAGATGGAGTCATGTAGCCTTCAGAGCTGGTATTTCCTGTGACCAGCTGCCGTGCGGTGGTGAGTCCCAGCTGCCGGTGCTGTCTGCTCTGGAGCTGACTCGGCTGTCATGGTGGCCGGGACAGCCATCGTAATCCTGACATGAGTGTTTTTGTGTTTTCTTTTAGCATTGTTGGTTTGAAAATACGTCAGCTATTTAGAACTGGCTATCTGGTTATTTCAGAATTCAAAGCCTTACAAAGTCTAATGAAAATTTTACATAGTTTAATAAACACAACGCAAGAGACCTGAGGGACCAAAGTATGTCAGAGCTCAGGCTTTGAGTCCTGCCCACTGTTCTTGAGGACAAGGTCCCCACCCAACGTCGGTTTGCTCCTCTTCCTAATAATTCTAACAAGTTTAGTTTTTTTATTATAGTAAAATACATGTAGAATCGTATTCAGCAGGTTAACTGTTGTAAAGTGTACAATTCCATGGCATTTACCACATTCACAGTGTTGTGCAGTCATCAGCACTGTCTAGGTCCAGAGCACTTTCACCTCCCCAGAAGGAAGCTCTGTCCCCTCAGCCTTCACGCCCATCTCCCCTTCTGCCTGGCCCGGCCACGCGGCCTGCCTTCCGTCTCAGTGAGTCTGTCTGTCCCAGCATCGCACATGACACGTGGCTCTTTGGATCCAGTTTCTTCCACTTAATGTTGTCAAGGCTCACACAGGTTAGACCACATGCCAGAATTTCATTCCCTCTTGTGGCTGTATGGACACGCCATGTCTCATTTATCCACCCACCTGTTGATGGACGTTTGGGCAGTGTCCACCTTTCTGCTCTTATGAATAGAGCTGCGCTTCACATTCGTGCACAAGTGTTTGTTTGAACACCTGTGTTCAGCACTTTGGGTGGAGCTGCTGGACCATATGGTCCTTCTCGGTTTGCCTTACCGAAGCACTGCCAGTGTGTCTTCCACAGCGGCTCCTGGATCACACTTTTATCTGCAGCAAAGTAGAAGAAGAGGAACTGTCTGTTACAGGTGGGCAGATCTGTAGCGTTAAGAAGAGGCAAAGACAGGGAAGCCCATGCAAGCCACCAGCTTTGGAGGTAGGCACTGTAGGTGACACTTGCCCTGTGTCTGGCGGCCTCGTCCGTGTGCATGGGCTGGGCTTGGAGGAGCTAGAGAGACCTGGAATGGGTTAGGGAATCTCTCATCATCCTCAACCCTGGCATGACATCGGGATCCTTCCTCCTCCTGATGAAGCCTGGGCCTTACATCACACCTGCTCAACATGTATCTCAAGGGCAGGGCCTGCCATCCGTGTTTTCTTGATGTGTTTGCTGTTAGTGCAGTTTGTCATGATGCACAGCCAGGGATGAGACCTACGAGTGAAGTGCTGGACTTTAAGATGTGCTCACAAGAGGCATGAGTATGAGACTGGCCCACGGTGGCTCACGCTTGAGTGCTTGTGGCGTGCCAGGCTCTGCCTTCCTTGCCAGGTGGGCGTGGTACCAGTTGGTCCTTGAGCAGGCCTTGTGAGATGAGTACCACTGTTACTGCCTGTGGCAGAAGAGGACCCTGAGGCCCAGAGAAACGCCGTCCTCGGCCAAGGCCTCCAGGCCATGGGTGGGTGGTGTGGGGCCCCAGCCAGCAGTGGGGCTCGCTGGCTTTCAGGGGTGATGTCCACAGGAGGTGGGAAGGAAATAGAGCGGGAGTAGAGTGGAAAGAGGGACTGATTCTCTGGGCTCACAGAAGGGAGGGCTTTCTCTGGGTAGTGGTATGTGCCTGGAGACCTGACAGGTGCTTCTAGGTTATTTGTTGAGATGCAGGGTCAGCCACTGCTCACAGAGGTGGCAGTGTGAGCCAAGCAGAGGGGGGTAAGCTCAGCAAGAGCAAAGGGGTTTGAAGAGTGACGGGGGGAAGATATTTGGAAAGTACGTCAGGGTCTGTACGTAAGGCAAGGTTTTTGGACTTAGTTTTGTAGGATGCAGGAGGGACAGTTGAAGGTTCTGGAGTGAGGAGGAAGGTGACCAGAGGAGTGCCAGGCCATGGGCACTGGACACCGAGAGGGGGAAGGGGTAATGGGTGTGGACGTGGGGGCCCTACAGTGGCGGAAAGAGGCCTGAGCAGTTCCCTGACCGTGGGCTGGACACAGAAGTGCTGCTGTGCTGTACCGGGGGACCCAGAGTTGGGGGCGAGAGCCACGTGCCTGGGAAGACCTCGGCCATGTGTGCTTAATGCAGTCTGTTTAAGGAAGCAGGGGCTTGATGTACATTTTAGGAGAAATTTTTTTCTTGAAAAGGTTAAAACTAATAAATCATCTCTTATTCCAAAGGCCCAGGATTCCAGAGAATGGACATGTCGAAGGGGAAAACACATGGATCCTGTGGGAGTGACAGTGACCATGCTTTGTTGTAGCTGCGAGCAGAGGTGGAGGGTGGAGGGCGATCCCTGGGGAAGTGGGTCAGCCTAAAACGGCATGACCTTTGACTTCTCCTCCTTGCAGGAAGGAGTGATTTCTCCACCGTGTGAATAACACTGTTAACAGATATGTTTTTGTTATTCCTGCTGCTTCATACATGGTGTCTCCATCCTAATTTGCATGTGTTTGTCACTCTCCATGGTCTTTAAAGGTGGTGTATAAATTTGTAAGTTCCTCCTCCTTTACATGCATGAGGCAAACTTGCTCCATAATGAAACCTTTGATGAGTAATCTCCACCAGCCAGTTTCTTACCCTGTAAATTCTTTTGCCATGTTGATTTTGTTTAACATGGGGCGTGACTGTCCTGGCATCAAATTTCTGTCGGCGAGTAGTTAGATTCCGACCACCAGGCTATTGGAGGGCCCATCACAGACGCGTCTGGTTTGTAGGGTGGGGCGGAGCTAAAGTGTTGCTGGTGACTGTGGAGATCCACAGGGTCTCCCTCGTGTGACTGTCGTTCCCCGGTAAGCTCTCAGTTTCAGAACCCCAGCACCTGTCCCAGAGCTGTGCTGTCACGTAAGGCAGCCACTGCCCACACTTGGTGAGGGCTACCCCAGCAAAGAGCACAAATACAGCTCATTGCCACCGGCACATGCGGTTCTACTGGCCAGCACGGCACCAGAATAATGAGGAAAGGGGCAGCAGGTTTTACTTTACCAAGTATAATTTTCAGAAGTTTTTGTTGAATGATTTTTTGTTGGGTGAGAGCCCCTCCGTGTGGACAGGGCCACCAGTGTCTCCGTAATGAGATAGGAGTGTCCAGTGGGAATCGTCCAGGGACTTAATCCAGCTCTGGGTCCAGCCCCAACTTTGGGCCATTGACTGAATAATACCAAGCCAGGAAAACTGCTTTGTTCCTCAAGTCTTATAACTCTATTAGTGATTAAAAACAAAGCAAAATACACCTCTGCCCCTCTCTCCATAGGATAGTTTTATGGAAACGGTGTATATCTGCAGGGGAAACTTGTTTACACTGAAGAAGCAAGAATATCTTAGCATGAACAGGTAAATATGCAGAACGACCCTCAGTTTTGGCGTAGGGAAGGGGACGATGCGTGTGCCTGTCATGCAGATGTCAGAAACTGTAACACGTGAGGACATCCGTGTCCGGTGAAGGCTGCAAGCTCCGTCTCAGTCCAGGCTTTCCCACCCGGGACACTTCTCGGGCTCTTCCGTCTCACTGTGCCTGGCCCGTGTGACATTTAGGAGGTGGACAGGTAAGCTGGCAGCTGCGTTGTGTGCAAGGGCAGAGCATAGCTTTTCCGCCCTGGAAGGCCCTTCCTTTTCGCTGTTAGAACTTGGTCTGAGCACCAAAGCCCCCAGCTCCCAGACCACCACCTGTGGCCAGGGCAGGTCGCTGTCCCTGTGTCCTGCCTGAGAATGTGGAACATTTTGAGATATGTGAAGGTTTTTCAGTCTGACCTTGTGAGATCTCATGGGAATGTATCAGAGGCTTTTCACCTAAATTGCAAAGATTTCTAGTATTTAGGGATTTGATGGGGTTAGAAAAATGCGTTTCTAGCCTGCAGTTCTAAGCTGGAAGAAAATGAAGTTTCAAAGAACGAGAGGGTGAGGTGTGTTGGGGCGGCGTTCAGAGCTGGCTCTGCTGGACTCCAGGGCCTGGGGGGTCCCCCCAGCACCCTGGTTCTCGGGTTCCACCCTCAAGCTGGGCTGCAGTGCTGAGGCCTCTGCCCAGGAGGCTGGTGGGTGTCAGGGCAGGTGATGGAGGGAAGGGAAGGCACCAGGTGACGGTGGCTGGCTCTGTGTGCCTCCCATTGCTGGAGAGCACCCTGCAGTGTGTGTGTCTGTCCCTGACCCTGGCCTCCTGTCCGTCACAGCAGAACCGCAGGTGTGATGTCACCATGATCATTGCTACATGGTGGCCTTTGACAACATAGCCCGTGACACAAAGAGAACTTGTCACTCCTCTTAGGTAATACCTCTGCTTTTTTTGAAAAAAGTAGATTTTATTTTTTAGAGCAGTTTTAGGCTCATAGCAAGATCGAGAAGAAGGTACCAAGATTTCCCATATACCCACTGCCCCCACACAGGCACAGCCTCCCCCATTATCAGCATCCCCCCAGAGTGGGGCATGTGTTACACTGGATGAACCTGCGTTGACTCGTCATAACCACCCGGAGTCCAGAGTTCACATTAAGGTGCAGTCTTGGCGTTGCACATTCCATAGGTTTGGACACATGTACGACGACACGTATCCAGCATTACAGTATCATACAGAGTAGTTTCACTGCCCTAAACATTCTCTGATCAGCCTATTCGTCCCTCCCCTTACCAACCCCGGCAAGGACGGATCCCTTTACTGTCTCTGTAGTTTGCCTTTTCCAGAACATCATACACTTGGGATCGTACGGCATGTAGCCTTTTCAGGCTGACTTCCTTCACTTACTAATACGTGTTTAATGTTCCCCGTGTCTTTTCATGACTTGATAGGTCACTTCTTTTTATCACTGAACAGTGTTCCATTGTCCAGGCGGACCACAGTGTGGGATCCATTCACCCCCTGAAGGGCAGCTCGCTTGCTTCCCAAGCGGGGAATGGGATGGACAAAGCAGCTGAGAACTCAAGCCCAGGGCTTTGTGTAGGCAGACGTTTGCATCCCGTTTCTACGGTGTTGGGGTTTGCGAGACCCCCGCTCCCCTCCCGCTCGGATGGACCCTGCTAGTGTGGCGTTTCTCACTTGGGAGCTGAGTGCCAGGCCTGGCCCAGGGTGAGCTCGCATCAGCACGGGGACAGTGGCGCTGTCCCTGACGCAGCGGGGCAGGCCCCGCCCTGGCCGGGCAGCGGGAGGAGGGTGCAGAGGTGGCCCTCTCTCTTCCACTGCCAGGGCTCGCGGGGAAGCTGCCCGCTCCTTGCTGGGGAGGCTGCCCCCGCTTCTGCAGTTTCCGGGAGGTGCAGCTTTGCTTACGGCAGCTCCCAGCAGGGACTGGTTCTGGTTCCGGCTCTGCCGGGCTCTCCTGTCTCTTTCCTTGTTCCTTCTGGGGTACGGGATGGCCAGAGTCCGCTTTGGTTTCTGTGAATTGCTGTCCCTGGAAAAAGAGGATTGACTCGAGTTTATGTGACTTCGGTACGTGAGTGTTAGTTGCCTCTGTTTCTACACCACAGTGTCACACTGAGGTAGGTGCAGAATAAGATGGATGCCTCCCCTTGGGGAAGAAAAATCTCGCCCTAGGGCCCTCTGCTTATGAGCGCCTTGGTGGGGTCCTGGTGCTGACTGCTGACCTGTCCTAGGACTTGGAGAACCAGCCATCTGTCTCAGGTTAGGGCTCTTAAGAAGGTGCGCGACTGGATCTCAGCCAAGACGGAAGATGCGCATGGCCGGTTGCGGCTTGCTGGCGGGACAGCCGCCTTCCCTGCCAAAGCTGCGGCGAAGGTGGGATGACCTGCGCCAGAGCAGAGGCCTGGTATCAGAAAGTGGTGGGGAAAGAGGCGAACAGTGATTTTTTTCCTCTCCTTCTGTTTCACTAAACCATGAACAGGCTGAATTTCAGTATGCAGAAAGTTCCCTGTATACAGAAAAACCATTCTAGGGATATTGAGACAGTTGAAGTCCTTGCCTAATTTCAGATTAAGCAAAACATAAGCATTTGGCAAATGCCGAGATTGTAAAGTTGTGCAAGCAGAAGGATCACTTTGAAATTTGAAGCGCAGCCCCAGATGTTCGGGAGTATTTCCACCCGGCTGTTCCTCCTAGCGTGACTGGCTGCGTACATACCCGACGCACAAGCCCCGGTCCCCAGCGCTTGCTCTTTGCCAGCTCTTTGCTGCATGCGCCTGGGTGCAAGGAAGGAATGCTGCTGGGTGCCGGCCGATTAAGTCAGGGTGGCTGTCAAAATACTCGCTTTTCGGAGTGATTGAATCACAACTATTCTGAAATCTGAGGGATAAAGGATTTTATCTGAGAACTGTGGTTTGCCCTTATGGGGTGTATTTGTTCAAAGTCAGGGTGAATATAACCAGGTTCTGAAGGGAATCATGTGTTGGCATTGGGGGCAGCGTTTGTTCCTTTAGTTCAGCTGGTGAGACTGGGGCCCTTGTGAAGCCAGCATGGTTCTTTGGATCGTGCCCTGACCAGCTGCCAGGCACTGACCCTTCGGGTGTTACCATCTAAACACAAAGTATAAAAGATAAGCCCCAATTAGCTTTGGCCTGAGGCCACCCCTCTGCTCAAAGCCAGAGGTCGCTTTGAAAAGAAAGGGTTGAACTTCTGGAACCAAACCCAACTGGAATTTCTTGCCTGCTGTAGGTAAGCCAAGTGGATTAAATATGCAATGAAACTTTACTTTAAAACTTCCCTGAGAACATCCTTATTTAAAGTGTCTGTCCCAGAACAGATCAAAGCAGTCATCTCCCTTGCATTAAAGATGGGAAACGAATGGACCTTCATTCCCAGAGCCCCACCCGTGCCTGTTGTTTGTATCTGGCCTGGAACGGCAGGCTTTGGGGACAGTGACTGCAGTGTCTGCAGAAGAGGAGCCCCATCCGTGCCTAGGTGGGGCATGGCCTGGCCTTTCCAGCGCCTTATTCTTGGCTGTCGCTCCAGAGATGCCGAGTAGTGAGGGCAGCACAGCTTTGCAAGACCAAGTGTCTTATTTGGAATTGAGAAAGAATTCATCCCTAGGGCATCCTGATATAAACTCTACGTTTATTTTCCCCTTTTCCTGAACTGACGAAGGGCAGTTGGCTGGAAAGAGACAGAAATCCTCTGCCATGCCTGCCTGTGGCTCACTAGGGCCCCTTCCTGCCTGCTGGCCAAAAGCACGGGTGACAAGCGCTTGGCTTTCTCACTCCTGGTGGAGAGAAACACAGGTTAGTGCAGGTCTGTGTTGCAGTGAAAGGGAGCCCACAGCACAGAGAACCACCCCAGTGGGGCTTGTTCCAGAGCAGAAAGGCCACCCTCCGCCATCTTCTCTTAATCATCTCTGTTGGTTTTAAACACTCCCTTTATCTCCCCCCTTTTAAAAATGTGTTAACTTGAGGAGTGCCCAGAGCCAGAGCCAGAGACAGTGTGGGCAGGTGCAGCCTGGCTCCCTGCTCGCCTGCCCGGTGCCTTGTCCAACCAGACAAAAACACCTTTGTCCCCTTGGGAGAGAGAGAGCCAGTAATATTGTTGGTCCGTTGCCCTGCATTTGGGTTTTAGAACCCCCGAGGGTGTGTCTGGGGTCCCTCCTGGGCAGGAGCAGGTGAATGAGCAGCTGAGAGAGATCCGGCAGGTGGATAAACAATGTCAGGCAGATGAACTTCTTGCTGGAGGAAGATAAAACTCTCTCCAGACATGGTGCTTTGCTTGGCATTGTGGACAGGCAGAGTGGTCCGATGGATGACGTGGACTGGGTATCAGACCTGGATTCAGATCCTGGCCTACTACAGTCATCAGCTGTGTTAACCTTCCTGAACGGCAGACCCTTGATCTACAAAGTGGTGATAATATCGCCCATCTTGCAGGGTTTTAAAATGGAGATTAAAGTGTATGTAAAGCATCCAAGATTGTTCCATAGGAGCTCCACAATGCTGCTATTACTGACAAGTTATATCAATATAAGTAATGATTACTACTGATAGTTATTAATGACAAGCAATACTATTCACGGAAGAAAGACTCATGGACACACACATGCCAAAACGCGTGAACGCATTTCTCAAATGCTGCTTTGTTGCTGTTTGCGTTCTCTGAGGTATGTAGTCAGCAATAGAACTCAAACTTTATATTCTCAGATTCACTTTTAATTAGACTATTTTCATCAAAATGCCATTCCTTTATTATCTTGCCACTTAATTTAGTAAATTGGTGGAGCAAATGTGGCATGCAAATTGCCTCTTCCTCACCAGAACATCATCATTCATTGCCAAAGCCTACGTGGATTAGATGCATTTGACGTGGAAATTAGTTGAGTTCAGGGCATACAGTTGTTGAATTTTGATTATCTGCTTATAGTATTTTAAAAATTAGATTATGCTTTGTTTCCATTTAACAAAGGAAGATAAATGTGGTGGTTGGTGTTTTTATTAAAATAGAAATTTAACGAACGCTCTTCAATGACTAGATGGATTACAGGAGATGAGACCAATCAACAGAGGATTAAGTTTTGCAAAGCCGATTTAGGAGTCTTGTCTGGATGAAACCCTCAGTGGCAGAATAGGTCTGGTAAATATGAATAAATTTGTAACAAGCGTCAACTCTGGTCCCCTACTGTGCAACTTTCAGGTAGACAGATTTTTGGAAGGGAGGTCTACTTCCCACCACCACCCTGTCTGTGGGAGAGAGTACAGTAAGGGACCGGTCCACGTCAACATCAGAGACTGGCCGTGAAAATCCCAAAGTTCTGATCAAACTCCCATGGAGTCCCACTGCTGATTTAAAGCCTTGGTGTGGTCAGGACTTCAGGACTCGTGTGCAGGGAGATGGGGCCGTTTTGTGGCAGAGCTGTGCTCTGAAGATGATCAGTCCTGGTAATTCAGCACCAAAGCAAATACCACACTTGGAGCAGTGGATGGCCCTTTTTTAAAAAAATCACCTTGACAACTGGAAGGCACAGCAGGGAAAGAGGAAGGGGAGGGCTAGAAAGGGAGGAAGTGAGGAGGGAAAAGGGTAAAGGGCAGGGGAGGAAGAGAGAGAGGGGTAGACAGAACACTCCTCCCGTGCCTTCCAGCATCCTGAAGTCCCCCAAATAACTAGCACCTCTCCTCCCTGTGTGTCATTTGCATTTCCTGTTGAAGTCATAAATCCAGCTCCTGCTCTGTAAATCCTCCCAGCAGAGGCAAAGCCAAAGCTGCCAAAACGTTCCCAGGGCAGCCTGGGCAGCTGAAAGGAGCGGTAGGGACACAGGATGCTGGGCTGAGAAGGTGTGAGCTCTCCTTGCCTCAGAGTTGGGCTGAAATCAGCCAATAAAACTGTCAGTCTCAAGGAAGCTGAGGTTTCTAAATAAGGCTATAAATAATTTCACAAATAGGGCCTGTGCTGTGTAATAATGTGTGCTGATTTTTGAAGGTTACTACAAGAATAAATTTACTGAATGAATAAATCTGCAGCAGTCACCAGTTGAATGTCACAGGCCAGCCCAGTACAGAAATAACCTTTTAAAAGGGACACATTAGCTGAGCACAGAGGGCTCCCTCTAAGTGAAACCTAATTCATTAGGGGTAGAAGATAAGCTCATTCTTTTGCTTTTCCAGCAGGTAAGAATTCAAATGAGGACCGTTTTCCCGCTCAGAAATCAGGCTTCTGGTGTCTGCGAAACTCCCCATGTCGGGATATGGGCAGACAGCTTTACTGCTATCAGTTAAAGTTCCATTCACAAACCTTGTCATGTTAAGATGAGGCTGAGAGGTGGCTTTTCCTGGCTAGATGGGGATTTAATGATAGTAGGCAGACATCATAGAAAGGCCAGGTCTGGGGGTGGGCCCAGCTGCTGAGCTGTGCTGCAGAGGGATTTTCTCAGGACCAGTCTGTGTCTTCATCATCCTGCCCGAGGTGGTCATGGGAATGTCATATCAGAGACAGGAGGGCCTTGCAAGCCTTGTGGGGCTTCTGCTGAGCTCCCAGCATGCTCTCCAGAGAGATGCCTCCACTCCCAGGGGCAACGAGATGACGGGAAGGGGAGGTGTGCACTTCTGGAGTGGGAAGCAGGGCCAGGGGCCACCCAGACCCTCTGGTTCCTCAGGTC
Source organism: Daubentonia madagascariensis (assembly GCA_023783475.1). Lineage (NCBI taxonomy): Eukaryota > Metazoa > Chordata > Mammalia > Primates > Daubentoniidae > Daubentonia > Daubentonia madagascariensis. The sequence goes on from JAKFHU010000722.1 coordinate 486,184, forward strand.
TTGGCTGGGAGCATCAAGTGTGTAGCAGGCGCTAGCACGGGGGTGAACGCCTTTGAAGCAGGTGACACAGAGGCCCACAACTGAAGAGGCTGTGTGGGTCCAGCTATGGGCTCTGTGTTCTCTCCATGACGGGGACTTATACGAATGGAGAATCACAAACACACACACAGAAAAGCATACATACATGCGTACTATCCCAGAGAATGCTCAGTGAGATTTGTAAAAACAAACAACCTAAGTATGTTCTCTGCTAGTCAGTGGTAGCTGGCTCTCTCTGGGAAGAATATTAGAGGTGGTGGTCGGGGCTGGGGGGACATAAAATCCAAACCCCCAGGGTAGCTTGGCCTGACCTGATGGTGCTTCGGCACCAGGGCTGGAGGCTCCTGGCACATGTGGGGTCTGTGTGGGGTCTAGCTGTGCCCTCCAAGCTCCCGGAGCCTGTGCCTGGAGGAGATGAGGAGGGGCCTGCTGCTGCACCCTCCTGCAAGAGTGGGCTTGGAGACAGTGTTCTAAACTGTCAGCACGTTTTATAGATGTTAATTATTTTTTTGTTATTTTAGGTTCCCATATATCTCAGAGTACTAATCTTTTGGTTCTTTAAGCTTATATTTTATCTTTTTAAAGTGATTTTTAGTATAGTCCCAAAGTTGTGCAACCACCACCACTATCTAATTCCAGAACATTTTTGTCACCCCAAAATGAAACCCTATACCTATTAGCAGTCACTCCTGTATTTCCTGTCCCCTCTGCCCCTGGAAACACTAATTTCTGTCCCTATGGATTTGTCTATTCTGGACATTTCACATAAATGGAATCAGATAATATGAGGCCTTTTGTGTCTGACTTATACCCTTAGCATACTATTTTGAAGGTTTATCTTGGTTGTAGCATGTATCAGTACTTCATTGTTTTGTGGTTGAATAATAACCCATTATGTGACTAGCCCACACTTTGTTTATCTGTTCATCAGCTGATGGACATTTGAGATGTTCTCACATTTGGCTATTGTGGATAATGCTGCTAGTAATATTCAGGTGCATGTTTTGTGTGGACGTGTTCCCGTTGCTCTCAGAGTGGAATTGCTGGGTCTGGTGACTCTCTTTAAGCTACCAAGGAACTGCCAGACAGTTGTTCAAAGTGGCTGCAATGTTTTCCATTCCCACTGACACAGTGTGAGGGTTCTGGTTTCTCCACATTCTTGTCAACACTTGTTATTTTCTGTCTTTATGATTTTAGCTATCCTAGTGGGTGCGAAGAGGGTTTGATTAATCTTTTCGATTTAAAATAGTAATGAAAGTTACAGTCACCCGCTCAAGGCGGGGGAGACCAGGTTGATGATCTGTCAACTAATATTTGTAAAGTGCTAATCAGCCCTTTAAAGGTGGTGTTTGAAGAAAACGAAGTTGATCCTTGATTCTGGAGTTCCTTGCTCAGAAGCTGTGGCTCCCTTCCGGTGGTAAAGGAGGTGACATGGGAATGGCTGACAAGCACCACGTGATTCTGAGGAGAGGATGAACGTACAGCTGGAGATAGAGAACGGCTAACTCTGCTTCTAATTCCAAGGAGCAGCGCGTTCCTCCCCTCGCTGTGCAGAGCCTCCGTATGTGTGTGACGGGTGTGCGTGCCGGCTCGCCAGCTCCCGCGAGGGGCAGTGGAGCTGTGGCTTCCCACGCCCTCTCCTTCCCGCTTCTAAGCAGTAATGACTAATACAGAAAAATGCAGTCACACAGTTTTGGCAAGGGAAGGTCTGTTCTGGGACAGGCCTTTGGCTTGAGTAAGAAACGTTTTTTAAAATGTGTATGTGGTTTTTGTGTCTTGTTTTTCCTACAGGCTGGAAGGGAGGGTGCCCTGGCTCCTACCCAGCCCGAGGGGTCAGGGCAGGGTTCCTTGGCCGTGTTTCCTCTGCTGTGCTGGGAAACAACTCACTGGTCTTTAATTTTCTCTGAAGATCAATGTCTCACTCGATCCCTCCAGATGGCATGGCTGGAGTCAGGGTGGGTCGGTTTACACAGAGTGAGCCAAGAAATCATAGAATCTGGGGAGTGAAGTGGATTTCAGGGACACCACTTACTCTCTTGGTCTCCCCTGCTCCCTGCCGCCCCCAGTGACTTGGCATTCACAACATCCCCCAACGTTCCTGACTGTCACAGAACTCACCATTGCCTGGGGCAGCCCATCCCAGTCCCGGCCCTCATTGCTAGAAGGATTTTTTCTGTATCCCACTCATCCCCTGGTTTCCAAGCCAGGTGTCCCCATCTGCTCCTCTGCACGTCTCGCAGACCCTGCCAGCCTAGGGCAGGGGAGGGCTGCAGGTCCCCGCTGTGCCCTCCCTGCTACCACTGCTGGCAAAGATGCTGATCCGAATATGGACCACATAGCATTTTATTCCAAATCATTCCTGCAAAAATTTCATAGAGGATTAAAAGTATGCATGGTATTAGATTAGAAATGAATAGTCTTTATGCTTTATCTTTAATGGTTATTTTCATTGTGAAACATAATGTGTATGCACAGTTTTAAAGGGTGTATCTGCCACCAGCCTAGGACACGTGGAGACCTGGAGGCCCTTCAGGGGGTGTCCTGCGTGTATACCACCCCTTTTCTTCACGGTGGTAAGATGTTTAAGGGTGTGTACATACGCGTCTCTGGATTGTTGGCTTGATTTTATTTACCTTTGCTTGGTGCTGAATATTGTATACTTAGCATCAGGGTGTGTCCTTCTGTAACTTGCTGCAAAGCATCAGCTATGTCGATGCACGTAGATTTCACTCACTCACTTTCTTCTGCTGTGCAGTGTTCCATGACTTGAGTGTGTCACACATTGTCCACTTCACAATTGATGAGCATTTTGGTTGCTTTTTCTCTGATGCGCACATAGAATTGCATTCTTAGTGGAGAACGCTAGATGATATTCTTTGGAACTGGATAGCTTGGCAATGGGGCAACACTTCACACTCCCACCAGCAGTGGTGACAGACACTTTCTTCTACACCCTTGCCAGCACTTGCTGTTGCCACACTTTTTAATTTTTGCCAGTCTGGTGGGTGTGAAATGGCATCTCATTGTGGTTTAATTTGCATTTCTCTGATTACCAACGCTGTTGAGTAACTTCATGTCTTTGGGGACCATTTATGTTTATAGCTTTTTCTGCAATGCCTGTTTGAGTTACTTTGTCTTTTCTTGAAGATGGATGGGCAGAACATACCTGGTCCATGTTCCATTGCCACCGTTCTAACGGGTGTTGGGTATGTTAACTGTTTCAGTTCTTCTTAGTGAAGTGGCTTTTGTACAGGTGATGCCTATCTTGTAGGTGAGGACCCTGAGGCACACGTGGAGCAGCTCACCCGCGTCCTCCGTGTCCCCCGGGGTGAGGGCAGAGCAAGGGCCTGCGCCTGTCTTGGAGGCTGGGTGCCAGCGCAGCTGCTGAGTGATTTATGCAGTCCCGATGCCAATGCCTTGGTTCTGAAATGTGTTGTTCATATCTTCTCTCAGTTTGTGGATTGTGTTTTCCCTTTGTTTTTTAATGAGCTTTGATAAACAGAAAGATTTTTTTTTAATTTTAATGTTGTTCAACTGAACAAATTTTCTTTTATGGGGGGTGTTTTGTGTCTTATTTAAAAAGTATTTTCCTGCCCTGGAGCCTTATACTAACTTCTAAAAGTTTTATAGTTTTGCTTTTCACATTTAAGACTTTAATTCAGCTGGAAATAACATTGTATATGGTATGAGGTGGAGGATCATTTTTATCTGTCTACATAACCTCACTGCCAGCACCATTTATTAAACAGCCTTTCCCTGCCGGTCTGCGGCAGCCTCCCACTCTCATAAGTCACGTCGTGTGTGTGTTTTCTGGGCTCTCTGTTCAGTTCTGTCCGTCTCTTTGTCTATTCTTGATTCAACTATACTTTTGTAATTACTGTAACTTATTTAAAGATGTAATATCCAGTAGGGCAAGGACTTTTGCTCTTCTATATACATTTTGAATCAATTTGTCAAGTACTTTAAAATCCTGTTGAGATTTACTTGAAAATGCATTTGAACTATACGTCAAGTTGGGAGAAAATTACAGCTTTTCTGAATCCTCTTAAGAATGTAATATTTCTTTCAATTTATTTAGGTCATCTTTAATGTCTTTCAGTAAAATTGCATAATATTCTCCTAAAGGGAATGCACATTTTTTGTTAAATTTATTCCTATTGCCATTTAAAATAGCAACAAAACGATAAAGTATTTTTAAAGTTATATATTCTAACTGCTTGCTGATGGTATATAGAAAAGCAGTTGACTTTTACATAAACCACTTAACCTGGGTTCCTGTTTTCACTTTTGACCTTTGCATAATCCTTCCTTTTGTGTCAGCTCAGCAGTTTGTTTCTTTTCTTTGTTGTTGTGATGCTTTCAAAGGTGCCATCCAGAGGTGGACTGTCCCAGCTCAGACAGTCCCTGGATTCCCGGTCCCTTCGCACCGTCTGACTAGGGGCGGAGAGCGAAGGCCTCCTGGGGTGTTAAGGCTGGGTTATGACAAGTGCTGCCTCCTCGTCCTGGCCCTGCGCTGTCTCCCTGGGGGACGGTCCTGGGCCCACAGAGGCCGTCTTCTTAATCCAGTGACCCGGGAAGACGCCTCCTCTTTCACTCCACACCTACTCTCCTCTCAAAACGTCCCCGTCGCTCCTGCTTCCGCATCTGTCACGTCTCTGTTCTGTGGTATTTCACCTCCCCTTGGTCTCCTCCTCCGTCCCCAGCTTCCAGGCCTAGTGTCTGACCGGACCCCACAGAGCCCTGTGGGTTGTCTCTAAATCTCTGAGTCTGAGAACCGTCCAGGAGATCTCTGGGGAAAGACAACTCATGGGAAGAAAGGACCTTTGCATGAGATCAAATCTCCGTGAGGAATATCTGGCCCCAAAGCAGCAGTGGATCTGCAGGTGGTGTTATCCACTAAGACGTTGTCAACGAGATGTAAATCATTGGCTTCAAATGGTTCCAGAGGCCATGGCTGGAGGGGTGCCTTTCCCACTGTGTTGGCGGGAGAGTAGCGGGACCCCATCGCCACCCCACCTTCTGGGCTCAGCCTTCCTCGGGCGCGTTTCTGAGATGGATGCTGCAGCATCTGATGAGTCCGGAGCTGACAGGCCTCCCCCGGGAGGAAGCTCCAGCAGAGAGGTTTCCTGTCTTTGGGGGCTGCACGAAGGCAGTGCTTGGCTTGGGTTAGAGCCAAGAAGCAGGAAAGCAGAAGGAAAGTAAAATCACCTGCAGAGGTGGGACACGAAGGAGGAGAGGTAAATGCTTTTCCTCACCACAGGCCCAACCCCACCTCCAACCCACCTGTGGCCAATTTTGCAATGTTTGGAGGTATGCAAGGGAGGAAGAAAAGTTATATGCATGTGAGTGGTTTCCAGAAGTCTCTCTGGAGAACCTTAACTTTAGGTCCAGATCAACTGCAGCTTGCCCCAGTGGGATCTTGGATCACCCATCAAGGTGACGGTTTGACTCGCACTGAGAGGTGGATGCCGGAAGAAGGCAACATTCCTGGCCCTTAAAAAACCTTTAATTTCGTCTAGATTGAGCAAATGGCTGAAAGGTCTGAAACGCTGCGTAGGTGATGAAGTACATGTGGTGTGTGCACACGGTGCCCACACCTGCCCCAGGGCAGATGCTAGAAGGAGTGCCGTCTACCAGGGTCGGTGCTGCTGGAGTGTGGGAGTCTGCCCGGCTCTGGGCTGCAGAAAGAAGCATGTTGCCTTTTACTCAATTTTGGTCTGCATTTCAAATGTTATTGCAAAACTAACGAAAATGGCAAAATTCTTCTCCTTGTGCCTGTCTCTCTCTGTCTTTCCTTTTCTTTCTCTTTTTTCCCTCAGCATATCTCAGAATTATGCAAGACTTTCATCCTGCTGATGTTCTGAAGTCATGTATATTCTGTTTTTTACGAATCTAAAATGTTCCTTTCAAACTTTGTGAATATGGGGGTGTCTGTCAGCCCTTATATTGTTATCTTTCTAGTACCTCACACAGCACCTGGCACAGAGAAGATAGTAAGTGTTTGGATGGGTGGATAGGTGGATGGATGGGCAGAGGGAGAGGTGATGGATGAATTGATTGGGGGATGATGGTTGTGTAGACGCATGGTGGATGGATACATGGCAGATAAATGGGTATAGAGAGGGGTGGTTGGATGGGTGCATGGTAGATGGATGGATGGATACATGATGGGTGGGTGAATGGATGAATAAATAGAGAGATGGGTAGATAAAGATACTTCAGATATGTACACAGACACACAAACAGACACGATCATTACACACACACTCCTGTAGAGGTGTGTGTTCTCACCTGGGATTCATCAGTAAGAAGGCTCCCTCATAAAGGACTGTGAATGTTTCTGGTAAAGGTCTGCAAGTCACTCATCTGTGTCTCTGGCACCGCACTTTGTGCAGTATATACGGTGGAAGTCCCCGTGTGTATGTATTGAATGAAGGTCGTGCTGTGTGTTCATGCATGGTCTACGCCCATATGAAAAGCCAGGCATTTGTAGTATCTGTTGTTGACTTTGGGCCAAAATCCAAAAAGGACTCCTCAGCTCTCCAAGATGACCAGGAGATAAACGCAAAGGCAGTTTCTCATTCCGCCCCATGCTCTATGCCTGGGTCTGTTTCCTGGCACATCAGGAATGCTGGATGTTTTGTTTCCTGAAACTGAAATCCCCTGATGTTGTGCACAGACCCTCTGCCAGCCCTCCAGGGCTGGGTGCCAGAGCAAGATTCAGGAACTGGCCACCGAAGAGTTCTTCCTTTGTAGTCAGTTAACAGCCCCCCAACCTGCTTCCTCCCTTTCCCTCTTCTGCGTCATAAACAAACTGATTGGAGTGTGCACTGGGACCTTAACCAGGTTTGCAAGTTCCGGCTGCCTGGGGCACTTCCCCCAGAACCTCCCTCCCCTCCCTCAAGCTCTTTCACCCTCCTTAATTTAAACTTGCAGCTCCACTCCATGATTTCCTGTCCCCTTACTGGATGTATTTTCTCTGGAGTACTTACTGTCTTTAATATACTACATATGTGTCATGGTTTATTTTGTATATGTCTCTCTCCCCCTCTAAAGTGTGTGCTCTCTTAGGGCAGAGATGTTTTTGCCTATTTTGTTTCTAACACATTAGCAGTTCCTAGAACTGTGTCTGGCACATATTAGGTGGCTCATAAGTACTTAGTGAATGAATGAATATATTAATAACAGTTCTTAAAAGTCTTCTGTTCAGATCTTTGTCCATGTCCACTCTAATCCCCAACACCCTGGAGATGCTGTGCAGGCGCTTGGGCTTCCAGGGGAGCTGCAGCCCCTGCCCTCCCTGGGGGAGCTTGTCTCCCCCTAAGAGCCTGGCTGGTCTTTCTGGTGCTGCGACTGTCCACACTTAGTTGCGGCTGCTGGCTGAGCCCAGCAGCAGTGGGTACCGGGACTCTGTGACTTTCTGCTTTAGCTAAAGAGAGAAGACTGCATGGTTTTTGCCAGTCGTTCGGGTGCACTTGTTTAGCGTGGGCATTGGCCAGGGCTGACTGTATACAGCAGCAGAAGAGGTGCTTTGGCCATGAGAGGGAGGCGGCTGTGCCTCGAGCCCCCGTCAGGATGCCTGTCTGAGCCCTCATGAGGCCTTCTTACGTCTCCGAGTTCAAGGTAGAAGCAACCCAGTGACCTGCCCAGTTCCCTCTGCCACCCCAGCTGTTTGCTAGGAGAGCTCCTTCTCCTGATTCTATTTGTGGACCAGGTATTATCAGCTCTGTGAACTCTGCCCGGGGTGCTTCACCCCTCCCTTCCTTCTCAGCCTGTAGTTCACCTGACGGCATGGCAGCTCGCCCAGCCCCATCACGCAGGATGCGGGTCTTTCTGGATGGGCTTGGAGCCCAGCAGAGCAGGCGTGGGCACGAAGATCCTTTGCTGCCTTTGCCCCTGACTGTTCCCAGCATGTGCGTGGAACAGAGCCTTTTCCTGTCCCACTGCACACCAGGGTCCCAGCTCCCAAGTGCTCAGCCCCGCAGGCACTCAGCCCCGTCTGGACAGAGAAGGTTCTGCCTCTCTCAGCTCACCTTTCGGTGGTGAGGAGGTTGGGGCTGCCCCGTGAGTGGAACATAACTCTAATTTGCCAGGCAGGAAATGGCAATGGCATTGAATCACTCTGCTGAGCAATTCTACGGAGCTTCCTACAAAGCGTTTCCAGAAATGGGATCCCCGCACCCCAGGTTAGCATGCGGAGTTCGGGTGCAGTGTGGGCAGTGAGAGAAGGGTCACACTTTTGAATTTGCATGGTATGTTAATTACGTCCTTACAGATGAGTTGAAGTGTTTCTTGCCACACAGAATCAATGAGCAGGAACCCACGGGTTCCCTTGAGCTGTTCTGATGGATGGAAACAAACTGTGAAAGTAAAAGTTGGTAGTCACTGACGTCGGCAGGATGCAGAGGGCAGCTCAGCCTGCCAGGTCATTGCTTCCCGTATGCTGGCTGGGCCCCTGTAGGTGCAGACACTTGCATGTGAAGCCACACACTCTCCTGCCCCGCCTGGTGCCCTGCAGCTGCGGCGCCACCCTGGGGCATTTTCCAGGAGAGACCTCAGTTCCCATCTGGCTCCTGTTCGAAGTCTGACACTGCCGGGGCTCAGCCAGTGCCAGGCCTGTACCTAGAGAGAAGTGATGGGCTTGCCTGTATATGTCAGGGTGAGGCATTCCCTGCCTGCCGGTGAGAATTCAAGTTCAGGATGATTGGTTTCGCCTTGAAAACCCCCAACACATCCTTGGGTATATTCGTGTTGCTGAAATGCACGAGAAATCAAAGGTGACCAGGTCCATGCATTGGTTTGAGCATCAGATCAATCCATTGAGTTTCTTGCTTTTAAAAACACAAAATAAAAGAAGCCTAGCCACGTTGTTAGCATGGACTTGACATCACAGTTTACTGGACAAAAGGTGAGGCAACACACGTAGCATTGAGCAGCAGTGGGCAGACCTCAGCCCCGGGACCACATCCACTTGCCACATGCCTTATTGGGTCACAGTCACACCCATTCTTTTACGGTCTGTGGAGCTATGGCTGCTACAATGGTAGAGCCTAATAGTTACAACCAACACCCAAGGCCTGCGAAGCCTAAAATATTTTCTACTTGGCTCTAATAGAGAAAAAGTTTGTGAAGCCCTGGCATAGAAGATAAGGACACAAACCCTTGAACCCCAGCCCTACAGTGGACTGGCTGCGTGACCTTGAACATGCTACTTAACCTCTTTTTGACTTAGTTTCCTCTGCTATAAAATGGAGATGATATCTCCATTGTAATATTATTTAATAATAATTATTATATAATAATATCACCAATAATGCTTGCTTCTTGAGGTTGCTATAAAGGTTAGAAGAATTAATAACTGGAACATTCTTAGAATAATTTCAGACAAGTGGCAAATGTGTTAAATTCTTAAAGAGGGGGCAGATTTCTAAGACTGTAGAAAAGCGCAACCCCTTGTTCAAATCACAGACAACTCATTTAAAGACCACCTTGTTGTCAGGGCGCCTCCCACAGAGAAGGCTGCCTTGCAGGTGGCCTAGTTGCCTGTCTGTCTGGGCCCCTGGCTGGCTTTTCCCTGGGCAGAAGGGGCAGGACTGGGTTGGGTGAGGGAAGGATGCTCCAGGGGTGCGAGAGTGGAGCAGGGCAGCCGTGTGTCCTGTGCTGTGGTTCCAGGGTGGACAGGAAGGCACGCTTCCTAATGAGGGTGGGGCAGACAAGAGGGAAGGCAGACATGAGCACAGTAAGCTGCAGAGTGTTCCCCTTCAGCTCATTAGAGCAGGGGGACGGGTCGCCAAGGCTGCTGAACGAGGTGATTCCTCCCTGCGTTTTTCTCTGCGTCTCGGGCTGGAACGTTCTGTGCCACCTGCTCCCCTCGATGGCACTTCTGAGGCAGGTGACTCCATACTTGGAGAACCCAGTGTTTTTATTGAGAAGACTCTGGGCCCCTTTCTCTTCTGCATCTTAGGCTGGGTGTTCTGGAAATGTTCTGCTTTAGTTACGTACTTGCCTCCCCATGTGAGGCTCGGAGAGAACTGTTCCCATCACAGCACTGATGACTCACACATCCTCGCTGGTTCTCGAGTGGTGGTTTTGTTTGCCCATGTCGGGGTAATAAATGATGACGCCACTACTTGCTGCAAAACTAAACGCTTCCGGCTCTCGGTGCAGACTCTCCAGGACGCTTCCAGCATCCTCTGGTGTTCCTTCCTTCCTCCCGGCTGGAGTCCCAAGACTCTTGCCCCTCACAGGAGAAGCTGTGGGGACCGAGGGGTGAACTCCCACCTGGCCCCCGTGAGGAGGATGGCTCTGCCTAGCAGGTTTCCCAGAGAGTCTTTCTTTATCCTCTCCTGTGCCTCGGTTTCCACATCAAAATCCCCCAGTTGCACCTGTCTCATTCAGAGCCCCCACTGCAGTGTTCCAGCCCTCCTGGAGCCCCCACCCCAGAAGCTACCTTCTTCACCACGCCACCCCCGGGCTGGGCCCCAGCAGCCCTCGCTGCGTGCAGGTGTTGCTCGGTGGGACCTTCTCAGCACCCACGTTCTAAGATTTCAACCTACTCCCATCCCCCAACACCTCCTGCCCCCTTCCCTGGTTTATTTGTGCTCTTAGCACTTAATCACTATTTAACAGTTTCAATAGTTTACTTATTTGTACATTTCCTTATGTCTCCCTGGCTGGAACATGACTCCCCGAGGGTCGGGATTTGTGAGTGTGCTGTTCACCGCCAAACTCTGTGGCCAGAACAGCACCCTGCAAATAATGGGCACTCAATCCCATTGGCTGAATAAATGTATAAATGGGCTAAAACCACTTCCTCCCCTACGGGGTTGTTGGGACGAGAAGAATGAAAATTAAATAAAGCCTATAAAAATGCTTAGAAAAATTTAAAATGCTAAAGGAATGTGAAAGGTGTAGTTATTAATGAAGCAACTTAACAAAAAAAGAAACTCCTTTGGGGGCTGGGAGTAGGTTGTGTGGGTGAGACTGATGGCCTGATGTCATGAAAACCTTGAGGCTGATTTAAGTGACTAACAACATCTGGGACCCATCAGAAAAAGTTTAGAGTAGAAGGCAGTCCTCTCCCTAATTTTCGAAAATTCAGGCAGGCCTAAAAGTTCTTTAATATTTTAGGAAGCTCAAAAATATTTTAGGAAGTCAAAAATCACCACTTGGCCCAGAAGCTGGCCAGTGGGAGAGAGCCCCCCCTCACCCAGGGAAGAGGTGCCACGCCGGAAGGCAGTCTTGTTTGCTAGACTGGGCGAAACAACACCTGAAGACCCATTTTTACTTTAAAATGAGTGTATAAAGTTGCATTAAACCATGAAGACTTTGAGAAGGAATTTTTGATAGTTATCATAGAAAATAACTGGATTGACTAACATACAAAATGCATTTGGAAGCAAAGCTGCCACCCCTAAGTTCCCCCCTTGAGTACAAAGAAGCAGGCTGGTGCGCCTATGGCTAGCATGTGCCCAGGGCTCGCCGTGGCCCCTCCACCCCTCCAGCCCGCCCGCTGCTGTTGAATGAGCCGGTCCCCAGAGCAGGGTGATGATCCCAGCCCCGGGCAGCATTTCCACCATCCTGAGGCACTGCGGTGTTTGCAGTGACCCTGGAGAACATTCCTTTGTTTCTGTGTAGTGAGACTATTTGCATTAATAACTTACGAAGTTCACCTTAAGTCTATGAAAGTGACTGTGACATCCAGTTTTGTGGTGATTTCCATTACAAAGTTGGCAGAGCATTTTGTAACTAAATAGCCAGTTCAGGATCTCTGGAAATCCACGTGGAAGTAGAAGGCCGGTGGCCTCTCCTGCCCCAGCAGCATCGGTCGGTGCCGGGTGCTGTGGGGAAGAACTCGGCCTTGTTCCTCCCGTCCTGGGCTGGAGGGGGCTGGCATCACGCACAACCAGACCCTGGCACTCCGTGGGCAGCAAGCTGCAGGACTGAGGAAAGCACATCAATTCCATATTAGGTGTGCTCTGGTGCAGGCTTAAGTTTTATTTAACAACATAGAAAACCCCATTTGTATCCCAAATGTTAGTTGAGGACTTGAAGTTTTCAGGCTTTTCTATTATGTATCTGAAATGAGAGGAGGTGCAAAAGGCACTCATTGGGCGTCTTTCCCTGAGATCGGCCACATGATGTAAAGATTTCTTCCCTGTGTGTAGTGAGGGAGAGCTCAGGCACCCTCCCTGCTGGGACTGTCTCCCCAGGGAGGCTGGACCTGGCCTGCCAGGGACCCCGGTAGCATCTGTGCGCCCAAAGCCAGGTCCTCCTGTGTGTGTGTTCAGAGCCTAGCGCTGTGGCCGCCCTTCCCTTGTGCAAAATGTTCCCCCATGTGGCGATGCGGTGCTGGGCTCAGGGGACCACCCTCACGCGTCTGCGGAGCTTCCCCGGGCCTCAGGGAGTCTTCCTGGAAGTCCATCATCTTTCTATAACCTCTCTCTATGGCTCTGCCTTGTGATACCAGTTGGGTTGTCTTCATGATCCAGTTTGTTTGTTTTCCTAAGGTCTTTTTTTGTTTGTTTTTTAATGGCATTTGCCAGTCTATATGTTGTGTGATGTGTAGAACTTCACTAAACATGTTCTACGCCAATACCTGTCAGTTTTCCCAGTTGGAAGTTATTCGGCATTAACAGGAGACCATCGTTTGGAACTTACTGTGTGCCAGGCACTGTTATCAGTGACTGATCTGTATTAACCCATTTAACCTCATGTTTAAGATCCCTATGAGAGACATTTATGATGCCATTTTGCAGATGCAGAAACTGAGGCACAGAGGGGCCAGGATGTGGCAGAGGCAGGATCTGAAACAGGAAGCTGCAGGCCACACTCAGAGCTCCTGGAGGGCTGGGACCCAGTTCTTACACAGGCCACTTTCTTTGCCTTAGAGCCAGATTCTTAGGGAAACTTCTGTTTTGACATAGATACTTTATTTTTCCCTTGCCTTTTTGTATTACTTTGTAAAAAAAATAATTAAAGATGACGTGGTGGTTAGTTTGGATTGAAAGAGGGGCCTGGCAGGGATCCTCTGCTCCTAAGAGGCTCACGGGCCTTTGCTCCCCTCCTGCCCTCTTGGCCTTCAGAGGCGGTTGGAGATCCCATCCTCAGTGGGAGGCCCCTTTGACCCGAGGCCAGCCGTGAAGGGGGCTCGTGGAGGAGGTGGGGCCAGCTGGGCATCGGCTGGATTCGGGCCCTGGACACTGCCTGGGGTGGGCCACGGGCTTGCAGGCAGCGAGCCCTTCCTTCCTTGGCGGGGGTCAGAGGAGCACAAAGGTACCTGAGGCCGCTGGGGACTTGCTTGGGTGCCCCTGTCAGCACACATGATCAGAACGTGCCTAGGAGTGCTGCGAGTGTTAGTTCACAGTGTGGGGGCTGCTTCCAAGAAAGTGGGAAATGAGCAATGCTTCTCCTCTGCGTGTGTGTGAACATAGACCTGGACCCTCCTGGCCTAAGGGAGAAGCGACCCACAGCTGTCCTTTTCGCCCTTTGTGGGAGTGAGGAGGAGGCAGGTGGTTAAGATTTGAAGGCTGTTTGCCCTCTGACAAGCCCTGTGGTGCTGAGGAACTTGCTCACCTCTCTGAATTTTTCTTGCTTGTAAAATGTTAATAATAATTTCTGCTTCCTCCTGTGAACGATAGTCAGGTTATGGAGAGTGTCAAGCAGGGAGCAGCAGCTAAGCAGTGGTCGTGTTATCTGGAAGAGGCGACGTGTGCAGAGCGTGCACAGGAGGGCAGACTGCCGGTTCTAGTCCTGCCTCTTGGACCTGGGGCCGGTTGTTTGTAAAGTGCAGGTAACATGAGTCCAACCCCACAGGGTTGCTGTGAGGCCCTGTGGGTCGTGTAGGTAGAGTGTGGAGGTGGCACTCAGCATACAAGTGTGCTCAGGACGTTGAAGGAATGAGGTCAAGGTGAGAGCACCCTTGGGAGGGGGTGCCAAGTACTGCTGAGACCGGATCGAGTGCACACAGCGGCCCCTGCGGGCCCCCACACCCAAAGATGCCACGGTGGTCTTTTGCTGAATTTGCTCTTCTTGGATGCACGTATAGAGCCAGTGTGTGCAGATGCTGGGGGTGTGGGCCTCAGCCTGCCCATCTGACACTCACAGCAGTGCAGAGTGGGGGGTCACTAGCTGCTTTCAATACCCAGGAACGCCTGCCTGTTCTGGCCCAGCATCCGGCTTCCAGGAACACCTGCCTCGGCGACAGTCTGTGATCGTTGTTTTCATAGCACCTTCTTCATTAAGAGACACAAAGCTCCTTAGGTATCATCAGTTTTACTCCCTCGACATTACTACGAAGGACAGATTTGATTTCTCCAGTTTATGGGAAAAGTCAGCCTCCGAGAACCAAGGTACTTTGTCACAAAACATGTTGCAAGGCCACCACCGATTACCTGATCACTGCTTAACACGGGAGGTGCTGCTCTTGAGTGTGACACACACCACACCTGCAGGGGTGGCCCTGCGGCCTCCCCCTCGGTGTTCCATTCCAGGGGTTGGCAGCCTTTTTCTGTAAAGGGCCAGATAGCTGATGTGTTTGGCTTTGTGGCCCATGTGGCCTCTGATGCAACTACTCAGTAGGACAATACGTAAATGAATGGGCTTGCCCGTGACCCAGTAGAGCTTGATTTGCAAAGACTGGAGGCAGGACAGATTTGCCAGCTCCTCATCTATGCTAATATTAGAAATTTTCACTGTCCCGTTCTCCTCACTGACTTCAGAAGATAATGTGGTGAATAGATCATGTTTTTTTGAGAATGTGTGTATTTGCATATGTGTGTGTGTGCGCGCACACGCCATGTGCACACTATCCATATGTGCCACTTTCTGTGCAGCATATGGAAGGTGGGGCCCAGGGGCCTGAACAGCACACTCTGAACTCTAACGGGATTGCCTGGCCCACTGTTAAAACTTCTCCAGGCAATTCTAGTTGTCTCAAGTTTTCATGTTTGTCCACACAGAATTAATCTCAGTTTCCCTTATGAACTGGACGTTGCAGAGCTTGCTTTGCACTTTTGGGTGTGATCATGAAATAAAGCACAGAGAAAGGGAGCGGCAGGGGTCTTGGCCTGGGGGCAGCCCTGTGAGGACTCAGGGCACAGGGCAGATGGTAAGAGGAGGGGACGCTGGCCAGTGAGCATGGTCCAGGCAGGGCAGTGGGGTTCCGGGGTGGTGTGGTTGTGTCTGACAGCACAAGGTAAGCACATGTGGAACAGGAGGCTCTGCCGGGTTGAAAACCTCATTTTGTCCACTTCTGAGCCTTTCAAACTTTTGCATGGAAACCTGCTGGGAAAATAAAGGGAAGCAGAACAGTGGTGTTGGGGGTAGGGAGACGCGGGCACTGCCGGGCCAAGTCCCCTTGTTGGCGGGCTTTGACCTCCTGGAGCACGGTTTGGTACCTGAGGTGGCCACAGTAAAGACAGCTGCTCCCACGGGCAGCCCCACACCCCGTGTGGACCGTGTACATCGTCAGATCCTGCCTCTCCCAGCACGAGTGGAGGGCAGGTGGTTCATCTTTGACTGAGGACACTCTGCACATGTACATTTTAATTTTACTGAAAGGAAAGGATGCCATTCCATGCCCATTAGGTCTTTTTTCTTTATTTTTATTTCAAAATATTAAGGGGGTACAAATGTTTTTGTTACATGGATAAATTGTATAGTGGTGAAGTCAAGGATTTTCATGTGTGCATCACCAGAATAGTGTACATTGCACCTAATACGTAAGTTTTTATCCCACATACCCTCCCTTTCTTAGTTTCCAATGTCCTTTACACCACTTTGTCCCTGTGTGTGCCCATTGTTTAGCCCCCACTTATTAGTGAGAACATGTGGTGTTTGGTTTTCCATTCCTGTGCTACTTCACTTAGGATAATGGTCCTAGTTCCATCCAAGTGGCTGAAAAAGACATTATTTCATTCCTATTTATGGCTGAGTAGTGCTCCATGGTATGTATGTTACACACACACACGTCACATTTTCTTTATCCACTCATGAATTGGTGGACACTTAGATTGATTCCATATCTTTGCAATTGTGAATTGTGCTGTGAAAAACATTCAGGTGCAGGTGTCTTTTTGATATAATGACTAATTTTCCTTTGGGTAGATACCCAGTAGTGGGATTGCTAGATCGAATGGTAAGTCTACTTTTAGTACATTGAGAAATCTCCATACTGTTTTCCATAGAGGTTAGTAGTACTAATTTACAATCCCACAGTGTATAAGCATTTCCTTTTCACCACATCCATGCCAACATCTACTGTTTTTGATTTTTTAGTAATGGCCATTCTGACAGGGGTAAGGTGGTATCCCATTGTGGTTTTAATTTGCATTTCCCTGGTGATTAGTGATGTTGAGCATTCTTTCATATGTTCTTTGGCCATTTGGCTATCTTCTTTTCAAAAAATTCTGTTCATGTCTTTTGCCCACTTTTTTGATCAGGTTATTTTTTTTTTCTTGCTGATTTGTTTGAGTTCTTTGTAGATTCTGGATATTAGTCCATTGTCAGATGGATAGTTTGTGAATATTTTCTCCCATTCTGTAAGTGGTCTGTTTACTCTATTGATTTCCTTTGCTGTGCAGAGAATTTTTAATTTAATTAAGTCCCATTTATTTATTTTTGTTGTTGCTGTATTTGCCTTTGGGGTCTTAGTCATAAATTCTTTGCCTAGGCCGATGTCTTGAAGAATTTTTTCTTGCATTTTCTTCTACAATTTTTATGGTTTCAGGTCTTGCATTTAAGTCTTTAATCCATCTTGAGTTAATTTTTTTATATGGTGAGAGATAGGGATCCAGTTTCTTTCTTCTGCATGTGGCTGTCCAGTTTTCCCAGTACCATATATTCAATAGGGCATCCTTTCCCTAGTGTGTGTTTTTGTCTGATTTGTTGAAAATCAGCTGGTTGTAGCTATGGTTTTATTTCTGGATTCTCTATCTGTTCCATTGGTCTATGTGTCTACCCTTATACAAGTACCATGCTGTTTTGGTTACTATAGCCTTGTAGTATAATTTGAAGTCAGGTAATGTGATGCCTCAAGATTTGCTCTTTTTGCTTGAGACTGCTTTGGCTATTCAGGCTCTTTTTTGGTTCCATATGAAGTTTAGAATTATTTTTTCTCTATCTGTGAAAAATGATGTTGGTTTTTTGATGAGAATTGCATTGAATCTGTACATCACTTTGGGCAGTATGGACATTTTAACAATGTTGATTCTTCTCATCCATGAACGTGGGATGTGTTTCCATTTACTTGTGTCATCTCTGATTTCTTTCATCAGTGTTTTGTAATTCTCCTTGTAGAGATCTTTCACCACCTTGGTTAAGTATATTCCTAGGTATTTTATTTTCTTTGCAGCTATTGTAAGTGGTACTGAGTTCTTTATTTGACTCTCAGTTAGACTGTTATTAATATATAGAAATGCTACTGATTTGTGTACATTGATTTTGTAACCTGGGACATTACTGAATTTATCAATTCTAGGAGTCTTTTGGTGGAGTCTTTAGGGTTTTCTAGATACAAGATCATATCATCAGCAAACAAGGATATTTTGACTGATTTGGATGCCCTTTATTTCTTTCTCTTCCCTGATTGCTCTGGCTAGGACTTCCAGAACTATGTTGAATAGAAGTGCTGACAGGGGGCACCCTTGTCTTGTTCTAGTTCTTAGGGGGAATGCTTTCAACTTTCCCCCATTTGGTATGATGTTGGCTGTGGGTTTGTCATAAATGGCTTTTGTTATTTTGAGGTATGTTCCTTCTATGTCTGGTTTGTTTAGGGTTTTTATCATGAGGGGTGCTGGATTTTATCAAATGCTTTTTCTGCATCTATTGAGATCATCATATGGTCTTAATTTCTACTTCCGTTTATGTGGTGAATCACATTTATTGATTTCCATATACTGAACCATCCTTGCATCCCTTGCATCCCACTTGGTCATGGTGAATTATCTTTTTGATGTGCTGTTGGAATCAGTGTGCTAGCATTTTCTTGAGGATTTTTGCATCTATGTCATGAGGGATATTGTTCTGCAGTTTTCTTTTTTCGTTGTGTCCTTTCCTGGCTTTGGTATCAAGGTGATACTGGAGTCATAGAATTATTTAGAGAGGATTCCCTCCTTCTCAAGGTTATGGAACAGTTTCAGTAGAATAGGTGCCAGTTCTTCTTTGTAGATCTGGTAGAATTTGCCTGTGAATACATCTGGTCCAGGAATTTATTTTTGTGGGAGATTTTTTACTACTGTTTCAATCTGGCTACTCATTATCGATCTGTTCAAGATGTCTGTTTCTTCCTGATTCACACTTGGGAGGTTGTGTGTTTCTGAAAATTTATCCATTTCCTCTAAGTTTTCTAGTTTGTGTATATAGAGATTTTCATGGTAGTCCCAGCTGATATTTTGTATTTCTGTGGTATCAGTTGTAATGTCTCCTTTTTCATTTCTGATTGGGCTTATTTGAGTCCTTTCTCTTCTATTTCTGATTAGTGTAGCTAGTGGTCTATCAAATTTGTTTATCTTTTCAAAGAATCAACTTTTTGTTTCATTGATCCTTTGTATTGTTATTTTTTTGTTTTCATTTCATGTAATTCTGCTCTGAGCTTTGCTATTTCTTTTGTTCTGTTAGCTTTGGGTTTGGTTTGTTCTTCTTTTTCTAGTTCGTTGAGGTGTGATATTGTATTGTTAATTTGTGATCTTTCTGTCTTTCTGATGTAAGCATTTAAGCTGTGAACTTCCCCCTTAGCACTGCTTTTCCTGTACCCCATAGAATTTGGAACCTTGTGTCCTCTTTGTTGTTCATTTTGAAAAATGTTTTGATTTCCATCTTAATTTTGTCATTGACCCAAGGATCATTCAGCAGGAGGTTGTTAATTTCCATGACTTTGTTTAGATTTGAGTGTTCCTTTTGGAATTGAATCATAGTTTCATTCTACTGTGGCATACCACAGTAGATACATGGTATGATTTTGATTTTTCTGAATTTGCTGAGACTTGTTTTGCAGCCTAACATATGGTCTATCTTAAAAGGTGTCCCATGTGCTGAGGAAATAAATGTATTAATATATTCTGTAGTTTTAGGGTATAATGTTCTGTAAATGTCTGGTAGGTCCATTTGTTCTAGAGTCCTGTTTAAGTCCAGTGTTTTTTTGTTGATTTTCTGCCTTGATGACCTGTCCAGTTCTGTCTGTGGAGTGTTGAAGTCCTCTGCTATTAGGATGCTGTTGTTTATTTCTTTGCTTAGATCTAGTATAATTTGTTTTATGAATCTGAGAGCTCCTGTATTAGGTACATATATATTTAGGATTGTTATATCTTCTTGCTGAATTGCTCCCCTTATCATTATATAATGACTACCTGTCTTTTTTTTAAACTGTTGTTGATTTAAAGTGTATTTTATCTGACATGAGAATAGCTACTCCTGCTTATTTTTTGTTTCCATTTGCATGGAATATTTTTTTCCATCCCTTTACCTTGAATCTATGAGAGTCCTTGAGAGTTAGATAGGTTTCTTGGAGACAGCATATATTTGGGTTGTGCTTTTTCATCCACTCAGCCAGTCTATGTCTTTTAAGTGGAGCATTAGGACTGTTTATGTTCAATGTTAGTATTGATATGTGGGATACTGTTCTGTCCATCATGTTGAATGATACTTTGTTGTTTTGTTTTATAAGAGCTGTGAGCTTTAACTTTTGTATAGTTTTACACTGGTGGGTATCAATTGTTTTGTTCCACGTATAGAGCACTTTTGAGCATTTCCTGTAGGGCAGGTCTAGTGGTGACAAATTCCCTTAGTGTTTGCTTGTCTGGGAAAGACTTTATTTCTCTTTCATTTATGAAACTTAGTGTTACAGGATACAAAATTCTAGGCTGACAGTTATTCTGTTTAAGACGATGAAGAATGGGGCCTCAATCTATTCTGGTTTATAAGGTCTCTTCTGAGAGGTCTGCTGCTAGTCTGATGGGTTTTCCTTTCTAAGTTAGTTGTTGCTTTCATCTTACAGCTTGTAGGGTTTTCTCCTTCATTTTGACTTTGGCCAGACTAATGACTATATGCCTTGGTGACGTCCTACTTGCAGGGAATCTTCCAGGTGTTCATGACCATCTTGTATCTGGATGTCTAAATCTCTAGCAATGCCAGGGAAGTTTTCCTCAATTATTCCCTCAAATAGGTTTTCTATGCTTTTTGCTTTTTCTTCTTCTCCTTCAGGGACACCTGTGATTCTTATGTGAGTTTGTTTTATATAGTCCCATATTTCTCTGAGTGATTGTTCATTCTCCTTTATTATTTTTTCTACATTTTTGACTGACTGGGTTAATTCAAAAGCCTTATCTTCAAGCTCTGAAATTCTTTCTTCTGCTGGGTTTAGTCTGTTATTAAAGTTTTCTTTTGTATTTTGAAATTCCCTAAATGACTCTTTCATTTCTTTAAGTTTTGTTATATCTTTTCTTATATTATCTATCTTTTTAGAGAATTTTTCATTCATGTCCTGAATTATTTTTTTGGTTTCTTTATGTTGGTTTTCAACTTTCTCATCAATCCCATTGATCTTACTTGTGATCCGTATTCTGAGTTCTGTATCTGACATTTCATTTTGACAATTTCCTTTTGCTTAAAGTCCACTGCTGGAGAACTATTGTGATCTTTTGAGGGTGTCAAAACAACTTGTTTTTACATGTTTCCAGAGTTCTTACGCTGGTTCCTTCTCATCTGAATCCTCTTCTCTCAGCTCAAGACAGATAAGTTTACAGTGCACCTGTTCCCCTCTGCTGAGAACTCTCTTCCTTAGTGAAAAGAAGGAGCAATCCATGGATGGTGCACTTGTGTCGTACTCCAGAAGGTTGACCCGGCAGGAGAGGGGTGGATGCACTGAGAGCCTGTAACACTGCTGTTCTTCTGTGTCGTCCTGTTCCCTTGTGATTGTCACAGTCCAAGTCAGTGCTAGGGAATATTTGTGCAGAGTGGTGGGTTTGTCCCCAGGTTGCTGTTGGAAGCTTTGGTAGGAGGCTGGGTGTGTCCCTCCCCACAGAGCTGGGTGGTGTGGGAGTTTTCTCTTCCTGGGTCTCCCCATGGTGGTGGCAGTGGTGGCATGGCAAGGCTATTTAGATGGGAGCTGTGGGTGCCAGGGTTGTGGGCATTCACTCCACCCAGGTCCAGATGCAGTGGTGGCATGTGACAGGGGGCAGCGTGAGACAAGCAAGGCTACAGCGGCAGGCAGGGCCGTCGAGGTGTATGGCGGTGTGTGGTGGGAAAGTCTGTAGCAGTGCAGCAGCATGTGGGGGACAGGACCATGACAGCGTGTGGGGAACAGGGCCACAGTGGCCAGGTGGTGTGTGGCAGGTGGGGGCCACTGAAGCACATGGTGTGTAGGGCCATGGTGGCTGGGCATCTCATGGCTGGTGGGGCCACTGGAGGCATGCAACTCCCTGCAGACAGTCACAGCAACTGGGGCTTTCTCTCTGCCCAGGACTGGTAGTGGCAGCTGCTATGGTGCTACTCAGGTGGCAGCAGTGGTGGTGCTATCCACATGGCAGTGGCAGATGCTGGGGGCCATGGTCTGCTCAGATCCCCAGTGGCAGGGGGCATGTGGCACTCAGTCACAGAGTGTGCGAGAGTGCCTGTCCTGTGCACTTGCTCCTTGGCCTGGCAGGGGGGAGGGGGAGGTAGCTGTAGTGGAGCTGACCCCTGTATGGATGGGCCCTCTGGGGCTGAGAGCTCCGAGTGGTGTCAGTTGCAGTGACCTGGGATTGGAAGCCAGCAGGACCCTCCTGTGCTGCTCTTTGGAGCAATGCTGCAGTCTCCGAGGCCTGCTGCGGTGGAGGGGCCCCCACGCAGCTCAGGTTGCAGTGTCTACAGGGGGAGTGTGGGGCCCCAGGGATCTCCTCTAACCCCTGCCCACGTGCAGGCACCTTCCTCAGGTACCTTCCGATGCTGCTGATCGGTCCGCCCAGCGTCCCTCTCCTCCACTTTGTGTGTCTCCAGTCACTCTCTGATGATTCACGATGCTCTCTCTTAAGATGGTCCATCCATAGGTGAGCATCTACTTGTACCTTTTGATCCTCTCCTTGAGGGGGTGAGTGCGGGCTTCTTCTACTCTGCCATCTTCTCCCCATTGGGGACTTCATCACATCTTCCGGGCCCTCCTTTTGTTGATGGTCAGCCTCGCTGATAGCCCAGGAAACTCTGCAGGCACTGACGTGAGCCCCAAGCTGAGGCCAGCATGCATGGTAGGACTGTGGTGTCCATAGAGGCCCTTGCTGCTTGGTGACTCCGGGTTCCCTTTCTTCCTCTTCATGCAAGGTGGTAGGAGGTGGGCTCCTGGCCCTGTGGGAGCAGAGGAGCTGCAGCTGTGGAGGTGATCATCACACACGAGGGGCTCGTGGCTGTGCAGGAGCCAGCTGTCTAGGACGTCATCAGTGTGAATCCTGAGCTGAGCCGCTGGCCAGCCCGTGAACATACGTGTGCATGTGTGTGTTTCCTGACAGGATTGTCTCCACTGTCACTATTTTCATTAATGTTGGCTGCAAATGCCTCTCCAAATAGAAAACAAAAACCAAAACCTCCTAACTGATCTGTACCCTTGCCGTGGGAAACTTTTTCTAAGAATGGTCCCTCGGTCTCTCTCAGATGTCCTTACCTTGGCGTCACCCATTTGTTGCCAAACTCAGTGAGATCCTCGTGTCTTTCTTTCCAGGGATGAACACAAATGGCTGAGGAGCTGGCTTCGCATCCTAAGGAGGATGCATCAAATTTTTAGTCATGAGTTCTTTGGAGAATGTTGTTTTGAAAAAGGTTTATATTTTAGGACATGATGGTTTTATTATAAAGTTGTATTGGCTAATTTGAAAAGAGGTTTGAAGAGCCACATCTCTTAGATGGCACAAGAATGACATCACATTTTATAGCACCTTTGTCTGCAGGAATCCAAAATGTTTTACACCTTCTACATATAAGTGACTCCATCCAGCCCAAAGTCACTGCATGTCTCTAAGGCAGAATGTAACCTTTCCTAAATCCCCCTTCTCCAACAGTTCAGGATGGAACGTAAGCCCTCCCACTGTCCCGCACAATACCACTAGCATCAGGGAATGGGCTGTCAAACTTGAGAAGAGGATCTTGACAAAGTCTGGGGAAAATAAAAAAAGAAGAAAAGAAAAATAAATTTGCTTTTAAAGCCCCCTTAATCTTGCTGAAACACGAGACTCTGCTGCAGGCAGCTCTTGGCGGCAGACAGCTTGTATCTTCACAGCTGCACCACGCAGGAGCAGCTTAGGGGTGGCCTCGTGCCCCCGAGCTTGATGGCAAATTGTGTTTTCCTCCTCTGTCACATTTCTCCTCATACTGTAATTGTCATGGTTGCTGGGCCCACTGGTGATGACCTTGTGCACAAAGGCATGTGTCTTACTCCCCCTCTGGCCTGAGCCTGGGGTCTGGCGTGTTGCAGGACTTCCACAAATTCTTGGACAAATGAGTGCAAATATGGGGAAGGAAGAAACAACCAGAATAAAAGAGCAGAAGAATCAAAAAGCCGGGACCCAACAGGTGGAACCTTTTAATTAGAAAAAGGGAAGAAGGAACTTGAAATATAATTAGCTGTAGAACTAAAACCTGAGCACCTTCTGATTGTGGTGTGATACAGCAGGCAGCTTCTCCATCACAAACTAAGTCTGTAAACTAGAGGATGGGTACAGTCTGGTTAAATACATTATTTACAGCAAGATAATGCCACGAAATCATACCTTTTCTGAATCTGAGATTGTCCAAGTTAAAAGTACTGTTCTAAGGCGAGAGTACATTAATGATAACCCTCAAAGTGACATGAAAGTCAACATCTTGGCTTGAAAAATGCTTACAAGCTAAAGAAACTGTAAATACACCCGAGACCCCTGAATGACTCAGGATACGGGATAAGCTGTGAATGAGAAGATCCTAAAACATGGTGGCTCAAATAAGACCAAGTGTCCTTTTCTCCCTTCCTGGTCCAGGACTCTGTTCTCCAAGGTCATCTGAGGACCCAGATCCTTTCCCCTCTTGCTCTGAGAATAATCTTTGTGTGGAAAAGCTGGCTCACCACCCCCCCCCATCTTCCATGCAGCCCATGGGAAGGTAGCATTTCCTGATAAACGTCATTAGAAAACATGATCCTGAATTTGCATGAATCACTTTCACGCATTCCATTGACAGAAATATGGACACATAGCCAGGGCTATCTGCAAGCAAGGCTGGAAAAGGAAGGCTGTAGCTGGGGAAGCTTGACCCCATTTGAAACGTAAAATGTTCTCACAGACAAAAAGAAGAGCGTGCGTATTGGAGGACCATGAGCCATCTGCCACACTCATAGACTCTGCAGTGCTTGGTTGATTTGCCATTAGGGTCTCCCCCTCCGTGACCTGCCAGGGAGTGTGTTCATTTCCCTGGCACTCGTTGGCTGCGTCACGTGCTGTGCCAGGTGGGCCTAGAGATGGCAGAAGAGCAGGTGCCAGTGCATCTGTAACTCCATGCCTCTGCTGGGGCCGAGCCCCGGCTGTAGTGCCCTCCCCTTCATCCAGCACTCACCGAGGCTTTGTCCACTTCTCCAGGCCCAGCCACTCTTAGCAATAGGATCTTTGGCTGCATGACCCTGAGCATCATATCTTGGGAAAAATAGTGGGCAGGGAAGTTCTTCCAGACGAAGGCTCTGAGCCCAGGCCCCAGTCCCAGGGAATGGGTTTGCTAGTCTGTGTGCTCATTCCTTCGGTAGATATTTTGAGCATATGACTATGTCAGGTAAGCTGTTCCGGATGCAGGTAGGGAATCTGTCCCGCAGGGCTGATGGTGGAGGGGAGCCCCCTGTTGGTGACAGGTAGTTGGAGCCGTGGCAAGTGCTGCTTCTGGAAAGAATGAGTCCCTAGGGTCTGAACACAAGGGTTTCTTTTTTAACTTTTTTTTTGAGACAGGGTCTTGCTATGTTGCCCAGGCTGGTCTCAAACTCCTGGGCTCAAGCAATCCTCTTGCCTCAGCCTCCCAAAGCGCTGGGATTATAAGCGTGAGCCACCACACCTGGCAGAAGGAGTTCTTGTTCCATGCTTTTCACTCCAGCTAGCTGGGAGATCTGGGGGAGCAGGACCAGGCCAGGTTGTGCCCCCTCCCTGTGCCACAGGCACCTGTCCTCACTGTGGGGGCAGCATGCCCGAGAGCCCCCTCGGGGGGTATCACAGTGGCACTTTCGTCAAAGCTGCTGCTGTGCGTTTGATCCAAATAAAAGCTGGAGATGGTGCTGCTGTGCGCGTGTGAGCGCCCTGTCTCCACGGGTAGGACATTAAGCCCAGAGGAAGATGTGTGTGCAGCATCTGAGTAATGAGCCGTGAAATTGACATTATAAGTTTTAATTGTTATTAATGCCTTGCAGGGTGGCTGGTGTTAATTGTCCTGTGGACATCCCAGATGTATTTCCCCTTTTTCCTTTTATTTCTTTTCCTTAATGTCTTGATTCTGCATGATGGCGGCTTAGTGGCAGTGTGTGAATGAAAGTCCTCCAAAGGGGAGCACAGCACGACGTGAGAGAGGCTGTCACACGCAGAGCACATTTGTGGGCAGGAAGGAAACGGGCTCCTGGGACTCATGGGCGTGAGGCCGCTGCCCCGAGATTGGCAGAAGCCTTTTCCCCCTCAGAGCGTCCGCTGTGGACTAATTAGTTGATCTTACAAAGGGCTTTGAAGATGAAAGACTGCAGAGGTGCTGAGTGTCACCATTTCTGAGCACTTCCTGGTGAGAACCAGTTTCTGGGTGCTTCTGCCCCTCTGGATAAACCGCTTCTTGGCACCTTTTCTGACTTTTATGTTTTTGCCCTCAGAAATGTGTCCTGCATCTTAAAAAGGCTCATTACCCCCATCAGCCTTGCTCTGTCAGGTGCTGCGTCTGGCAGTCGGGAGGGTGCTCTGTCCCCCCCTCCGCCCCATCCTTCTCTGCTTCTCTGTCTTCCTCACCCAGTGTGGCTGCCAGACAGGCCCCCGCCTTGGGGCTGCAGGGGAGTGGTGGCCTTGGGAGGGTGTGGTCCCCAGGCTGCCCCTGTTTCCGCATCTGCAGAGGGCGTGTGGCTTGTTCCCACCCTGGTTTCCATGCAGAGCACAAGGGGCACCCTTCACCCAGGTCTCCGCAAGGTGTGTTGGTGCACTGGGGTGCCCAGCCAGACCCTTCCTTTCTGACTCTGCCCACTCCCCATCCCCATCTGGGCCCAGCTCAGGAGCACCCCGAGTGCCTTTGAATGAACAGCACATAGAGAGCACCTTTCTGGGTCCCAGGGCTGTCAGGTGGACACAGCACAGTCCCGTTGCGGGGCTTGGTGGAGCAGGGTGAGGCAGCGGGTGGTGCTGGACTCGGGAGCACAGCGAGAGTCAGGGCCACAGCGTGATGCACGGGTGTGAGCAGCGCCTGCAGGTGGCCTCTGTGCCATCCAGGCTGGGGAAGGCTGGTGGTGGGAGGCCAGATGGAAACCAAGTGTCCCCTTCGTGCAGGGGAGTTTGGGGAGGCCCGTGTACTCCAGCAGCATAAATGGCCACAGAAGGAAGCAGAGCCGTGGAGACAGAGGGGCACATCTGGCCTTTCTTGCTGATCATTGTTACTGATAGTAGCAAAAGTCACCAAACAGCCACAGAGAGTCTGTGGCTCTTAGAATACTGCCTTTGAGCTTTACCCACATAATTCAGGAATAGAAGGAAATGGAGTCATTCTGTGACAAAGTGAAGCTGCCTTTTGTGCATCTTCTTGAGGCCAGTTTTTTAAATTTAACAGCAACTTCTTTTCTTACTATCCCTTTAAAACTTCTTACCTTGATAAATATCTAAGTCTCTCCATGGGTGAAAATAGGCCCATCATGAAAATACTTGTTATATTTGACTTTTAAAGTAGTGGTAGACTAAGTTCAAATAGAACAAGAAAGCTTACTCTGTCTTTTTGTAAATTTAACCTAATGAGTGTGGCAAGGGTTTCTCAGCCTGCTGACATTCTGGGCCGGGTCATTCTTTGCTGTTGGGGACTGTCTTGGGCCTTGCAGGGTGCTTGGCAGTGGCCCTGGCATCTGCTTATTAGGTGCCAGTAGCTCCCCACCTCTAAGTTGGGACAACCAAAAACGTCTTCAGACAAAATTACCCCTGACTGAGCACCCCTGGGCCTGGGGCTGACTGGCCCTCTCATGGCGCTGGCTTCTGCTGGTGGCCCACAGCCAACCTCCTCTTTCAGCCTTACCTGATCAGTGCTTGCATTGCAAATTACCCCTTTGCCTCAGCTCTCTAAAATCGGGGCTTCTTACACTCTATTGTGCTTACACTACAAAGCTATCCAGAATGAGTATTATTGGAAGCAAACTGACTTTTTTTCCTTTTCGAGTTCTGCAATGAAAAATCCTCTGGCGTTACTATTTAATTGGTTAGTGGTGGCTGTTTGTCAATTTGCCAGCAGGCTCTTTCTTAACTGCTGTCATTTGACGTTGCTGAAACATAAATGTAGAATGATTGAGTTGCCAACATGCTATTAAGTCCTCTACAAAGAGTTTTTCAATGTACTACTGCTTCAGGCTTTTGTGCCTCTATTGATTGATTCAAATACTAAAGAACTCCTTGGCATAGGCAGCCCTGGTGAGAAAATGTGGCTTCTGGTAGGAAAATCATTGGGTATTGACACTGGGACAAAGCAAGGCTTTCCTTTGGTTTTCCTCTGGCACAGAACTGACCTTTGGCGGAGCTCACTCAGTTGAGCAGGTGTTGGCCACCCATGAAGAAAAGGAGGGAGACCCACGTGGTCGGCCAGTCTTTATGAAACAGGGCCAGTTAGAGCAGCCCAGGGAGCGGACAGTAACAGCAAGTCAAGTTCAGGATTGTTCAACAGACTCCTCAGTGCTTACAAGCAGAATATCACCAAGAACTCTGTTTGGGTTGCAGAGCTAGTCACTGTTTGAGACCAAGATGTGTTGGCTAACCTTTGACAGAATGACAGGAACATCCCCAGTGTTAAGAGGATACAATTTTATGCCCTTGAAACTACTTCTGGACCAGACTGCTGCATGCAGCAAAATGCTGTGTGTCATGGTTTGGGGGCGGGGGTTCCTATGACAGCTTACAACCCCGTGTTAGAACTTCTGGTGCCTGGCAGTGGTCTCTGTGTTCCGTGGCCAGGTTGTCTGTCATCTGGACGTCCTGAGTGTGCGTGGCTGGCTGGGTGTCCGCTGAGTGTGAGGGTGCAGCATGGTCCATGAGATGCAGTTGTGCTGCTCAACTTGAAACCCCTCAGGGGTGGGGAGCCTGTGGCCTTACAGTTGCACGTGGCTTTCTAGGTCCTTATGTGGCCTTTTGACTGAATCCAAATTTTACAGAACAAATCCTTTTATTAAAAGGGGTGCAGCAGAGAAATATGAAGCTTTTCTTGTCTCCTTTGGTGCTTAAAAAAGAGCAATCCTGAAATCAGAAGGCTGTGGGTTCCCCACCACAGCAGCATGTTCTCAGTTGCTGGGGTGGGTGGGGAGTTTCAGTAAATGAAGTAAAGAAAATTTGGTTGGATGATTGTTGGAAATCTGGCAGTTTTTGAGACTAAAGTCCCTGAGAAACAGGAACCCAGTACAAAATGATTCAGCACAAAGAAGTGTGTAAAAACATTCCAGAGCCCAGACCATTCTACTGATTCTACTACTACTCGTAGGTGTGGACCTTGGGCAGGTTACCTTCTCTCTGTGCCCCAGTTCCTTCATCTGCAAGTGGAGATAACCTGGCACCAACTTCAGAGTCCTTTTCAGCACAGAATGTGTTGGTCTGTGTGGAAGGCCCTGGACAGTGCTTGGCCCCCATATGTGCTATTTAGGGGGAATTACCACAGTGGGGACTCTTGTCTCAGTGGGGCCACAGAGTTTGCTTGCTCCTGTGACAGGCTGTCTGTTCCTTTCAAATATCTCAGGGCATTCTGTTCACACCCCCAGGACGCAGAAGCCCCTGGGAAAAGGCTGTGCAGGTCTGCCCGGGCATGAGGGACAGCCGTGCCGAGTAACCTCGCATTGTCTTCTGCTTCCAGAACCTTCCCCAGCTTCCCTATGGCAAAGCCCTCTACAGCTATGAGGGGAAAGAACCTGGCGACCTCAAGTTCAACAAGGGAGACATCATCATCCTGCGGCGCAAGGTGGACGAGAACTGGTACCATGGTGAGCTGCACGGTGCGCGGGGCTTCCTCCCGGCCAGCTACATCCAGTGCGTCCGGCCCCTGCCACAGGCCCTGCCCCAGGGCAAAGCACTTTATGATTTCGAGATGAAGGACAAAGACCAAGACAAGGACTGTCTGACCTTCACCAAGGTGAGGTGAGCCCCAGGTCAGCCGCTGGCCTATGTGGCCTTCGTGCCACCCACGGCTCTTCGCAGCCAAGCGCCTGCAGCCTGGCAGCATCTTCCTCCCTGAGCCCCGGGCACACAACCCTGCCTCACTCCCTGTGCCTCCATACATGGGGCAGCGGTGGTTTTTGTGGAATGACGTGAGGTAACATGAGCTGGCACGGGACGTCCAGGTAACGTGAGCTGCTGTCAGCATTGGAGCAGGGCCCTCTGTTAACCTGGGTCGTGGTGCTAAGCACCGACTTAGGTGAGAGGGCTTGCGAGGGGAAACTGCACAAAGGCCCCGTTCAACCTGCAGGGAAGTGATGGCTGGGCCCACGTCAGCACATTACAGCCCCATCCTCCAGGGCACCAGCGCAGGACGGCCCAGGCACGTGGGGGGCCTGTGGAGAGCCCAGTGACCCGCACGGGGCCTGGCTTCTGGCCGTCCCGCGGTTCCTGTTGAATAATTATGTGTGCCAAGTGGTTGGTGGACGCACTGGCCCCTTGTCTTTGCGACTGTCCAGGGTTCCAAGGGCCGTGGTTAGAGCCACAGGGGAACCAAAGCTCGGAGAGGTTTCATAAGTACCCAGGCTGCGTGCTCTGTCCTGTTCCTTCCTCCTTCCCTCCCTGCACCCCCAGTTGTAAATAACAGAGCGGGAGTCCTGACTCAGGCCTCTGACGTCAACGCTCACTCTCTTCTCCCTTCCCCACACAGGGGATTCTTCCCTTGAGTGGGGCCCTCACGTTCCTTAGGTGCTGAGAAGTCCTTGTGGTTTCCTCGCACTTGGTCTGTCTGTCTCTGTCTCTGTGTCAGTGTGTCTCTCTCGCCCTCTGTCCTCATGCACACACAGTTGGGAGTAACAGAGCTGGAGTTCTGACTCAAACCCCTGCCTTTCCACTTCTGAGAGGCCACTGTTTCTCCCTCCTGCGCCCTCCCCGTCTGCTCAGTGAGGAAGGTGGCCATGGCACCGTGCTCTCTGGAGGGCTGCAGGAGTACCTTGCACACCACTTCTGAACAAAATTGGCATGTCCTGTGCATGGCTGCTATTTATGTCTTGTTCTGTTGTTCAGCCTGACAGTGAATAATCTATTTTTCATTCAGGGATTCAACTCTTCCTTCCTTCCTTGCATCAGGGTGTTCTGATGCTAATTCCGATTGTCATCTGGCTGATGCAGCTTCCTGGCAAGCCAGCGCAGGGACTCTGTCTCCCTCTCCCTCCCAGTCCGGGGGCGAGAGTGGCAGGCTTCCTGGGTACAACGTGTCAGGCAGACAGAACGCCCACCTTGCCTCTCTGCCCAACAGACTCTGGAGAATTTCCCCAAGAGAAGACATTCCTGAGGGCCATGGGTGCTCTTTGCTGTCACTTGTGACCAAGGGCAGGGACCCTGACCTCTCAGGGTCCAGTTGGGAACTTGCTAAGGAGACAGACCCATAATGGCTCCACGTCCCTCCAGGCTCAGATGGCTCCGGCTACAGAGTGCAGGCCCTCCTGACAGGACCTCACAGGAGGAGGCTCTGCAGTCAGGAGAACTCGTTATGAATGACAGTCACAGGGCCCTAGAGCCCACAGGCAGGGCCATCTTCTCCAGGCAGAAGCAAATGCCTGCCTTTCCTAACACCACCATGCAACCTGTTCCATTCCATGGGCCTCTGTCTGGGACACTCAACTCCAGGGTGAAGGCCAGAGCCCGCTGGACAAGTGGACAAAGGGGCATTTGCCTATTTATTTCACAAAAGTGTACTGGGCCCCGACTCTGTGCTGGGTACTGTGCTGGGTCTGTGGGACAGAAACAGACTCGCTGCCTTCCAGAGCCTGGGGTCAAGTTGGGGAGAGAAAGGAGTGTGCAGAAGACAGGCCGGACCACCCAGGAGACAGACACTAGGCATTTAGGAAGGGCCCTGGAACAGTCAACGATGGAATTTCATATTCCACATTGCACAAGAAACGTGGAGGTGGGTGTGGTCACATGGGCTCCCTGGAAGGTGACCTTTGTTTGAGATTGAGGAGCAGAGGCGCCAGCCATGGGCAGGCCCGGGCGTCTCCTGTTACAGGATGTCATGGCTGTTCCCACAGGAGGCCGTGGAAGTGTCATATCACAGATTGTTCAAGGACTTCCTTTTCTTGAATCCTGTAGGTTAATGTGGAAAATCAGAAGCCTCTGGGTGTGATTCCTAAAGGGGATTGTGCTGTGACACCCCCACCATGTTCCACATCACCTTCCCACAATGCCCACATTGTCCCTCTTACTTCCAGAGCAGGGCTGGGTGGGGGACACTGCCCTGCTAACTGTCCTCTTCTGCATCTCTGACTTCTAAACGTCTCCAAATAAAGGCTCTGCGGGACATGGGCAACTCTTCATGACTCTCTGCCCAGTTTCTACTTTCTGTTACTGGCACTTGCCTGACGATTCCCTCCCGCAGCGTGTGTGACCTGCTGGCTTCCCAGCTCGGCTGAGCTGCAGGCGGCTGGCTCTGACACCTCCCTGTGTATCGCACCTCAAGGGACCAATAGTTCCTGCACTTTGGCGTTGGTGCTGGTTCATGGCAGCTTGGTTTCCTCTTCAGGGAATGGTTTTGTTGTTTGGATATGTGCCATTCTGGAGTCAGCAAGTTAAGACGGGTCTCTAAAAACCACAGGTGGTTCTAACCTCCCTTACAAACCATCATTGTGTGGGATTGATGTGGGAATTTAAAAAGGCAAGAAGCAGGTGGATCAAAACAAGATTGTTACCTTTGGTGTTGGCTTTTGAACAGTCCCGTTAAAACAGCATTAACTAAAGTCATTCTAAAAACCTAAGTCTTTGTCTTATTTAAGAAGAGAATGAATAATTAGTTTTTGTAAAGCAGCTTCAAAGAAAGGATATTTTATAACTTCTTTGTAGTCCCACTCCAAAAAGCTGGGCATGTGCAAATGGAGAGACTACAGGCAAGAAGAGGGGGGCTGGATTTTGTGGGGCCTGGCAGCTAGGGCCCCACGGCTAGCTGTGTGACTTTAGGAAGACACTTATCTTGCTGGGCCGGCAGCACCTTGGCTTCCCGGTCAGGACACCAGCGTCTACTCTGGGGCATCGAGGACCATGTGATGTAAGCAGAGCGCTGAGCTTAGGGCTTGGCACGGAAGAGGGACCGAGAGTTCTGTTCTCACGGCTTACTCCGTATTATCTTATTCCATCCACTGCAAGATTCAGCAAATGTTTCTTGAGTCCCTACTATACAATGTCCAGTTCATGAGGACATTGTCATCACCTTGCCAGGTAGCTGTGTTTGCTGTAAAGGGGCCCGGGCAGCCCTTAATACTCAGGAATCCTCAAAGGCCACGAGATTTCCTCAGGCAGTGCCTAGCGCGTCAATGGATCATTTTTGTACTTGACGGCAGCAGGGCCCCAAGTCAGCCCTAATCCCCACGGGGCGTGACACATGGAGGAGCCACAGGGCTTGGTGGACGCAGCCACTGATCTGTCTTAACCCTCATCTCAGCCCCTGCCCACGCCCAGCCCTCCGGGGCCAAAGGCCTGCTTTGAGTTGGCAAACCGTTTAAAAACACCTCCACAATTTGTCCTGACCTAGTCAGACTTTAAGGACCCTTCCAGGTGACATTCTTACGC
The DNA here is from genome assembly GCA_023783475.1 of Daubentonia madagascariensis. Taxonomy (NCBI): domain Eukaryota; kingdom Metazoa; phylum Chordata; class Mammalia; order Primates; family Daubentoniidae; genus Daubentonia; species Daubentonia madagascariensis. The sequence continues at coordinate 519,147 of JAKFHU010000722.1, forward strand.
TGCTGAATGTTTAATTATCGTTTCTCAAAAGCATGGGAATTCATTCCTTTGTGAATTAACCCAGCATGAATTCTAAACTATGCCTTTCTGATCCCAGAGACAGACATAGATGGATAAAAATCAAATATAGACAAGAGTTTGGGCTCTAGAGTCCAGTAGATGCAGATTCAAGTCTTTAACAATGTACGGTGACTTTGCAACATATATCTTATCTTTGAATCTCTTTTTAGACTGTAAAACGGAGTTGATATTAGGGTTACATGAGCAAAGGCACTCAAAGAACCAAACTCAAAATGTGCATTTCAATAAATACTTGCTGTCTGCCCTCTCCTTTTCTTCCTGTTTCAGGAGAAGTTGCAGTCCTATCAGACGTCACGTGTACGTATCACTTTCCACGTTAGCCCAGGATACTTGCAGGAAAACAAGCATCCTTCTAAACGCACAGTACGTGGCGGCTGAGCATGTCCAGGACTCGTCTGCTGTGCTCCCACTCTCCTGCTGGCTAATCTGGGAGGGGGTTTCCCTGGGGGGAATGGTGTCCAGCTCCTGTGTGGAGGCCACAGTTCCTTCCCCAGGGCCAGCCACCGGGCAACCTCCTGATCGCAGTGTCACCTCTGCTGCTCCCTGAGTGGGGATGGGGATGCTTTCGGGGCTGAGAAGACTAGGGAAAGCTCCGCTTCATGCTCTTCTCAAATCATAGCCAGGAGCCCAAATGAGATCAGCCCACAAAGAGGCGGTGCCTCCTGGTCAGTCCTCCCTTCCTGAGAACCTGCTTGGGCTGTGTCGCCCTGAGGAGGTTGTCAGAGAAACCCAGAGGGCCCAGCTCCCCTGCGCAGGCTCCTCACTTCACGGATTCCTCCTCCCGGCCTCCTCTCTGCCGCCAGCACCCTTGCCCAGCCCCTTCTTTGGACATCAAGGCAGGGCTCTGAGAAACTGTGCAGACAGTAGTTTTGATTTGTAGGCAAAGCTTGAGCTCCATCTAAAGATTTGCCGGGAAGTATTTTCAGAACCTCTGCAGAAGGTGAGCTCTTCTCTTCCGGCCCCCGGTCACTGCAGAGACCTGGCCTGTTTTCCATGGGGTGCTTGACCGACCTCTCAAGCCTGTGCCACGCAGAGCCTCTGCTCAGGGCCCTCAGTGGCTTCTCGCCTCCCTCGAGTCTCAGCAAAGTGGGTGCTGCCCACAGACCCTACCTGGCCCAGCACCCAGTTCCCTTGCAGGCCTTATTTTGCTGCTGGCCCAGGGCCCACTTCCTGCCCTGCTGTGCCGGCATGCTGGCGGGTTCTCTCTCCAGCTGAGCCCGCTGGCTCCCCAGGGCCTGTGTAGCCACCTTCCCCGTGGGATGGGGCACCCCACACACCCTCTTCTCCTTCTGAGATGTAGGCGTTCATGGTCACATGGCACTATCCCCCTGGGTGGGGTCCTAGCCCACCCACTGTCCACCCCCGGCACAGGGCAGTGAGGGGCGCTTGAGGGGGACTTGGGGGAATTGCCTGACAGTGAGGCTAAGCGCTCTGCGTGGGCAGCAGCCTTGTTGCTGGGAGCATTCGTGTCTTCTTGCCCAGTCTCCGTGGTCCGTTCCCTTACTCCGCAGACATTTGTCAATGCTGGGTGCTGTTCCCAGTACCAGGCTTGGTTCCAGGGACAGTGAGGTAGCACAACAGAGCCCTGCCCTCAGGTGCTCATGAGCCACGGGCAGATGGACAAGGTGAGGGATTGTCACCTGCCTGAGTCTGTTTTCCTGTGGGGCATCCCGGCGCTGAGAAAGTGTGACCTCCAACCTCCGACCCCTCTCATTCTGCCTAGGGCCCACCCTGTGACTGCAGATTTCCCTCAGCCCTGAGACCCCCGGGAGGTCTGCCTCGGCCTGTCTTTGAGCAGCCTCTGGGGTTCAGATGGGCGAGTGGGGCTGGAAACTGGGGAAAGCCCCCGGCTGCCGCTGGACCTCGGCAGGACAGCAGCACTGCGGGCACGGGGCCAGCCTGCCTCGTGGGGGCTGATGGCAGCTAACCATTCTGTAAGAGCCTCATGGCAAACGGCAGGTGGCTGTCAGAGGCACAACTTTGTGTTATTTCTGCAACAAAGAGCTTGAGGGGGCTTCAGAGCTTTTCCCTTTTTAATTTCCCCGTCTCTTGTGAAACAGAGTGGTTCGGGCCCCCATCTGTGGCTGGCCTGCGTGCGGCCAACGGGCGCCGTGTGCTGGGGCTGTGGTATGGCCGGCCCAGCAGGAAGCCCGCACCCCCGATGCCACACCCGGCTGGCAGGGCCAGGCTTCTCTGGGCTCTGGTGTGACAGCTGCTTGGAAACCACCTGACCACGAGTGAGAGAGGAAAGTGGAGGAGCTCAGGTGGCATCAAGGAGCGCAGGGCTGTTGACTACTCATGGCCCTTCAGGACCGCTTTTATACGTGATATTGCATACGGCTTGTCTAGGAGAGGGCAGTGTTAGGCGCTGGGATGTTGGTTTATCCAGAGCTCCTGCGGGAACTCTCCAGGGTTTGCAGTGATCGTGGCATTTCAGGCTGAGCCCTCAAATACTTGATATATGAGCCGTGACATTTGCCAAGATGTACCCTTACAGTGGTGTCAAAGGACAGTGTGCTCTGCCAACTACCTCCAGGGGCACCTGGGAGGGTCAGGGAGGTCACGTGTCAGTGCTGGGACCCTCCCCCCCCCGTTCATCACAGAGGCCCCTCTGTTTTTGTCGCTCTCCTTTTCCCCAGGTGGAAGTGAATGCACAGACTTTGGGACAGGCAGGTAAATGAATTAAAAATGCAGTTTAAAGGTCCCTTATAGATGGTGGGCCCTACCATGTCACCTGAATCCTTTGCATATGCATTAACCACTATGCCTTGGGAAGAAAGGCAATATGGTTTTTTAATAACCATTTTATGTTCATAGCCCAGACTTGGAATAATTTAGGACCACCTGAGACCACCTGAATACAAAGGAGAGCCACTGCCGTATGGTGGTATATTTTTAAAACTTGGAAATAATCATATGGAAGTCTACTGGCCCACAGTGAGTAATGAGCGCTTGACGTAAAACCTGTAAGTGAAATTGAGTTTTGATCTGAAAGTGAAATAATGTCGTGGAAACAAGTTTCATTCTTAAAATCCTTGGATGCTAACAAACTGGCCCAGAAATCTGACTATCAGTGAAGCCTGCAGTGTCTGGTTTGGTTTAGTTTAGTTTACTTACCTACATCCAACAGGGATTGATCAACTAAGACTCACTGGCCAAATCCTGCCCGCCACCTCTTCTTTTCAATAAAGTTTTATTGGTACACAGCCATGCTCATTCATTTGCATCTTGTCTATAGCTGCTGTCATGCTACAATGGAGAGTTGAGTAGTTTACCTGCCTACAAATCCTGAAATAGTTACTATCTGGCCCTTTCTAGAAAACGTTTGCTGGCCTGTGACATAGAGCATAGCACTACAGGGGCCAACAGCACACGTGTTGTCCCTGCATGGTCCCCTCAGCATGGCTTTGTTCTGCAGCCATCGGGAGCCCTGTATTCAGTGTGTGCACCTGCTAGGAGAGAGAGTAGAGAGGCCAGGAGATGTCCTTCTCTATGAAGGAGCAACTTAAAAGCTCATATCCAACCCATGCAGATCAGTCTTGCCTCTTCCTATACAAAGCCTGTTTAGTGTTTTGAGGAGGGGGCATTTCTCCAAATATCAAAGAATCTATAGAGTACATATTTCCTCTTTCCTTGTCCTCCTGAAAGCAATGGCTCTGGATTTTTGAAACGTGACAACAAATCAGAGACCTGATATGATCTAGCTGTGAAAAGTTGGCTGTTGTTTTCCTGGTCCTGCCTTGGGGGCTGGAGGAGTCATTATTGTTTGCAGAACACACCAGATTGCATGCTTGTAGCCCAGGCATGCTGGAAGGGCATATTTTCATTGCTCAGCACTCAAACATTCCTCTTTGGGGGTTGTCCCCACTGTGGGAGTTTGGATTAGAGACAGAGCTGGGGGAAAACTTCCTCAGCAAATTTAGGCAAAGTTAGTTACTTACTTTTAGGTATGGAGAGTGCTGGCTCCCTGTACCCCAGTATTCTCCCAGCCCAGCTTCCATGCCGAAATGGGTGCCAACTAATAAATAGCATTCTGAATCCTGCCACTGTCCTGAGGTCCCAGCCAGCCACAGGAACCAGAATTGCCCCCTTAATTATTTGAGGCAGAACAGGCGCCTGCCACCAGGTGCCACCAAATCACAGCTGGGTCCACATTGGACTTGCATCCTGTAGCCAGACAGAGCTGTGCAGGTTTTACCTGCTCATTCACTAACCATAGTAGCACAACAGTTGATATGCTTGGATTTGGGGCCTCACTTACTGCAGTATGGCGGGTTTTAATATACTTTCAGTATTCTGGATGGTGATCATCTCTTTACAAGCAGGCCCCCTCTACCTTCTTGGAAGGGGATAGTTCCCTACTCAGCCTATGGCCCCTCCCGGGGCTTGGCACTTCGGGGATGCTCGTATGTATTGGTGGCTTGATGAGGAACAGGTTGGCCCTGCTTAACACTGGGAGTGATGACCAGTTTCCTGGCCTCTGAGGCACACCTGTCTCTAGACAGCCCTGTCTCATGGAGGAGCCCTGTCTGCCCCTCAGTGACTGGAGCCCTAGGTCCCAATCGCAGCCTCCCGGTGACCCCGAGAAGCCTGGCCCTTCACAGTGGTAATGATGCCAGAGCTTAAGACGGTAACCATGGCCCCCATGCTCAGCTTCCTCAGTACGAATGTCCCTGTGGAGATGTGTTAGGGCTGAATGCAGTGTTCAAGGTGTGCTGTGACTCATCCACACTGGATGCACTATTACCTTTTTAAAAAATCTTTTTATTATAAGATGTTATATATAACATCATATATATGTTATATATAACATCATATATAAGATGTTATATTAATATATAATATTGTATATAATATACCAAAAAGTGCACTAATCATAACCATGCAGCTTGATGACTGTCATAAACAGAATTCATCCTTATAATCACTCCTCAGTCCAGAAATGGCAGGATCCTGTGCCAATGCCCATCCACCCCCAGCCTCCCCCGTGTCTGCTAACACCATAGATGAGTTGTGTTTGTTCTTGAATTTCAAATAAAGGGACTCATACACGATATATTTTGGTGTCCAACTTTGTTTTCTCTCAATATTACATTTGTAAGTTCTACCTATATTGTTGTAGGGCACTGTAGTTTGTTCATTTTCATTGCTGTATGGTGCTATTAGCTTTTTAAAAAATAGACTTTATATTTTTAGAGTAGTTTTAGGCTCACAGCAAGATGGAGCAGAAGGTACAGAGATTTCCCATATACCCCTGTCTCCACACAGGCACAGCCTCCCCCATTATCAACATCCCCCCCCAGAGTGGGACATTTGTTACGATCCATGAACCTGCATTGACATGTCATAATCACCAGAGTCCATAGTTGACATTAGGGTTCACTCCTAGTGTTGTACATTCCATGGGTTTGGACATGCGTATAATGATACGGATCCACCATCACAGTACCATGCCCTGAAAATCCCTGTACTTCGCTTGTTCTTCCCTCCCTCCCCTCTAAGCCCCAGCAGCTACTAATCTTTGTTTTTCCTTTTCCAGAATGTCTTACAGTTGGAATCATACATACAGTATGTAGCTCTTTTTTTTTTCCATTTTTTTGGAGACAGGGTTCTACTCTTGTCACACAGACTGGAGTATAGTGGCGCAATCACAGCTCACTGCAACCTCCAACTCCCGGGCTCAAGTTATCCTCCTGGCTCAGCCTCCTGAGTAGCTAGGACTATAGGAATGTGCCAGCACGCCCAACTAATTTTTCAATTTCTTTTGTAGAGATGGGGTCTTGCTATGTTGCCCAGGATAGTCTTGAACTCCCAGGCTCAAGTGATCCTCCTGCCTCGGACTCCCAAAATGCTGGGATTACAGACGTGAGCCACCCTGCCTGGTCTGGTTTCTTTCACTTAGTAATATGCATTTAAGGTTCCTCCATGTCTTTTCATAGCTTAATAGCTCATTTCTTTTTATCAGTGAATAATATTCCATTGTCTGGATGTGCCACAGTTTGTTCATCCATCCACCTCCTAAAGGATATCTTGGTTGCTTCCAAGTTTTTGCAATTATGAATAAAGCTGCTCTAAACATCCATGTGCGGGTTTTTGTTTGGACATAAGTTTTCGGCTCCTTTGGGTAAATACCAAGGGGCGTGATTGCTGGATTGCTTAGTAAAAGTATATTTTGTTTTGTAAGAAACTACCAAACTGTCTTCCAAAGTGGCTGCACCATTTTGCATTCTTACCAGGCACGAATGAGAGTTCTCATGGCTCCTCGTCTTCGCCAGCATTTGGTGTTGTCAGTGTTCTGGATTTTGGCCGTTCTGATGAGTGTGTAGTGGTATCTCATTGTTGTTTTAATTTGCATTTCCCTGGTGACGTATGATGTGGAGCATATTTTCATATTCTTATTTACCATCTCGCCATCTGTAAATCTTCTTTGGTGAGATGAAGGTCTTTGGCTTTTTTTATTCAGTGTTTGTTCTCTTATTTTTGAGTTTTAAGAGTTTTTTGTATATTTTGGGTAACAGTCCTTTACATCATTGTCTTTTCCAGATATTTTCTCCCAGTCTATAGCTTGTCATATCATTCTCTTGACAGTGTCTTTGGCAGAGCACAAATTTAATTTTCATGAAGTCCAGCTTATCAGTTCTTTCTTTCATGGATCGTGCCTTTGGTGTTGCATCCAAAAAGTCATTGCCAAACCCAAGGTCTTCCAGGTTTTCTCCTATGTTGTCTTCTAGGGGTTTTATAGTTTTACATTTTACATTTAGGCCTGTGATCCATTTTGTGTTAATTTTTGTGAGGGGTACAAGGTCTAATTCTAGATTACTTTTTTTTTTTTTTTTTGCATGTGGATGACCAGCTTTTCCAGCATCATTTTTGAAAAGACTGTCTTTGTTCCATTGTATGCCTTTGTTCCTTTGTCAAAGATCAGTTGACTATATTTATGTGGGTCTGTTTTGGGGTATCCTATTCCATTGATCTGTTTGTCGTTCTCTTGCCAGCGCCACACTGCCTTCGTTACGGTAGCTTTATTGCACGTCTTGAGGTTGGGTGGTGTCAGTCTTTGTTCCCCTTCAGTATTGTGTGGGCTATTCTGGGTCTTTGCCTTTCCGTATGAACTTTAGAATCAGTTTGTCGATATCCACAAAATAACTTGCTGATATTTTTATTTAAGTAGCATTGAATCTGTAGACCAAGCTGAAAAGAAATGATGTCTTCGCAATCTTGTCCTCCCCTCCATGAACACGAGATGTCGCTACATTTGTTTAGTTCTCCTTTGATTTCTTTCATCAAATTTTTGTAGTTTTCCTTATGTAGATCTTGCAAATATTTTTGTTAGATTTATACCTAAGTATTTCATTTTGGGGGTCTAACATAAATAGTATTGTGTCTTTAATTTTAAATTCTACTTGTTCATTGCTAGTACAGGTTGAGCATCCCTAATTTGAAATTTTAAAATCCAAAGTGCTCCAAAATCTGAAACTTTTTGAGCACTGACATATTGCCACAGGTGGAAGATCCCACACCTGACCTCATGGGATGGGTAGCTGTCAAAATGCAGGTACGTAACACACAGTTTATTCAGCATCACCAGGGGAGAAAAGACCCTCCAGCCCCCTTCAGCTGTAGTATTTCTTTTCCACACACACCCAGATTCCCTCATGCAAGCATGCCCACAAAGAGTAATAAAATGGCATGTGTGCAGGACAGATCCACCCTTGGCAGGTTCTCCACGATGCAAAGAGAGACTTCAAAGACAAAAACTGTTGTTGATGAGGCAGAGGATGCTGGGGGAAACATTTTAAAAAGCCAACCAGGCTGGATGTGGTGGCCCACACCTGTAATCCCAGCACTTTTGAAGGCCAAGGCGGGAGGATCTCTTGAGGCTGGGAGCTTGAGACCAGCCTGGGCAACATAGTGAGACCTCATCTCTACAAAAAATAAAATATATTAGTTGGGTGTGCTGGTGTGTGCCTATAGTCTCAGCTGTTCAGGAGGCTGAGGTGGGAGGGTTGCTTAAGCCCAGGAGTTTGAGATTGCAAGGAGCTGTGATCGGGCCACTGCACTGCACTCTAGCCCGGGCAACAGAGCACGACCCTGTCTCTTAACAACAACAACAAAAAGCCATCCAGCAGGACCCACTTCCTGCCTGCCTGGTCCCTCAACTGATTCTGATGTTTTCTTCTCACCTAAACAAATAAAATACAGTGTACAGTTGCCTTTTAATCAAAACACAGTATCATAGGTAGAGACTGGAAGACATGGGTGGCTGAAATAGTGACATCTTTGCTTTCTGATGGTTTGATGTATACAAACTTTGTTTCATGCACAAAATTATTAAAAATATTGGATGAAATGACCTTCAGTCTATGTGTATAAGGTGTATGTGAAGCATAAATGAATTTTGTGTTTAGACTTGGGTCCCATCCCTAAGATATATCAATGTGTATATGCAAATATTCCAAAATCTGAAAAAATCCAAAATCTAAAACATTTCTGGTCTCAAGAATTTTGGATAAAAGGCACTCAACCTATGTATAAGAAAACAATTGACTTTTGTATATTAACCTATATCCCGCAACCTTGATATAATCATTTATTAGTTCTAGAAATTCTTTGTTCAATTCTTTAAGATTTCCTACAGAGATGATCATGCCCTCTGTGAACAAAGACAGTTTTATTTCTTCTTTCCCATGCTGTATACCTTTTATTTCCTTTTCTTGTCTTATTGCTTTAGCTAGGATTTTTCATATGATGTTGCAAAGCATGGCTGGGAGAAGACATCCTTGCCCTTCCTCCTGATCTTAGTGAGAAAGTTTCAAGGTTCTCACCACTAAGGATAGTGTTAGTTATAGGTTATTTATAGATATTGTTTATCAAGTTGAGGAAGTTACTCTCTCTTTGTAGTTTACTGGGAGTTTTTATCATGAATGAGTGTTGGATTTTGTCAGAAGCTTTTCTGCATTTATTGATATGAACATGTGTGATTTTCTTCTTTAGTCTGTGGATGTGGTGGATTACATTAATTGATTTTTGAATGTTGAACCACTTTTGCATACCTGGGATAAATCTCACTTGGTTGTAATATGTAATTCTTTTTATACCTTGTTGGATTCAATTTGCTAACATTTTGTTGAGGCCATTTGCGTCTATGTTCACGAGATACATAGGTCTGTAGTTTTCTTTTCTTCTAGTGTCTTTTCTTTGGTATTAGGGTAGTGCTGGCCTCATGCAATGACTTAAAAAGTATCCTTTCTACATCTGTCTTCTGGAAGAGAATTGGAATAATTTCTTCCTTTGTATGTTCGATGAAATTCACCAGTAAACCTATCTGGGCCTGGTACTTTCAGTTTTAAAATTTTAATTATTCAACTTCTTTAATAGATATAAGCCTATTGAGATTATTTATTTCTTTTTGTATGAGTTTTGGCAGATTGTGTCTTTCAAGGAATTGTTCCATTTCATCTGGGTTATCAAATTTGTGGACATGGAGTTATTCATAATATTCCTTTATTATTTTTTAGTGTCCATTTAATATAGTGATGTCCCCTTTTTCATTTCTGATACTAGCAATTTGTGTCCTCTCTCTTTTTGCTTAGTTAGCCTGGCTAAAAGCCTTTGGATTTTATTGATATTTTCAAAGAATCTGTTTTTGGTTTCATTGATTTTTTTCTATTGATTTCCTGTTTTCAATTTCATGATTCCTCCTCTAATTTTTATTATTTCTTTTCTGTTGCTTCTATTGGATTTAATTTCCTCTTTTTTTTCCTAGTGTCCAAAGTAGAAGCTTAGGTTATTGATTTTAGGTCTTCCTTTTTTTCTAACCTACATATTCAGTGCTACAAGTTTCCCTCTAAGCACTCCTTTTGCTGCATCCCACAAATTTTGATATGTTACATTTTAATTTTCATTTCCATTTTGTTCAAAATTTTCTAAAATTTCTTTTGAGATTTCTTCCATGACCCAAGTGTTATTTGGAAATATGTTCTTAATTCTCCAAGTATGTAGGGTTTCCAGCTGTCTTTCTGTTACTGATTTCTAGTTCAATTTTGTTGTGGTCTGTGAGTATACATTGTATGATTTCTATTTTTAAAAAATTGTTAAAGTGTGTTTTATGGCCCAGAATATGGTCTATCTTGGTGAATATTCTCTGTGAACTTGAGAAGAATGTATAATCTGCTGTTGTTGGATGAAGTATTCCATAGATGTCAATTTTATCCAGTAGATTGATGGTGCTGTTGAGTTCAACTATGTGTTTACTGATTTTCTGCTTAATGTATCTGTCCATTTCTGATTCAGGCATCTCCAGATATAATAGTGGATTTATCTATCTCTTCTTGCTTCTGTCAGTTTTTGCATCATGTATTTTTCCTCTCTGTTGTTAGGTGTGTTAAGGATTATTATGTCTTCTTGGAAAATTGACTCTTTTATCATTAGTAATGCCTCTGTTTATCCCTGATAACTTTTCTTATTCTGAAGTCTGCTCTGTCTGAAATTAATATAGCTATCTTTTGATTAGTGTTACTATATCTTTCTCCATCATTGGTACATCCATGGTATATCATCCATGGTATATCTTTCTGTCTATTTACTATTAATCTACTTGCATGTTTATATTTAAAGTAAGTTTCTTATAAACAGCATATAGTTGGGACTTGATTTTTGATCCACTCTGACAATCTCTGTCCTTTAATTTGTGTTTTTATACCATTGATATTCAAAGTGATGTGTGATGTAGTTGGATTTAATTCTATCATATTTGTTACTGTTTTGTGTATGTTGCCCTTGTTCTTTGTTCTTTTTTTTTTTTTTTGTCTTTCACTCTTTTTCTGTCTTTTGTGGTTTCAACTGAGCATTTTTTATTCTATTTTCTCTCCTTTCTTAGCATATCAGTTGTACTTCTTTTTAAACTCTTTTTAGTGGTTGCCCTGGAGTTTGCAATGTACATTGACAAATAATCCAAGTCCACTTTCAAATAACACTATGCTGCTTTACAGGTAGTATGAGTACTTGTAATAACAAAATAATTTTTATTTCTCCCTCCCGTTCCTTGCATCATTACTGTCATTCACTTCCCTTATACACGAGCATATGCAAGTGCGTGTATGCATGCGCACACACACACACATACATAATTGAATACACTATTTCTATTATTTTGAACAAACTGTTATTAATATAGCTATCTTTTGATTAGTGTTACGATATCTTTCTCCATCATTGGTACCTCCATGGTATATCATCCATGGTATATCTTTCTCTGTCTATTTACTGTTACTCTACTTGCATGTTTATATTTAAAGTAAGTTTTTAAATTTTTAATTAATTAAAGTTTTTAATTTTTCAGGGTACAGAATTCTAGGTTGGTGGTTTTTTTCTCTCAACACTTTAAATATTTCACTCCACTCTTGCTTGCATGGTTTTGAAAAGTCAGATGTAATTCTTACATTTGCTCCTTTATAGGTAATAATGGTATTTTTCTCCCCTCTGGCTTCTTTCAGGATCTTTTCTTTACCATTCCTTTTATGTAGTTTGAAAATGATATGCCTAGCTGCAGTACTTCTGGCATTTATTCTGCTTGATGCTCTCCAAGCTTCCTGGATCTGTGGTTTGGTGTCTGTAGCAATAACATGGGGAAATTCACGGTCATCATTGTTTCAAATATTTCTTTCTTTCTTTCTTCTCCTTCTGGTGTTCCCATTACATGTATGCAATTTCCCTACAGTTCTTGCTTTGTAGTTGTCCCACAGTTCTTGGATATTCTGTTCTTTTTTTTCTTTCTGTTTTTTCTGCTTGCCTTTCCATTTTGGCAATTTCTATTAAGATATCCTCAAGCTCAGCGATTCATTCCTCAGCTGTGTCCGGTCTGTTTAGTCCATCTAAGGCATTCTTCATTTCTGTTACAGTGTTTTTGATTGCTAGCATTTCCTTTTTGGTTCTTTCTTAGAATTTCCATCTCTCTGCTTACGTTACCCATCTGTCCTTGCATGCTGTCTACTGTGTACATTGGAGCCCTTAGTTTATTAATTATAGTTGTTTTAAATTCCTGGTCTGATAATTCGAACATCAGTTGCCTCGTCTGAATCTGGTTCTGATGCTTGCTTTGTCTCTTCAAACTGGTTTGTTGTTGTTGTTGTTGTTGTTGTTTTGCTTTTTAGTATGTCTTGTAATTTTTTCTTGATACCAGACATATGTACTGGGTAAAAAGAACTGCTCTAAATAGGCCTTTAGCAATGTGGTGGTAAGATGTGGGGGCTAGGGGTGTGATGAGCATTCTATAGTCATATGATTAGACTTTTTGTGAGCCCATGCCTCTGGACTGTGAACCTCACCAATGCTTCTCGTGTTTCCCCTTTCTCTCTAGGTGGGACAGGATGGCTACAGTGGGCTGGAGTTAGGTGTTTCCCTTCCCCCAGGTATGTTAGGCTCTGATAAAACCCCCACAGGTGAGGTCTGGTTAACTAGCTTCTCCTGGGGGCAGATGCTATTAAGAACAGAATACTCTGGCATATTTCAAAACAGTTCCTTCCCCCCGCCAGATGCATGAGGTAGTTTTTCTTTGATACTCACTGTGAGGACCTTGTGGAGCTCCTTGGGGTACAACTCACAAAGGTCACCGTGATGACTGGGTCCCCCTGGAGTTTTATCTGTCAGACTTGTCCGCACTGAGCCTCCAGCATTCATGAGTTGTAGTGCAGGTTTTCCTAGTTCAGCACTGATTCCTGTGGAGGTTTTTGCTCCGGGAAGTTGTGATTCTCTGCACACTTCACTTTTCTTAGGATGGAGTTCCTAGACGTGGTGGTGTTGGGTCAGAGTTGTGCAGGCTTCCAAGGCTCACCAAGCTGTCCACCTTGAATTTACATCCCACCAAAATGGGAAGTCCCTGTTCCTGCATACTGGCCACCACTGTGAGAAGTTTTGTGTTCATCTTTGCTGATTTGACAGGAAAAGAACAACAAAAAAGGAATCTCTTGTTTAAAGTTGTATTTTTTTGATTATTAGTCAGGTGCAACATTTTAAAATGTGTTTAATGACAATTTGCTTTTCTTCTTTTGTGAGTTCCTGATTTGTGCCCTGGGCCTCTTTCTCTTTTAAGAGGTTCATGTTTTTTCACCACTGTTTTTTAAAGTCTTTAGTAAAGATATTCAGCCTTTGTCTCTCATATATCCTGCAAGTATTTTTCTACTTTATTTGCCTTTTTGTTTTGTTTCTGCTATTTTTAACATAGAGTTTTGGTTTTGCTGTAAGCAAATCTTTGTCATCATACCTTGAAATACTGTCCCCAGTTCAAGATTAAACATGTATTCTTATTTTCTTCTGGGACATTCAAGTTTTTTCCCCTAATATTTATGCCTTTAATCCTTATGGAATTAACTTGGCATATACAGTGGATTAGAGATCTAATTTTTTTTAATGGTTAGCCACTTTTAATAACATTTTCTAACTGATTATTGCTGGTATATGGAACAGCCAATGATTTTCATGTATTCATTTTTAGATTGGCAGCCTTTCTCAAGTTCTTATTTATTCTAATTTTTAGTTGTTCCTCTGTTTTTCTGGGTAGAAAATTGTATACCATTCTTTCCAATATTTATACTTGTTTTATTTTCTTTGATTTCTTTGGCTCTTATTTATAAACCAGTGTTAAATAATAATGTACATATCATGGTATTTTCTTTTTTTCCTTACCAAAATTAATCTGGTATTTTCTTTTTAATTTTTACAAAATTAAATTTTTTGCATGGTATTTTGCAGTTGCAAAAACTCTGATTGTGGGAAGCCTTTGATTACCTTTCCCTTTGTGTGACCAGTGAGATCTGAGGGGTCTCTGTGGCTGACCTGAACTTGGCACTGGGCTTGGGACCCCCTGCCTGTCCTGACCTTGAGGGGTGAGTGAGGTGCAACGGTCAGGGGCGCCATGTGCTCCCCCCAAGCCAGTACTCACGGTGGCACTGATGGTGATCACAGAGTTACGACTTCACAGATCAATGCGTTTGGTGTTTTTAAAGCTGGGGAATTGGGGTAGAGGACAGGAAAAATGAGGGCTGGGACTACCTCTGGCTGCCCCCACACCCTCCCCTGTTCTCCTGAGAGGGGCAGGGATGGAAGAGACCTTGGAGGAACTTCCCAGTACAGAGCCCGTGCCCGCTTCTCTCTGCGTGTTCTCGGAAAGGCGTGCCCAGCTCCCCTCGATCATTATGCCTTAGACGAATACCCCAAATGCGGTGATCCCTTGGCTTACAGTGAAGCAACTTCTCAGATAATTTCATGAAGTTCGCCCCTAAAACATGTGTCCCTTTGAGCCTGAGGGAGGCCTGCAAGTCCTGTATTGTTGCTTCACACGACAGTGTCAAAGGCTCTTGGAAAGACCGGTGGTATGTTCAGCTCTGACAGGGGCTGCTCCGTTAGGCTGCTCCTGGCGGTCAGCTCCTCAACTCCTCAGCGTCACACACGGGCCAGCTGGTTCCCTACATTCCTGAGGACAGATGACAGGGGGGCTTTGATCTGGGAGAAGGTTAGGCAGATGGGCCTCGGGGGGACTCCACGATGCACCCTGGCTGCTGCAGGAAGCATGGCTCTGGGAGAGGGAATGGCGGCTTGCCAGAGACCCCTTGGTGTGTAGGCTGTCCCTGCGGTAGGACAGTCCTGTCCCTCTAGACACTTGCTGCATCTGTGTTGTTTCTCTTTCCCCGGGGTTCCTCTCTGGTCACTTCCCCACCCCACCTGCCCGCATCCCTGACGCAGGTCTCCGTGGCTCCTGGCACCTGTGAGTGTCCCGAGTCTTTCCTTGGCGCCGACTGCCTGTCTGCCAGTCGCAGTGTCCTCCTTGCCCCATGCCTCTTCCTTTCCCCTCCCATCTGTTTCCACTTCTGCATTTCTACTTGGTATTGTTTGATATGCCAAAGAACTTAAGAGGGTTATTCAAAGCTTTATGTAGCCACGACTCTAAATAAATGTAGTTGGACTGGGTGATTTTTTTGTTCTCTGATGGAGCCAGAACCTTAAAACATTTTATACTTAGCTGAATTTATTTTTATTCTAAGTATTTTTATGTCATTAAATAAATAATAGGAACATGAGTTTTAAAACACTAACTCTATTGTAAGTTGCCAAGCTTTTCCATTTGGGGACCCTTGCAGCTATAATTAATAGTGCCAGAGAGAAGGAGCGCCCCTGGATGAAGGTGGAAGGGTGGACCTTTCACGTGTCAGGCATCTGAATGGGCAATGCACCCCTCTTAAGAGCCATTCCTGAGAATCTTTTCTCAGCCTCCACAGCACTAACCAGTCTCTCGTTTCCTTTGTGTTGTGTGTGTCTGTGTGCTTGCACACATGCTGGCCCTGGACCCTCAGGATGAGATTCTGACCGTGCTGAGAAGAGTGGACGAGAACTGGGCAGAAGGCATGTTGGGGGACAAGGTCGGCATCTTTCCGCTCCTGTACGTGGAGGTAAGGCCATGCACACTTGCCTCGTTTTTGGCCATTGTTTTTTGCCAGACAAGCGGTGCCCTGACCTTGGAGCCCCTTTTCTATGAGAGAAAACAGTGAAGGTGAGACAGCTGCTGTGTGTGGGTTTGATTCAGATCACCAGGGTGGTGCTGTGGGCACTGCCTTGGGCAGCTCTGAGTGGTCAGTTCCAGGCCCGGCTGCAGTCATCTCACTGCGTGGGCAACGATGGCAGGCCCTGTGAGGACCTCCCCCATTTTCTTGTGGGACACCTGCACCTGGCACCTGCTTTTCTGAGACTCTCCCAAGTGTCGCAGCTCTTGTCCCCCAGCCCTGGAGGAGAAGAGCCCATCCCCGAAGGCAGCCTCCCCCCCAACTGCAAACAGGCCCGAGAGAAGTGCTGCTGGCCGTCTGCAGGGTCCTCCTCACACTCTGGATTATTGGGCAACTCAGGCAACCAAGAGTCACCAAAGCAAAGGTGACTTGAGGCTAATCTGAGACCTGTTAATTTCCTGTCTCTTCTCTAGGTTTCCAGTGAGTAAGTTTGGGCAATTGCTGAGCAGGGAGCATCTTAGCATGCCTGCCTGTTGGCACATGCTCTCCGCGGGTGTTGCATGTGCATAGGAGTGTTTGCCATGGCACACGTGGCTGGCATTTGTCAGCATGAGGCCACGCATGTGTGTAGTGAGCTGACCACATGCTTTCATCCTGTAACCACTGGCGTCATCCCAGGAGGATCATTTCAGACAGTGACTTCCGAATGCTTGCTTGTGTCAGACACTTCTGAGTCCCTGCTCATTGGCTCTGCTCAACGACACTGGCATATGCAAACCGTGAATGCCCCAGCTTTTCAGACGAGCAGGGTCACGGCAAGGTTGCGTGGAATTCCCAAGGTCCCACAGCAGAGGAGCAGCAGGGTCAGGAGCTCAGGAGGTTTGGCTGCAGACCCAGCCCTTCACTCTCCTGCCGCCCATCATCTCCCACTAATGAGCTGCAGTTTACTCAGCTCAGGGCAGGGCTCCATGTGCCGCCCGCCCACCTGGCACATGTAAGGGCTTAAGAGCTGGCACCAGGAGCTCACAGGTAACACACAGCTTTGCCACACCTACAGGGCGGTGTGTGGAGGCCTAGGAGATATTTGTTTAAAACACATGGCAGTTCCCCGTTGCCTACGGGATGAAGTCCATTGCTGCAGCCTGGCATTCAGGACCCTGTGCAGTTTGACCCTAACCTACTTTGCCGGCCTTGTCTCTCATCGTTCCCGACCCTCTTCCCCAAATACTGTGGACCAGGGGTTCTCTCACATTTGCTTTGGATGAGCCGCCCGGGAGATTCCGAGACCTTCCCACAGCGATGACAGGAGGTCCTCACACACACACCCCTCTCTAGTCACTTGTAAGATTCAAGCTCCCCCCAAAACCTTGTAAGTTTCCATTTATCTGTGCACTTGTTCAGCTTCTCTGTCCTGATGCCTAAGATCAAAGAACTTAATGTGTGAATACCACTTATGGCGTTGTCTAAAAGTCAGAAATCTGAGCTCTCAGACATTTTTAGCCAGTGAGACTTTTTTCTCCAGGCAGAATCTTACAGGGATACCCAGAGACACATGCAGGCATGTTCACAGAAATGTTATTCTGGCGGCTCTATCGGGAAACCACTCACGTGACCATTGACAGTGGAACGGCCGAGTGAAACGTGGGATCGCTGCACAATGGACTCTTCAGCAGTGGAAACACCAAAGACTACAGCCTTTAAAACCTGGATTAGTCTCACAGACAGAGTTTTGAAAGAAGCCAGACATAAAAGAGTATATGCTGTATGATTTTTTTCAGGAGGTTCAAAAGCAGGCAGAACTCTTCTGTGGGGACAGAAGTCAGAGTGGTAGTAACTTTGGGGGATTCTGACTGGAAGAGGTAAGAGGGAGGTTCTGGGTGCTGGACAGTTAATATCTTGATCTGCCTCTGCTCCTAGGCACAGCCCCTTCCTGCCCACCTGTGTTTCCCAGATGAGAGGCCCAGGACGGCCTCTGAGGCTCAGAAACAGGCCCTCCTCCTGGGAGCATCCTGGGGCAGGGGCCCACCACCCTCACCGGGAGCCTGGGCTGACCTTACCTCAGTGTCACTCAGGACCACAGAGAGGAGCAGGCGGGCGCCCTCACCCTTGGGGAACTCCGGTCCAGTGGATGCAACAAGAATTAAAACCACACACTTGACAGGATCTTTCTTCCAGGTCTTTAGCCCTCGAGGGGGTAGAATAATTTGTCATCGTTTTGGTTTTTCAAATGCGCTTGTTCTAATGGGAGTGGGTATGATCCCGTCTGAGCGAATTCCTCCCACCATGGGCAAAGGGCCACAGTACCACCTGCAGTGGTGTGAATGCGCCTGGGGTCACAGGGAGGGTTCTGTCACCCAGAGTCCTACCCTGCCTGTGGTGTGAGTGCCCAGCTGGAGTAGCGCCCGCAGCCCAGCCTTCTTGCCCATGGGCTCTGCGCCCGCACGCTTGGGGTCGCCTTCAGTGGGGCGTGGGCTTCAGAGCGGAGCCAGCTGGGCCCAGCTCATTTCACTTAAGCACACAGCGGAGGTGCAGCCTGTGGCCAGCTTCTCCACCCTCTGGAGGCTCAGTGTCCTCCCTCAAACCAGGGCAATGACACAAAGGTAAGAGTCTCAGACCAGGCTGGCAGGTGTCAGCCTGTGAGGACTGTCCCTTGGTGGTGGCATCATTGTTATAAATGTTTGTGGAATGAAAACTCATCAGTCCATTCGTACGTTTATTGAAGATCTTTATGCCATTCCTGAGCATTGAGCACATCTGGCTTTATGTGGCTGTGTGTGTTTTGAAGGCAGGCGAAGCCCCTGTTTCACCAGCGGATGTTATGTGTAGACTCTCAGGATGCAGGACAGGAGAGGGGCTCTCTGGAAAGCTGTCTGCAGGGAGCACTGGCAGGAATCGGCCTCAGGCTGTGACCCACAGATGGGGCACAGGCTGCCTGGCCTGCTCGGGGAGTCTTGGCTGGTGGCTTGTGTGGCGACTTGGAAGTCATGTAGCAAAAGTGCCAGTGATTCTTATGAGTGAGGAAAATCTTTCATGGGGCCGGAATCCAGACCCTAAAAACCGTAACAGGCTGGAAACGCAGTCAGAAAGAATGGTGGCAAGTAATAAGTACAAGTATCAAGTTCTGCTTTCACGTTGACAAAGTCAGTTGTTCAAGGAGGGCGATTGGGGGCCTGGACCTCAAGGACTTAACTGAAAAGGACCTTCAAAGTTACTGGAGGATATGATAGTGCTTTTTCGTCCTGAGTAGGAGATTTAGAGAGTAGCCACTCTCTGCATGGCTGGTGTGTGCGTGGTGGTTACCCGGATAGACCCTCCCACACACGCCCCCACCCCACATGTGCACACGGAGTCCCTCGGATCCTTAGAAGCATCCAGTATCCCGTCATCTCTGGCAGCAAATCGGGGGGTCTTGGGAGGAGGAACCCCTTCCTAGGTTCCCCCAACATTCCACTGGGAAGAAAGGACAGGCAGAGGCAGGGTGCAGAGCCCTGTCCCAGCAGCCGGGGCTCTCCTCGGGGAGTGGAGAGCGTTGTGTAGTGGAGAGAGGCTGTTTGGCTGCCTTCGGGAGCCTTCCCCGGGGGAGGGGCTCTTCCCTGTCTAGTATTTGATTAGCGCTGTGACTGTTCCCAGAATTTCCACTGATTGTTTCTATTTGAGCTGCTTGTCAGGGGCGTGTGATGGGCGCATGATCCTTCTCCCCACATGCTGCTAAGAGGGGTGAAGCCCAGGGGTGTTGGCAAGTGCAGACAAGTAAGAGCTGGTCTGCGCCGGGAGGGGCTGGAGCACGTGGCGAGCCTTGGGTCAGGGCTGGGGAGAGGAGTTGGGGGTGCAGACTGATGGCGGAGCCTGCTGGTGTGCCCCAGGGTCTGCTAACTCAGAGAAGGCGCCGTCACGCCAGTAGCTGCGGTACGATCACCCCGGGATCGGGGAAGAGAAGGAGCTGCATGGGGCAGAGGACTCTGACTTTGGGAGCCAGACCTGACCTCTGTCTGGAGTCAGCGCACGTGTGTTGAGTAGACCCCTGTGCTGTGTGCCATGCTATTTATAGATCCTGGAAAAATAACAGCGGTGAAAACTAAAATCCTGATTTAGCCAAGTCAATGTAATACCCAGAAAAGTGGTGGAAGTTCCCAACGACAGCCATTTCCCGCCCGAGAGTCCGCACCCTCAGTGCAGCGGTAGCGGGCGTCGTCAGGCAGCTTTGTACTAAGCCTCGGTGGTTGCAGCGTAGAATTCAGTTCCTCCTGCTCACGTGGCACGGTTGTCTCCTCGTCGCTTTTTAGTTCTTATAAAGAGAGGATATGACTTTGAACTCTGCCTCTAAACATGGTGTTGGAACCTCTGGTAGTGACTTGTGGGATGACTGACAGCTCTCACTGGGGACGTGTGGCTCTGCCGTTGTTCTTCATCGTGCGTGCTCCGTGCTGGTTCGAGCTGTGAACGGCTCCTCTGTGAATTGGATTTGCTGTCTCATGACGTCTGTTATTTTCTCACTTTGGTCTTGTGGGTTTTCGGCCCTTGACTGGGGCAGGCAGGACGTTCTTGGGGAGGAAGGTGAGGAGGATGTGACCTCTAACAGGGGCCACGAGAGAAGGTCCCTTTCTCCTCCTCAGTGCCCCACAGACCTGTCTGGTCACTGGTCAAGGTGGGCAGACTCGCAGGTATGCGCTCCTGGGTGGGGGGCTCATTCCTGGTCACCGTCCTGGTCTCTGCCTCCCCTCCTCCTTCCAAGGGTCCCCTCAGCTTCTCAAAGAGGAGCCCTGCACATCAGGAAGCCACGTGGGTGGTGGGAGAGGGACGGGGGCTCTAGTTCTCTGCTCCCAATTGGCTTCTGGTCCCCATCTGAGAATTCTGGATGGGGTCAGAACGTCTTGGACTCTTGGTTTCAACTCTGGAAGCGGAGGCTGCGTGGGCTTTATTGAGCTGTTTGATGCTTCTGAGCTTTCTCCTGCTTTTTTGCATGCCTGGTAATTTCTAACTGGATACCGACTTTGTGAATTTTACCTTTTTGGGTATTGGATGTCTTTGTGTTCCTGCAAATATTCTTGAGCTTTGTGCTGAGATACCACTAAGTTACTTACACACAGTCTGGTGCTTTTGAGGCTGGCCCTGAAGCTCTATTAGGAAGGACCAGGCAGCCTTTTATGTAGGGCTAATTTTCCCTACTGCTGAGGCTATAGCCTTCTCCACTCTGTGCTCTATGGTTTACGAGGTTTCCACTGTGGAAGCGGGAATACAAGCTACTCCCAGCTTCGTGTGAACTCAGAGGTGGTGCTGCCTTCTCCTTGTGGGTGGTTCTTCCCTGGTCCTGGGCGGTTTCCTCGTGTGAACGCACTGATCAGTCTTGGCTGGAGAGTCGAGGGGCCCTGTGCCGATCTCCAGGACTGACACACACTCTCTCCGCACCCCTCGCTCAGGACTCTGGCTTGCACAGTCCAGCCACTAGCCTCTGTGGCCACCCCAGACTCCACACTCCACCTTCACAGAGCAGGGAGAGGCCCGAGAGCCCAAGATGATGCCAGAGCCTACCTTGTGTGCTCTGCCTCTCGGCGATTACTGTCCTGTGCTTTCTGACGTCTCATGTTTGAAAACCATGTTTTACAGATTTATTTTCAGTGTTTGGGGCAGGAGGGTAAATATGATTCCTGTTATTCCATCTTGGCTAACTGGATGTTAACCAGTGATACTTTAGGAATTTTGAAATAAAGGTCATAAAATTAGAACACAAGAGGTATTTTTGGCAGAAGAGAAAATCTACAGTCAGCATGGTTCTCCAGTGCTGAATCTCCCCAACTTCAGTGCCAAAAGTAACTAACACAGGCTTTTTGTTAGGTGAGGAACTGGCAAAAGCCTCTGAGGCCATTGTTCACCAGGGAGAGCGGTTCCTACCAAGCTCCGAGCGACAGCCTGTGTCCCGCCCTCAGGGTGGGCCAGTGGGTGTTTCCTCCACTTCTGCTGATGAGATGTGGCCGCTGCCTCTCAACTCACCCTCACCTAATTCTCAGGACACACTGA
This sequence comes from Daubentonia madagascariensis, assembly GCA_023783475.1. NCBI lineage: Eukaryota > Metazoa > Chordata > Mammalia > Primates > Daubentoniidae > Daubentonia > Daubentonia madagascariensis. The sequence continues at coordinate 540,737 of JAKFHU010000722.1, forward strand.
ATGTGCCACGTGAGAGGTGATGTGGAAGAAACAGGAAAGAAATTACTCAGGATTTCTGCCACTGAATGTTGGGAAGAGACACAAGTTTGTTTGGGGTTCCGTGTTACTTTGCTTGTCGCACGTCCTCGTCTGTTTCCTACAAGCTTCTGCAGCATCAGGTAGCCTGCGATCCCCACCCCTTGGCTTGGTACTAATGCCGCTTGCGTTTCTGTGTCCAGGTGTGACTGTTTCTCCATGAAAGCTTAGAGCACTCCTGTGGGGTGAAGAACCCTGGGTGAGGAAGGCCAGAGGCAGGGACCTGCGACGGGGCAGACTTGGCAGGTGCCCGTAGGGCATCTCCTGGTGTTTGGCCTTGTGTCTGCATCTAAGCAAATTGGTTTGGGAGGCAAATTCTTAGACCTTTCTGGGAGAACAAGCACCATGTCCTGCCTTCACCAATAACCCACTGTTCCCCTTACCCTTCAGTAGGATTTCAGGCATAAAGAAATAAGACAAAATGCCACAGAAGATTAAAACTTCAGTCTCATTCATGTAGCCTGGCTGTGTTGGAGTCTGTACATCTTCCTGCTGGGATTGGATCCCCAAGGCATGATTCATGCATGCACATGTGTTATCCTGGGTTTTTTTACCCCCCCCAAAAAATAGGTAGGTACATAGGTACCACCTTGCCCTGATTTCTCTCATCTTTAACTCGTTTTGAACTATTTGTGAGATTAACATCTTGTAATATAATATATTACATTCCATAATTGCTCAGTGTCTTGTTGTTGTTACTGTTTTGTTTCCCTAACTGTGTAAGTAAGCCCTTTGGAGGCCAGACCTCTAGCACACAGTTCTTTCCCTTCTTGGTCCTGGCACAGTGCTTGGCCTGGCAGGCAGTCAGCTGGGCTGTGGCCAGCATTTTGCAGAGCTGATCAAGTGTGAAGAACGGCCTGCTGACCGTTTCTGAATGGTCTCAGCTAGGACGCTTTCAGGATGTTGTTGGATGCCCATGGCAGGACTTAGTGACTACTTGGTCCTCACCTACAAGCCTCCCGAGGAGCTTCTTTGGGGACAGTGACAGTCCTGACTGCAGCCTGAGAGGTTCAGCCACAGGTGGTGCCAGGCCCAGGGGAAATGGGGCCTCAGGCCGTAGTTTATGAGGTCTGACCTTACCCCACCCAAATCAGCCAGGTGATCCCTGCCCACGGGGTGCCCCCACCTCCACAAGGGGGGACAGCACACCTCATAAGTTCCCCCAGGGACCTCAGGGCTGGAGAGCCAGGTACTGACCCAGGACCTTGAAGCCCCTGGCAGGACACGCTCTGGTCCTTGGCACTGCGACAAAGTGTGCTCAGCCTCAGCCCGAGAGAAGCTTGAACACACGCAGACCAGCACCAGTGGTTGCTGTCTGCCGACTGTTTTGGTAATTAGGAGCGTGACCCAGAATGAGAGGCATGAACTCTGTGTTGGCTGTGAGTGGTGGTGTGAGACACAGCAGTTCAGGAAGAGGGTTTCCCGCTGTGTGATCTACCAGCTGGTGTTTAGTGATGTGCTTGCTGAGTGCAGAGCCCTGTTCTGGGTCTGAAGCCAGTGAGAGAGGCTAAGGGAACCTCTTCCAGAGACCAGCAGGGACTGTAAGTGTGTCAGCCCAGGGGCAGCTGCACCTGAAGGCTACCTTGGGACAGGCTGTGTCCAGCCGCTCACCTGGGGCCTATGGGAAGTGACAGCATGCCGACCATTTGTCTGGACCATTTTTACCTCAGGCCCCAGCTGTGTTCCTTCCTCACCATAATATATGGCTCATATGTGCAGTAATAATGCAACAGACCATGTAGGGCAATGGTGGGGTTCATTTTTCCCCCACCTTGAGCCCCCAGCTGGGCCTGTGGCCTCGGCATGCTCTGTCCTCCCGCACTCGGCACCCGGGGAATGGGCTCCCAGACCTGGCTTCTGCAGGCTGCCTTGGGCCCACCGTGCCAACCGCCCCCCAGCACCATGACTGTAGTGCCTGGACTTGGTGCCTCTCTGCAGTTCCATGTCCTCATCTTCTCACGTATGCCTTTCCTGTCTGAGTAGTCAGGCTGTGGTTTGCAAATTTTAGTGAGCATCTGTGTCACCCGGAAAGCACCAGGCCCAGCCAGGGACAGCCTGCTGCAGTGGGGCCAAGCCGAGGTGGGGGCAGAGGTGGCTGGTCCACGTGGCACACCGGGCAGAGCTCACCAGGCCACACACCTCCCAGCCCCAAGCCAGGCCCTTTCCTCATCCTCTACACCTGAACTCCCCACATTTAGTCGCCCTCCGTCTTGCGCCTGTATTCCTTGGCCACAGTGACCTTGAAACAGCCCCTCTGTAACCCCCAACCAACCACCCAGCGCATCCTGGCTCCTGCCACCTCACCCTACACACGGCGTCACAGTCCTCTCAGGGACCTTCCCGTGGAACACTGCCCCGTCACATCTTCAAATGCTTTCGGAGCATTTTTATATCCATCTGGCAGCTCATCTTCAAAACGTCCTGGGGAGAGGGGATGCGCTTCATTCTCCTGGCGACAGCCCGTGGCCAGCCCCATCTGGGGCCCACAGCGAATCAGTGGTTCCACGCCAGACTCTGAAGTCAGCACCCCAGATGTCCTCCGCTCTCAGGAATGCCAATGAGGAAGCACTTTGCTGTTGGGTTGTAAACCCTACACCAGTCTGACCTGCAGTGTTTCTTCCCGGCGTCCTTTTTTGTGGATTAATGAGTGGACCACAGTCTTCCAGGCCCACTTCCTTCCCGAGTGCTCCGACCACAACCGTCTGGCTGGAGAGCGTCTCAACCCCAAGCACACGTAAAGAAGGTGGGAGGAAACGTGTTTTGTCAGATTCCCCGCAGCCCCGAGGGTGGGCCTGGCTGGCAGAGATCTGCTTCTGAGGCCACCCTCTCCTCAGCAGGCCTTGTCAGGGGTTGCAGTTTTTCAGAGGTGAGGGCAGACTTAGCCATGGAGAGAGTGGGATCTGGGGGCCCATTCGGTGACAGCACAGAGTTTCTTGGCTATGCTCCAGGGCTGTTTAGTGCATGTCTGATTGTACAGCTGGCGCCAAACATGCCCATCTGGAGTCCCTGGAGGTCGTGGGTGACCCCCAGCATCTTTGTTCCGGAGCAGACCACGTCTGCAGGGAGATGTGCCCTGCAGCTCAGGGCTACTGCCTCGCCGGTAGTTCCAGGTTACCAGGGTAACACGCCAGCCAGCTGGAGACGTGTTATGCCCGTCTTCACGCATCTCCACCATGTTACCTGTTGGTAACACTTCCTGTTTAGAAAGGAGAGGGCGCTTGGCGCTGGGGGCCAGGTTGTGTTTAAGATTCAGGTCAGGTAAACGCCCGAGCTGTGCGTGAACATCTTGGGGGGCTCTGTGAAGCCACCTCAGTGCAACCGAGGATGCCAAGCATGGAAGGCAGTGCATTCGGCTTCGTCCTGTTCCTGCTCAGCCACGCTGAGGAGCTCGGGGCCACTCGCTCCTGCTTTTACATCTCTCAGAGCTTCCAAAGGGAGAGCAATTGTGGGTTCTGGTTTGAAGCCGTTGAGGACTACTCGCTTTTGTCGGGAGGCAAAGGCAGAGCCTGGTTTGTCAACTGCACTTTCCAGACGTCTTGTGTCCAGGGGTTTGTCCTTCCTGCCCCTGCTCCCAAGTCCCTTTGCACCCTGCAGTGCAGCACCTGGCTCTCCGAGAAACCATTCCGATGTGAGCCCAGGGGCTCTCTGCTTGCCACAAACACCTGTGCCCCGGCTGGCCACTCGCAAACAGAGGCAGCCTGTGCTCTCTGTCACAGCCTTGCTGTGGGGGCGCCCACCATGCTGGCGCCTCCAAGGAGAGCAAGTAACAGCCTTATTTGATTTCAGCTGTAAAATAGAAATGTAGCTGCTGCCCCCGCAAGGGCCGCGGCCACGTGCAAGGTGGTCAGCTTGCCCCTTCCACCCCAGGTCTCCGCTGGTGGCTGAGCCCTTCTGGAAGAGTACGTTCCTGCCGTGGGGTGCCCTCCACACTGGCCCTCTCCAGCCACTGGTGGTCCCTGTGTCGTCCATTCCTGGAGCCCCTGCTGTGGGCCAGGCTGTGGGGACACAGCCTGCACGGAGCAGAGGAGAAGCGTCTTGAGGCCTGCGTTCATGTGGGAGGACACACACTATGAAGGAGGCAAATCCTGGAGGAAATTATATCCTCTATGGAGGAAACTAGTGCTGGGAAAAGGGAGCAGGGATGTGGGGTGTCCCCGCAGTCTCAGTGGGGACATTCGGCCTTTAAGGGGGGGGGGCAGGCCCAGCGGTGGCCCAAGCTGGGCAGTGGCTGAGGGACGTGGCCTGGGTGACCGAGGAGCAGGCTGGGAGGCAGATCCTCTGAGACTTCAGTGCCTGCTCCGGGTTTGGGTCGGGGGTCTCCTTTCCAGGCCCCTTCCCTTCTCAGGGCCCTTGACCTCTGTCCCCGTGTCTACCGACTCCTCTGGCCACATCCTGGCCTTCCCAAGCCCAGCCCAGCCCTGCCATTGCCTGGGGGAGCTCTGAGAGTGTAAAATGAGCATAGAGAGAGCCTTCTGGACTAGAAGTCTTCAGGCCCTGCCCCAGGCTCCAGCTGGCTTCCCCAGGTGCCTCTCTCCATGGTCCACTCTCACATGGCAGCCGCACCAGGAACCGTCCCTGCAAAGGTAACGTGGGCGCTTCACTCCCACTCAAAGTCCCGGTAGGGCCATCACACTTACAATAAATCTAGAGTCCGCACTGCAGTCCACCCCTGGGGTCCACACGGCTGCATCCTCCCTGCACGCCCTGGTGCTGCCCACTGCCCTGGCATGCCGGTGTTTCTCTGCCCCTTCTTCTGCCCCTGCGACGGGCCAGGCCCCTCCCACCTTGGCACCCAGGCAGCGGAGCAGAGGGGGCACAAGCGCCAGCCCACCGGGCTCCAGCCCAGTTCTGTCACTCCCCAGACTCTGGGCGTGTCATTTAGCCTCCCTGTGCCTCAGTCTCCTCATCTGTGTAGTGGGTGTAATAACTCCACCTACCTCGCGGGGTTCTATGAGGATTACATCAGAGATGGGAGAGAAGAGCCCAGAACAGAGTGAGGACCGTGTGTCAGAAATGATTATTACCATAACTTTCATTTTTGCGCCCTGCACAATCCTCGGTGACCCCTAAGGTGCTCCCGTTTCACTCTGTCGAGAGCAGCCAGGCCCCCAAGTCTCGTGCAGAATTGCATTTTAGTGCTAGAGTGTTGTGTTTGAGGCTGTAATATGAATAAAGAAAAGAGAACTTCAACCTTTTTAAAAGTAGCAATTTGGAATAGTCTCATGTTTCATTCAGTGCAAAGGAAAACAATCATTTGGAGAGTGAGTTTCCATGAACTGCGCCTAGCTGGGGGGCCTGTCTGAGATACACGAGCTTTGAGGGCAGGGACAACCACCACGCTGGGAGCAGAGCCCCAGGTCGCTGCGTGGGGGGGCAAGGAGCAGCCCCAGGGCGCTCAGACCCCCAGGGCTGGCTGGGCCCAAGTGGACCTCGTGTTGGGGTTGCAGTCTCACCCAGGGACAGAAAAATAAACCCAGGAGGGCAAATGCATGCTTCTGCAAACCCTGTCATATTTAGAAGGGGTGGATGTGTGGTTGCAACTCCACTATTGTTCGTTTGTATTTCTTATTGCTAAATTTGCAACACAGTTTGTGTGTTCACCTGTTCTTAAATACATCACATCACTTTGGGTAAAACGTACTGGGTTGTCATTGGGGTTGTCAGCTGAGAAACGAGGGTGGGTCTGAGGGGAGGAAGCTGAGTGCCAGCTTTATGAGCAACACATCTCAGCAGAAGAAAGTGGCTTGCTCTGGAAGCAAAGGAACCTGCTAGTTCTCACCCTCCAAGCATAGGCCCTGGACCCCACCCAAGACAGGGTAGAGGCCGAAAAGCCGCGCCTGGCCTGAAATTGCTCCCTTGAACAGGGCTGAGAGAGGAGGAAATGACCCAGGTGTCCAGCTTCCCCTAGTTAGGGAGCATGGCCCAGTCACTGCGGATCTCTCTGCTCATTAGAGATGCACGCTGAGCATTTACAGGTGAAATCATGTGGTTTCTGTGATTTGCTGGAAAAACTGGGGTGGGTGGGGGGACAGGCAGCACACAGAGACAGAAGGCAGAATGCTGATGGGTGCTTCTTTGGACTTTTGTGTCTGTTATTATATAAAAAGTTAAAAAATACTGTGGCCATTGGGTGTTAGAGCCGCCCCCGTCAGATAACTGGTAGAGAGGGAGGAGAGAAGGGACCTCTGTGTGTCACGGTCATAACCAACAGCTCAGCAGGCAGGGCCGTGCCCCAGCGACCTCGTTGACAAAAGCCCCAGCTCCGCTGGCCCACCTGGCATGGTTTGCTGCCCCGACTAGGGTCTTCTGCCCCCCCTCTGGGTTTCTGTTTTCCTCCCCTTTTGGCCTGGTTAATCCCTCACCACCTTCCGAGCTCTCTGAGGCTGTCTGGTGGCAGCCCCAAGACTCTGGAGTTCCCCAGGAGTCTGACTTGGGCGGACACCTGGGGCTCGAAACCAAATCAACTGAGGAGGAGGGAACCTTTGCTAGACCTTGCCTGAAACATCATGCTTTTAAAAAGTGACCGCAATCTCACGAAACCGAAAACACCGCGGCTCTTACGGCACCTCACTGTCTGTTCCAGGTGGAAAAATGTGTGTCACGGCCATGACTCAGGAAGTCTCCCCGTAGTGAGTAGAGGCCCCAGCCCAATCTGCTCTTTTGTTTTGTTTTTTTTTTGTTTGTTTTCAATTACCTTTTCTGATTATAAAAATAATACTTGGCTATTTTTCAAAATAGGAAAATTCAGAAAAATGTAACAAAGAGAATTAAAATCACCCATGACCCTACCAGTAAATGTGAATATAGTGTGGGAAAAGAATGAAGTGAAATTGTTGTTGCATCTTGTTCTATTTTCTTTATTCTTTTCTATGTATAAATTTACATATATTTTAGATAAATTTGGGATTGTGCTGTATCAGTATTTCTATCTTCCTTTTTTTTCACTAAATTGAGAGAATTTTTCAATAACCTGGTTACTTCAAAGTGCCTCGTCCCCTACAGTGTCTCCTCAGCACGGTGGCAGGGGGTTCCTGTCCTGTCCCGGTGCTGCCACGGACCCTGCCCTGCCCCATCTCACCCAGGACAGCCAGGACCTGCCAGCGGCCCAGGAGCCGCGGCCCACCTGACCCCATCAGGCCGACCTCATTTCTGCCCTTGTTGTTCTTCTCGGACGCTGCAGCCTGCTTCCACCGTGGGGCCTTCGCACGTGCTGCTCCCGCCTCCCCCAGCCCTTCCCCGGTGCCGTGGGGCTGGGTCCCTCCCGCACCTCCTTCAGGTCTTGGCTCATAGGTCACTTTCCCTGCGAGAACCTTCCAGCCCCCGCCCCCGTTCACCCGCAGCACCTGCCCCAGCACTTCCTCCTCTCACACCTTTTCCTCCCTGTGCTTCTCACCGCCCAACATGCTGTGTGTAGTGAAGTGTTCACTTGTTCTTTGTCTGGGTCTCCATGAGAGTTGGGGTTTTGTCTGTTTTCTATTTTCAACTGAGGTACCCACAGTGCCAAGCAGAGCCGCTGGCGTGCAGTAGGTGCACAATACATGTCTGCCCGGTTATCAGACCACCTTCTTCTTCTGTAGCACCAGCCCCAGACGGTTTGGGGGTTCTCTCCTCTCCCTGGCTCGTCCACCTGGTGGCGCCCTTCCCAACTCATCCCCCTGCTGCCACACTGGCCCGGGGTCCCCCACAACCCCAAGTCTCCCTTCACCAGCCCTGAGGACTCATCAGTCCCCTGTTCAGCCCTCATGACCTGAGCCCATTTACTGCAGGCCCCTGTGCACGCACGCATGCACACACATGCACACCTGCGTGCCAGCCTGTTCCTCCCCTGCCTCTCCACCACCCTGGAATATTCATGTCCCTTTGGGCCCCTACTTGTAACCGCAGAAGCTAAGTCACCTTCCCCACTCAGCCCACCCTCCCTCTACTGGATCTTTCATCCCGCTTACACTGATGAGTTACCTACATCATGGATATTTTAAAGCCCCTTTGTGACCATGGAACACGTCCCTGGGAAAAGTCCTTCCTGTGAATGAGCTCCACTTGCCACACATTGCCTGGCAGAGCTCACAAAGGACAGCAGGTGCCCAGTGAGCTCTGACCGAGGCTCAGACTCCAGCGTCAGACAGCAGTGGGAGTGCCGCTCCCGCAGGACTCCGCACACTCTCCCAGTGAGGACACATGGCCGCTGTCCGCTGAAGTGGGGTATGAGTTACAGCCCTGCAGAGGGCTGAGAAGTGCTGGGTGCAGCATTTAGAATGTGCTCAGTGAACAGATCTTACTGCAGGCATGTGCCAGTGCTAGTGGCATTCATTCATGGAATGGGTGTTTACTGAACACCTACTGTGTCCCCAGCACTAAGCTTTTGACGCATCTGTGAAATGCGGTGACTGTTTGCAAGAGGTTGAAGTAGGCTCTAATCCTCAAAGCACCAGTTATCAGCTGTGAGATCTTGATCCTGTGGCTTTGCTGATACAGGGTTGCTCTGGGGTGTCAGAGAGAACCCAAGGGGGAGAGAGGCAGAGAGAGGGAGGGAGGAAAGCTTGCCACCTGGAGGCTAAGCAGAAGAAGACCTTTGAAATTAAGTGGTGTTGAAGTATTAGGTTTGAATGTCAAAGCTGCAGTAGCAGAGCAATCCCATGACAGTCTAGCTGGTGTTCTGTAAACGATGGCCAAGCGTGCACTGTCCCTCAGCCCACACTGAGAGCCTGCGTGGGCGGTGTCCTGGGCTCCCCAAGGCCACACAGGCCCGGAGTAAGCTGGGGTGCCACTCACCAGCCTTGGGAATCGGCTTCCTGTCTCAGAGAAACTGCATGTAGAACACGGGCAAGCCCAGTGTCCCCATCCCAGGTGCCCAGGGCCTATGAGAACAAAGCGCGCTGAGTGACCCCGCCTGGTGCTCAGCAAGGTCCCCTCAACCCTCAGCTCAGAGGGGCACTCTGTGGGCCAGGCCTCCTCGCTGCATCCGATGTTCACGCCCCATGCACGTGGGAAGAGGAGGCCTTCTCATTTCTGGGGGGAAGTGTCCTTCTTCTCCTTTGGTGCCAGTGGCCCTTGGTCTTTTTGGAACGTGATTCACAACGAGGAGGGCGTTTCACGCCCTGACCCAGGGCACACTACGCGTGCATATGGGAAACTAAACAAGCATTTTGTGAGACTAACTACTTTCACCCTTACCACATGGGATGTGTTCTGATATTTTTTCTTTTATTCTATTTTGCTTTTTAAAAATGCTGGTCAGAACCCAATAAATTGATAGTTTGAAAACCACTGCTGTAAGCCAGGGATCTCCAAAGTGGGGTGCATGCAAGTCTGTGGGTAAGAAAAGAAAACATTAGAACTTCTGTTCAAATTTATTATTTTAAAAATATTTTAGAGACAGGGTCTCACTTTGTCACCCAGGCTGGAGTGCAGTGGAATGATCACAGCTCACTGCAGCCTCGAACTCCTGGGCGCAAGGGATCCTCCCACACCTCAGCCTCCCAAAGTGCTGGGATCGCAGGTGTGAGCCACCATGCCCGGTCTAAAATTTTTTAACTTGTTAGTTTAATTTTTATTTTTTGTGTGTTTTATAATGTAAATATACTTTTGGTACATTAGATATATTTATATATATTTGGTACACTAGATAAATATACCAAAATATATACATTATATATTTACAATGTAGATGACATTGGTACACTAGAAAATAAATGTAATTTATTGGATGTATATGCCCAGGAGTGTCACTGACGGGGGTGCACGATCCCAGCACAGGTTAGAAGCCACGAACTGAGCCATGTGGGGCCTGGCTCTGGGAGCCCGTCAGTGGAGCAGCGCCTGCCTTCTCCTGAATCCTGTGCCAGCCGCATCTCCTCCTTCCTCCTCAGCTGCCGAAGAACTGCCACTTCTAAGGCAGAAGGGCCCTGTAAAATGGTTTACTTCAGTCCTCCAGTTAAAAGTGGCCAGAAATGCATGTGCAAAGCACAGCCCCAGAGAGGGAGGCCCCAGGATTAAGTGTCTCTGCAGTAGGCCATTCAATCCCAGCCCTGCCGTGCAATCTGAGGTCTCACCACGGCCCTTTCTAAGTGCATCTTCAGGCAAAATCACCACAGACCTTATACCAGTGTGGGAAGTTCTAGTCTGTGGTCCCTCTCTCACAGGACATGCCCTGCCTGGGTGCTGACCAGGTCCTCCTGCTGCTGGTGGGCCTTTCTTGGACTTTCATACATTCTTAGCAAATGAGTGAAGTTTTCTCTTTTCTTATTTCAATTTGTATCAGACTCTTTCTGAAACCTTCCTTCTAGCAGGTCTGAAAATGAGAGTTGATTGCTGGCCCAGGAAAGAAACATCACCCAGTGTCAAGAGGCTGAGTCCAAAGAAGGTGGAGCCTCCTTTCCCTGGTGGGAGTGAGGGTGAGCGGCCAGGGAGGAAGGGGTGGCACAGCTTTGGACAGAGGCCTGAGAAAAGGGGTGTGGGCCCTTTCCAGCATCCTGGGAGACCCCTGACATCCTGCCGCATGAGGAAGGAGGTGCTGACTGTTAGTTGCAGGGCAGCTGAAGATTCCACCATAGACCTTGGTTTTGAGGCCTGGCTTAGGGGCCCCATGTGGGTGGCTGTTTCCTGGGCTCCCTGCCCTGAGGTGGGCCTGACCCAGGGTGCGCAGACTCACCTGCCACGTGGTAGGGCGCTGGCAGAGGGTGGCCCCTGAATTCTCAGGGGGGTGCCATCAGGGCGGCAGCAGGGCACGTGCGGGTCACAGAGTGAATTCCACCATGGTCTGTGAGATGGCCGGGCAGGGAGACAGGTTCCGCAGTGTGATCCGTGGTGCCCCAGAGTGACTAGCACCAGAGGCGAGGAGGCCAGCCCGTACTTTAGGCTGCCCTGGGGCCTGGCAGAACCGGAGGCGCCACCTTCCTCTCCTGGGGCCACCCTGCATCTGGCGGGGTCGGGCTTTGTCCAGTCTGTGGTGAGAGGGGGCTGAAACCAAAACCATTCACTCCCTCTCCCTCTTTGAATTTTTGGGCATCATCTCTTCCCAAATCCTTGCCCATACTTGGGATTTATGTGCAAAATCAGGCAACTGTCTGTGCAGTGCAGGTCTACACCTGCGTTTTTCTTCGTTGCTGGATATTTCTTGATTTAAACATTAATTATATGAACAATGGCCTCAGTTCCAGCCTGCTTTGGCAGTATGACTACAGCCTGACCTGTGGGCTTCAGCTGCCCTGGGGCTGGGAGTGAGGCTGGACACAAACATGGAGAGGGTGAGGATCACACACGGGGCTGTCCCGAAGCCAGGACACCCCAGGCCCTGTCACACTTAGGTGGGATTGGCCAGCCTTCACGTGGGTCTCTGTCCCATTGCTGCAGTGCTTCTAGTATCACTTAGCCTTTGTCAAAGTTGACATTCCAAGGATGGGAACCTCCTCCAGGGTAGAAGCCTCTCCCGTAGAAGGTGTACAACGAAGCCTTGTTGAATGAACAGGAGAGCATCAGTCCAGAGAGTGTGGGCACCTGTCATTACAAATGTCTACAGTTCGGCATCACCAGTTAATAAAAGCTTGGCATTATTAACATGCCCCTGGGGCCACCACTTCTGTGAACTAAAGGGGAAGGAACAGAATGGCCTCCCACCTTGGTGACTGTCGCTGGTATCCTCCTGGTGTGAGCATTTGCCTGACCTAATTTTCATGTCATGCTTAACCAAAAGAAAAAAGAAAAAAAAGGTCTGATTTTTAAAGACCAACATTTGAATCTCTATAATGAACCCAACCCCTTCCAATTGCCAAGGGTGTAGGTATAGCTCGGTGAATATAGTCATCGTTTTAACCTAGAGATGAAGCAGGATAAGAAAGGCTTCCCGTGCTCTGCAGTGATGAGATGCAGTGAGATGGAGCAGAAAAGCTGTGGGCTGTGGCCATCGTACCACTCGTTCACTGTGTGACTTGGAGCACGCCACTTAACCTCTCTGACCTCAGTCTCCACCTCCGTAAAATGGCCACATTGCTGTGGCCTCAGATGGCTGTTGTAAGGGTCAGATGAGCATGTGTGGGGATGAAGGTGCAGCTCAGATGTGCCTGGCCAGGGGTAATCACCAGGCCACTTGCTAGTGACCAGCTCAGTCAACGACCAAGAGCTTCTGTTGTGGTCGCCTTCCTCCTCCAAGGCTGTAGGTCTGTGCCACACATCACCTTTGGGATGCGAGCAGTCTATGAGGAGTGCGGGGGAGCCAGGGCTGATGGGAATCCTTCCCACCCGCCCTGCTGAGGGCTTGGCGTCCTACAGAGTGAGGTATTTAGATCAAAGCACATCCCAGCCATCTTTGCCTGCCTGTCTCAGTGAGGCAGACGCTCCCGAGATTCCTTCCAATGAAAGTTTCAGGCAGGTAAAGGCCATTCTTCACCCGTTCCTGAGTTTGTGAGGTGCTAAGGTCTAACAGGCCAACGACCAGCCATGGTGGCCTGTACCGTCCCCAGCCACGGGGTGGGAGCAGCAGGTGAAGGCAGAGGCCAGCAGGAGTCTCCAGGACACATGTGTCTGTGGCCCGGGGAGGTGTCACGGAGAGGGTGCTTCCATTGCGAAGCTGAGCCTGCTAGCGGCATTCTAGAAGTTTGCTACTTCTAGGGGAACAGTGGTGTCTCTCCTGGGAGCTGGTAGAAATACAGGAACAAGGGCACCATCCCTCACCTATTATGCTGGAATTGGCCTCTATACAAAGATCCCAAGATCCTTCCATGCACACCAAAATAGAAATGCCTTCCGAGTGGGGTCTTTGTTCAGAGCCCGGGACATGATAGGTGCTCGATCAGTATTTGTTGTCTGAACAGCACATCTCTGAAAAGAGTCATTTGTTGCCTTCTTGTTAAGCTGTGAGCACTTGCCCCTGGCTTGCACCCTCGGCTTCCCGGATTTCCGTGAAGATGTGGGTTTTGGGATACAGTCCCTCCCTCAGATGTCAGTCCCAAGCCCCATCACTCCATGTTGAGGTTGTACTTCCCACGCGCTGCGTCAGGGAGAGGCTCCAGGGCTGCACGGATGCTTCCCGTTATTTTTCCTGTGAACTGCTAGGCACCTCCCACCACATTGTTCTTCCTTTCATGTTATGTCTGCTCTCTTCCCTCATCTTATTCCTTAAAAAATAAAAATAAAAAGTAAAACATTCTCCTGCATACATTCAGTTTAAAGTCCTCTGGATCAGACCCAGTGGTTTTGGGTAACTGTGCTGTGGCCCGGGCTGGCTGCAGTGGCCACGGGAGACTCAGGGCTCAGGTGGCCTGGGTAAGGGAGGGAGCCCTCTTTGTTTAGCCTGGTCCCTGCCCTCAGGTGCTGCCAGAATGCTACAGCTCACTCTAGTTCCAAAGGCCATTCCATGCAACTGTTTAAGTGGTGGATAGAAGGAACTTTGCAGTTTCTCTTACATTTCTAGGTGGCCGTGGTTGGAAAGCGGTCGTGGAAGAATATCACATCTAAGCCAGTAAAGTTGGCCAAAGTCATGGGAAGAGCATTGCTAAGCCGAAGGCAGCGGCGCAGAGTTGCAGAGCCAGCAGCGGCATACAAGATCCCCAAGGGCAGTACCCAGACTGACCTTTACTGTCCCGGAGCATTCAGGGTAGGGTGGCCCCTACAGAGTGGGATGGGGCCTTCCTGTCCAGGAACCAGAGACAGTCCTCAGGATAAAGGAGAAACTCACCAAGACTTCGAAAATGTCGGTGCTGCCATTTTGCTTCCATTTTGTAAGGAAGTTGAAAATGTGTTCTGTATCCATAAAAAAAGGTCAGCAGCATAGTTATTGGGTGCACTGGTTGTGTGTGCTTGTCCGTGTGGCAAGGAGGCGTCCACCTGACTGACAAATCAGGTGACCTTCCCATGTGGATGGAGCCGTGGAGCCCTCTTATGTCCAGATGAACATCTTGTGGGGAGGGTGTGGCCCCTCTGCAGAGTCCAGGGGGCATTGTCCACCCCACCACGCCCCACCCCTCACAGTGAGTAGCCAGCCCAGAACATTCTAGCATTCTGGCTGTGGGGGCAAGAGGAGAACATCCTTTGACGTTCATTGTTTCCTTGGCCCTCCCCAGGACATGGGGCTTCTTGGCCAGGGTCCCCTGCACCTGGTAAGGCAGTGCTGCAGCCTACATGGGGGAGAGTGGGGCTGGCTGGCTTCCCTGCAGCACGGAGGCCTGTGGGTGGGATGAGTCTGCACCAACAAGGAGCGTGATGAGGTGGGAAACTGTGGCTGTTCCTAATGGGCTGGCGCAGGAGCTGCTGTCAGGGCAGGTGCTGGCTGGTGAAGGTGCCTGGTGGGTGCATGCGGATGTGGGTGCTGAGTGAGAAGCCTTCAGGTTGGGATGGCACCAGTGCCACCACCTGCCAGTGCCTGCTTTGCAATGCGACCGACTGGAGCTTATTGCGAAGATGATGACAGCTTCCCAGGACAGAACGTTTTGCCCCAGGACTGAGTCACAGAGCTGCTGCAGCCATCTGCACCCCACCAGCTCGCAGTGTCTGCTGGTCGCCGTGTGTGTCAACTCTGACAAGCCACCGTCTCCACTGGTGGGTTAGTTTCGTGTGTGGAGAGATGGATCTGTACTTTGAAAACCTCCGAATTGGTCCATTCTGCACTGTCACAACAAACAACTGCACAAGGCAGGAGGAAACAAGCCCGCTGAGAAGCCCTTTGGTTCCAAGAGGAGCTGCTTGTCCCAGAAGCAAAGATGAGTCAACCAGATACAACCAAACTGTTTCTCTTCCCGGGAGGGCCGTTCGTTGGGAGCTCACTTGCCTATTGCAGGGATGTGGACGCTGTGCATGGAGCGCTGAGGACCCGCCAGCTGGAGGCAGGGCTCTGCTTCTCACCACCTGTCTGTCGTGGATGTTTGTTTGCTCTCGCATGCACCACGGCTTGGGTTGTCGAGGCATGGGAGAGAAAGGTGCGTTTCCTGTCACACCCCCGTTCTCCATCGCAAGGGGGTGCAGTATGGGCACCTATGAGCAGCCTTTTGGGGGGCCATGCTGGTGGCTGCCCGGCACTCGGTGACCCATGGCACTGCCAAGGGGCCAGGTGCTGTGGTGCTGCTGGCTGCCGTGGCCACCAGATGAGAACAGGGAGCCAGAAATCTCCACCGTCGTTCATGTCATGGCCCCATCTGTCCTGCATGTGCGTTCACCAAGCTGTTGGTGCCCGTATTTCCTGTTTTTGAAAATGGAGTTTTTAATACCACTCAACAGTCACAGGGGTTGGGGGTGCTAAGTGAGACACTCCAGTTCTGTTCCTTTGGTGAAGAAGGGAATTGTTTTCGCCCAGCCTCTGGCATTATTGTTGCCATTATTTCTATATAACAATGTTCCAAGTGGAGACACATGGCGTTTAGAATGTGTTCCGACCCAGTGAATGGGAGGCATCGTGCTTGCTGCTCCCTGCTTCTCTCTCTTCCTCTGGACCCTGCCAGGCGGGCCACGGATGCTGGGATGCAGGACGCCAGCTGCAGGGCAGCTACGGTGCCCCACGGAGGGCTGTGGGAAGGAGTGGGTACTGGTTTGTTCTTTGAGTAGCACTTACGAGGAAGCAAATGAATAAAGCCATGAAATAGAGCAAAACAGCGAGGCTGGTTGGAGGAAACATTTCAGAGGAAGTAATCCTGGATTTAGATCACACGTTTTGGAGCCTGGAGTGAGTTTTTCAAAACCTCCCTCTGAAAGACAGGTGTTTGTAGTGGAAGTGCCGACAGCCATGTGCCTGGGCCGGCTCTGAAGGCAGCTGGAAGCTCCAGCCACCCTGCTCGTGCCTGTGACCTGCTCGGCCTGCAGAGACGGCAGCGTTGTGATGGCCCCTCCTCGGCCGCTGAATCCCAGCACTCACCAAGGTGCTGCCGCTGCAGCCGCTGGCAGCCACTGAGTGAGCCCTGCTGTTTACCTCAGTGCCTCACAGGACGGAGGGGAATTTCCTAGGCCAGGCCCACGTCAGACTCCACTGCCTATGGGAGTGGGCTTTGTGCCATGCGTGTGGGGGGACCAGCCCTCCCTGGGCCATGGCACCTGCGGGCCTCCAGCCCCCTGCAGGGCTCAGCAGAGAGGAGGGTGCCACAGGCATGTCTGTGCTTGGCCCAGGGAAGCAGGCGAGGCTCCCACCAGGGGGAATGCGGATCCACCGCGAGTTCCCCACTGACCTTGGCTGCCTGCTGTGGTCTTTCCCACTTTGTGAGTTTCCCAGACTCCCTGACTCTCTCCTCTCCCTTTTGGGGTCCTGTGCATCCTTCCAGGCCCTAAACGGTCCCGTTTTCCCCACGAAGGCTTCCCCCATTGGCCCACCTGCAGCTTCTGGAAAGCCCTTGGCAGGAGACTCAGGGCACTCACCTTGGTGCCTCTGCGATGCCCCCACAGCGCAGAGACTGGGTGGGCCCCAACCCCAAGTAGTGACCCTGACAGACAACGTGTGCCAGCCCTGCTGGGGCTCAGAGTCCCACCACGGTTCCCGTTTGGTGAGGAGAACACAGAGATGGCTCGAGTGCACGCTGCTGAGCTCTGTGTTTCTCGAAGGAGGTGCACCCGAGGGCCTCACTTTCTTCTGCTGCTTCTGAGAAGGTGAGGGAGGAAGAATGGAATCTCACAGGCCTTTACCTGGCATGGCGGTGTTTATTTAACCCATCTTATGGAGATAATCTCAAGCTGATTCTAGCTTTGCATTTTCATCCTGCTCACCTCTCTATATATGATAAATAGTTTTCTCTACTTTATTCCTTCAAATTACTGCAAATTCCCCCTTTAGGTATGAACTTAGGTTGAGCCAAGTACAGCCTAAGAAAGGGGCTCCATTAGATATGTTGAATGAAAACTTCCTCCAAGTGTAGGAGTCGGGGGACATCATGGCTCATAGATGGTGAATTGACCAGTCACCTAACCTGAGGTCCCACCAGACCCCCATAGCAGGTGCAGAGGGAGCCGGTTCTTCCCACAGCTGGGGCCCCCAGGGCTGCGTGACTCCCAGACCTGCCCCAGTGGGTGGCCCAGGCCAACCAGCCCCTCCTGGCGATAGCACAGCCCGGAGAAGGCTTGGCTCAGCCGGCCTGGGGTGTTCATTCCCAAGTTACTCATGTACTGGAAACCCCATGTCACCTTTCCTGATAGGAACCACCCAGGACCAGACTTTTGTCAAACTTTACACTGCAAAAAACCCCAAAACAAAACAAAAAAACAAACCAAAAAATTTCTGCTATTTTGTAGAATAGGTGGGAGAGTTGGAAGGAGTGGTGCCCTGAGTCCTTGCTGCATCACTCCAGATGACAGATTATGTATTGGCTCCTCACGGGATGAGCTCGGGTCAGCTTCTGGAGCTTGACAGCCTGCGTCAAGGCCATGACTGAAAAGAGCTTCCCTGGTTCACGCTGACCATAGCAGACACCCCTGCCACTGCAGTTACCAGCCGGAGTGCATTCTGGTCCCACGCCTGGAAATCTCTGGAGTGACGGCATTGTGCAGGGCAGGAGAGGAACCTGCCATCCTGCTGCATGCCGGGAGCTTCCTTCCCTCTTGTCTCCTGTCACGTGCTGTCTGCAGGGCTGCACATAGCACCCTGGGCACAGCTGCCCATTGAGACAGGTTGGTGCCAACAAAGCAGCAGCCCTGGGGGGACACTCCCCTCTACTTGGTGAGGCCCCTGCTCTCTGTCAGGGCTCCAGGGGCGTTTGAGCTGCTCCAGAAAATTTTTTCAATGAAATCTGCAGACATCCCGCCAGCCTCTATTCTGTTTTAACTGCACCACTCATGCTGGAAGCCGCTGTTAGAAGGATGTGACCGGTTTGAGCCCATTGCCCGTTTGTGAGTGGGAGTACAGCCGGGAGAGGGCCGAGAGCTGGCAGCGTGTGGGGTATTTAACGAAGCCTCCTCTCTCCCCTTTCTCACGTAGCTCAACGACTCTGCCAAGCAGCTCATTGAGATGGACAAGCCGTGCCCAGCCGCCGCGTCCGGCTGTGATGCCTCCTTGCCCTCTGACCCCGGCGCTGTGGCCAGCCTGGCCCCGGGTCCCACTTTAAGCAGCACGGGGGCGGTCAGTGCCTTTCAGCGGCGTGTGGACGGCAAGAAGAATGCCAAGAAACGCCACTCCTTCACCGCACTCAGCGTGACGCACAGATCTTCCCAGGCCACCAGCCACAGGCATTCCATGGAAATTAGCGCCCCAGTGCTGATTAGCTCCAGCGATCCCCGGGCCGCCGCCAGGATTGGGGACCTGGCTCATCTGTCCTGCACTTCTCCCGCCCAGGTAACATCCCATGGGCCAGGGCCCGCGTCCCTGGGTTCTCTGGGGTTCCACCCTCAGCTCCGTGCTTAGTGGCCCCAGTTCCTGAACTAGCACAAAGGAAGCCACCCAAAACTGCCCTTTGGGGCTAACTGGAGTTTCCTCCTGCTGCCTGGCGTTGGGGCCCCCCGAAGCCTTGATACACGTGTGGGTGCACTCTCCATGGCTCAGAGGACGTGACTCTCAATGGGCCAGGGACACGGTGTTTGAGTGACATCCACTCACCTCGGGGGACAGGTCTCGGTCTCAGCTGGCAACCAGCGGTCGGCTGTGTCCTCGAGAGGTCTCTGTGATACTTGCTGATTTCCCTTCCCACACACAGAGAAGGGCCAGCGCTCAGGACCAGAATTAACTACGTTAGTTAGCACTTTTGTTCTTATCACTTCTACAGATAATTTCTGTTTCTAGATGTGACATTGATCCCATTTCCACTAGTTTCTCTGTAAATTTAAGTGACCAAAGCAAAGACTTAAAGAACGATATTAGGTAAATAATTATCTGTACCTCTGGCAAAACCCATCACCACGGTACATGCAGGGCAAAAGTTGGCAGAGTTTCTCCTTTGTGAATGTCGCAGAGGCCAGGGTGGGTGGGTCTCTGAGGACCCAGCAGGGTGGCCCTGCAGCCACACCCTCTTGCTGTAGTCCCCCAGCTTCCCCCGGGACGGTGGCAGACATGCATGGGTGAGCCTCGTGGTGCCAACACTGCTTCTGTCTGCTCTCACCTTCCCACCCAGCGACCCACCTGCCACCTGACCCTGTGTTCCCTCCAGGGTCACCTCTGACTGCCCTGGACCCACCTCAGAACAAGGGCACTGGTCTATGGGCTAAACTGGAGAAAACACCAATGAGCAACTGGTTGGGGAAGAACCATCTTTTTCAAAATTATAAGCAACTCAGATAATTTTACAAAGAGAATTATCTTTAAAACAATAGCTGAGTTTCTGGAGAATGGCAATTTGGTCTAAGTGTGTCAGCCTAAAAATGCCCTCTACAAACATACCCAAGTACACACATGTGTGCACACACATACACCCGAGCACATGCACACCCATGCATGCACATAGGCACACACGTATACACACAAACACCCATGCACACACATACACCTGTGCACACATACACACACGTGTACTTATGTATGCCCGTGCACATGCACACCTACACATTGGTGGGTACACAGTCATCTGTACACACTCGAATGCTGGTTCTCATTGGTGGCTGAGGCTGTGGTCTGGAATGGGTGCTGTGGCATCCAGGCATTTGCTGGCCATGACCTTGTGTGCTCATCTGCCCCCCTGGCTGTCCCACTGCTTGGAAGTTCCCTGAGCCTGTGTCTTGGACCCGTGTTCCCCAGGGGACAGTCCTTGGGACTACTGGTGTGTTTTTCGTAAGGGGAAAGGTGCAACCCTGACCTGAACCCTAAACCCACCCCTTGGCCTGGGCCTAAACTCTCTGAGCTGTCCTTGGGAGTCTTGTGTGTGTAAGTTCCTGTGAGGGGCACTGTGACTCTGTGGGGGCCAGCCTGGCCCTGCGCCCTACTAGTGAGCACCCAGGGGGAGCCAACAGGCAGCGGTTCCGGGGTGGTCTTGTTCTTTGCTCCAACATCCTGGAGGTGCTGAGTGGGAGGCACAGCAGACACGGGGCTAGTTGTCATAGTGCAGCTGAGACCGGGGGAGCTGACCCTGTCTGTCACCAATGACAACAAGGTGTGACTGCTCCAGTTCAGAGCTTGGATCCCACCTGGGCAGCTGTGGTGATGTGGGCAGTTGAAAGTTGTCTTCTCAGACTACTTCTGCTCGGGGGGAAGTTGCAGCAGGCGTGATGGGAGGCCCTAGGAAGGGGGCCAGGCAGCAGGGCTGGCCCTGTGCACCTCTCTGGTAGGTCTTTCATCTCCTTCCTCCTGGGGCAACAAAGGCCACCCTCACTGCACTCAGGGCCCACGTCAACCAGAGGGAGGGAGACAGTTGATGAGGGAGGAGCTCGGGGGGGGCCTTATTGCTGATCACCCCAGTCAAAGCTGGCCCTGGCACCACCAGGCCAGTCCCACCCTCCCTGGGTGTCTGGTCTGTACGTCCTGTAAGCCGTGGGTCGTATGTCCAGGGCTTGCCCTCCCTAGGTGCTCCCTGGGGGTTCTGAGAAAGGAGCCCAGCACAGACCATGGACTTCAGCCGAGCTGCTGCCATGTCCCTGGAGGGCTGGGGCGTCCTCTCTGCCACTTCCCCTCATGCCCCTGAGACGTGGGTCAGCACATGTGGCCGGAGGATCCAGTGTTCTCCTTTCCCTCATCCTCACCTGCACTCGGCCCCCTGTTGCCCTGGCCTCTGTGCTACCACCACCAGGTGGACCAGAGCAGGTGCTGTGCGGTCAAGTGTCTGCCCGAGAGCCCACTGAGCAGGAAGGGAACAGATTCTTTTTTTTAAATTTGTGCACCATCTTGTTCCACAAGGATTTGAATAGGCTTACTGATAGCGGGACTGGGACCCTGGGATCCAGCAGTTCAACTTGAAGTGAAAGTCGTGCCAGGCTATGGGCTTTAGTTTGGGTCATTGCAAAGGGCAAGAGGTCAAACAAAGTTGTTGCCGCCTGCCTCCCTGTCCTGGCATAATCAGGCTACTGGGAAACAGAAGGTCGCAGGCGGGAGCTAGGGGTACGCTCCTGCGTGCTGTCCCCGCAGGCCCTGGTGCACTGCCATGGTCTGGGTCTGCCCCTGCCCCACGCTGCCTTCTGGGCTCCTTTTGCTCTGCTGGCAGGTGCGTCTGATCAGCATGTCCCCCTGGCCCTCGGACTGGCCCACGATGGCCAAGGTGGGCCAGACTCTGGTCTGCTGTGGCCGCAGTGCTGTGTGTATCCTCTTCTCCACCATATCCTACGTGTCCGGCAAGAGGTAACCCCGGCCCAGAATTCTGTGGTTACTGGTGGGACTTGGGCTTTTAGATCTGCAGCCTGAAGAGATCGAGCATTGTTGCATGCACGCGCTCATCCACCAACAGAGGCCTCCCTGTGCCAGCACCAGTATCTCCGGGGATGGGTTTGGGGCGCAGAGTGGGAAGGCCTGAAGCCCAGGCTCCTCGGCACCCACAGGCGTGGGTGACGCTGGCCCTGGCAAGGGTCACCGCAGCAGCCTGCCCTTGCCGCCCCACGGTCCCCTTGGCCCTGGTGGCCTGTCCATTCAGGCTGTGACACAGAACGTCCTGACTGACAGGATGAATTCTTGGCACCTGGGCACGGGGGAGATGGTGCGTGAGGTGGACATGGCCGGTCCTCTAGAACCCACGCCGACTCTGGCCCACCCAGGACTTCTGGGCCACGAGGGCAGAGGATGTGTCAGATCGTGGGGTACGTGTTCCAGTGCGTTCTTTTGGAGGGAGCGTGGCATCATCGCTGACGGTTATCAAGCCCTTGTTGAACGTCGCGCTGGGTCTGTGGAAAGGTCCAAACGACAGGCCGTGTGCCCGGGACAGCAGCTGGCGGGAGTGGGCGGGGCCGCCTGGCTGGGCTCCGTGCTGTCCAGCGCGGCCAACCTGCGGTGCGGGCGGTGGGCCGAGGTGGGCACGGGGCCCGCGGCAGCTGCGCGAGACGGCCTCGGTGCAGCAGACTGTTTTCGCTCTTTCTTTTGTGTTTCCTTAAAATGGAGAGGAAGTGTGGAGCCGTGGTTTCGACACAGTAGACGTTGCCCGCGCCTCAGACAGAGCGCCCAGAGCGCCGTGAGGCCGCAGGCACCGCCCGAGGGGTCTGCTCCCTGCGCTGTCCCCTCCTCTTGTCTTCATCTTCCTCGTGCTGCTCAGCGTCCTGTACCACGTGGCCCCGGTGGGGGCGGACAGCAGCTTGATCTTTTCCACTGCAGAGATGAGGAGGCCGAGGGCCCAGGGCATGGGTGCCGCCTCAGTGCGGCTCCCGCACCAGCCCTGCCTGCCCGCCAGGGCCCTGCTCGGGTGTTGGCAGTGGTGTGGGCGAGGGCAGGACCCAGGCTTCACTTAGCCCCGGCTTGCTCTGTTGTCAGATGCACAGGGCCAGCCTCAGGCTGGAGGAAACGTGCAGGAGAATGCCAGTGGGTCCCTGCAGGCGCCCAGACTCTCCTGGGCTTCCTCTCATAGGCTGAGACCTGGCTCAGTGCACGGCAGGGCAGAGCCCCGGGCAGAGGTTCAGGCCCCCTCTCAGTAGCTGTGCCACCCCAGGAGAGTTGCTCACCCTCTCTGAGCCTCGCAGGAAGAGCCAGCCTCCAGAGCCTGACAGCTGGGTTCAACGCTTGTTCTTATACCTGCAACCCTGGGGGAGTGGCCTGATCTCTCTTCCCAGAGCCTCAGTTTCCTCATCTGTTAAATGGAGCAGCAGCTGTGCCGCCCTGTGAGGGTGCAGCGAGGGGATGAAGGCTGTCTGCTAAAACTCAGTCTCAGCTCCTGTGGGACCCTTTCAGCTCCCAGGGGAGCCCACTTCACAGCCGGGACATCGCTCTGGGCCTGGGGTGGCAGCTGCGCCAGGAGCTGTTTGTGGACAACGCTTGCACTGGGGATGATTTTCGTATTTTTAAAAAGCTTTTAAAAAAGGAAGGATGGCAAGAAGATGACAGCACACAGAGACTGTGCGGCCCTTCAGAGGGGAGGGCTTTGGGCCGGGGCTTTGTTAATGTGGACGGAAAAGGGAGTGCTGTGAGGAAAGATAGAGGAGGGAACTGGTGCCCGTGACCAGCTGGCTGAAGGCCGAAAGGGAAGGCCGCTCTGGCCTGGCCTTACGTCCCCTGGGCCCCGCGTGGGGGTGGACGTGAGGGCACCTGGGGCTTGTGCTGTCCCTCCCCTCAGGGTGTCTGGGAGCGGCAGCCTGCCTCTCAGGAAGGCCCTGGCTCCACATGACCACGTGGGGAAATCTAGAGGCTACAGCCTCCCGGTCTCAGCAGCCTGTTTCCGAGGGGCAGGGCGGGGCAGAGGTGTGGTGAGCGGGGCATAGAGGGGAGGTGGACTGGGCTGGGCTGGGCTCCTGCGGGGACTGCCGTGGGAGGCAGGCACAGAGGTGGGGTGAGGCCCAGCCTGCTGGCCGCACAGGCTCAGCTGCCCTCTCCTGCTGTCCCCTCCCAGTGCCACCGCCCCAGGCCCTGTCTCCTTCCTTTCTCGTGCTGACACACTCTGCCTCCTCCCTGGGTGTGCTGGACTCTCTGCAGTCCCACCCTGACCTCCACCCTCACGACCTCCGCGTGTCTCACACTGCTGACGATGCCTCTGCCTTATTTCCTGCTTCTGTGACTGCCCCAGTGTGAGCCCTGCCCTGGCCCTCACATGAACACCGATGCCCCGCCTCCTTCTTCCATCCCGTGCACACTCCCCGTGGGGTGCTCAGCCCTTCCTGGAACTCCAGCCGGCTGCCAAACCCAGTGTGTCTGGACTCTGCCTGCCAGTGCCTTTTCCCTGTACCTAATGGCTTCCCCTGGGGAAGTGCCTCAGCCTCCACACACACCAGGAGACTGTGATGGCTTTCCTCAAACCTGCTCCCCTGCGTCTGCAGGAGGAACACCACCATCCTCATGTTCCCTAAGCTGAGACCCTGCGTCTTTCCACACTCTGACTTCCCGCCTCTGAGTTCCCTCCGGAATCCCCCTAAAGTGGGGTTCTCCCCTGGAGACTCCCACGGCCTTGGGACAAACCCTAGGCTCCCTAGTTCGGCGCCTGCCCTCGTCCCTTCTGACTGCCCCCCACACGCCCTTCTCACTGCCCCCCACATGGCACACAGACACACACTGTGTGCGGGGCACTCCAGGCCATCTGAAATGTCCACTTCCTCTCCATGCCACTGCTCCACCAGCCAGGTTAATTCCCCACGGTCTTTGCCAGCAGGATCTCCCACATGTCTGTCATGGAATGCTATTTATGTGTATGGCTGCCCCACACACCTGGACCTCTAGATCCTTGAAGGCTGGAACTGGGTGCCGTTGACTTCTGGGTCCTTGTACCTGGCCCATGGTGGGGTTCACACATGCTGGTTTTCTTCCTGGGTGGGCCACGTGGCCCATATCATAGCATTGCACACTGAACGGTCTTACACATACAACAGCGTGGCACCTGAAAAGGCTGCGTGGCCTTTTCCAGGGCCCCATGGGCCTTGGATCCATGCCCATGGCTACGGAGAGGACACAGCTGCTGGGTGTCTGGCTGAGAACTCCCAGGGCCATGCGGTGGCGCTGAGCCTCAGATGGCTGTCCTGCTCATATTTTCACCCTTAGGAATTCTTTCTCCCTGCTATTTGGGGAGGTCAGGGGTCAGCTCCGTTCCTCCTGAATAATGGAGTAGCCTCACATGACAGCTTTCTGCTGGGGGAGGGAGGGCTCTCCAAGGAAAGGAGGGGGAAAGGCTATTCAGGCCAACTCCACTATTAAAAATCCAATATTTGCTTATTAAGGTTATTGGATCAAATTGGGAAATGATTACTTATATTTTAGAAGAATTTCCTCATAACCACAAAAAAAACAAGCAAGTGACTAAGTAGTCACCAGACTGCCTGTGGATGCTCAGTGAACACTGTCAGCGCTAGAGTGCCCTGTGTCAGTCAGCACGGGCGGCTATACCACGTAACAGGCAGCCCACACTCCCGGAGGCTTGCCTGTCACTCACACTGTACACGTCGTGGGCAGGGGGCTCGGCTCCAGTGTCCTCCCTCCGGGGACACCAGCAAACACCTGCAGGCTAAATATGGCTCGCTGCCTGTTTTGGTAAATCAGAACTTTATTTGGGTACTGCCACGCTTGCCCATTCATACATCATCTGTAGCTCTTTGTAGGCCACAGCAGGCGTGCTGAGTACCCATGACAGACCATATGACCCGCAAAGCCTGAAGCATTTGTCAGGCCCTGTACAGAGAACACTGCTAGTCCCTGGTGCAGAATGTCCCCAGTGACTGTGGCAGGGCCAGAAACATGGCAGCCAGTGCAGTGGCCCCTAGAGGCTCCTGCATGCAGGGACACGTGTCGCCTCTGCTCATGGTTCACTGGTCAAAGCCAGTCCTCCAGCCCGCGCTGCCTGAAGGGGAGGAAAACACGCGTGCTGAGCAGTGACCCCAGGACGCCACTTCAGTGGAGCTCTTGCTGGACATAGGCTTCTCTGCTGAGCGCAGAGGTTGGGAAACCTAGAGGCGCCGGAGCTGCTGTCCCCACAGACCACGGTGGAGGGAGAGCTCAGACCTTTACAAACTGTGGCCAGCTTGCTCTGATGGCTGCGCCTGTGCTGCGGGTGGCACCAGCTGGCTCAGCAGACCAAGCAGCCTGCATCTGGGGGCTCCCAGCCGGCCCTGGAGTGGGGTCTGACGTAGGTTGACTCCCTATCCAGCAGCCCTGGCTGGACAGCCCGACGCTTACAGATCACCTCCAAATACACAAGCCCTGGAGATTAGGAAATGTCCTTTAATTCAATGGAAGGGAAGTGTTTGAAATTCAGCAGGGAGAACATCAAAAGAGAACATTTCTCAAGTGTCTTCGTGTCTGAGAAGTAAATGAGGAGAGCTCCTCCTGGAAGCTTCCAGGCATCTTTAAAATGCATCGCCACCTGCCATTTGTCTCAAGTGCAGCTCCCAGTGTTGTCTAGGTCTTATCTCCGCCACAGGACAGACAGACAGACACTCTAAGTGGGAGGAAGTGCTGGGGAAAAGCTGAAGAAGCAGAAATAGGACTTTACTGTCCCAGGCTGACAGTTCCCAGACTGCGGGGCCGTCAGCAACATGTCGGCCATGGCGCACACCTGCAGGGACGAGCTGCCTGCGTGGAAGAGCCCCTGGGTGATTTTCAGCATTTTCAGAAAGTTATGAATTTGATTACATGCCTTATAAGGAGGCAAAAAAATACCAAAAAGTCCCAAGGGAACCTGAGATGAATACCGAAAAAAATCCTGTTGTGAGAATCTTGCATAGGAGAAACTTTCTTCTGCACATCTGGACATATCCATACCTATGTGACTCACCAGCCCTGGGCTTTGAGTGGGGATGAGGACACTGTGGTTTCCTGTGACCTGGTGTCCTGATGATTTTTGTCGTGTGCCAAAGTTGTCATCCATAGTGTCAGGTGCTGGCGGCATTTCTTTTGCTGCTCTGAAGAGAAAGGAAACATATTTACAGGTTTCTCCCTGTGCCTCTGGGCTGTTTGCCAGCAGCCAAGGGAGAGACACGTCAGGGCAGGCCCCTGGGATTCCCTTGGCACTTGGTAAGCACCCTTGAGCTCTGAGCAGCACACACTGGCCTGGCAATGTGAGGTGAGTGGCTCCCTTGGTCCTTTGGTGGCTCCCAAGTTAGAGCCACATCCTATGGCGGGTACACTGAGGGTTCTTTATGGACCCCCACCTCTAGGCCCCTGGGCCCACTAGGCAACGAGCACATAATCCACACCATAGAGGATGGAGGTGGGAAGGGCCATCAGTCGGCACAAAGAAAGCAGGAGGCAACCAGGTAAGGACGGACACCAGGGCCCTGGGGCAGCTTCCACTGGGATCACCCATGTCTCCTTGGGCTTCTGGTGTGAAGGCACAAGCTGTTCCTGGGCGGAGGATGACAAGGACTTTAAGAACTGTCCCTGCCCACCCTGAGCCTCCTGGCTGCCTTGCCCTCTCTCCGTTGCTCCCCTTCCCAGAGCACAGCTGCCCTCTTCCCTCCATGTAGGGTACCTACCTCCCCACCCCAGACACCACCTAGGTGCAGTGGGGGGCCGGGACCCGCAGCCTTCCCTGACCCCCCGCCCTCCACCCGTTCACACAACCTTGTCCCATGTGGCCCGTCCACACGACCAGCCTGTGAACTTTGCTGAGGCAGAGGGTGCACCTGCATGGAGCCTGCACACGGCACGCTCACATTGATGGACAGATAGAGTTTAACAAAAGGAGTTTCAAAGCCCACCCCTCCTACAGCCACTTCCTACAGAGGAGGCACATTCTGTTTGAGTCCTTGGATGTGAATGAATCTTGTGCCTTTTGTGCAGTGCGAATGAAACTGCCTTTGGTCTTACGGATCACACAGGGAAGAAGAGGGTCTGTTGTAGCTACTGAGCAGCTTCCTACTGTCAAAGGCCAGCGAGCAAACTGGCTCTCGACACGGGAAAGCGAGCTGAGAAAGGAAAGCAATGGATGGAGACCATCCATGACTCTTCCTGGTGGAAAAAGTCTCCAGGGCAAGAGCTGCAGTTCAGAGTTGAAAGCTGCAAAGGCCCAGGTGGGTGAGGCGTGGGTCTTGTAACGTCCTTTGCAGACCTCCCCTTCCCTTGTTGGCATTTTGAGATTTTCATTTCTTAGTTTTGTGGATGCTGTCCTCCCATATGCCTCACCTTTTTTTTTGGCCCATTCTTAATAATGTCATGGGGATGCCTTATCATGCTTTGGTCACAGCTATAGCTTTTGGTCCCAGTTATTGGCCCAGCAAGACAAGGGCAGAAACTGGAAGTTCATCCTCTTATCATATGCACCTGGACACGGGGATCAGCAAACTTTCTGGGTGAAAGGGCCAGATAGTAAATATTTAGACTTTGCAGCCCATGTGGTCTCTGTCCCAGTGACTCAGCTCCACCCTGCAGGGTCAGAGCAGCCAGAGGCAGCAGTGAATGGTGGATGTGGCTGGCTGCCAATAAAACTTTATTCACAATAGCAGAAGCAGGGGTGGAGACACCGGGCCAGATCTGACCTGTGGGTGAGAATTAAATAGCCCGTGGGCAGATCTGGAGTACCTCGGGGAAGAGGTGGCTGGTGGGCAGTGGTGGGGGTGAATGTCAGCCTCCATCTTCCGGGGTGAGCAAGTGATTCCTCTCGCCCGCTTAGGTGGAAGCTGTGTCGGCAGCAAGCACAGTAGCTGCCTCTCCTGGCACCGTGCTCGGGCTCCCTGGCCTCTGCCCTTGCCAGAGTGGGAGCTCAGGAGGTGCCCGGGCCTCTGGCTGCACAAGCTGTTTGCTGTTCTTTGCAGAACTGAGCAGAAGAATCAGCCCATAAATGTTTTATTCTAGAGTTTTCTTTGGGAAGCAGGTTCATGAGGGTCTGATTTATACCAGTGTAATGGAGTGGTAGCAAGTGATGAATAATACATGCTCATTTCATTGCTCCTTGGGGTGATAGTAGTGTCTTCTGGACTCATTAAAAATTAAAATGAGATGTTTCTTCTCAGGTCTCCGTCTGTGCCATGGTGTCAAAGAAAGGGGCTCGGAGCCCCCAGACAGCCTGCCAACCCCTGTTTTCCCTCTTAGTAATCCCAACAGGAAACTAGCATGACCTGGCTCCCAGCTACTGCTCAGGGGCCCCTTCCAGACGCAGTGAGGAGCCTCTAGTCACGAGACTGAGTCTAGTGTTGGGTTACAACCTGCTGATTTAGAATTGGGGAGCTGCAGCTGCAGCACCACAGCCAGAACTGATGCT
The DNA here is from genome assembly GCA_023783475.1 of Daubentonia madagascariensis. Lineage (NCBI taxonomy): Eukaryota > Metazoa > Chordata > Mammalia > Primates > Daubentoniidae > Daubentonia > Daubentonia madagascariensis. Next base: position 569,443 of record JAKFHU010000722.1, read on the forward strand.
TCCAACCAGGGGAGGCTGGAGTTCCATGAAGCACACCGCCATCATGAATGACTGCCCAGTTTTTACCAACTAGCAGCTGCAAGGGTGTGTGCCCGCTCACTGTGCAGCCTTTGTTCCAGGGAGGGAAGTGTGGAGCGGAGGAGCATGCCTGGTTCTGTGCACCGGGGAGCAGTGTCAGCTCCCTTTACTGTTAACACCGTTGTGAATTCTGTCGGATGAGGGCGTCTTCTCCAGCCCATGAACTTGCCAGCCAGCTGTGCATGTGCTGGGCTCGTGTTAAATGCCTGTGGGCTATGTTCTGGAGCATTAGGCCTGAGAGATTGCTGTAATCATTGTTCTATGGGGGCAGTGGCTCTGAGGACTGGGCCACTGGTATCCCTGAGTTGGCGGCCAACTCCTCTGGAAGGTGTGCGTCCACCTGTGCAGGCTGAATCCTGGCACATGTCCGTTATGGAGTCACTTGAAGATGATGATGCAAACCTACCTTATTATGATCAAAGGCCTTTCCTGGGAATGGGCCGACCGGCACAGCTCTGTGGTAGACAAGGATGGACTGAGCTTTGAGATGGAGCAGAGATGTCCGTTGGGTGGTTTGCAGACAGGATGAGCATCTGTCTGAGGGTGGCATGCCCAATTATTTTTATTCAAAAGCACCTGGACCCCTTCTCCTTTCTTATTTTTATACCACCTGACTCCCTCTCTCCTGCCACGTCTTCACTAATCCCTTGAGGCCCAGAATCGTTGAAAATTAAGCCATTAAAAAATCAAAGCAGCACCAGAGAGGTGGCTGGCGGTTAGCAGGAAGCAGGTCTGCATCCAGCGCCAGGCCCCACATGTGCTCAGAGCCCTCTACAACCTGGTGTCACAGTCAGCGGGTCTCAAACCGGACTTCTCTTATGCTGCACATGCTGTTCTGTTTCAGAGAAACCCGCTATGAATATCTCAGGAAGAGGAGCAAGGGGTCAGGCGCGTGAAAGTGCACCCAGACAGCACCGTCTCTCAGAAGGCCCAGAACCTGTTCCGTGTACCCTGGAGTTTCCAATCGGTCGTTTAGAGGACCACTTTTCCCACAGCTCCTGCCGGGCGTCAGCACTGGCTGGCTTTCCTCAGGCCCCCAGCAGGCCACAGCGCCGTCGGTCAGTGGGAGGCCCGAGCAGGTCGCTCCTCACCTGCACCCAATCCCAGAGGTGAAGACCAGTTCAGAGGACGGGCTGGCCCCATCTGCTCAGGAAGCCACACCGAACCAGGGGGCTGCCCTAGTCATTGCATCGCCTAGGGCAGAGCCCAGCTTGGTGTTGTCACCTATGCCGTGCTGGGCTCAGCGTCGGTTTTAGATAATGCTCCATCTTGACATTTGGGAGGAAAAATGTTTCCCCAGGTATGACCTTTCTCTCTGCTGCTCCGCTCCAGCTCTCGGTACCAGCTGGCTCTGACATTCCACGCGTTTGCTTTGCAGTGTTTGCTATAGCAAGTTTCAGCTGAGGGACAGGTTTCCAGCAAAGCCGCTAAAGTGTCCCTCCCTCCCTCTCGCTGGTATCTCAGAAAGGCCGAGGCCCCGGATACCGGAACGGGTCTTGTGGCAGCTCCCGCCTTCGAGTCCCTGGATGCCCCCACTGAGCTCTCCTGAGCCTCCTAACGCCCTGCCCTGCCCTGCCAACCGTGTTATGCTTGGCTCACCCAGGGGAGTCGCAGACGCCGGCAGAGATGGGGTCCTGAGCTGTCATGCTGCTCCAACAGCTGAGCCTTCTCCCTCTGCCCGGCAGGTGGGACTCCATCTTCTCTGCCTCCACTGCCCAAACACATCCTTCCCTCCTATTGAATAAAGCTTGGGTGGCTTGAGGACATTGGGGAGGGGAGACTCGTGAGCCAGGGCAGACTCCAGGTAGGCCACCTCCCCAGCTGGGCACCGGCTGTGCTTTGCTTGTACTGTGCAGGTTTTGGCTGGTTTGGCTGTTCCTGGAGAGTTCATCTGGACGGGTCAGGAGGCCTGTTAACAAAAGCAGGTCTACCGGCCAGGCGTGAGCCAGTCATCTGTGTACCTGTTGTTCCCACTGCCTAGCTAACTGCCCACTGCTACAGATCAGCGTCCCCTGAGCCTGGCCACACAGAACCACCATCCCGGCCCCTTCCGGTGCTGCAGGGTCACACCCCATCATCCCGTCAGCCCCCAGCTTCCCCCCAGCAAAGCTGGTACGTGGGGAACCAAGGAGGGCGTGGGCTCCTTGACAGACCTCAGGTCATTCAACCCTGTCGTCCTTTTCATATCACTGCAAAAATGTTTCCGGAAACCATTGTGACTTGACATGAAAATGATGTAAAAGTTGAACATATAAATTAAAATTAGTATAATTATCCCAAAACCCAGTTCCCCAGAGGATCAATGTTACCATTTGAGGTATAAGTTTGCTGTCTTTTTGCCATGAAAAAACATACATTGTTGACAGAAATGAGATAATCCTTCATATGCATTTCTCTAACCCCCTTTTCCACTGGACGTGCCCTGCACAGCCCTCCAGGCCTGTCCGTGTAGACGGCGGCATGGACGGTGGCGTAGAGGTCTGTGTCCTCCTCAGCCAGCCAGCCCCGTGCCATGGGACGTTTGGGCTGCTTCAGTAGTTCAGGTTTTATACCACAAGTAGTGCTGCAGTGAAGTCCTTGTCTGTACCTCCATTCCGACTTGTCCGATTATTGTGGGATTCATTCCTCACGGGAAACTGCTGGGCCTACACACTTCTTTTCCTTCTCTCTCTGGAATAGAGAGCAGCTTGGTCTACAAGCCCAGATCACTAGGCCTGGGGGCTGACTCTGCGTGGGAACTGCTCTGGCCCCACACACCTTTTCCTACTCTGTGAACTGGAGCAGCTCCCCTGCCCCTCCCACCACACCAGCACGTCACCAGGGCCGTGCCACGCAGGACCTGAGCACACACAGCCTTCTCTGTTACTTACATAGCAGAACAGGGCATGAGCCAGGGACTGCGGGTCCACTGGCCCAGCCGGGAGCACACCAGCGTCATCTGTGTGTCCTGGGAGGCAGGATCAAGGGGTGCAAGCCGCCCCGGTCTTTGAGCAGGAGCAGCCTGCAGCCCCAGGAAGCACCTGTGCACATCAGCATCCCTGAGTCTGGCGGATCCTTTTTGGTCCTGGGCTCCCTTGGCCGTTCCACAGTGTGCAGCACTAGTGACAGTGCTGCCCTGCAACACTCTCTCCCTTGGGCCGTGGGACCCAGCAACGCTGGGCTTCTTCTGCTTCTTTGGCAGCCCCATCTTGGTCCCTTGGTGGGACCCACTGGGTCACATCCCACAGCTGCCCCAGGGTGTCCCCTCCTTGCTGCACCCCCTCCCAGGCCACTTTGTCCCCTCCCAGCCTGGCTTCAGGAATGACAGTAGCCAGCAGTTGCTGTGATGACCGTATAGTTTGTGTGTTTACTGTGACTCCTTTATGTGCCATAAATGATCTCGTGCCATAAATGATCTCGTGCCACAGTCCAACGAGGCAGACGATGGGAGCCATCGTGACCCCATTTTCTCATCTCTTGAGGGTCACTGTCCTCCGCTGCTTGATTTCCAAGGTCTTGGGAACCACTGATTCAGTGTTCTGTCAGTTTTTCAGGCAGGAGGGTAAATCCAGTCCCTGTTACTCCGCTGTGGTCAGAGCAGCAGTCCATGATGCGAAGATGAGAGAGCCAAGGCTCAAGGCCTTCCTTGCCTGAGATCGCAGGCACAGGCCCCGCTCCCGAGAGCCAAGCCTGACGGCCAGGCCCCGTTGCCTTGCGGGTCAGCTTTGTGCTCTTGACCTCAGGTCACCCATGTAGGCCTGGACGGCATCGCGGGTGCCCTCATCTTCCACACCAGCACGTCTCCAGGCGAAACACCATGTGTCCAACACTGAGCGCTCCCCGATCCCATACCCCCTTCTCTTCAAACGGCGTCTCCAGCCAGCCGAGGGGGTGTGGGTCCGTGAATCCACTGGTCCTGTTGGCAGAGGAGGGAACAGTGGCCCCCAGACAGGTCTGAGTCCTGAGCCCGAGAATCTCCCATGGCAGAAGGGACAACGACCCTGGGGTGGGGAGCTGCTCCTGGATTATCCAGGTGGCCACGTAACCACTGGGATCCACGTGAGAGGAAGGCAGGAGGGTCAGAGCTACAGAAGGAGACGAGATGGTGGAAGCCAAGATGTGGGGGAGGGAGATGCTGCACTGCTGGCTTTGAAGGTGGAGGAAGGGCCGCGGGCCAAGGAATGCCCAGGGCCTCTGGAAGCTGAAAAGGCCCGGTGGCTTCTCCCCCAGAACGCCCAGAGGGAACATAGCTGTATTAGTCTGTTCTCCCTGCTAGAAAGGAATACCTGAGGCTGGGTAATTTATAAAGAAAAGAGATTTATTTGGCTCACTGTTCCGCAGACAGTACAAGAGGTGCCAGCATCTCCCAATCCCAAGGAGGAAGGTGAGGGGGGAGCAGGTGTGTCACATGGAGAGAGAAGGAGCAAGAGGGCGAGGAAGTGGTGCCAGACTCGTTTAAACGACCAGCTCTCCCACGAACTGACAAAGCAGAGAACTCAACTCATGACAGAAGAGCACCAAGCCTCTAGTGAGGGATCCGCCCCCATGACCCAACACCTCCCACCAGGCCCACCTCCAACACTGGGGATCAAATTTCAGCCTGAGATTTGGAGGGGCCAAACACCCAAACCATATCAACAGCCCTGCCCACACCTTGACTTTAGGACTTTGGGCTTCAAGAACTCTGAGGCAGTGAGTCTGTGTGCTTTGTTTGGGCACTAACAGGTGGTGTGGTGGGTGAGCCTGCAGCCCCCTGCGCCAGCCTGCCTGAGTTCCAGCCCAGGCCGGCCGCTTTCTGGCCGTGTGAATGTGAGCTCTTTGCCTGCCTTCTCCGTGTCTCAGTTTCCTCGTTTTGTAAATGATCATTTGCAGGCTTGTCATGAGGATTCAAAGCTTTATTCCAGGGGAAAGGCTCAGAGCAGGGCCAGCCGTGTTAAGCTCCGCATCAGGGGCGGGTGCCATGGTCACAGCTGCTACTGTCCTTACTAATAGCCTCCGAAGCGTGTCCAGACCCTCCTCCTGGCTCCCTGATCCAGGCTGAGCTTCCTTGGGGCTTCCTGACGGTCCCTGTAAAGCTGCAGGTCTGAGCCTGGGGCTACCTTCTCCCTGGGCCGTTGGGGTGGGGACCAGAAGCCCAGGAGTCACAGAGCCCTGCCTCATGAGCGGGGGACATGGCTTCAAATCTCAGGCTGAAATTTGATCCCCAGTGTTGGAGGTGGGCCTGGTGGGAGGTGTTGAGTCATGGGGGCGGATCCCTCGCTAATGGCTTGGTGCCCTCCTCTGTCTTGAGTGAGTTCTCTGCTTTGTTAGTTCGTGGGAAAGCTGGTTGTTTAAGAGAGTCTGGCACCACTTCCTCCCCCACTTGCTCCTTCTCTCTCTCCTTCCTCCCGTCTCCAGCCTGCTGCTCTGGCTGGAGCAGTCGAGCATCCCTCCTTGCTGGCTAGGGCCCCTCAGGGCTCCTCCAAGCCTGTCACCCCTGCTGGGGCTTGAATGGCCCCTCCAAAACTTGTGTTGACACTGAATCTCCATGCAGCAGTACTGAGAGGTGGGCGACCTGGGGACACTGGGAAACCAGCCCTCAGGGTGCCTGTCCTGCATGCATGCCCAGGGGGAGGTCCTGGGAGGAGGGAGGTGGTAGCCTCCCCTCCCCCTCCCCCTCCTGAGGCGTCCCTGCCGGAAGCTCCCTGGACTCTACAGGGCGGCTGTGGGGAGCTCTCTTGAAGGAAAGTGATCCAAGTGCTGATGGGGACTGCCTCCCGGTCTCTGTCTCCCCAGAGCCCATCGGCAGGGAGAAATGCCCGCACCTCCCTGTCAGTCCCCACAGGGTGCACTCAGCCGTTCCCTGCCTCTGTGCCGGCTGCGGGGATGAGATAGGTAAGGGGCTGCCTCTGGATGCTGGGCTCTCGGCAGCCTTTGGAAAGCAAAGGTTCCTCTCACAAGCGTCTGAGTTGCAATGGTAAGTCCCTGGAGACACAAGGGAGGCTGCGCTTCCTGATTGCAAGGGCTCATTCTGTGGGGCGTGCCGTGTTTACACCAGAGGAAGAGGAGCAGTTTCTACATTGTAGAAGCTGCCCACACCGTGGTCTCAGGCACCGCTGCACTGGTTGAGGGGGGAGTGTGGCCCCCAGGGAGGGCTTGGAAGGTGGCCTGAAGTGCGTGGGGCTCCTCAGCTCAGTAAGGCTGGAGCTGGTCAGGGAGCCGAGGAAAAACACCCCTGGCTCTCTCACGCTGATGGGCAGTCGAGGGCCAGGGCTGTCCGCCTGCCTGCCTGGGAGTCTCGCAGCCAGCTCTCCTCTGCCATCTCTGCCTCTCGTGACCTTGGCCCACCTGAGGACGCACAGCCTCCGATGTGCACAGCTTCCCCAGCCACAGCCGTGGCAGGCTCCACCCCCCACCTGCTTTCTGCCCACGTAGCCGCACCTGGCCCAGCCACTGGGCTCCAGTGTCTGCTGGGCTCCCTATCCTGTCCCTTGTTGGGGGCTACCAGGGATCATTGAGGCAGGGCCAAGAGGCAAGAGTCCTTGCTGTGGAGACAGACGGCACTCTCCTCCAGGGTCCTGATCCCTCCTGCATGGGGCTTCCCGGGGCTGCCTAGCATCCCACAAACCGCGCGGCTCAAAGCAACAGAAAGTTATTCTTTCAGTTCTGGAGGCCAGAAGTCTGAAATCAAGGTGTCGGCAGGGTGGTTCCTTCTGGAGGCTGAGGGGAGTCTGTTCCAGACCCCTCGTGGCTTCTGGCGGCCAGTAGTCCTTGGTGTTCCTGGGCTCCCAGACGCATCACACCCATGTCCACTGTGTTGCGCGTGGCCTGCTTCCCTCTGTGCATGCCTGTCCTCCTCTCTGTGTCTCATCTTTGGATTTAGGGCCCCCTCCAAGCAAGCATACTCTCTTCTCCTTATATTATGGCTGCAGAGATCCTATTCCAGATAAGGTCACATTCACAGGTGCCAGGGCTAGGACTTGGACATGATTCAATCCACTGTGCCATCTAGTACATCTGAACAGGACAGGACAGCTGCCCAGGGAGAGGGCTGGGGCAGGACAGGGGCTGGGTCATGAGGGGATTTGGGGACAGCACTGCCCCTCCTGGGCTGTGTCTAAGAATTCTCTGTGCAGGAATTCCTTGGCAGGACCTCGGTGCTGCTCGGATTCCTACCCTTGGCCCTTGACCCCTTCCCCCAGCGTGCTCAGCACACCTGGCGCTGAGAAGGTGCCACCTCAAAGCAGACCGCTCCTCAGGCGGCCTCCTCTTGTGGAGACGTGACGCTCTGCGCACTTCGCCTGGCAGGTGGGGGGTGCTGTGCCCTGTGAATCCCACCCCCGCAGCCTGCCGCTCTGTCCACTGCCAAAGGGCCAGTTTTCCTTAAAGATAAATCTTCCGTTCCTGGGGACGCTGTTTTTAAATAAGCTCGTGTTTCATAGCATGAAAGGGCCTGTGTGGATGTTCTTTAACAACCAGAATAATTCATTCAAATGCTAAGAGTAAAGCCAGGCCTCCCAGCATGGCCTTCTCCAGACGCAGGCCAGAGGGGGTTTCCTGAGCTGCTTGGAAGGGGACAGGTGTCCTTGGTGTCCAGGCTCCCTCCCGGGGGCTGAGGAAACGTTTAACAACCCAGGCAAGCTCAGCCTGTTTGAGAGGCCAGCGGGCCACGCAGCGAGGGAGGAGCAGGCACCTGTCCTGTCCGTGCCACCCCCGACTGTGCCTTTCTCCTTCCCTCTGACAGTCCCGTCTCCTCACTCCTGTCTCCTCTTGTCTGTTTCCAGGACACCGCCTCCTCAGCCGGATCCGCCCCCACGGCCCTCCCGAGGGCTGCTGCCGTGGCCGGAGAGCAGGGCACGCCTCCCAAGGTCCAGCTGCCCCTCAACGTGTGAGCTGCCCTTTGTGTCTGTCGGGTCCCCGCCCGCCCCCCCCATGTGTCTCTCTTCCGCCCACACTAGCGTGTACACATGCGGTTTCTGCAGGGCTTTTCCATGTGTTACTAGCTGGTCAGGGTAGTTACGTGCCTCTGATAATACTGCTGAAAGGACAGTGTGGAAAACAAAAGTCCAGCAGGTTCTTTTAATGTCACGTCCCAAGGATATTTCTTATAAGCGGGGGGATGTTTAAAATATTTGACAACACAGGCACCAGTCAATCAGGAGAGGAGCCAACCATAGCTCGGAGCAGGCCCAGACCCCCCAAGACGGTCTGGGGTGGCCCCAGGGAGGGAGGAGGTGGCCAGGGCAGCAGACGGTCTTGGGAGGTCAGGCAGCCACTGGTTACCAACCGCTCAGAAATCGTCCAGCGTTTCTGCCACTGTCACGGCCATACCAGTGCATGCCAGCTGCATCTCATCCCTGAATATAACCAGATGGATCATTGCTAGGAAGTGAGATGCTTATCTTGTCTAGAAAATCTGCTCAGTTAAATTATAGCTCTTAAAAGCTACATGCAGTTTAAAAATTCCCCATTTAAATAGTGTTCTGGAGAGTTAGATTGGCTTCTGCTCTTGTGTTAAGCAGAGTTCGGTCACCCGAATGAATGTTTTAAGGTGGAGCGTATGAATGTGGCAAGCAGCATGGCGAATTCAGAAAGTTCTATCTCTCTGGGATCAGAGGGACACTCAGAACCTGTGTTGTTGCAGAACTGGATGTAGTTCAAGAAAAAAAATTCTTTTTGAAAAAGCAATTTGCCAAGCTTCAAAAGGTCTCCTAGAAGTAGTATAACTACTGCCACACACTCACCCACCTCTGTAAGCCAAGTGGAAACTTGAGCCTCTATCTGGGGTGGACAGGAGAGCTCCCAACACCCTCCCACTGTGATTAACCAACTTAACTGTAGGAATTTGAAATTTACCTGTTTTTCACCCAGCTTCCTGGGGGAATCATAGTTGAGTAAGCTACATTTCTGATGCCTTGAGGTGGATATTCAAGTTATCACCAACACTGGATAGAAGATACTGTCTCCTGACTGCGCTCTTGGATCAGCTGTGGCCACTTCGTGCAAAGTTGGGGCGGGTGGGGCGGGTGGGGGCGCCAGGCTTGCTCCTTTTGGGAACTGGATGCAGGACGCTGGCTGACAGAGTGCCCCAGGGGAGAGGCAGGACACGGCCCGGGTGCCGAGAACATGAGCTCTTCAAGGGCAAGGCCCGGATTTGTTCATTCTTGGGGTCCCTGTGACTGGCCAAGGGCCTGCACACAGGCTCTCAGTAACTGCCGTGTGTTCTGTGAGAGCCAAGGTATCCCCTTCCTGGGATGGGGAGAGTTCAGGGTCAGCCACCCGAGGAGGCCGCTCGCTGTCTTGGAGACCTAGAAGGTAACACAGTTCTAGGAATGTCATTCCCCAGGGCTTGTGACTGTTCTGAATACAACCTGGGGGCCTCAGCTGTGGACAGCGCTCCATGTCCTGCACAGCTTTTGAATTTGGTGCATACTGTGGAGGGACCTCTTCCTTCCCCAGCCCCTCTGCTGCAAGGACAAGGTTGCTGTGACCCTAGCCCTCTGCTCTCTCCCTCTGGGCCTCACCCCCAGGGCTGGCTGTCTCCCTGTCTCCGCCTCGCTTGAGATCTCCATCTAGGTAAGAGGAAAGGGAGACAGTGTCAGGTAATGTCCTAAGGATGACAAAGATTTTGGTAGGAATGTGTCTGCAGGTGACACAGTGGTTGTCTGAGCAGCAGAACCGTGGTCAGCATGACCTGTGACTGGCAATGGTAAGTTCAGTGTGTGTGTTCCGTGGCTCTTTATACAGGCGTGTGCTCAGTAACATCACATACGTTACGGCAACATGCATGGTCCATTTTGAAAACACAACATCTCTTATTTTGTCCTCAGGGAGGAAAAGAGCAGATTATCCAGTGGGGGATTAGCCTGGCCGCTACCCCACCCTCTTTAGCGTTAAGAAGCTAGTGGGCCCATGGGAGCCCCCCAGGGGGAGGTGCCTGGGGCAGGGGTACGACTGTTGCTTATCTGACCATTCTTCCCAAAACAGTACCTGTAAGTCACTTTCAGAAGTCTTCACAAAAACAACCGCAGCAACAAAAACTCCCCCTCTGCGTGCCGGGGGTGTGCAGAGGGTGGTGGCCCTGGCCTCTTGGTGGCCCAGCAGGGCTGCTGCCGAGGTCTGACTTGCCTCCGTGGTCCTTGTTGCTGTGTGGCTTTGACCTCTGCAGGCCACGTTATGTGCCCTGAGCTGTGAGTCCTCATGAATGGGGGGCCTGATCCCGCGCAGTCAGCCCAGGCTTGGTGGCAGGATGCCGTTCTTTGCCCCTTCTTTCATCATGTGCAAGCTTCCATGGCGCGCATCTCGTAAGGGCTCAGCTGCCCTGAGACACGGAAGGTCTTCATTTGGCCATCTGGTGCGTGGAGGCAGCTGCGCGTTTGCAGGACATCGCCCACTCCTGCGCCCGCCTCTCTGCTCCCGCCGCATTGGGAGTTCCATGCTCTGGCCGGCCTGCTGTGGTGCAGAGGGCAGAAATGTGAGTCTCTGCTCCTAGAGGCTGTGCTCCCGGGCACCGCTGTCCGTCCTGAGGGTCTGAAGGCCGATAAGAACTCGGTGAGCGTGGCACCCCTGGCGCGGGAGGGTCTGGTTCTCATCTCCACTTCTCCATGGGCATCTTAGAGCCACTGCTGGGCGTGAAGCACCAGAGGAGGTTGGGAGGTAGGAGGGTCACCCTGTGGGAGCCGCCTGAGACATGTGTCAGCATCCCTAGCAGTTTGGCAGAGGAAGAACAGACAGACACACCCCGGTCCAGCTCCTGCCTGGCCCTGGGGAAGGGGCTGCCTCACCCAGCCCTGGGCATGTCCCTGCGAACCAAGGGCAGCTGAAGCTCTGGCTCTCAGAGCCTCACTCCAGGACTAGGTGTCAGCTTGCCATCAGGGAAGGAGATGCTGCCATCACACAGGTGCAACTCATCAGCCTCAAGCAAAACCAGGTGCCTCCTGAGTCTCGTGACCCCCCGACACTGCCTAGGGGACTAGGAACTGTGCTGAGGAGGCCAGAGAAAGACTCTGGGGCAGAGGAAGGGGTTGGCCTGCAGATGGGGAAGGGAATTCCAAGGGAACAGCAGTCGGCAACTTTTTTCTGCCAGTGCTGGAGTATAGCACGGGGTCCCTGGATCAGGCGGTCGACGTTGGTCACATGAGACGTTCTCTCTGTCCTCGGCGGAGACAACCCCACAGGCCTTGCTGTGGTTGTGCGTAGCCTTCCTCACAACCTCACCGCCATTTGTTCTGATGGTCAGAAGGCCACCAAACCACTCTCCATGATGATGCGGCCCCCATGTTCTAGGACGCTGGGAAAGGACTGGTGACCAAATCCTGCCCAGTGCCGGAAAGGGCCACCTTCCACTGCACATTCATAAAACAGGCTGGCTCTGCACTCAGTCTGCAATGGCTGGGTTAGCGTGAGCTCAGCACAACAGGGCCCCGTAAAATAAGTCCCCACCAAGGCTGGGGCAAAGGCCCAGAGTGGTGAGACCACAGAGCACCTTCCCCAGAAGTGGCCTGCAGGCCTGCAGAAAGCCTCCTCAGACATGCCCAGCCTGGTGGTCAGCCCAGCCTCAGGTCAGCTTTTCCAGGCGTTGGCAGCACCGTCCCCAGATATTGAGAAGATGCAATCAAGACTGAGTGACAGCCTGAGAAGCCATGGAGGTGGTGACTGCTCCTTGTTCCCACCCCCTGCTGACTGTGCCTCCCCAAGCAGGTAGGGAAGGGGTAGAGATATGAGCGGGAAGGGCAGAGAATTACCTTGGCAGAATTCTCTAGATGGAGCATAGAGACTGGTGGGCAGGGGTTGAAGACCCCCAAGCTAGCTGCAGCAGAGAGGAAGGAGATAGCCCCTGAGCCGTCCTGGAATGCAGCAGCAGCAGCACCAGCGTGGTCTAGACTGGGTTTCCTGGAAGCAGGTCCTGAGAGGGGGAGGTCTGTCAGGGCACTGAAGACACACCGGCAGGATGCGAGGCGCTGAGCTGTGGCTGGAGGGAAGCCACAGCTGGTCCTTGGGCTCTGGAGCTGAGACAGCCCCTCAGAGTGTTCCAGCTGAAGTGAGCCAGGGCTGGCTTCACGCTGCCCTTGGGAGTGGCACAGCCTTGGGTGATGCTGCACACCGAGGGAATTCCAGTGAGGACACCCAGTCCAGTGGTGGGGCTTCAACCTCCAAACACAGAATACAGCAAACCTCATTTTGTTGTACTTCGCAGATGTTGCATTTTTTACACATTGAAGGTTTGTGGAAACCCAGTGTCAAGCAAACGTAGTGGTGCTATTTTTCCAACAGCAAGTGCTCACTTCCTGTCTCCGTGTCACATTTTGGTAATTCTCACAATATTTTAGATTAGGAGGGAGGGGGCAGAGCAAGATGTCCGAATAGAAACCTCCAGCGATCATCCCTCCGCACAAACACCAAATTCAACAACTACTCGTGCAAGCGAGCACCTTCAGATGAACCAAAATCAGGTGATCAGTCATACTACCTGGTTTGAACATTATATCAAGAAAAGAGGCACTGAAGAGGGCAGGAAAGACAGCCTTGCATTTCCTATGCTACCCCTCCTGCATTCCCTGGCAGTAATGCACCAGCACTCCGAGTGGAGAGAGAGTCTGTGTGCCCAGGAGAGGGAGAGTGAAGTGCTTGTGGGGCTTTGCATTACAACTCAGGGCCACCCTGGCACAGGGGAGCACAGCACAGGGCAGAATCCTGCTGGTGCCCATAGAGGGAGCATTCAGGCCAGCCTGGCTAGAAGGAAATCCTCTTCCCTGAAGCCCAAGTTCTAACTAGCCCCACCACCAGCTGACAAAAAGCAGCCTGGGGCCTGGACTAAATTCATAAGGCATCCAGGCCACAAAGGCTGCAGTCCTTCCGCAATTCCTACAGCTCTGCTGGCTCAGAGCCAGTAGAACTGGGGTGCATGTGACCCAGTGAGACAACAGTGGTGGTGGCCAAGCCAGTGCCTGTGTCACCCCTTCTGCAACACTAGGCAGTGCAACTCAGGGAGAGTCTTCTTCCACTTGGGGAAAGGAAAGGGAAGAGCTCAGAGGACCTGGTTTTGCAACTTGGGCACCAGCTCAGCCACAGTGAAATAAAGTACCAAACAGACTCCTGAGGCCCCTGAGTCCAGGCCTTAGTTTCTGGAAGGCATTTCTGGACCCACCCTGGGCTAGAAGGAAACATTCTGCCCTGAAGGGAAGGACCCAGTCCTGGCAGGATTTACCACCTGCTGACTAAAGAGCCCTTAGGCTTTGAATAAACATAAGAGGTAGCCAGGCAACAGTCACCACAGGCTTTGGGTGAAACTGGGCTGGCTTCAGGTGTGACCTGGTGCTGGTGGCCAAGAGGGAGTGCCCACGTCACTCCTCCCCCAACCCCAGCAGCCCAGCACAGACAGTGAGAGAAGAGAGTGAGAGACTTTGCCTGGTAATGCAGGGAATTCTCCCATATCTTACCCAAGTCCACCAAGGCAGTGCCACCAGGAATCTGCAAGAGTTACAGCACTACTGGGCTTGAGGCAACCCCAGTGCTGATACGGCTGCAGTGACCAAAGACTTAGATCACAACACTCAAGCTCAGACTGTGAAGACTAAAATAAATACCCAATTCTTCAATGCGCAGACATTGATGAACAGTAAGAAATCACCTGAAGGTGCACAACTCACTGGTGACAGTAAGTATGCAAATACAGAATACTCTAGTGATGTAATTGCAGTGTATACACCACTTATGTCTTGAGTAGGAAGACTAAAAGAAAAACCTATAAAAAATAACTACAACAACTTTTTGAGAGATAGATAGTATAAAAAGATATGGATGGGAACAACAAAAAGCTAAAAAGCAGGTGGGGATGGAGTTAAAGGGCAGAATTTCTGTTAGATTTCTCTTGTTTATTTGTTTGTAAGCAGAGTTGTCATATGTTTAAAATAGTTGGTTATAAAATGTTTTTTGCAAGCCTCATGGTAATCTCAAATCAAAAATCCTACAATAGATACACAAAAAATAAAAATCAAGAAATTAAAACACACTACCAGAGAAAATCACTTTTAACAAAGGAAGACAGGAAGGAAGTAAGAGAGAAAGAGAGGACCACAAAACAACCAGAAATCAAATAATAGCATGGTAGTAGTAAATCCTTACCTATTGATAATAACAGTAAACGCTAATGGACTAAAATCTGTAATCAAAAGACACAGAGCAGCTGAATGGATAAAAAAGCAAGAGCCAACTATATGCTGTCTTCAAGAAACACATTTCACCTATAAAGACACACATAGACTGAAAATAAAGGGATGGAAAAAGATACTCCATGCATGCAAATGGAAACCAAAAAAGAGCAGTAGCTATGCTTCTGTCAGATACAATAAATATAAAGACAAAAACTGTAAAAAGAGATAAAGAAGGTCACTATATAATGATAAAGGGGTCAATTCAGCAAGAGGATTAAAAATTCTAAATATATATGCACCCAACACTGGAACACCCAGACATATAAGGTAAGTAAATATTATCAGAGCTAAAGAGAGATAAAGATCCCAATACAATAATTGTTGGAGACCTCAACACTCCACTTTAAGCATTGGACAGATCATCCAGACAGAAAATCAACAAAGAAACATTGGACTTAACCTGCACTGTAGATCAAATGGACCTAATAGATATTTATAGAATGTTTTATCCAACAGCTGCAGAATACATGTTTTTCTACTCAGCTCATGGATCATTCTCAAGGACAGACCATATGTTAGGTGACAAAACAAGTCTTAAAAAATTCAAAAAATTGAAATCATACCAAGTATTTTCTCTGACCACAATGGAACAAAACTAGAAATGAATAACAAGAGGAACATTGGAAAGGATACAAACACATGCAAATTAAACAATATGCTTATGAATGACCAGTGAGTCAATGAAGAGATTAAGAAAGAAATTTAAAAATTTCTGGAAACAAATGAAAACACAACATATCAAAACCTATGGGATAGAGTAAAAGCAGTAATAAGAGAAAAGTTTATAGAAATAAGTGCCTACATCAAAAAAGTAGAAAAGCTTCAAATAAACAACCTAAAAGTACATCTCAAAGATCTAGAAAAATAAGAGCAAACCAAACCCAAAATTAGTAGAAGAAATAATAAACATTAGAGCAGAAATAAATGAAATTGAAACCAAAAAAATACAAAAGATCACCAAATGAAATTTGGTTTTTTTAAAAGATAAACAAAAATTGACACATCCTTAGCCAGACTAAGAAAAAAAGAAAGAAGACCCCAAAAAATAAAATCAGAGATGAAAAAGGAAATATTACAACTGATACTGCAGAAATTCAAAGGATCATTAGAGACTACGAGCAACTATATGCGAATACATTGGAAAACCCAGAAGAAATGGAGAAATTCCTAGACACATACAACCTACCAAGATTGAACCAGGAAGAAACCCAAATCCTGAATAAACCAGTAACAAATAATGATAGAAGCAGTAATAAGAAGTTTCCCATCAAAGAAAAGCCCAGGACCTGATAACTTCACTGCTGAATTCTACCAATCATTCAAAGAAGAACTAATACCAATCCTATTTAAACTATTCCAAAAAATCTAGGAGGTGGGAATACTCCTAAACTCATTCTATGAGACCTGTATCACCCTGATACCAAAACCAGACAAAGAAAAAACAAAAAAAGAAAACTATAAGCCAATACCTCTGATGAACATAGATGCAAAAATCCTCAACAAAATACTAGCAAACCAAATTCAACAATACATGAAAAAGATTATTCATCATGATCATAATCAGGGAGGCAAGGATGTTTCAACATACTCAAATCAATCAATGTGATATATCAACAGAACAAAGAACAAAAACCATATGATCATTTCAATTTATGCTGAAAAAGCATTCAATAAAATTCAACACCCTTTTATAATAAAAACTCTCAAAAAAACTGGGTATAAAAGGGACTTACCTCAACATGATAAAAGCCATATGTGACAGACTCACAGCAAGTATCATACTGAGTAGGGAAAAACTGAAAACCTTTCCTCTAAGATCTGGAACAAAACAAGGATGCCCACTTTCACCACTGTTACTCAACATAGTACTAGAACTTCTAGCTAGAGCAATCAGGCAAGAGAAGGGAATAAAGGGCATCCAAATTGGAAAGGAAGAAGTCAAATTCTCCTTGTTTGGAGACAATATGATCTTATATCTAGAGAAACCTAAAGACTCCACACAAATAAAACTATTAGAACTGATGAATTCAATAAAGTTGCAGGATACAAAATCACTATACAGAAATCAGTAGCATTTCTATATGCAACAGTAAACAATCTGAAAAAGAAACCAAGAAAGTAATCCCATTTACAATAGCTATAATAGCTACAAATAAAATAAAATACCTAGGAATAAACTTAACCAAAGAAGTGAAAGATCTCTGTAATGAAAACTATAAAACATTGATGAAAGAAGTTGAAGTGGACACAAAAAAATGGAAAGATATTCCATGTTCCTAGATTGGAAGAATCAATATGGTTAAAATGTCCATACTACCCAAAGCAGTCTACACATTCAATGCAATCCCCATCAAAATACCAATGACATTCCTTACAAAAATAGAAAAAATAATTCTAAAATTTATATGGAACCACAAAAGACCCAGAATAGCCAAAGCCATCCTGAGCAAAAAGAACAAAACTGGAGGAATCACATTACCTGACTTCAAATTGTACTACAAAGATGCAGTAACCAAAACAGCATGGTACTGGCATAAAAACAGACACATAGACCAACAGAACACAATAGAGAACCCAGAAATAAATCCACACAACTATGTGAACTTATCTTCAACAAAAGTGCCAAGAATATACAGTGGGGAAAGCACAGTCTCTTCAGTAAATGGTGCTGGGAAACTGGATATTCATATGCAGAAGAATAAAACTGAACCCATATCTCTCACCATATACAATAACCAAATCAAAATGGATTAAAGACTTAAATCTAAGACCAGGAACTGTGAGACTACTAAAAGAAAACATTGGGGAAATGCTTCAGGACATTGGGCTGGGCAAGGACTTCTTGAGTAATACCCACAAAGCAAAATTGGACAAATGGGATCAGATCAAGCTAAAAATCTTCTGCGCAGCAAAGGAAACAATCAACAAATGGAAGGGACAGCCCACAGAATGGGAGAAAATATTTGCAAACTACTCATCTGACAAAGGACTAATCACTAGAATATGTAAGGACCTCCAACAACTTGACAGGAAACTATCAAATAATCTAATTAAAAATGGGCAAAAGATATGAATAGACATTTCTCAAAAGAAGATGTACAAATGGCCAACAGGTATATGAAAAATGCTCAACATCATTAGGCATCAGACAAATGCAAATCAAATCTACAATGAGATGTCATCTCACCCCAGTTAAAATGGCTTTTATCAAAAAGACAGGCAATAATGAATGCTGGCGAGGATGTGGAGAAAGGGGAGCCCTTGCACACTGTTGGTGGGAATGTAAATTAGGGCAACCACTATGGAGAACAGTATGGAGGTTCCTGGAAAAACTGAAAATAGAACCATCATATGACCCAGCAATCCCACTGCTGGGTGTATATCCACAGGAGGGGAAATCTAGAAGACATCTGCACTCCCATGTTTGCAGCACTATTCACAATAGGCAGGATTTGGAATCAACCTAAGTGTCCATCAGTGAATAGATGGATAAAGGTATTATGGTACCTACACACAATGGAATATTATGTAGCCACAAAAAGAAGTGAAACCCTGTCGTTTGCAACAGCATGGGTGGGACTGGAGAACATCATGTTAAGTGAAATAAGCCAAGCACAGAAAGACAAATCTCACATGTTCTCACGCATATGTGGGAGCTAAATATTAAAAACAATTGATCTCATGGAGACAGAATAGAATGATGGTTACCAGAGGCTGGGAAGGGTAGCAGGGAAAGGGGGATAAAGTGGGGACGGTTAATGGGTGCAAAAATATAGTTAGATAGTTAGATAAAATGAACAACACTTGATAGCACAACAAAGTGACTATAATCAACAGTAAGTTAGGGTATACTTTAAAATAACTAAAAGCGGAATTGGAATGTTCCTAACCCAAAGAAATGATAAATGCCTGAGGTGATGGATACCCCAATTACCCTCATTTGATTAATTCACACTGTGTGCCTATATCAAAACATCACATGTACCCTGTAAAGATATACAACTATTATGTACCCATAATAATTAAAGGGAAAAAATATTTTAAACTTTTTCATTATTACTATGTCTGTTATGGTGATCTGTGATCAGTGATCTCTGATATTACTATTGTAATTGTTTCAGGGCATCACGAACCACACCCAGATAAGATGGCAAACTTAATCAATAACTGGCCCATCTCTCCCCCTCTCCCTGGGCTTCCCCATTGCCTGAGACACAACAGTATTGAAATTAGGCCAGTTAGTAATGAGCCTACAGTGACCTCTAAGTGTTGAGGGAAAGGAAGAGTCACATCTCTTACTCTAAATCAAAAGCTGGAGCTGATCAAGCTTAGTGTGGAAGGCATGTCGAAAGCTGAGACAAGCCAGAGACTAGGGCTCTCGTGACAAAGTTAGCCAAGTTCTAGAAGGAAATTACAAGTGCTCCTCCAGTGAACACATGGATGGTAAGAAAGTGAAACAGCCTTATGGCTGATATGGAAAGTTTTAGTGGTCCGGATAGAAGATCAAACCAGCCACAATACTGCTTAAACCAAAGTCTAATCCAGAGCAAGTTTTGTGAAGGCTGAGGGAGGTGGGGAAGCTTCAGAAGAAAAGTTTGAAGCCAGCAGAGGTTGGTTCATGAGGTTTCAGGAAAGAAGCCGTCTCCATAACTTAAAAATGCAAGATAAAGCAGCAAGTGCTGATGGAGAGCTGCAACAAGTTATCCAGAAGATCTAGTTAGGATGATTGATGAAGGTGGCCACACTAAACAACAGGTGTTTTCAATGTAGATGAAACACCCTGATACTAGAAGAAGATGGCATCCAGGAATTTCGCAGCTAATGAGAATTCAATGTCTGGCTTCAAAACTTCAAAGGCCAGGGCAGGCAGGCTTAGTCTCTTGTTAGGGGCTAATGCAGCTGGTGACTAAGTTGAAGCCAATGCTCATTAACCATTCTGATATTCCGAGGGCCCTTCAGAATTATGCTAAATCTACTCTGCTTGTGCTCTGTAAATGGAACAGTGAAGCCTGGATGGCAGCACGTCTGTTTACATCATGGTTTACTGAATAGTTTAAGCCCACTGTTGAGACCTAGTCCTCATAAAAAAAAAGATTCCTTTCAAAACATTACCACTCATTGACCATGCACCTGGTCACCCAAAACCTCTGGTGGAGATTTACAGGGAGGTTAATGTTGTTTTCATGTCTGCTAACACAACATTCATTCTGCAGTCCATGGATCAAGGAATAATTTCAACTTTCAAGTCTTATTACTTAAGAAATACATTTTGTAGAGCTATAACTGTCATAGATAGTGATTCCTCTGATGGATCTGGACAAAGTAAATTGAAAGCCTTCTGGAAAGGATTCACCATTCTAGATGCCTTTAAGAACGTTTGTGATTTATGGGAGGAGGTCAAAATATGAACATTAATGATTTGGAAAAAGTTGACTCTAACCCTCATGGATTACTATAAGGGATTCGAGACTTCAGTGGAGTTAGTAACTGCAGATGTGGTGGAAATAACAAGACATCTAGATTAGAAGTGGAGTCTGAAGATGGGACTGAATTGCTGTGGTCTCATGATAAAACTTGAATGGATGAGGAGTTGCTTCTTATGGATGAGCAAAGAAAGTGATTTCTTGAGATGGAATCTACTCCTGGTGAAGATGCTGTGACCACTGTGGAAATGACAACAAAAGATTTAGAATATTACATAAGCTTAGTTGATAAAGCAGCAGCAGGGTTTGAGAGGATTGACTACAATTTGGAAAAAAGTTCTACTGTGCATAAAATGCTATCAAACAGCATCACATGCTACAGAGAAATCTCTCATGAAAGGAAGAGTCAATCAATGTAGTAGACTTCATTGTTGTCTTATTTCAAGAAATTGTCACAGCCACCCCAACCTTCAGCAACCAGCACCCTGATCATTCAGCACCATCAACATCAAGGCAAGACATTCGACCAGCAAAAAGATTACAACTTGCTGAAGACTCAGATGATCATTAGCAATTTTTAGCAATAAGTTATTTTTAAATTAAGGTATGTACATTGGGTTTTTTAGATGTAATGCTATTGCACACTTAATAGACTACAGTATAGTGTAAACATAACTTTTATATATTGTATACTGGGAAACTAAAAATTTTGTGTGACTCACTTTATTGCAATATTCCCTTTATTGGGGTGGTCAGGAACCAAATCCACAATCTCTTCCAGATGTGCCTTTACCTGGAGGGCTTGTTGAAACACAGATTGTTGGGTCTTAGCCCAGGAGTCCTGGTGTAAGGCCCCAGAATTTGCATCTCTCACAAGTTCCAGGTGAGGCTGATGCCACTGGTCTAGGAGCACCCTTTGGGGGTCCCTGCACTCTAGCCCCCACAGGCAGGTGTCTCAGATGCTCAGTGTGGGAAGGACACCATCCCAACGCCTTCCTTCCATGCTCCCAGCACTGGGTTCTGCCTAGTAGGACCCTGTCTCAACCAGGTGGCTGCCTGTAAAATCCCAGGACTAAGTGATTTCTGCTGGCCGGGCTGGGCCAGACCGTGCTGCTGGCACTCAAGGAAGGGGCGGAGGCAGCAGTGCTCAGAGGGCCAGCCACTCTGCGGCCACAGCCACAGCTCCCCAGAGGCCCCCACACTCTCCTCTGTTTGTGCCCACCGTCAGCCTCTGCAGCTCCCAAGCCCCTGGCCACCTCACAGCTCCTGAGCCTTGCTGTCCTGTCTCCCCCAGGCGTGGCTGCTCCTGGGCACGCTCTGTGTGTGCACCTCTCACCAGCTGTGGCACCTGGCTGTCGTCCGGGGACATCCTCTGAGTGGAAGAGTCGCACACACCTCCCTAACCTGAACTGGCGTGGCCCTGGCGAGGGGCAGAGCAAAGGTCGGACCTCTGCAGGAGGAACAAGAAAGAATCTTTTACTTATTTTAGAAGAAACGTGAGCGAGCCACCATCTTGAGGAGAAAGGGTGTTAAATTAGTGAAGGCACTGAAACACGCTGATTCACTCCTGATGAGAGCGGAAGGGACTCTGCAGACAACCAGCTGCGAGTGAAGCTCATGCTACACAAGTGAGCAAGGGATGCAGGCAAGCAAAGTCTGTGCACAGGCGTTTCCAGCAGGCTGCAGGTGAAAGCAGACATGCGCGACACCCAGCCAAGTCGTCCCACCACGGCCTGGCCGGTCAGTGCACGGTCCCAGGCGATGGGCGCACAGGCGAACCCCCAACTCCATGCCTGGTACACCCGGACAGGGGCCGCTGCTGCCTGGAGGAGGCCACACCTGTTCCTCTTTCACCTGCCCACAGGAGGCACCTTTTTCTAATTGGCATGAAAGCCCCATCCAGTTTGTGGGGTGGGGTGCAGAGGGCTCTCTGAGCCTTAAATCCTATCCTTGCCTTAAATGAGGTATTTTAGTGCCGACCTGGGAGATTCTGCAGAGGTCGTGTCTGAGCTTGGTCTCGATGTGTGGTGGAGACCACCCAGCGTGCTGTTTGGAGGCCTGTGTTAAGCTGCCAAGGTGTTTTGAAGCAAATGGAAAGTGAGAGTTGGGCCCAGAAGCCCAGAGGATGAGAGCCCTGTGCCCGGCAGGTGCTGCTGGTTCTCCCATCTCATGCCAGGCCTGGGCGCGGGCCCCGTGAGGACTGGCTGGCCGCCCTGAGCTCCAGGGGTGCCATCCACCTCAGCCAAGAGACCAGGGATGTAGGTGGGAAAGGGGGTTGATGGCATGCACAGTGGCTGCCACTCTGAGCCTGGAAGCTAGCGGCACAGGAGGCCGGTCTGAGAGGGGGCTGGTCTGGGCTTTCTCTGGAGTTGCTGGGAGAGGATACAGATGCAGGTGATAACTTCCCCCACCGGCCAGTGCCCTGCCCAGATCAAGCTCTGTGCCAGTTAGGCAGACACCACGCACAGAAACAGACCCCGCAAATCCATTTGCTTTTGATTTCCCCTCTGAGGCGCCCAAAAGGAAAACAGTAGGTGGGGAGGAGATTTTTCAAGGTGTGGTCAGGTTTACTTACATTCTAGTTCCCCCAGCAACCTACACCTAACTTGGAATATCAAGACCAGAGGAAGGATTACTCATTGGACTGGACAAACTTAAAGATAAAAACACCAAGTGCACTTGTGCCCTGGCGCAAGTCGGTGCAGCACCTCCCTACAGAGTGGGCCACGCTGGGCCTGCACTCAGAGCAAGGGGTGGGTGTCCCCCGAATCCAGAACCTAGTCTCACCCGGGCCAAGCCTTGGCGGGGCCTGCAGCATCTAACAGTGCCCCAGCTGTGTTTCTGGGCCACGCTGACAGGTCCTGGTGCTGCAGACCCGGCCCTGCTCCTGAATACGCGTGAACACAGACTCCCATCTTTTCCAGCCTTAGTGTCTGCAGTGGTGAAACCCCAGATTTCACGTGGAGCTTGGGTAAGACGTGTGAGTGTCTGGCACGTGGCACAGTCGGTTTCCTGTCCTTCCGCCTTACATGGCAGCCTGGCACCTGTGGAAAGAGCACAGCTCTGCACTACTGTCCTAGGGCCACCCCAGGCAGCAACACCTTGTAAATAAGGGCACAGGGAAGGTTATGGAGCTGATGACAGTGCTTTCAGAAAGAGGAGTGTGTCGTCCCTCAGGGTGATGGCATCTGGAACAGACATGTCTCCCCTGCTCACTGTTGGTACCCGAGGGGTTCGGTATCACTGGGCATCTAATAAAATACCTGGAACTTCCTACTGCTGAGAATCTAGACTTGCTGTGTGAAGAGGCTTAATATAGCATAAAATCCAAATCTGTCTCTGCTGCCACCTAAGGACACCATCTGTGAGCAGATCTGTGTGAGGCTGGGAGGGCTGGGGCCGGGGCTGGTGGCCTGCTTCGTGGCAGTGTGGCTGGCACACTCAGTCCAAGTTGGACAAATTGGGTAGCGGATGCTCGGCCAAGTTCACCTTTTGGTTTTCCATTTTCCTGCCTTTATTACTTCATTAGGAATCATGTGTTTATTTAAAACAAAAATGAAATTTTGAAAGAATCCTTTTCTGACTGAAAGGTCTTAAGATGACTTGAGGCCTCTAATATAAAGAATCTTCATTTTTATGTTGACAGGAAGGATGGAAACTCCCCTTTTATGCTGAGAAGCACAAAGTCCTTGTCCCATTAAATGACATAGGATCCTAAAATATTGAGTAAAAGATAATCAGCTCATGCCCAAAAGGTAATTAACTTTCAGTTATTTGATGGCTGTTTCCCCAGGATCACAAACGTGACTATTCAGCAATTCAGAAGGTTGTGGGGTATTTATCACAGCTGCTTACCTTGCTTTGTTTTTAAAATCTGAAGTGTGAATTCCCAGCTGAGGCCAATTGACCCCACTCAGCGAGCCCAGGTGTGGGCAGGTGCCTTTGAGGCTGCAAAGCTCTCTGTCCTCCCTCTGGACAGCTCGTGCTTGGCAGGTGGCTTGGAGGTGTTTCCCTCTTGCTCCAGGAAGCAGCACCGTGATTCAGAGCAGGACCCTTGTTCATAGCGCTGCACTCCCATGTGTGTGCACACACCCACATACACCCACACACACCCACACACACACACACACACACTTTCTCCCTCAGCAATCTTAGCCTCAAAACCGGGGGCCCCATTTAATCCTTCTTTCAGCAAATATTTATTGAGACTCCATCATGTGACAGACACTGTTCCAGGACCTAGGGAGAGCAGTGAGCAAACAGATAATGCCCCATCACCCTCCGGGAGCACACAGTGTGCGTGCAGAGGTCCTGAGGCAGGAGCCAGTCTGGTGTACTCGGGGCATCTAGGAGGGAAGCCTCCCTGCACAGCCTACACTCAGCCCTCAGGAGGTGGCCGGGACCAGTCAGCGGGCACAGCCCCCTGTGGAGAAGCTCTGCCCTACACCAAGATGGCAGGAAGGCTGGCCTGTGAGAGCAGGAGGAGGGAATTTAACCTCCCTGTGCTTGCTGTCAGGAGGTTGCCTGCTTTGGGACCTTGTGCATGGAGAAGCCAATTGGAAAGCGTCCTCAATAAAGCAGAGCTCCAGCGAAGCCGCCCAAGAGTCTTGGCAGAGGAGACCGCGTGGATCACTGGGGGGTGAGGCCTCGTGCAAGAGGAGCCCGCAGGGGCTGTGCTAGAACAGGGGTGATGGCAGGGGAAGAGTCCCACAGGAGGAGGAAGGGGGGCAGGCAGGAGCCACAGCCCAGGCCGGTGGTGGAAGTGTCTACACGAGCACAGGTCTTGCCCAGCTCCACCAGGGCAGCCGGCGCAGGATGGGAGGGAGGGCAGTGCCCAGGCCTGGCCTGGGGACCCACCCCAGGACCTGTGTGGCAGGTCTGACCCCACCTGGCACTCTGCACATGGCCAGAGGATCAGAGTGTTCCCAGGCATGGACAGAATGACATGAACTGCAGCAGGATTTATGCTTCAATTATATTTCCTTGACAGCAGACGCACAACATCATGGATCATTTTTATCAGTTCACAAGCCTCCCGCGGGCCCCACCGGCTGCTGTTTCCTCTCCTTTTCTACCTTCCTTGGCCTCGGCAGGAGCCCCGTGGAAGCCACACCCCCAGCCAGCTCCCCGCAGCCAGCGACCTGTGCCCTCTGCAGGCACAGATGCCTTCCGTGTGCAAATACAGTTTCACCAGCTCTTCCCTGTGTAGTGTTCCCTGAGAGCCAGCACGTGTCGGAACACAATTACACCCTGGTTCTCTGTATGTAACCTGGGCAACGGCGTTGAAAATGTGAATCTTCATGCCACGAGGAGGGAGGGAGGGGTCCTCTCCTGGTGGCTTGTTTATCTTCCCTGAAGCTCAGAGTCACTCCTGATTATCAGTGTTTATCTTTTCAAACAGGGAAAGAAAGAAAGGTGCAGGCCACACTTTCACCCGCAGGACTCCTATAGGAAGGCGGTGGGGGACGCCTGTAAACAAAGGAAGTAAATAGCCCCCCCCCCAAAGCAGGTAGCCTCACTGTGGCTGTGTAGGATTGAGATCATGGGAAGGGGCAGCAGATTTCATTTCCAGGCCAAGAAATTTCTAGTCTCTACAAGACTCTCATTCTGTTCTAGAATATTCCTCACTGGGCCTCTTTTCTTCCTGCTTGAACCCTAGTGAGCCGCATCCCGTTTCTGTTTTCACCTGCTGAGAAGGCCCCTCCCAGTGCTGGGAGGGTGCTCTCGGGTGTGTGTGAGCCCCCCAGCCCCCAGAGCCCTGCCGTTGTGCACGAGCCCCTAGGAGCCCGCGGCCCTGAACGGGGCAGCTTGCCCACCAGCATATGGACGCGAGATCCACAGATGACTTCTTTAAAATTCATCTTTGGTCCTTTATTGAACTGAGGTCCCCACCATCTTTCCTGGCTGAATCTTGTGGGCATGTATAATTATCTGATCAGTTCTCTCCCTGGGTTCAAAACCCACCTTCCCCAAATCCCAAAAGTAACAGCACTTTTGCAAGTGCTTGTGAGTCCTTATAAGTGTGAGGCATCCAGATACCGTGAGGTATTTTACAAGAGTGGTTTTCACCACTAAGTTTGTTTCCTCATCTGCAAATAAGGCTTAAGAGAAAAGTAGAAGTCAAATAATTAGTCATGGTGCAAATACTGCGAGGAAGTGTGCAACCAAGGACCCCCTAGCTAGACCACCTCTCCTTTTAAAAGGACCTCCGACGTCTCCCCCAGCTCAGACTGGTTGGGTAAGCCAGGCAGGAAAAACAGTCCAGGTTAGATCAAAGGAGGAAACTCAGCCCAAGACTGTCTTAGCTCACACTTGGTTTTCCCTAAGATTTCCTCTTGCTCAGAGCATCAGACTTTAGACAGTGTGAAGAATAGAAAAAATTGTGAGGTCCAAAGACCTGGCCCCCAGGATGCTATTCTGAGGGTCCTCCAGGGTCTTGGAGCCACTCTGCCTCACCACACTGCCGTCCTGTCTGTCCCATAGGCAGGCAGGGTCCTTACAGGGACCTGTGGGCAGCTCCTGAGTGCCACGACTCCTGGGGCCAGGGAGCACCTGTCCCACCCTGGAGTGAGCCGGGGGAGGTGTGTGAGTCTCCGTAAACTGTAGAGCTCCCCCACTCCACCCCACAGTGACTCTTTTAGGTAGGATCCATCCTAAGATGGGCTCCCGTGTGCCCTGGGTAATGCCGGCTGGGACCACGCTCCTAGGGGGCACCCGCTGACCTGGCCGTCCTCTGCCCACAGGTACCTGGCACTCTACGCCTACAAGCCTCAGAAGAGCGACGAGCTGGAGCTGCACAAGGGCGAGATGTACCGAGTCCTCGAGAAGTGTCAGGACGGCTGGTTCAAGGGGGCGTCCCTGAGGACCGGGGTCTCCGGGGTGTTCCCCGGAAACTACGTGACACCTGTCTCCAGGTGAGGGTTGTGGCCTGGGCCAGAAGGGAGTGAGGCCCCGCATTCCCCTAATGCTGTCGCCACTGCTGGAGGCCACGCTGTGGGCTGGCTCACCCGGAAACACCCAGTCCAGAAGGCAGCAAGGCCACCAGTGCTGCGGGGCTCTGCTCCTGCTGGCTCAGAATGTCCCTGGGCCAGAGATACACCTTCCGAGCTGGGGATGCTTGGCTTTCCCTCAGGAGACACTGGCCACCCAGGGGAGAACAGGGCCAGGAGGAGGGGGACAGGAAAGTCACCAGAGAGTGTGGTCTCTGGTGTGTGTGTGCATGCACATGTATATACAGTGTGTGCAGTGTGTGTGCCATGTGTATGCACATACGTGTATAGTGTGTGCTTGTATGTATAGCATTAGCACAGCATGCATGTGTGTACATGTATGTACAGTATGAGTACAGCATGCATGCATGTGTGTATAGCGGGTCTGTACAGTTTTTTCATGTGTATAGTGTGAGTTCAGTGTATGTGTATGCAGTGCATATGCATATGTATCACAGATAGATGTGTTATATGTAAAACACACACATATACAAAGGAAAAATGACACATTCTCAAAAGTTAACAGTGGTTGAGTGGTAGCATTATGGGTAATTATTTTTTCTTTGTGCTTTCTGGCATTTAATAAATTCTGTTATATTGCTTTTATAAAATAGGAAACATAATTTTAAAGATTTGCTAAAAAGGTAATGGGAATTGTCTGAGAATATTCCATTGATGTGAGGGTCACCTGCCTGGTTTTATTCAGTTAGCCTCACTCGCAGAAGCCCCTCTTGGGCACAGCCCTGTGTTGACACTGCAGGACATGCCGAGAAACAGAAGGAGTGGCCCTTGGGTTTCTATGGCTTTGGAATGAGGCTGCCATGAAAAAAATTAAATAACGCACAGATCTTGCATTGATTGCTAGACAGGCTCATGCTTTCAGAGTTGTTTCAGAGTCGTTTTCAGCCAGTGCCTCTGGCCAGGTGCCCAGCAGGGCCTGGTGGGGGATGGAGTCAGCCTGAGGCCCGAATGGTCTGCAGGCACCAGGGGGAAGGGGTGGGCAGAGAGCCTTCGCTCAGGGACCCTCAGCAGGGACAAGCTTGAGAAGCAAATGCAGAGGCTGCAGGAAAGCCCTGGCCTCCAGCCCGCGCCTGGGCCGAGGGGGCTGCTTGGGATTGAGCTGCCCACGGGCTCTTGGGCTCCTTCACGGGCATGGGTGCCTGGCCCCACGTGCGCAGCCCGGGGGAGAGTGTGACTCTGATTTCTTGTGGTGGTATTTATGGGCTGGCTCTTCCATCCTACAACTGGCCTGGGCTTGTCCTTGACGCCCCATCCTGGAGTTGGGCTCACTGGTCATGTCATTAGCTGGCCCTTCCTGGAATGCACAGGTCATTCCTGCAGGTTAGGGGTCTCCCTGCCCAGCTGGCGCCCCCCAGGAAGACGCAGCCTGAAGTGCTGGGCATCCACATCCCCCAGGCTTGCCTGCCCTGCCTGGCGACATCATCTGTCACAGGCCTTCTCCTGCGTGGGGAGGACAGGTTCTCCCTCACCGCAGCAGCTGCTGAGGGAGGCCGTCGGCTTCCCCGCTGCTAGAATCTCCTCTGATTCTTCCCTTACTTTCGCCTGAGGATGTCCTCAGACATTCAGAAGTGCAAAGCCTGCAGTCTGAGTCCAGCTTCCTCCTGTGGCACTTGGGACCCTCTACCGCCTGACTGCTGCCCGTTCCTGAGGTGCACAGGGCAGCGTCATGATGGGGGGTTTGTTCAGGCTGCACCAGCCCTGCCGACCCTGCGATGGCTTTCCACCTCTGCCTCCTGCTGAGTGAAGTCCCACATAGCCTTCGAGAGCCTGGTCCCAAGTCCATCTGCTATAATACGTGAAGCCTTGCCCAGCCACCTATTCCCCGTGCTGTGGTCAGGATGGGTGACTCTGCGTGCTGTGTTGTTCCGTGTGGGCTGTCCTGCTTGTTAGGGTCACTTACAGGTGTGGGGAGTCCCTGCTTACCTGGCACCCCTGGGCCACAGTAGCCATCCCCTGCTTTTCAGGCTGAATAAATAAATGAGATCTGGTCATTCTGATCAAAATTCCTCCTCAAGGACTGTCTTCCCCTATTGCCGGGGACTTTGTTATGGAGGATTCTCCAGGTAACGAGACTGCAGCTCTCTGGGTGGCCGAGCTCCCTGGCTCACCTCTGCGTGTAACCTCAGTAGCTGCTCACTTTCCTTCGAGCCCTTCGGATCTTCAGTGGGTGCATTTTTGGAAGAAGCTCAGAGCCAGGGAGAACCATTAAGCAAAAGCCTCTCCCAGTCTAGCCCTGGTGACTGCTCTGACTATCCCCACTGGTCCTCGGAAAAGGAATCGTTGGGTGACCCCTGATCAGTATTCTGAGGCCCAGGCTCCCCCGCTCAGATCCACAGCTCGCCTCGGGACAGGAAGGCTGGCCTGTCTTTACACACAGCGGGGGACAGCAGCCCCCACAGCTCTGCCACCTGGACTTGTCCTCCTCTGATCCTCACGGTCCTTTAGGAAATTGCCCAACCCACCCAGCAGAGCAGCAGTGCCTTCTCAGGGTGGTGTGCAGACCCAGGTCATATGGCAGCGTCCACTCAGGTCATTCTGGAATGATCTGTCGTGCCAGTGGGCTCACAGTGGGCTGTAGTTTAGTACTTGACTTGGTAGCTGTACAACCTCGGAGGACGTTCCAAGTTCATTTAAAAACAAGGTGGGAGGACCCAAGCTTGTGGCCCTTAACAGGGAGATTGTCACTAACAGGACTAGCTGAGGCCGAGCACGTCTTTGCGACCTGCTGGTAGAGCAGAGGGAGAGGGATTTCTGCTGTCACTAGAGGCAGTTGTACGTCTGCGTCTGTTGTCTTCAGACTTGTCACTTTTACCTTGCAAACCCATGACCTGTAATTTGTGAGCCCACTTTATTTAGTTTTAAAAATGATCTCCTCAGGTGGAAGTGAGCTCAACAAATGGGATTTAAAACTTCATGGTTCGGGCTGACCTGCTGCCAGGGCCATTCCAGAAGCACATGTCAGCCCAGCTCGGCGGGCTAAGTAAGACGGTGCTGTCCCCATCCCTCGGCCGGCAAGTCCTTTCCTAGGGCCCTTCAGTCGGGGCTGCGGGGGCTCCTCCCCAGTGGAGGCCGCAGGAGGTGCTGGCACCTGGGCCGGGAGGGGTGCGGGCAGTGCCTTCCTCTGCCACCCATGGCTTCTGCTGGCTCATGAATTGAGATCCTAAAGGGACAGGAACAGGAATTTAGCCAGCTCTTGGGCAAATGGAAGACATTCCCATCTCCCCAGAACTGAGCCCACAGAAGCTCCCAAGCCCCCAAACCTTGCAGTACCCCACACCCCCTGGGGTTAGTGCAGACACACGTAGAGGGAAGGGGGCAGGCCCATGTGCAAAGTTGCTGTGTTCCTCCTGTTTCGTCTGGAAACTTCGGGCGAGAGGGCATCTATCTCTGGTGTGAAACTGCAAGCTCCCGTGTGCCCTTTCCCAGCGGTGGCAGACACGGGTGGTGGCTGTGCCCGGAGGGAGCCAGTGTGCTGGCCATCATCCCAGCCACGTGCCAGTTGTGTCAAAGCCTCGTGGGATGTGACTGAGTCACCTCTTCTTTCTGGGCGTGCCTGAAGACATGGCTGTTTGTCAGTGCGGATTAAGGCAGCAGCTCTGGTGCATAATATTTGATTGGTTGGGATCATTCCTCTTCTTCTCAGGTTCTTCTGCTATTTCTTGAGTATTTCGCATTGAGCACAGTCCCTGAGGGTTTTGTAAGGGGCCCTTCTGCCCAGCTGCAAGCATTGTCGTAGGACTTTGTCCCTGCACTAGTTGGCCTTCGTCTCTCAGAGCCAGTAGGTAAGAGCCTTTGCCGATGGCCCATGTGGCCACGTGGCATGACTGCATCCGAGCCCTCTCGCCAGACCTGACTCTGCTTTATTTCCTAGGGTTCCTGTAGGAGGGGCTGGGCCACCCTGGAATAACGTGGTTGGAGGGTCTCCACTGGCCAAAGGGATAACCACGACCATGCACCCAGGTGGTGGGAGTCTCAGCAGCCCAGCCACTGCCACCAGGCCCGCCCTGCCCATCACCACACCCCCGGCCCATGCCCAGCACCCAGCCTCGCCCCCTACGGGCAGCTGTCTACGGCACGTGGCCCAGCCGGCGGCCAGCCCAGCACGGAGCACCATCCTGACAGGTACGTATGGAGATTCACAGGGGCCACCCCTGCTGGGACATCAACAAGGGGTTTTCTGGGACACAAGTCATGAGATCCATGTTTGCCCAGGATCCAGCATTACACGGTGGGGTGGGTTGTATTTGCTTATCGTAACCATGAACCTCTGCTGATCGCCAGGAGGTGTGCTTGACTTATCATATTACCCTATCCTGGCAGCTGAAATAGATTAGAGAGTTCACAGATATTTACACATTTCACTGTGGCAAGTGGACCACGTGGACTAATGAGATTAACGTTGGTGCCTTTGCATACCTCCCCATGAGCGAACATGGCCGGCCACGGGGCCTTACATCTGCTGGGCACTGCAGGGTTCCCAGGTGGGCAGCATTTCACAGGAGGGGCTGGAGGGAGGCTGGGGTGCAGAGGAGGCCGAAATCAATGGTGGGCATTGATCCTTCACTTTCGTCCATCAACGGAATGACGGAACGTGAGGAAAAACCAGGTTGCCCTGGGATGGTGTGAGATGAAAAGAAATTGCGGGGTGGGCCTTAAAGACACTAAGAAGGTCAGCACATCTTGGTTGGAAGCTTAGCCATGAGTTGATGAAGAACTGCTGAAGCTTGACTAGAGGGACACTCTGGGAGGCCACGA
Organism: Daubentonia madagascariensis; assembly: GCA_023783475.1. Taxonomy (NCBI): domain Eukaryota; kingdom Metazoa; phylum Chordata; class Mammalia; order Primates; family Daubentoniidae; genus Daubentonia; species Daubentonia madagascariensis. Next base: position 600,880 of record JAKFHU010000722.1, read on the forward strand.
CGTGAACCCTCCAAAACTGTGCAGCAGTGTCTGCAGCACTGCAGCGAGAGTACCCCGGGGCAGGAGGGTCGAGCACAGAACATCTCTCCCCGCCCCAACCTGTCCCTTCAGAAATCATCTCTCTTCTTCTCAAAGTGAGGCTTAAAGAGCAAAAAGAATGTTAATTCTTTGGAGCAATAAAAGGCACTATTTTTTGGACTAGCCAACCAGAAGGTGACCATTGGAAGTTCTCCAGAAAGCAGCTCTCGAGTGTAGAAAGGCCGTACTTGGCGCAGCGGAGGACATGTCTCCTCCAGACTCACAGCTGATGGGACAAGGGGGTGGGGATAAATGTCGCCCCTGCTTGCCCACCCACACAGCCTTGTGCCACCAGGGAAGTTGGCCTACACGTTCCCATACTAAAACCCGTTCAGGCTTATGTGGGGCAGGAAGAACTGCCCAGCTCTTGCAGGAAAGCCTGCACTGAGTATAAGCCACTTCGAGAGTGTTCTAGTCTAGTCCACTCCAGTCACTGTGCCTGCTAACAGACCAAGACACCAACCCTGCTCTCGGCTGCCTGACGGACCGACTGACCTGCTGATCGCCAGGGAAGCAAGGCTTGCCTGGTGCAAGGGCCGTGGGGCACCTGGACAGAGGGCTGGGGAGTGGGGAAGGGCTCCCCAGAAGGGGTGGCTCCAATAGTGAGCAGCAAAGTATCAGGCAGGCAGAGGATAGAAGCAGGGCACACCTGAGGCAGAAAGAAATGAACAGAAGGGGGAGAGAGCATGTTTTTGTTTCACCAGCTGTGAGTAACTCAGTCACGGGAGAGCACAGAGGCCTGCCTGAGGCCTGCGCTTGGGAGGCAAACACACCTGTGCTCTGGTGCTGGGGCTGCTGTTACTGCTGTGGTCTCAGTTTCCCCCTCCGTAAAGTAAGAGTATAAATGGCATTTCCCTTTAGGGTGGTTGTGTGAGGACTGCCTAGCATGGTGCTTAGTATGTACTTAGTGCATTGTTGCTATTTTTATTATTCTGTCAGAGAATAAGTGTTTTACTAGCGTACTCAATGCATGAGAGTCAAAAAAGTAAATAGAAATTGTTACCAAAGGATCTAAGGGGGTGGAAATCTCTCTTAAAGGCAGTGGGGACCCACTGAGGTATTTAAGCAGGGGGAACAACGCTTCCCCAGCCATCACCAGGGCACGGCATGAAAGAAGGGTTGGCGTGGCACAGCCTGGTGGGACAAGAAGCCAACTCCTGGCACCTGGGAAAGGTGAGCAATGGCAAGGGGCCCTGGCACAGATTAATGATGTGTAGGAGGCAGAATGGTTATGAACTGGGATGGGCTGGATGTAAGTGCCCAGGGAGACCAAGGAACCAAATCCAATGTCCAGGTTTATGGACTGGTGAACTGGGAGAATTACAGTGGCTTCCCCTGGCCTAGAAGATTCCAGAAGGGAAGTGGTTCATGGGAGAAGATGATGAACTAGGCTTAGACATGTGGCTTTGAGAGGTGTAGTGAGTATGTAGTTGTCACGCTGTGGCCCCCTGGCTGATTTGGAGCAACTCCCTGTGTGGGGCTCACCTCCTGCATCATGAATCCTGCCCCACCATGGTGTAGGTGAGGGACCAACTCTGGGTCCTGCACCCGACTTCCATTTAGAATGCAAACACATGAGGTGCCGTGTAGCTCCCTTTTGGGCTGAAGGCAGTGGTGAAACATCAGCTTTTCAGGGGCATCAGGAGTGGATTTCTGAGGCCTGGTGCCTGGCATTGTGCTGGGTGCAGGGTGACTTTGGGTGCCTGGTGCCCAGCCTTGGGCTGGGTGGTGTCTGTGTCCAGTAGTCAAGGATTTAGCGCCAGGAAATCCTCAAAGGTGTTCTGGGCACTGCCCTGGCTGCAGAGCCTCCAAGACTGACTCTGCCATTCCAGAGATTCTGTACATGCCTACTAGTCTTTCATATATATCTATTAATATTTTGCTTAAATTAGCCAAGAAAGAGTTCTGTGTTTTGCACCCCTGGCCTATGGGGCCCTGGGGAAGAATTACTCATCTCTATACTGCAGGGTTCTGCAGCAATATCATCTGGTGCCGGGGCCCTCACCTCCAGGCCACCACCTCTGGCCACACTTACAGCATGGTTTGAGTTGACCTGCTGGTGTTGGCTGGTAGCCTCTAGCCAGGGATGCAGCCACTGTCATAGGCAAGTGATCAGGTGATCTAGAGCTGAGCTCCCTGACTGTCCAGATGGAGCCAAGATGCTGATCTCCTTGGCCCAGGAGCACCTGAGCAGGACCTGGGGTGCTAAAGTCCCAAGCCAGGTCCCTCTGGTCGTAAACATTTCAATAGTCGGTCCAGCTTGCAAATGTGGTTTGTGTGCACCCTGACATAGTAAGGTTGAGCAGCCCTGCTCCCCACAGTGAGTGTGCACCCCACACAGTGGCCCTGGGTTATCTGCACAAAATAGCTAGTATAATGGCCTTTCCACCCAAGCCTGGCTAGAAACGTTCCCAATTCAAAGAAGAAATGGAGCCCTGCCAGTCATTTCTCCCTCTGTGGAATAACAAGCAGCATCAAGAGAAATTGGCATGGCTGGGGAAGCACAACATCGTGTCTCAGGCCCTGATCACCATGGTAACCAGGATGGTATGGCAAGCATTCTCTTCCACCACTGTAATTTTGCACATGGGAAGAGTGAGGCTCCCTGGGTGTATCCCAGCCCATGCCAGTGCTGTCACAGCCAGGTTAAAGAGTGGCTCCTACTGAGCTATATCAGTAAATTAAATGCCACTGTGGTCCCGCAGCATTTTCCACTTCATTCTGCATTGAGAGAGAGAAAAAACACTGTTGACAGTACGAATAATGGATTGTTCCTGCAGTAATTGCCCATTTCAGCAGACCCAAGCCCCGGCAGTTGGGAGGCGTTTCATCAATGTTCTCATCTCGAGCCAAAATCAGGCAGTTTGATAAAGGCCTAATTGCATTGGCCATAGCATTCAATATGATTTGTTCTACTTGATTAATGTAACTCCTTTCCCAAGGGCACAGCACCTCTGTAAAATGCCAGTGTTCCTCATATACTCCTGTCTGTGCTTAGCAGGGGCAAGAGCCCAGCACAGCTATGTATTCATGAGCAAAAAAAACACCAAGAAAGAGCTAGATACAGACAAGGCACTCTGCTAGGGGCTGGGACACAGAGAGGAACCAGCAGGCCCCATTTCTGCCCCAGTTAGAGAGAAGGACAAGAGAACAGAGTTCTGCAATAGAGATTGGAAAGCAGTGCAGAGGAGGCCTAGGTAGGGTATTGAGAGAGAGAGAGAGAATTCATTCAGACGGGGGAGGAAGGTAAGAGAGTGGATGGGGAAAAGGTGTGTGGAAGTTTTCAAGAGGAGGTGGTAGTGCCTTGAATCTGAAAGGTCAAGCAGACAGAGTAGAAAGGGAGTTCTGGGCAGAGGAACTAGCAAGGGCAAAGGCCTGGCACCGAAAAAGACCGTAGTCCTTATTTTGAGTAACTTTATTTAGTTGAAATAAAGAAACAAAGGTATGGAAGGAAGGAAGCATCCATTGTGTTGATGATGGTTCTCTGTGGAGGAGAACTTTACCTTGAATCTGAAGGATGGGTGGAACTCAGCATGCTGTGGTGGGTGGGGGCTCTGAGCATGCGGAGGCTGGTGCACGTGGACCCTGAATGAGGTCAGGGCGGGAGAACAAAGGAGGACAGTGGTGAAGCTGAAAGGTAAGCAGGGGCAGATTGTGAAGGCTCTTTTAGACCATGTCAAAGGATTTAGGTTTTTGTCCTAAGGGCAGTGGGGCATATTAAAGGCTTTTAAATAATAGATATAGTCATGTTTTTGTATTTAAGGGATGGAGATAGACTTCTGCTTTTGGCCAAGCTGAAGTGATGAGGACAGGCATTACCCTCCACCTGAAACAAATGTAAAAAGGACAAGTGTGTGAAGCAATAGTTTTCACAACACTGGACATTAGATAACCAAGGACTATGATCCGTGGGAGAAGTTGCAGGCTGTGGCGCAGGGTGGGCAGCCGAGGGGAGCCCAGCAGGCCCTGTGCAGTGAGGACAGGGAAATGAGAGTCCCTGTGACAGAGAGGGCTGGAGTTCCCAAGGCAGGGACCCAGAGGAGCAAGCTGCACAGAGAGGCGCAGAGTCTGCCCTGGAGTATTCAGCTGAGAACTAATCAGTATGTGAAGGAACGTGAGAAAACTACCAAAAGCCAGGAAAAGAACTGAAGAAAGGGTTAGCACTAACAGTGCCCAGAATACACACAGGCTGGAAATAGTGCCTGTTCCCACCAGCCAGACTGGAAAAGTCTCAAAATTCACAGGGCATTGAGTAGTCCACACAGAAGGACCTTGCCTCAATAGTGGGGAGTGTTATCCCTAGACTGAGTACTATTCCAGTTTCACCTAACAAGTCTCAAAAGCAAGACTCAAAGGGTTGAACTATTTCCAGTTAATTTAACTTTGTCCCAAACAAAGTTTGGGAATATTTGTAGGAATACAAAAATACCCAGCTCTTAAAAACATAAAATTTACAGTGTCTGATATCCAATAAAAAATTACTAGGCATGCAAAAGAGCAGGAAAATATGCTTCACAATTAAGAGGTAAATCAATCAATTGAAACTGACCCGAAACTGATACAGGTGTTAGAATTATCAGTCAAAGGCATTAAACGGATATTGCATTCCATATATTCAGAAAGTTAAGTAGAGATGTAAAAAATATTTTAAAAGACCCAACTCAAACTTCTAGAAATAAAAACTATAGTGTGTGAGATCAAGAATATACTAGATGGAATTAATAGCAGTGTAAATATTGCTGAAGAAAAAATATTAATGAACTTGAAGACACAACAATAGAAACTATGAAAAATGAAACATAGAGATAAAAGAGAATTTTGAAAAATGAACAGAGCATCAGTGAGCAATGGAACAACTTAAAGTGCCCTAATATATGTATAATTGGGGCCCCCAATGTAGCAGAGAAAGATGTAGGACAGAAAAATGATTTGAAGAAATAATGAAAAAAATTATTCTAAATTTGATGAAAACTACAGACACACAGACCAAAGAGTTGGTGAACCCCAAGCACAAGAAACATGAATAAAACTACACCAAGGCAAATCATAATCAAATTGTTCAAAATCTGTGATAAAGAAAATCTTAAAAGTAGCTAGAGATAAAAGTAGAAAAAAGATAAGGATGACAGGAGGTTTTTTTTGTCAAGAACACTTCAGGTGAGAAGACAGTGGCATAACTGAATGAAGTACTGAAAGAAATAGATCTATCAATCTAGGATTCTATATCCAGCAAAAATATCTTTCAAAGGAAAGCAAAATAAAGAATTATTTAGACATAGTGAAGCTAAAATATTTTGTCACTAATAAATCCACACTATGAGAAATGTAAAACAAAATTCTTTAGGAAGAAGGAAAATTATACCAGATGGAAATATAGATCTATACAAAGGAATGAAGAGCACTATAAATGGTAACTACACAGATAAAGATATAATATTTTTATTGTTTAAATATCTGTAAAATATAAATGACTAAACAAAAATCAAAACACTGCAGTTTGGGATTTAAAACTTACGTAAAAGTAAAATGTATAATAACAAAAGCACAAAAGTTTAGAGGGGAGACATGGAAGTTCTGTATACTATCGTAAGACTCTTACACTATATGTGAAGAGTTAATAAAATCACTTGTAACTAGACTGTCATAAATTAAAGATGTCAAGCAACCACTAAATATGAAAACAAAGAGTTACAACAAATAAGCTAACAGAGCAGATGAAATGGAATTATAAAAAAAATCAACCCAAAAGAAAGCATAAAAGAGGGGAAAGAGAAAGAATACGTGGGTCAAAGAGAAAACATGTAATAGGATGATAGATTTAAACCTCATCATATAAACAATCACACTAAATATAAATGGTCTAAATAATCCCAAATATAATACAGAGATTGTCAGATATTATTAAAAACAACCAACCAAAAAAAACAACAATATGCTGTGAACAAGAAACATAGTTTAATACTTTAAATCTAAAGACACAAATAGGTTAAAAGTAAAAGGATGGAACAAGATATACACATTCTCATTACGGTAGTTATGTTCTATAAAGTTACCGTGAAAACTGAATTAGTGAATAATGAACTATTGCTCCTAGGTGAAATTGTGTGTGTGTGTGTGTGTGTGTGTACACACGTATCTCACATAAGTTACAATCTCATCCTAGTAGATTCTATTTACGTTATTTTACTAAATAGAAAAACAAGGTTGAGAAGTGTTAAGTAACTGGCCTGTGGCTGCCCCACTAACAGGTGTCAGAGCTGGGCTTCAAATCCTGTCCCTCGGCCCCAGAGCCAGAACCCCTTCCGGTGCGCTGCACTGCCCCCTATTGGCTCCATCCTCCAGCATCTCTGTGCAAGACTGAAACAGAAAGGCAGAGGCCCTGTTCAGCCTCAGCTGGGAATGTGGGTGTCATGTGACTCAAACTTTTCGCCAGTCTGCAAATGTCTGAAAGTAACTGACAGCACCACGGGTGCTGATTTGGGGATTACAAATCAATCTCAACAGGAGAATTTGCAAGTACAGAATCTGCCAATAATGAGGATCAATGTACCATGCTACATTAATCAAAAGAAAGCTGGTAGTTATCTTAATATCAGACAGAATAGAATTTATAACAAAGAATACTATTAGGCATAAAAAAGTCAATTTCATAGTGATAAAGGGGTCAGTTTATTAAGAGGACATAACAATTCTAAATATTTATGCACTGAATAAGAGAACTTCAAAATAAGCAATTACAGATAGAACTGCAAGGAGAAATAGACAAATCTATAATTGTATTCAGAGATTTCAAAATCTCTGTCAGTAGTCGGTAGAACAAGAACACAGAAAATTGGCAAAAATACAGACTATTAGAACACTATAACCAACTTGACTTAGTTGATATTTGTGGAACATTCCACCCAACAACAGAAAAATACACATTCTTTTCAAGTGCACACAGAACATTTTCCAAAATAGACCATATTGTGGGCCATAATATTTGTCTCAGTACATTTAAAAGGATTCAAGTCACACAAAGTACATTCCCTGACCACAAAGGATTTGAATTAGAAATCAGTAATGCAAATAATAACAAATATTTGATACCCTCAAATTATTTGAAAACTAACAAACTTCAAAATAACCCATGGATCAAATCAAAAGGGATGTTAGAAAGCATTTTGAGCTGAATGAAATGAAAACACAGCATATCAAAATTTGTGGGATGCCACTAAAGCAGTTCCTAAGGAGAAATTTATGGCACTAAACACCTGTATCAGGAGAAAAAGCAAGATGTCAAACCAATGGCCTCTGCTTTCACCTTAAGAAACTAGAATAAGGAGAGCAAAGAGGCCTCAAAGGAAGTGGGAAAGGATCAGAGCAGAAATCAATGACTTAGAAAACTAATAGAAAATCACTGAAACCACAAGGTGGCTCTTGGAGAAGATCAATAATAAAATTGATAAACCTCTAGCTAGAAGGATAAAGAAAAAAGGAAAACTACACAAATTATCAATATCAATAATAATAGAAGTGACATCATTCAGATTCTACAGGATAATAGGGGATTATTTTTTAAATCTTTATGCCAATAAATTCAACAAATTAGATGAAATGGACAAATTCCTTGAAAGATACAATTTATCAAACTTAAGAAGGAAGAAATAACCTGAATAGGCCTGTATCTATTAAAGAAATTGAATTAGTAGTTAAAAACCTTCTACAAAGAAAACTCCAGGCCCAGGTGACTTCATTAGTGAATTATAATGAACAGTTAAGGAAGAAATTCTGACAATTCTATGGAAATGCTTCCAGAAAATTGGAAAGAAGGGAGAACACTTCCTGTCTCTTTCTGTAAGCCAGCATTACCCTAATACCAAAACCAGACAAAGACATTACAAGAAAATAAAACTACAGACTAATATCCCTCATAAACATAGATATAAAATTTCTAAACAAAATTTTAGCAAATCAAACACAGCAATAAATAAAAAGGATAGTACATCATGTCAAAGAGGGTTTATTCCAGGAATGCAAGGCTGAATTAACATTTGACAATCAGTGTAATTCACCTTATTAACAAACAAAAAATAAAAATATGATCATTTCAATAGGTGCAGAAAAAAATTGACAAAATTCAACATCCATTCCAGATTTTAAAAAACTCTCAGAAAATGAGTAATAAAAGTGAACTTCCTCAACCTGATAAAGGTTAGTAACATCTGTAAAAACCCACAACCAACATCATACTTAATGGTGAAAGACTGAAAGCTTTTCCTGACAAGAATGTCCACTCTCACCACTTCTATTCAGTATTGTATTGGAAGTTCTATGAAGAGTAATTAGTCAATAAAAAGAAATGAAAGGCATGCAGATTGGAAAGAAAGGAGTAAAACTATCTCTATTTTCAGATGACATGATCTTATACGTAGAAAACCCTAAGGAATACACACATACACCAAAAAAACTAATAGAGCTAAAAAATGAATTCAGCAAGGTTGCAGGCTACATGATCAATATACAAAAATCAATTGTATTTCTATATACTATCAATGAACAATTGGAAATTGACATTTTTTAAAACTATACCAAATTTAGTAACATCAAAAAGTGGAAATTACATAGGGATAAATCTGAGAAAAGTTGGGGAAGACCTATACACTGAAAACTATAAAGCACTGGTAAGAGAAATTAAAGAAGACCTAAGTAAGTAGAGAGATACGCTTTGTGGGTGACAAGACTTAACGTTGTTAAGATATTTATTCTCCAAAAATTGACCCATAGAGTCAATGGAATACCAATCAAGATCCCACCCAAGTTTTTTGTATAAAATAACTATCTGGTTGTCAAATTCATATAGGCATGCAAGGAACCTAGAATAAACCAAAAATAACCTTGAAAAAGAAGAACAAAGTTTGAGGGCTGACACTGATTTCAAGACCTCTAAAGCTACAGTAATGAAGTCAGTGTGATATTGTTGTAACGATAGACAAATTGATCAGTGAACACCTTTTCTCAAGACAGAAAGTTGTCCATTAAATCTGGTGACGTGGAATCATAGTTAATCTTGTCCAGATAATTTCTGATAGAATGATGGGGCTAGAAGCTGTGTTTCAGTAGACAGTGAATGAAGGACTCTTGAGAGTATGGAGGAGTGGGTTCATGTAGAAACCCCCTACTCTGTTCTAAACACAGTGAGGTTGGTTGGTTTTTAATATTTTAAAGACTATGAGTCTGAACAAAATGGAACACCCCATAGCAAGTGGGGGGGAAGCACTGGCCTACTGGACTCCGGGATGAAGAGCAGGCAGTGTCTACTGACTTTCAACTCCTGTGGGAGAATCCAGACAGGAAGCCCCGTGCATATCAGGGGACCAGAGCCTGTCATATCAGATGCACCAGTTCTAACAGCTATGTAGCTTCTTCCTGGGGATGGGCCATGCAGTACTGAGCCACTACCTGGAGTGTGGGGGGAGAGAGCCCCAGCACTGGCCTCTGGCCTGAGGACTTAGCTCAGCACCCTCCCTGCAGGACCAGAGCCCCAGCCAGCCCGTCACACCCAGTTCGGCAGGAGGGTCCCAGAGGCCAAGCAGAACTAATGACAGGACTTCCAGGCTTTGTATCCCTTCTGTCTAGAGGGGTGGACAAAGACCCAAGCCCAAGGTGAACTGGCACACTAAGATTTCAAAGCACAGGAGGGAGCCTAATGCACAGGAGATAGCACTCAACTCGAGAAGTGGGATGGCAATAGGGAGAAATCTGAAAGCGTCTTTGAAAGCAGTATGTTAACCTCTTCTAATAGGAAGTTATTAAAAAAACAGGCAGGTGGCTATGAATCAGAAACAACTGGATATCAAAAAGAACCAATTTGGAGTTTTGGAAAGGAATACTATATTTATTTAAATACAAAGCCTCTGCAGGTGTCATAAACACTCGGCTGGATGCAGCTGAAGATGGAATTAGTGAAATTGGAAAGCTGTACAAAGGAATTTATCCAAAACACAGCAGAGATGAAAAATATGGAAGAGAAGTATAAACATGAGGAGAGACTGAGGAGCTCCAAACTATTTTTAACGGGACTTTCAGAAATAGAAAATAGAAGGGATAAAAGAGAGAAAACATTCAAAGGAATAATCCCTAAGAATTCTCCAGAATTGGGGAAGGGCTCAAGGCTTCACACGGAAAGCACCGAGTGCCGAGTAGGAAAAAGAATCATAAATCCAAACCTATGCGTGCTGTACCTAAACTTCAAGCATCGAAGGATGGGAAAATACTGTGAAAGCGGCCAGAGAGCAAATACAGATTGCTTACAAGGAAATGAATAAAAACGTAAGAAAGAGCAGGTGTAGACACTATTTCTAAAATATTAGGTATAAGCAAACGTGTGGAAAAGGAGGCCCTAGCTGAAAGAACACAAAGTATAGAAGGATCTTTCTTAAACGGGAGAGATTTCGCTTGGTTAGTAGATTACGGGGAAGGTTAGTAGAGGGGTTGAACACGGGAGAGGGGGGTGAGCCGGTGGGACCCAGGGTCCTCGGGGCTGGGGGAGGGGCGTGGCCCGAAGTTGTGGGCGGTGTTACCAGTGTTCCCTGAAGCGCGAATGACACCCTGAAAGTAATGAAAGCGCAAAGCTGATGATCAAGTAGGTCATTTATTCTTTCAACTACTCTTTATAAAGCACCTGCTGGATGCCCGGACAGGATTCTAGGTACTAGGGACGTACCAGTGAACTGAGAGAGGACGAATGGGGCCCAGTGGACGTTAGAGACCAGGGACTACTGTTCTCTCAAGCGGCCTTCGTCTGTGGTTTATTCCGGAGGAAGCGTGGGCCGCTCGGGCGCCACTGCCCAGCAGGCTCGCTAGCGGGTAGCTAGCGGCCGGGGGCGCAGGGAGGCGGAGCCAGGGGAAATGCGCCAGGGCAGCGCGCGGCCCAGCAGCCACGGGCGTGTTCCCTGCAGTGTCAGTTCTGTGAGATCTGCAGTGATGCTTTTGCTGCGGTTCCCTTTTCTCCAAGACTCACTCATTCAGTCACAGACTGTAGGGAGCAGGCGCCGTTCCAATGTCCCCGCCCTGTGCAGCTTCCACTGCAGCGGGGGAGGGGAGACTGATGGGCGGGCGGCTCGGGGTCGAGTGGGCTGCGAGCCGGGGAGGCAGAGACCGCTGCGCACGGGCGCGTCAGAGGGACAGGCTCTCTACGAGTGGCCTGAGCTGATTCAGGCAGCTAAGGGGAGACTATTAGGAGATGAGGTTAGACAGACGGCGTGACTGGGGGCTTAGAACTTTCTGGAACACCCTCTTTCCTTTGCACCCAGTGTAGCCAGGCGATGTGGCGGGCATGTGGCAGCTAGCCAGAAGGTGGAGGAGGGCTGGGCGGAGCCCTCAGCCGAGTCCCTGCAGCCAGGCTGGGCGGTCACTCCCCTTCCAGGGGCTGGTGGCTGAGGTGCAGGGGAGTTGGGACTGCAGGGAAGTGGGATTAAATCGCCCCAGGAGCTGCCTCCAAGTCAGGGTCCCCGGGTGATTAAACACCATCGATCTGCATGACTGCCAGACCTGCTCTTCCTTATAAATGTGGAGCCACACTGGGGGAGGACTGAAATGTTCTGAGTTTCCAACCCATCTGAAACCTCAAATATTTAAGTTTAAAAAATGAAAATCATACTTTCTATATTTCACCTCATGAAAACAGCAGGCCATCCCAAGTTCCAGAGAATGGTCACATAATTAGATCTTGCAAGCTTTCCCCACATGGCTCTGTCAGAAGGAAGGGGCCCGGCTCCCAAATGGAGGGTCTGTGTGTCTCGGGAGCTACTTCGCACGGCCACGAGACACCGTTAGGATTCACGAGCGCATTTTGTATTCAAGGCATAGCTGGGGACTGAGAAGACTGTTTTTATTATGTGCATTTTTTTCATGTTCTGAAGCCATGAATGCCACAGATTCTGATGGTAGAAAATATTACACTATGACATGATTTTTCTCTGACATAACAATGAAAAAACAACTGGATCGGAGGGGCTTGCCCTTGGATGGCCCCTTGTTGTAAAGCGATGACTGGGGCCTGGCCTGGGTGTCTGCTTGTGTCCGACCAGCCCCGGCCACGAGCCACCATTCCCCTGGGGACTTTCTCTCCACTCATGCGTTTGTATTTATTAAGGAGAACATTCTTGAAATTACTAACACAAATAGTAGCAAGATTAGTTTTGATCTGGTGCTGTGTTTAGAGGGAACTTTGCCTTTTCCAATGGGAGATATTTGCAAATATTATGCCTCTAGATCCATAACATCTTTAAGAAGCGTTTTTGCTGGCAGCCATGGGATGGGTTCATAGTGGTGAGGCGCCTGTTTCATAAATCCAGGGGCTCAATGCTTTGCCTGCAGGCCAGGCGGCAGGTGAGGCAGATCGCAGATGGGGGTGGGGGAGGACAGCGTCTCCTCCAGGGTGGTGCTGGGAGAAACGTCCCCAGCTGAAGCTGTCTCCCACACTCCCCACCCCAACTCAGCAAGGTCATGAACCCAGAATGGAAACCAGAGATTGGGCTGGGCCAGTTCTGGTGTCAAGATTAACCAGAGTCGAGCTTGAGCAGCTTATGTGCAGTGGTGCTTAATAATTCAGGGGCATCTTGAGACTTCAAGTTACTTTCACAGACTTTACTAATACAAGCATTTTAACCAGGGTGTTTTTAAAAATTTTCTGAGTGCATCAGTTCATCATGGCAGAGAAAACCAATTAGAAGACCTCACAGAAAACTGGGAACATGCCCACACTCACAGCAACCTCAGCAAAGCTGCTTTAGCTCCTCCCAAGAGAAGGGCTGTTTGGGGGGTGGCAAGACCCCCTGATCACGGGGGCTTTGGAAAGGGGGAAGTGCATTTTCAGGGTTACTTGGCCTCAGTTTCCCCACCTGGGAGGTGGCTAGGTCTGGAGAGGCTTCAAGGGGAGGCCAAAAGTACCCGGGGGCCGAGCCTGAGAAGGGCGTGCTTGCAGTTGCCAGGCAGCTTGCACACTGACCTTTCAACCCGCTCTCTCCAACCCTAGCTGCCCACCCCTCGGCCCAGGCTCAGGACCGGCCCACCGCCACCGTGTCACCCCTGCGCACTCAGAACTCTCCGTCCCGCCTGCCTGCCACCAGCCTCCGGCCCCACTCTGGGGTGTCCCCGCAGCACAGCCACCAACCCCCGGTGCAGATGTGCCCGCGGCCAGCCATCCCCCTTACATCGGCAGCATCAGCCATCACGCCTCCCAATGTCAGCGCCGCCAACCTCAGCGGGGAGGCTGGAGGTGGGCCCATCGGAGGGCTGTCCACGCCCAGCCCCACCAGTGTGGGGTGCAAACTGGATGGGAAGAATGAGAAGGTAAGTAGCCCATCCTTGGGCCCTGGCCCGGCAGGTTATTGTAACTCTTGGGCACAAGGTGGCAATGGCATTTCGTACCATTGAGGTTCGAATGTTAGCACCAAGTTCTTGCCCTGAGATGCATCAGGCACGTGACAGAGATGGAGGCCAAACCAGCAGAGCAGCTACATTTTTCATACAAATCTGAAAAAGATGTCCCTTCCTCAAGATGCCTTAGTTCCATCTGTTGTAAAATCATTGTAATATACTCACTGTGTTAGAACAAGATACTTACTGCCATGTGCCGGCATATTGTAATAATAAATATACAAATCTACATGTGTGCAGCGTGAACAGCACCCCTTCCCTTCAATATGCCATCCTTGTGCAGTCCACAACCTGTTCAACCATATGGGACAGGCCTGTTTCCTGAGGAAAGATGAGAAGGAATAGGAGAATGCCAACCTGATAGTTGGTGTGGACATTTTTAGCTATTTTAGCTGTGAAGGAAGTTGGGCTGATTTCATCAAAGAAATTCTGAGTCCAGTGAGCTTGCCCCACTTGCCACTCAGCTAGACATTGGATTAGCCAAGATTAGAATTCAGATTTATAAATTATTGATGAGATATTTTACTTTTTTTTTAACATGAAGTCTGTGGATGCCCATATGAAATAGAGTGAGCAATTCTCCTGGACTCAAGGCCCAGGGGCTGCCTGTGGCTGTGTTGCCAGGGCATCTTGGCTAGAGCCTGGGCAGGGACCACTCTGTTTATTAGCCTTGTGGCGTGAACAGTTTAGCGATCATTCTCCCTTGGCTGGACCACGTTCTGTGGACCCTTTGACACCTGCCCATATACAGTCTTTGGATTAGGGTGTATTAGCCAATGCTTGGATGAGCACCCTGGACACTGGGTGGTGTGTTCATGGCAAGGACAACCTCTCTCTCCCCCTTGGGGACATTACCCAAACCAGCAGGGACTGGTTGGCCCCCTGCACAGGATCCCTAGAGGCAGGCCCTGCTCAACACTCATCCTCAGCAGGAGCCTGGGGACACCAGCGAGATGGGCTGAGCCAGACTCCATTGGGCCTCCAGGTTGGTGCTCAGGTCCAGAACCTCCAGTGCCGTCCCGTCCAGAGCCACGGTTGCTCCCGTGCTGACGGATGTGGAAGAGGCTGTGGTCACAGCCGCTGCAGCTGCACTCTGAGCGGCAAAGCTCGAGTCTGCTGCAGGCTCACAGGGCACCGGGCATGAAGTGCAGTGGTTTCTCTGTGTTTTGTGTCTGTGTCTATTTGAAAGTCAGTTTGGTCTTGAATCTTGTAGCCCTTATTATGAGACATAGCTGGGTCTTGTCAGGAGGCAGAGGTGGGGGTCGTGATCCTACCCTCTCACTGGGACATCCTCCCTGGAAGACAAGACCTCCTTCTTCTGAGCTGCTCAGAACAAACCAGGGGACAGCCTTGGAAGGAACGGGGCCACAATAGTTCCTTAAATGTTTCTAGGCTGGGTGTGGTGTGCGCCTGCAGTCCCAGCTACTCAGGAGGCTGAGGTGGGAGGATGTCTTGGGAAGGGATTCCCTCCACAGAAGCTGCAGACACGGCGGCTCAGCCTCCTCCTCATCTGACAATTCCCTGAGCTGCCCCTGTACCCAGCCAAGCTCAGGGCTGGGCACAGACTGTGGGCACACAGGGAGCGTCCATGCTGGCTCCAAGTGGGAGGGGACATGGTCTGCGTGAGGCCAAGTGAGCGTGTGTCCAGAGGTTCAGCAAACTCTAGCAGAGAAGCACATCGTCCTTCCACGTCACGTGTGCTTTCCATTCCCCACTTCTCAAGCAAACAAACAAAAGCAGCGCTGGTCTGAAAAACCACTTATTATGGTTTTTCCCTCCTGTATTCCTAGCTGAATCTTCCCTAATTTACAGCAAGGTGCAAAGCATCCACGGTTGCCATTTGTAGCAGAAGAGCAGAGACGATGGTTGTTTCGATCCTGTGCCTGGGAAGCCTGTGTGATCCCTGCACCCCACCTGCCATGACCACCACTGGAAAGACTCTACCAGCTTTGGGGACACAGCACTTGGCTTCAAATCTATTTCTGGGTAACCTCATCATAGATGTGCACATGTCCGATTATGGTGAAAGCATTTTTAAAAGTATCCAGCAGTGTTCTCCAAGCCGTTTCTGTTACTTAATATTATATGTTCTTTGGGAAAAGACACTGAGCTCCCAGCTCTGCCGTCCAACGTGGTTTCATCGCGCCCAGCTCTGCTGAAATTCTGCTTCCAAGCATGTGCAAGAGAGAAGCTTTGACCAGTGGCACTCCTGGGTGCCAGAGGTAGAGCAGGGGTAATTTTCTTCTAGGAGCCTGGAAATTTATGCTCCTGAATCCCTGGGTGTGGAGAAGGGAGAGGCCCCAGTCCCAGCGCTGGGTTGTGCGGCTCTTGTTGCTGTGGTGGGGAACCTGGGGAGGCTGTACCCCAGCGGCTGGCGCTCAGCCATTATAGCCATGGGGATTGGGCTTTTGAGCCCTGCTCCTGGCAGGCCTTGCAAGTCAGCCCTGTGTGGCCCGATGTGGTGTGCAGGCCTGGGGATGAGGCAGTGCCGACAGGGTGGCGATTCCTTCTTCAGACTGAGTCCTGAACCAGAGCTCCACTTCGGACCCGGAGTCTGCCAGCATGTGCTCTCAGCCTACTCTTCCAGGTGCTCTTCCACCCACCTGCCCGGCCACGGGCTCCCTGCAGGGCTGCCCTGTGGCTGGGCCCCCGGCACTCTTCCCCCACCCCAGGCCCAGGTAAAGAAGAGACTGGATAGAACTTTTGGAGTAATCTTTGTGGAACCCACAAATCACACAGTAGAGCCCAAATCCAGTCAGACTTTTAAGATGGTCTGCAGGGTTTTTTGTCCTTCTGCACTTGAAAAATTAATTATGTGCATGAAATAACCTACTGTGCCCCTCAGGGACAGTTTTCTGGTTTTGAGGCGTCATGGGCATGTCAGCACTAGGGGATATGGACCAACCATCCCTCAGGGTAACTAACTCCAGGGAAAGTCCTCTGAAGGAGAAGGTGCCAGGGCCTCCACTGAGGCCACAGCAGTGTCCCTGACCCCCCAGTTAGCTGTTACTCTCTTGTCCCTGATGCCCCTGCTCATCTGTGTATTGCAGGGAGGACGTAGATGTTCCCAGCAGAGTATGGGCATGGGGTCTATAACAATGGGAGCGTCAGCCCTGGCCTGGGGAAGTCAGAGTCCAGCACAGGTAACTGCATAGGTAACTGGTAGACAGGCTACTGCAGGAGAGTGTGACAGTTCTGGGTGTGGGAGCAGAGGGTCCCTGAGAAGGGGCCTGGTCAGCCCTGGGCAGGGAGGCTTCCTGGGGGACAGGTGGGAGGAGGTCCAGCTGAGGGATGGCCTGTGCAGAGGCAGAGGATGTGGCAGGTGGCTCCAAGGTGGGGGAGTGGGGGCGGCGGTCGCTACCAGCTGTGTGAACACCCTCCGGCACTGGGCAGAGGGTGGGACGTAAGGCCTGAGCACGGGATGTGTGTGGGGCTCCGTGGGGCTCCTTCCTCCTCTGAGGTCTGGACCCCAGGCTGCCTGTGTGTTTCCACTTGCAGTCACCGTGCCCTGCTCTGTGAGTCGCGTCTGCCGGTCGCCTGACGTTGGTTCAGTGCTGAGGTTCCCCGGAAGCCCTTGTCCTTTGTGTGAGCTCTGCAGCAGCCTTCTCCAAACCTCAGGTGTGAAATGACAATCTAGTGGATGTAGACCAACATTCTGATTTAGACCGGATAGGATAGATAGAATGAAATAGAATAAAATAGATCCACATGCCTAGCACACACTAGGGGTCAGTATATTTGGGGAAACTTTTGTTGTTGTGTTGCTGTTGCTGTCGTTGTGTGTGCCGAGTCCTGATATAAAACTTATTTCAAAAAAGTCTCGAAGCCCTGGTCGTCAGCCCCTAAAGGGTGTCTTGCTCGTAGAAGGCATCTGGTGGTATTTGTGGACTAGAGAAAGGTGGAAAACCTACTGCCAGTAAGTTTTCACTCCCATGACTGTGGGAAACTCCTTACTTTACAGGCCAGAAGAAAGTTACTTTTCTGCATGTGGATGCAGTAGTTTCAGTTTCACTGAATAATAGAATATTGGAAGTGGAAAGAGTCTTGAAAGATCTTTTCAGTAAACTCGCCATTTTCCTTGATGCTCCTGCAGCTCAGAGCTGTTGAGAGACTTGCCTGGGGTCACACAGCCTCAGCAATGGAGGTGGCACAGCTCCTGTGTCACGGCTGTCTCAGCCCCAGTGTGCTGACTGCGATGGCCTCCCCAGTGCGTGGGAGGAGCCCCGCGGTAAGATGGCCGGGGTGGTGGCTGGCAGGAGGCCATGAGTTTGGCCCGGGAGCGGGGAGGGTGGGCCTGAGGTGTCTGCCCTCTGCTTCCACATCGGACTCAACCTGTGGAGCCGTGTGACAGTGAACCACGTGGCCAAGTCCACGTGGATGGCATGACCTACATAATTAACACATTGACATCGGATGACGCACATACGCATTATTCAGGTTTTTGACTTGAGTCTGGATGACGCATGTGTGTGTCATTGAGATTTTCATACACCTGTCTTAAAATAAATGTATATAACGCTATAAATGGTTCAATTTCTCTTCAGAAACATAAAAGATGTTTCATGAATTAGAACAATTAGATATGTTTGCAACCTTTTGTTTTGTTCTGTGATTATCGACACTGGAACTGTGTGTACGTTAGAGCAATCAGATACGAGTTCGATGCTGGGTTATGCTTGTTATGTGACTCACATGACACACGTTGAGAAACTTTTTACATGCACAAATATTGTGAAGTTCCCTACACCTAAGCAGTTGTTTCCAAGCATACCACACAGAGAAGAAATAACTCCCATAATATACTGTAAGTAAAATGCCACATTTTAAATTTCTAAATAAAAAACAACCATTGATAATCGCATGTTAAAAAGTATAAATTATGATGCAAAAAAGTAATCTACTACTTTCCTCAAAATTTCTTTGAAAAATATCAATTGGTTAAAAAGTTACAGCAGTTTTTCCTAATGTAACGCAGCTGAGGGAAATGACGCAAAACCTCCCGCACCCAGGCCAAGCGTGGCTCCCGGCCCCGATGACAGTGTGTCAGGACCTGGGAACGGTTTGGGCTGGGAAGACCTGGTGGAACAAGCCCTGATAATGGCGCGGCCTGGCCTGGCGTGGAGGCTGCAGGCAATGTGTGTGCACGTGACACTGTTCAAAATATGTGTGTCTGTCATTCATATTTGTGACCCATGGCACGTATGTTTATGATAAAAAGGCACATATTATGTAGGATTATGGTTTTAGTTTTAATGAAAACCCAGGAATGTCGAATCTGAAGAAATCTTGAGGATGAAGCTCTTTTGAACAACAGGAAGCTTCTTCTAAAGTGAGGAATCACTGGTTGATAAATGTATTTTCTCTCAAGTTGAGGCTCCCTGCAACAAGCAGACCTTCCCTTGTATGATCCCACTTTTCTGTTTCTAAATGCAGCATGGGAAGCGAGCGCTGTCAGCTCTGTAACCAGCTTCCGCTGCTGCCAATGTGTCTCCACTTCCGAAGCAGACAGCTGCGCTCCTGCCTCAGGGCTGGCGCGGGAGCCCCCAGCCAGCGGCGCTGGGCAGGTGTCCCGGCTCGCAGACATTGACATGCAGGTGGGGATGGGCCGGGTCTGACCTCACCCAGAACTGAGTTTCCCTCCCATTGATCTTGGGGGGAGACTCGCCCCTGGCCTGCTCGTGGGTCAGGCCCCAGCCTGGGGAGACCCGCCCCCCAGCGCTCTGTCGTCAAGTGTGGCTGCAGCAGGAGTTCCCAGGCCCATGGGGGGTTTGGGAACCCCAGGTCTGCCCCATGGAGGAGTCACTGGGCAGTCCAGCCCTCTGAGGGCTTCTCCTCACTCCCTGTAATCAGCCTGCCTTCTGGGGAAGGAGCAGAGTGGCATGTGCTGGTGAGTCATTTTCAGGCTGCAAATGGACCCATCCTGAAAGCACCAGTCCCAGCTGTCAGGACACCACGGCACTCGGAAGCTGTACAGATGGCCTCTTTGTGGGGGGGGGGTGCTCCTGGGGCATCTCTGGCGACAGGCAGCAACCTCACCCCCAGGGTGTGAACGTCCCATCAGAGCGCAGACCCTGAGCGGGGCCAGTCGGACAGTCTGGCCAGAGCAGAGGTCTGCAGGCTTCTCCCGGTGCCTGCCCAACCCCCTTCCTCCGGCAGAAATGCCATGGCCTCTGCACTGCAGTGAGACTCCATCCGATGCTTTCAGGATCTCAGCCCTGTTGTGAGTGCCAGAGACCCTTTCAGGGAACAAATGTAGACACGAGGCCCAGAGAGTCAAGGTGACCTGCCCAGTGCCACACAGCCAGTAGGTCACTGGGAGTAAAACCAGGCCCCACAGTACACAGGCGAGCACCCACTCCCTGTCCTCTGCTCCAGTTGACCAACTTCTCCTGCGAGCAGAGCCCAGGGGCTCCTGTCCGGGGAAGGGAGGAGGAGCCAGAGGTATTTCAACACTGAGTGAAGCTTAGATTTGGAGAAAGAAGGCAGGAGCATTAATTAGCATAGAGGGTGGATGTGGGGCCTGCTGCCAGCTGTGAATCAGGACGCTTCCATTTACCATCCATGTGACTTGGAGCAACTTTATACCTTCCCTTCCTATGCCTCAGTTTCCTCACCTGTAAAATGGGGATGATAGCACCTACACCCTGAGTTGTTGGGAGGAGAAAATTGGTTAATTTCACAAATGCATAGTATTTAGGACAAAAATATAAGAAATTATTACTAAGAATTTGATAGTTAATTGAAGTCTAGATCCCATAAGGATTATTAGATAGATACAGATGTAAAACTATAATAATATCCTGAGGCTTCTCTAAAAGATCAAAAGGGGATTTGGTTTTGCAATTTTAGAAAAAATACACTTCTCATCACCAAATTGAGAAATGTTGGCTACTCGAAAAGGAATCCTAATAGGTTGAGGCACTCTGTTTGTGAAGTGGTATTTATTCACCACTTCATCCACTGCAGGCTCCATTTCCTGGCACATTTTTCCTATGTCCACCAAGAAACATGGCTAGAAAAGGACTTTTAGGGTTTCAGTTTTATACCTGACACAGCCTGAACGATGGCAAGAACCCAAGAAAACTGTTAGTCAGAAGTAGGGTTTCAACTGCAAAGCATTAAACCAAAATTCATTTTTAAATAGTAATAAACTTCAGAAATGGAAAAGGATTTGTTAGTCATATGTAATAGCTGTGGGGGTTCTGTCACCCTCCCCAGAGGACAGTAACCAATAACTGATCAGGGTTGTTGGGGGACCTGGCCCTCCTGGACAAGCAGGAGGAGCCTGTGACACTGTGCCTAGGGAGGGGATGCAGACGCTGAGCTGCCACAGCCACTGGGCACACTCCAGTCCTGCGTCAAGTCTAGATTCCGTTCTCCTGCAAAATTCCGCTGCTGTGACTGCCTTCTTTTTCAATTAATATATTCTCATGTTGCTCGTAAAGACATGGGATATTTTTTTCCAGTGTTCCATGTCCAAGGAAACTCAGCTGATGGAATCAGTTCAGAAGGAATACACGCACACCACCCCATAGACCACACCAGAAGGTAGTGCCCATGGGTGGGGCCCAACAGGCTGTCCCTCCCAGAGGGCAGCCAATGTCAGCATGATGGGTACCTCAGACCTTCTAGAGAACCTGTGGGTGCTTTCCACATGGCCACACAGCTGAGGGCTGTGCCGGGAAAGAACAGGAGAGTGCTGGTGTCATTTTTCTGTTGTGGTTTTATTGTGCTTTGTTCAGGCACCCAGGCAGTGGTGATGGAGACGGGGGTGCACCTCGCCTCAGTGGAATAAGGCGACTTTATACCATCATCTTCCTCTGGGGTAAAGTCACTCTAGGGGCAGACTTGATTTTTATTTGCCTGATATGTTAGGTGCTTAGCACTTCCTTCCAGGACACACTTAATAAATTGCAAGACACATATGCATATAGCATGAGAATGAAACTCATTAATCTATCAGAGGGTTTGCACTCCATCTGTATCTCAGATAGAGCTAATGGGTCAGCTTAATGAAAGTGTCAGTGCTTTAGGACCTCTGCAGTAACGTCCTTCCCACTCCTGTCTGGTTCTCTCCTTCACTCCTGTATCACCTCACAAATCCCTTAGATTCAGTTTGTTTAGTATTAAAATGGAAATACTGTCTTTTGCTACTCATGGAAATGTTATAAAAATTAATTATTAGTTTGTATCCATCAGGGGTCTCCAGAGAAGCAGAACCAAAAGGAAATAGATAGATGGCAGATAATGTATTTTAAGGAATTGATTCACGTGATTGTGGAGGCTGGCAAGTCCAAAATCTGTGGGGTAGGCCAGCAGGCTGGAAACTCAGTCAGGAGTTGACACTGCAGTCTTGAGGCAGAAAAGCTTTGTCCCCAGGATACCGCAGATTGCTCTTAAGACCTTCAACTGATTGGGCAAGGCCCACCACATTTTCAAGGTGCACACTGTAAGTAATCTCCTTTACTAAAAGTCCACTGGTTGTAGATGTGAAACACATCCACAAAATATCCTTATGACAACATCTAGATTAGTGTTTGACCAAACAAATGGGGCACCTAACCAAGTTGACACATAAAACTGACCATCAGAGTCTACCCTTTGTCAACTTTGCATCTCCCTAAACCTGCTGTCCCCAATACCTGGGCCACAGATGGTACCAGTCTGCTAGTCCATAGCCTATTAGCAACCAGGCCACAGCCACTCCCCACGGCTTGCATCACTGCCTGAGCTCTGCCTCTCCCTCCTCCCCTCTGTGGAAAAAATGTCTTCCATGAACTTGGGAACCAGTAGCACAGCAGGAACGGGGCTGCGCAGCAGGAGGTGAGCAGGGAGGGCGTGAAGCTTCATCTGTATTTGCAGCCGTTCCCCATCGCCTGCATCACGGCCTGACATACACCACCACCCCCCCACCCCAGCCCAGCCCCGTCCATGGAAAAATTGTCTTCCATGAAACGGGTCCCTGGTGCCAAAAAGGTTGGGGACTGCTGCCCTAAACCATACTTAGTCTCCAAGTAAAGACAGTAGCAAAGTCACGCTTCTGCCTAACATGATACAACTATGCTAAGTACAACCAAAAATGTACAAACCCTTTTCCCTGAAAAGGATGCAGAGTCTTTGGAGGATGCTTGCTGTTCTCCTTGTTATCCTGTAACATAAACACTATGATGTCAAGTTAACATTGCTTAAATACTGTGATATAATATCCGTATGATATAAAAGTCAATACATCTTATGTTACGTGATAAGGGGATAAGAAAGAGATGGAAACAAACATACTGCTTAACGCACACACACATTCGTAATGAAATGCGGAATACAACAATTGCAGGCTTCGTTTCTGTAACTGTTCGCATGGTCATAACTACCTTCTTCTCTCCATTCCGTATTCCCTTTGCCTTCAGGAGCCCCCTAGCTGATCAGGGATCTTGACCTGGTGGGGAAGCCCAAACCTTTATTCCAGACGAGTTTGACCATTGCAGTCCTGCCTACGCTGGGTTGTCAAGGTTTCCCATTGGCCTCAATCTCAAGGTGTGCTAGTACTCAAGGACACTCTGGGGAGCTCCTGCTCCAGACACACTCTTCCTTACCTCTGCTGTGAAGCGGCAGTCAGGGTCGGTCACCCCAGCCAGCACAGTGACACCCGCCTTTGTTGACTCGGAGGCATGAGGAGCTCATAGTGGCCAGGTGACAGCCAGCCTTAACTTTCAGTTCAAAGGAATCACTGTTGTGTCTCCTGGAGGAATCATTCCTCCCTCTGGAACTAAGACCTCTAGGCCAGCAGAGTATAATGTAGTGGGAACAGGAAGCAGAAATGCTGCTAGTGGGTCGGTAGGGGTGATGCTGAGGGGAGCCACCCCCATTTCACTCCTGATTCCTGGGCCCCTGGATCCTGCCCATGGGAGAAACAACTGTAAATTGGATGCGGATTCAGAGCATATCCAGCCTCCTGGAGAACATTGCCCCAGCCCTGTAAGGTATTGTCACCTGGCTGGCGCTGTAACTGAGACTTCAGAAGGCCATTCCACCGTTCTGTGAAGCCAGCTGCGTTAGCGTGGTGGGGAGCAGGGTGAGACGGGATTCCATGAGCTTGGGTTAATTGCTACACTTCATTGGCTGTGAAGCAAGTGCCTTGATCAGAAGCAGTGCTGCGTGGTTGCCATGATAGTGTAAGGCATTCTGTGTCCATGGGTATTAGTTGTGGCAGGAGCATTGTGTGCAGGGAAGGCAAATCCATATCCAGAGTAAGTGTCTATTCCAGTAAGGTCAAACTCCACTGCCCCTTCCATGATGGAAGTGGTCCAGTGTGATCAGCCTGCCACCAGGTAGCTGGCAGGTCACCTGGGGAATGGCCCCTATCGAGGGCTGTGTGGTCTCTGCTGCTGGTGGACTGAGCACTCAGGGCTGGCCATAGCCAGGTCAGCCTTGGTGAGTGGATGTCCATGCCGCTGAGCCCATGTGTAACCTCCATCTGCCACGGCCACTTTGGTCACAAGCCCACTGGGCAGTAGCAGGGTGGCTGGGGAAAGAGGCTTTGTGGGATCCACAGAACAGGTCATCCTATCCACTCGATTATCAAAATCTTCCTCTGCTGTGGTCACCCTTTGGTGAGCATTTAAATGGGACACAAATATTTTCACATTTTTTGCCCATTCAAAGGGGTCTGTTCACATTCCTTTTTCCAAATTTCCTTGTCATTTAAGTTTCCGATCATGTTCTTTCCAAGTTGCCGACCACCTAGCCAAACCATGCCCTCAGCCTGGGGATCCTTACACCGTCACACATCTGGCCACTTTTCCTTCCAAGCAGAGGGAACAACCAGGTGCACTACTCAAAGTTCTGCCCCTGGGAGGACTTCCCTCCACCACTGTCCTTCAGGGACGCCCCAGAGAAGGGCTGTGGAGCTGCAGCTGTCCACTCTCAGGAGGTGCCAGCATATCACACAGAACCTTCTGTACACCAGGTCCGAGGATTCTCTCCTCTGTCTGACCACAGGAACTCCCCGTAAGGCCGTGGGTGCCAGCCGAGAGAGAGAAGGCAGCGTGGCAGGGGTGGGACCGTGCGCATTACTGGTGCTTCGGGGCCTGAGCGGGTCTGATCCCACATATGCCACTTCCACTTGCTGATGCGGTGCTGCTGTGCGCGCCCAGCTGTGTGGCTCGCTCAGTAGATGATCTGCACCAGTTCATGATGGGCAGCTCAGGTCCCTTGGTAACTTGGTGGCCCATGGTTAAGTGTCCAGTCTCTGCCAAGGCCAAGTTGCAACCCAAAAGCTGTTTCTCAAAAGGAGAGTTGAAGAGGACATCAGGGCTTTGTTCCAAAACCCAAAAGGCCTCTGCTGTGATTCACCTATGGGGCCTGCAAAGGCTCCAAGCAGCATCACAATCTGCCACTGACACCTCAGATGCCATCGGGTCTGCTGGGTCACATGGCCCAGGTGTCAGAGCAGTTTGCACAGCAGTCTGGACCTGCTGCAGAGCCTCCTGTCTGGCCTCCACTCAAAAATAGCAGTTTTGGGGTCACTTAGTAAATGGGCCACATGGCACACCCAAATGAGGAATATGTTGTCTCCAAAATCCATAGAGGCCCACTAGGCATTTTGCCCCTTTTTTATGGCTGTAGGAGGGGCCAGATGCAACAACTTGTCCTTCACCTTACAAGGGATCTCGACATGCCCCACACCATAGCACTCTTTTAGGAATTTCACTGAGGTAGAAGGCCCTGAATTTTAGGCAGATATATTTCCCACCCTCTGACACACAAATGTCTTACTGATAAATCTAGAGTAGTTGGTACTTCTCTGTCCATGTCCAGTCAGCATAATGTCATCTGTGTAATGGGCCAGTGTGAGATCTCGTGGGAGGAAGAGGGATCAAGGTCTCTGAGAACTAAGTTAGGACACAGGGCTGGAGAGTCGATGTACTTGAGGCAGGACAGTGAAGGTGTGTTGCTGGCCCTGCCAGCTGACAGAAAATTGCCTCCGGTGGTCTTTACTAACAAAAACGCATTTGTCAGATCAATTGCTGCATGCCAAGTAGCAGGGGATGTGACGTGTCCGTTTGCTCAAGCAATGAAACCACATCTGGTGTAGCAGCTGCAATTGGAGTCACCACCTGGTTAAGCTCATGATAATCCACTGGCATTCTCCAAATCCATTTGTTTCTACATAGGACACACAGGCAAGCTGAGTGAGCATGTGGTGGGACCAGCCCTGTATCCATCATGCCCTGATGGTGGCACTGATTCTTTCAGTCTCTCGAGGAAGGCAGCATCGCTTTTGTCTTATTAGTTTCCTAGGCAGAGGCAGTTCTAATGGCTTCCGCTGGCCTTTCCTACCATAAGAGCCCTCACTCCACAGGGAGGGCAACCAGTGTAGGGATTGTGCCAGTTGCTGAGCATGCCCATGCCCATCACACATGCCAGCACTGGGGGAAACAGAATGAGTTTGAGGACATTGCAAGGAGGACCTGAGATAAAACTCCACGGTCACCCGTCCTCCATAAGCCCCTGCCCTGACTGGCAGGCCACAGTGATGTTTGGCTGCCCTGGAGTTAGTGTCAGTTCAGACTCAGTGTCCAGCAGGCACTGAAAAGTCTGATTATTTTCCTTTCCCCAATGCAGTTACCCTGGGAGGGCAAGGCCCTCTGGGAAAGGCTGGGAGAACAACTAACAGTATGAATTTTTGGCATGGTGCTGGGCTCTCTCCTCAAGGGGACTGGCCTGCAAATTGTAGGGGTTCTGGGCCTATAAATTAGCTCAACTCCGGGAATTGATTGAGGGGTCGTGATTCAAGTTGGACTTTTGTTCACTAGACCCAGAACCCTTCTGTTTATACAGATGGAGTAAGAATTAAGTAGACTGCCTGTCTGTTTCTCTTCTAGGAATAGCTTTGACTCTGCCATCTATGACGGTAAACATGTCTTACGGTATTGCCACCTTGTCTCTGGCAGCTAAGTGCCACCACTTGGCCCCTGCCACCCAGGATCCATTTTCTCCTGTGTTTCCCAATTCAGCAGCCACAGTCCCCACGGTAAGGTCAACCTGCAGAGCAGCACCCACAGAGCTCTTCAAGGGTGCCAGGTCTCCCCCACAAATCTGTTTCTCACAGGTGTGGTGAGAGGTGTGTCCTCTGGACCCTCCTGGGTGGGAGGGAATATGAATCGTTGCAAGTTTCTGATTATTGTGCAACGTGGTGATAAAAAGGCACTTCGGCAGCAATGGGGAAGAAGCCATCAGTTTTCCAAGGCTTCTAGGAAAGGAAACATTTGTTGCCACTGCAGTCAAGCTGTCTAAACCATTTAACACCTTAGAGAGATGTGGCTTCAAGTATTTATATTAGAGAAATACTAAAATCACTGAGAAGGACGCCCCCAGCAACACTGACAGATGCAAGGAAACGGTCCATTTCTCAGCATGGACATCATATCATCCATCGGGGGAGCCTCCTCTCACTGCCAAAACTCTCCGATTCCCTGAGCTGGGCTTTCAGGGTCCTGGGAGCTGGAGGTGGCATAGACAGGGCAGGGAGTGAACATGCAGAATCTTCTCTGTGCAAAAGGCACCTGTACAAGGTATGCCCAGCAAGGATGCAGAGACCCTTGCTCACCAGGGCTCCCAATTCACAGAGCTTAGCACTGGAAGGGAGGGATGTCACTTGCGCTGACAGCCCCACCAGCCCCCACCAACCTCGTCCGCAACATTTCTAAAGGGATCATTCAGGGTCTTCTAAAATGCCTCCAGGGACAGGGAGCTCACTACTTAATGAAGGTGTCTGTTTTATGGCTGGACTGGCCTATTAAAAAGCTCATCCTCCTGTTGAGTTTAAATCTACAGAGCCTACACACATAGATACACATACACACACATACATGCATACACATAGATATGTACACATACATACACATTTGCGTGCATATAAGCATATACATGTACACACATATACACACATACACACAAGCATGAATACTACACAGACATACACGTACATACACACATTCACATGCATATAAAACACACAGATACATTCCCATGTGCATATGCACACAGGTGATACACACACAACGCGCGCACACAGCCTGCAGGGTCGATGCACGCCTGCCAGCTCCGCTGCCCCACAGTCTCTTCCTTTCCTGAAAATAGCCCTTCTGATCGTGGAAGTCATCCTCCCAAGACCTTTTTTTTAAAGAGACTTTATTTTCTAGAGCAAATTTTGGTTCACAGAAAATTGAACAGAAAATACATAAATTCCCATATACCCCCTGACCCCACACACGCACAACCGCCCCACTATCAACATCCTGCCCCGAAGTGGCATGTGTTACAGGTGATGAACCTACACTGACACGTCCTCAGCACCCAGTGTGTGCTGTTCACGTTAGGGTTCACTCTTGGTGGTGTCCGATCTAGGGGTTTTGACAAATGTCTAATGACATGTATCCACCATTATAGTATCATACAAAGTAGTTTTACTGCCCTAAAAATCCTCTGTGCTCTGCCTATTCATCCCTCCCTGCCCATCAACTCCTGGCCACCACTGGTCTTTTTACTGTCTTCATAGATTTGCCTTTTCCAGACTGTCATATAGTCGGATTCATACACAACGTAGGCTTTTCAGATTGGCTTCTTTCACTTAGTAATATGCATTTAAGTTTCCTCCATGTCTTCTCATAGATTAATAGCTCATTTCTTTTTATTGCTGAATAATATTCCATTGTCTGGATGTACTACAGTTTGTCTGTTCACCTACTGAAGGATATCTTAGTTGCTTCCAAGTTTTGGCAATTATGAATCATGCTGCTATAAACATCTTGTGCAGGTTTTTATGTGGACATAAGTTTTCAGCTCGTTTGGGTAAATACCAAGGAGGGAGATTGCTAAGAGTATGGTAAGATTATGTAAGAGTATGCGCCAAGATTGGTAAGAGTATGTTCACTTTTGTGAGAAACTGCCACTGTCCCCCAAAGTGGCTGCACCATTTTGCATTCCCATCAACAATGAATGAGAGTTGTGGCTTCACATCCTCACTAGCATTTGGTATTGTCCGTGTTTTGGATTTTTTCATCCTAATAGGTATGCAGTGGCATCTCATTGTCATTTTAATTTGCAATTCCTTAAGGACATAATGTTGAGCACCTTTTCATATGCTTATTTGCTGTCTGTACATCTTTTTTGGTGAGATGTCTCTTTCAATCTTTGCCCAGTTTTTAATCAGGTTGTTTCTTATTGTTGAGTTTTAAGAGTTCTGTGTATGTTTTGGATAACAGTCCTTTATGATAGTTGTCTTTTGCAAATATTTTCTCCCAGTCTGTGCCTTGTCTTCCCATTCTCTTGGCAGTGTCTTTTGCATAGTGCAAGTTACTAATTGTAATGAAGTCCCACTTAGCATTTATTTCATGATTGTGCCTTCAGTGTTTTATCTAAAAAGTCATCACCAAACCTAGATTTTCTCCTATGTTATCTTCTAGGAATTTCATAGTTTTGCATTTTACATTTGGGTCTATGGTCCATTTTTAAGTTAATTTTTCTAAAGAGTGTAAAGTCTGTGTCTAGTTTTTTTTGTTTGTGCATGTGGATGTCCAGTTGTTCCAGCATTATTTGTTGAAAAGTTTATCTTTGCTCCATTGTGTTGCTTTTGCTGCTTTGTCGAAGATCAGTTGACTGTATTTGTGAGCGTCTATTTCTGGGCTCTGTATTCGGTTCCATTGATCCGTTTGTCTGTTCTTTGGCAATACAATTCATCTTGATTACCATAAATTTGTGCTGCGTCTTGAGTTCAGGTAGTGCCAGTCCTCTGACTTTCTTTTTCTTCAATATTGTGTTGGCTATTCTCAGTCTTTTGCCTGTCCACTTAAACCTTAGAATCAGTTTGCCAATGTCCACAAAATAACTGGCTGTGATTTTTACTTTTTTGAGACAGGGTCTCTCTCTGTTGCCCAGGTTGGAGTGCAGTGGTGTCGTCATAGCTCACTGCAGCCTCGAATTCCTGGGCTCAAGAGAGCCTCCTGCCTCAGCCTCCTGAGTAGTTGGGACTATAGGTGCACGCCACCACACCTGGCTAATTTTTTAAAAAATTGTTTTAGAGTTCCAGGCACAGTGGCTCATGCCTGTAATCCCAACACTTTGGGAGGCCAAGGCAGAAGGATTGCTGGAGGCTAGGCGGTCAAGACCAGCTTGGGCAACATAGCAAGACCCTGTCTCTATAAAAAATATTAAAAATTAGCTGGATGTGAGACCCTGTCTCAAAAAAACAAAAAACAAAAAACCCCCACCTTTTTTAGATTAGGTCTCACTATGTTGCCCGGGCTGATCTCTAACTCCTGGCCTCAAGCAATCCTCCCACCTCAGCCTCCCAAGTCACTGGTATGATGGGCATGAGCCACCACACCCAGCTAATTTGTAGTGATTTTGATTAAGATTATGTTGAATCTGTACATTTTGACATTATCGAGTCTTCCTCTCCATGAACATGAAATATTTCTCAATTTATTTAATTCTTCTTTGACTTCTTTTATCACAGTTTTGTAGTTTTCCTCACATAAATGTTATATATATTTTGTTAGATTTATAGCTATTTCTTCTGGGGGGTTGCTGATGTAAATGGCATTGTGTTTTTTATTTCACATGTCAATTATTCATTGCTGGCATATCAGAAAGCAAACAACTTTTGTATATTAACTTTGTATCTTGCAACCTTGCTATAATGCTTATTAGTTCCAGGAAGTTTTTTTGGTTTATTAAGTTTCCTACATAGACAATCTGTGTACAAAAATGGTTTTATTCCTTCCTTCCCAATATGTATACCTTTATTTCCTTTTCTTGTCTTATTGCATTAGCTAGGACTTCCAGTACGATGTTGGAAAGCAGTGGTGAGAGGGGACGTCCTTGCCTTGTTCCTGAGCTCAGTGAGAAAGCATCTAGTTTCTCACCATTAAACATGAAGTTAGGTGTGGGTTTTTTATAGACATTCTTTATGAACTTGGGAAAGTTCCCTTCAGTTTTTAGTTTACTGAGAGTTTTCATCATGAATGGGCATTCAATTTTGTCAAATGCTTTTTCTGCATCTGTGATATGAGCGTTTGATTTTTCTTCTGTAGTTGTTGATGTGATGGATTACATAATTGATTTTCAAATGTTGAACCAGCCATATGTACCTAGAAATTATTTTTATAAATTGTTGGATTCACTTTTCTAATATTTTGTTGAGGAGTTTTGCATCTATGATCATGAGCGATATTGGTCTGTAGTTTCCTTCTCTTATAATATCTTTGTCTGGTTTTATATTAGGGTAATGCTGGCCGCATAGAATAAGTTAGGAAGAATTCCTTCTGCTTTTGTCTTCTGGAAGATATTGTAGAGAATTGGCATGATTTCTTTCTTAATGTTTGTAGAATTTACCAGTGAACCTATCTGGCCTGGTGCTATTTTGGAAAATAATTAATTATGGATTCAATTTCTTTAAATAGATATAAGCCTATTAAGATTGTTTATTCTTGTGTGAGTTTTGGCAGCTTGTGTCTTTCAAGGAATTGGTTCATTTCATCTAGCTTATCAAATTTGTGGGCAAAGAGTTACTCACAATATTACTTTACTATTATTTTAATGTCTATAAGATCTGTAGGGATGCCCCTCTTTCATTCCTGATATTAGTCACTTGTGTCTTCTCTTTTTTCCTTAGTTAGCTTGGCTAGAGAGCTTATCAATTTTATTGCTCTTTTCAGAGAACCAGCTTTTGGTTTCATTGATTTCCTATTTTCAGTGTCATTGATTTCTGCTCTAATTTTTATTATTTCTCTTATTCTGCTTACCTTGGATTTAATTTGTTGTTCTTTTTCAAGTTACCTAAGGTGGAAGCTTAGATTGTTTATTTTAGATCTTTCTTCTTTTCTAATATATGTATTCAATGCTATAAATTTCTAAGTCTAAGCAATGCTTTTGCTACATCCCACATATTTTAAGTTGTACTTTCAATTTTATTTAATTTAAAATATTTTAAAATTGCTCTTGAGATTTCTTCTTTGACACATATTTAGAAGTGTGTTGTTTAATCTTCAAGTACTTTGGAATTCTCCAGCTATCTTTCTGTTATTGGTTTCTAATGTAATTCCATTATGGTCTGAGAGGATAAATTGTAGGATTTCTATCCTTTTAAATTTGTAAAAATGTGTTTTATGGCCCAGAATGTGGTCTTTGTTGGTGAATGTCCCATGTGGGCTTGAGAAGAATGTGCACTCCACTGTTGTTGGATGCGGCAGTCTATAAATGTCAATTAGGTCCACTGATTGATGGTGCTGGTGAGCTCAGGTGTCTTTACTGATCTCCTGCCTGCTGGATCTGTCAGTTAATGATAGAAGGGTGTTGAAGTCTCAACCAACAACTTCTAAAAATCTGTATCAAACAAACGCAGATCACTGGACAGTCCACACATTACCTAGACATTTTTTTATCCCAGAACTATTTACTGAGCAGCTGTGTCTCAGGCATGTCTCTTGGCATTGGCACCCAGGGGTGAACAAAACAGGTTACGTCCCCACCCTCCTGGAGCTGACACTCTAGTGAGGGATGGACAAACACGTAAGAAAGAATTAACAAGCGTCCGTCTAGGTGCCTGCACGCAGAGGTGAGGAAAACTGAGCGAGCCATCGGGAGGCGCACGGTGTTTCAGACAGAGCCCAAGTGAAGAACCGAGGTGGCCGTGCTGGGGGTGTGTGTTCCAGACGGGGACAGCACGTGCCGGGCACCTGGTGCAGAGCAGATGGGGGAAGAGACAGTGGGCGGAGACGGTGCCAGAGGCCAGCAGGCTGGCCAGGGAGGCCTCGAGGCACGGTGGGGGTCTGGACTCTCCTTCAAGTGCAGCAGAAGCCTTGGTGGTTTCTGATCAAGAGTGAAATGGTCACATTCACCCTTTTAGAGAGACCAGCAGGTCTGCCAGGGGTAGGGGGCAAGGAGGGTGAGGGTGGAAGCCAGGAGGCCCGCGGAGGCGGAGGCTCTCAGATGGGGATGAGGCCGTGTGGAACAGGAGGGGCCTTTCATTCTGAAAGGGTACGGATGCCACACACAGCTACATCACAGTGACAGACGAGGAGGGAGGTGACAAGAGGGAGGATGGTTGACTTGACCAGAGAGACAAGAAAGCCATTTTGAAATGAAGACAAGGCTAGTATTTTCTGTACATGACTTGTGCATATTTTTACATAGACACTCCTTTAGAAGTATGTAGGTTCGCATATGTGTGTAGGTGTGTGTAGCTCCATGTTCTGGGAGGGAGGGGAGAGAGGCCAAGTATTTAAGGGATCAGACTGAGGACTCTCCTCCACTGCTGGTGCACTTGTGAGATGGCTCAACCCCTTGGGACAAAAGTTAGCAGTGTTTTAAGAAGTTAAACATACCACCTGTGACTCAGCCATTCCACTCCTAGAAGAAATGAAAACATGCCTATATGAAGACTCGAATATGAGTGATCATAGCAGCTTTATTTGTGACAATGCCACACTGGAAACAGCCCAGACGTCAGTCGGCTGATGCATAGATGAACAACTGTGGCCCACCCGTGCGATGGGCACTACTCAGCAGTGAAGAGAAACGAGTGACCTATACGTACAACAGTAGAAATAAAGCACAACATCATTAAAGAAACCACACAGAAGAAAAGAACACCTACTGGATGATTCCATTACATGGCACTTTGGAACATACAGACTCCTGTTTCATGGTAGGAAGCAGCTCGGTGGCTTCCTGGGGCCAGGGAGGCACCCGGGAAGGACGGCAGAGGGGTGCAG
The DNA here is from genome assembly GCA_023783475.1 of Daubentonia madagascariensis. Taxonomy (NCBI): domain Eukaryota; kingdom Metazoa; phylum Chordata; class Mammalia; order Primates; family Daubentoniidae; genus Daubentonia; species Daubentonia madagascariensis. The sequence continues at coordinate 634,155 of JAKFHU010000722.1, forward strand.
GCCCACGCTGAGGGCAGGGGCATACACATCACCCCGATCTCAGGCTGCTGCACAGGGCTCTGCTATGTCAAAATTTGTCGAAGGTGTAAAAAACATAAGGACAACACTTTACTTTAAAAATGTACATAAGATATTTTTTGAATATATAGATTTTAGAGCCAGAAGAAAGAGTGAGCATGATTTCCATATCTCTTTGAGAATCAACATTTGAAACAGCACCTCTACTTTGATTTAATCCTACACTGTCACCTCCCTGATCTGACCCTCACCCATCTGCCTTGCATCAGTCAGCACAGGCTGAGGAACAAATCCAAAGCCAGAGAATGTTAAATACCAGCTTAATGTTTCAGCCCAGATTCATCACTTTTGCTCACAAAAGTTCCCACAACTCATTGATCAAAACTAGATACAGTCATGTGTTGCTTAACAACAGGGATATGTTCTGAGAAGTGTGTCGTTAGGCAATTTCATCATTGCGTGTGCATTATAGAGTGCACTTACACTAACCTGAATGTGCTTCATCAAAGCATGTCAGTCAGTGTGTCCTCTGCATGTGACTTCTCCTTGCCAGGCGGTTGGGATCTGGGCCCAGATGGCTCAGAGTTACATCGCAGCACTGGTCTCATGTACTTTTGATTAAAGACAAATCCACAAGCTCCGGAAACCCAGCAAGCAATTAGCATTAATAATAAGGCTGGCGTTCTCTGCAAACACTGAAAAGCTGGACTGATATGTTTTTGCCAGACAAAAGAACACCCAGATTTCATGAAGAAAGGCCAGAAAACTGCAAAAAAATTTTCCTCAGGAAGCAAGTTGGGGTTCCTCCAGCAGTTGGTTTTGTGGTTATGTGTTCGGGGCCAGGCACTTGTCCACTGTGACCACAGACAACCTCAGTCATGCCTCCGTGGAGGGTCTGGGTCTAGACAACAGGGTTCTCGAAGCATTTCGAGATTCGTGAGCTACAGGATGCACCTGGGAGCTGCTGTTCACCCTGCCAAGTGGAGTCACTTAATTTTGACCATTTGAATATCAGGGAACACTGTTTTAGGTGTTAGAGCTGAGCCCATCTCTGCCACGAGGATCCTGTCTGTCCTCTGGGGCGGCAGGGCCGTGTCTCACAGGCTGCTGGTACCCCTCATCAAAGGGCCCAGGGACCTCAAAACAAAAAGAAAACAAGGTAACTTTGGGATGACTTATTTCCTCATCGGTAAATGACAGGACTTGGAAGGATTGCCAAGCCCCACGGTCTCAGACATGTGAGTGCAGGCCGTGTTCCCAGGAGACTGCTGCCCACCCCTGCACCGTCTGTAAGGTCATCTTTTCCAAGCTCTGCTGGAGCTGGCAAGTCCCTGGAAGCACCTTGTCCACCTGTGTTTCCTAGAATTCACCCTTTTCCTATTGCACATCGTGGAGACACCACCCACCTTTGGTGCAGTCGCCCTCTGGTCACTCATTTATTTTTCCTCCGTGGACTTAAGGAACTATTTGTGGAGCACTCACTCTGGGGCAAGCACCGGCTCAGTGCCCCGGGTCCAGAGCTGAATGAGGCAGTGTGCAGGAGCACAGCAGTTACACCGTACTCCCTGGACCCGCTCTGACAGTGCCGTGGGGCACCCAGGAAACCCAGAGGCAGCGCCCTGATGATGCCTTTAGCGGCCAGGTGAGGCTGAGAGGGCACTTGAGGCTGAGGCGTGACTTGCTGGACGTGGCCTGTGCTGGTGGAGTGTGGGCTGTCAAGGGGGCTGCTGAGCCAGGGGCGCAGACGTGGGAAGTGGTGGCCAGAGCTCTGTCACCTCTGCTCCATAGTCTGCAGCCTAGAGAGACCTTTTGCAGGGACGTCAGCTTGCAGCAAAGCGTACTGACATTTCATTTCTCCTTGCTGATTGTAAGAAATCGCTCTGCTCTGTTGCCTGAGGCAGGGTCAGTGCCGAGATTCACCATAGGAACAGCCTGAGCGGGGCCAGGTGCTGTTGCACTTCATTGGTGAGGGGGTTGCCATCCAAGTCACCTGCTCCAGGACATGCTGGGGTGCTGGGATGGGGGCTGAGGCCCTTCCTTGGCCACTCACCCCTCACTGTCTCAGCCTCCGCATCCCCAGGAGGACGGCTCCAAGAGTGTCATCACAGGAGATAAACTAATGCATGGCCCAGGATAACTCATCCGCCCTGTGCACAGTGCACTTCTTAAACTTCTCCCATGTTCTCCTTCGCTGAGACTATTCAGCCACAGGTAAAGGGGATGCCTCACAGCTCTGCAGAAGGCAGGGGCTGTGTGGACAGCCAGCTCGTGTAATTTGGTCTGAAAAGTACGTCACTTTCCTCTGTGATTATATTGGTAACTCAGGGAGGGACAGAGTCCAGGGCCCCCTGGACTGCGTGGACGGGGAGAACTGTGTACACCTGGATTCTGGCATCTCAGCCTCTTTAAATTCTCATCCTTTTCTAGTCATTGTAATGTGATAATAACCACCACCTGTGATCTTGTGGCGGTGGCTCCTTAAAGAAGTGTAAGAACAGTTGCCAGATGAAGATTGGACAGGGACAAAAGCCCAGATCAGGGCACTTACTCTGGGAGGTTCTGCCTGGCCAGGGTCTGGCTGCCCAGCAGGGCAGGGCCCCCTGAGCCTCCCTCACCTGCATCTCCAGGTGTTGCCGGGCCAGGTGTGCACCCAGGGTTTCCTGGAAGCAATCAGCCTCAAGAAGCACATGAGACAGGGAGAAAATCCAAACCATCCCACAGAGCTTGCGGGACTGCCCTTGGCATGCTGTCACCCGCAGGAAGTGCTAATGGAGACAAGAGCTTTGATTCATGGCTGCTGCCTCAGAAATCCTGATCCTGTGGATGAACTTACCTGCTGCTGCCTTCCTGGTTGCATGAAGTGATTGCTATCCATCTGTTTTGTGTAAAAAAAAAAATTCAGAAAGTACATGAGTTTGGCATACCTAACTAAATAATAATGTGTTTAATCTTTCTTGTTTCATTCCAGAAATCCTTCAGAAGGATGCCAGATTTTACAGAAATTTCATTTGAATGCATTTCATTTAATCTAATCACTCATGGAAGCATTATATGTGTTCTATAGAAAGCAAGCCAGAAGCCCACTGGAAACCCACATGCCAAGTTATCCTGATGGGACAAGCCACAGCACAGACACATCACAGAGCAAGCTGGGCTGTTCCAGCTTCTTATCCCTGTCTAGCCTGCCTTTTGGCCTAATCTCCTTTGAAGCAATTTTAAAGGAATTAATGTTATGCTATAAATTCTACTGGGTCAGTGGGGCCTCTCCTGCCTTAGTGAAAAGATAATGGCATTGGGCTGAGGTGCAAGGGGCACGCATGGCTGCAGCTTCTCAGATGCTGCGTCCTGAATAATTTGTTGAGAATGGAAACCTTGGCATTCAATCCCCTCATTTAACAGCGTCAGACCTGGTTATTGCCGGCGAAGCTCTGCAGTAGTTTTCTAGGGGAGGGCGGCTTCCTGTCTGGAAGGACGAGCGCCTCCCCGGGTCTGGTCTGTCCTAGTCCACACCTGGGCACCTCTGAGCACCTGGGCACCTCTGAGCACCTGGGCCGAGGCGCCCGCTCTCAGTGTGCGCAGCTGCCCATGGGGCTCGGGGCCGCTTATCAGGTGCAGGTTGATGTCACCTTCCAAATAGGGGGTGCTCTGGGGCCCCCATCAGCACTTGGCGCTGGATACAGGACAAATAAGTTGAGGTCTGAGCCTCACAGCCCACGGTGGGGAGGCCCCGGTAGGTAGCAAACACCGGCAATGAGGAGGGCCTGAGCGACAGAGCTGCACCAGGCCTCAGGGAGATGCAGAGGAGGGAGAGAAACTCTTCCCAAATGCTCATCCGAGTTTCAGAGGAGATGGTTTCACATGGGGCCTAAGGCACGATCAGGGCTCATGGGGAGGGAAGAGGGGGACCGGCAGGAGGGGACGCGCCCTGTCCTGCAGCAGTGCCCGGCACCCGCACTGCCTGTCTGCGAGGCCTCTGAACCTCCGGGGCACATCCACCACTTAACCTCACTGCCTCTTTCCTGGGGCATGTCCTAACCACTCGGGCCCCTCGATCCACAGCAGTGCTGTCGTACTTCTGGGGTGACACTAACGCCGCCCTCCCATCAGGGCAGAAAGTCCACGTAGAAACTGTGTCCTCAAAGGTGCTGGAGGCCAGGCTGGTAATGACATGGGCCGTGGCACTGGGCTCTTTCTGTGCCTCCATTTGGCCTCATCGCCTTCGGTTTCAGGGGTTTGCGGCATCATTTGATATATGGGGCTGGGGGAGGCCGCAGATGTTCAGAAGATGCAGGTGCCAGGGAAGCCCAGCCTCACCTGCACAAGAACGCACACCTGGGCGTGGCCGGGTGCGGGCCCTGCAGGGGCTCTCAGGAGGTGGGTGTAGGCACATCCATCTGTGGCTATTCTTGAGGGGTGGGAGGAAGGACTCACATTACAAATCTGACAGTGATACATCAGGCTGGGTGAGGAAATAAAACCCTCTGGGTGTCTGTGAGTCATTTGGGCTAGAGTGTCAGCTAATCACATCCTAACAGAGCTCCCGGAGGGGGAGGGGCTGTTTCCACTGTCAGGTGTGGCACGCGCCAATGGGGGACGTGGGCATGATTGAGAGCAGGCTGTGTCCCTCTGGGGACAGGTGGAGCAATGCGTGAGGCTCTCAGTTGGCCCAGGGCTGGGACTACAGCCACAGCATCCCTGGGTGCATAGGCCATGTGTATGGGCTGTCAGTGCTGCAGACCGACCCAGGCTCGGGCAGGGGAGGAGAATGCACGTGGAATCCCAGGCCCTTCCCTTTCTCCAGAGCATCTCAGATACTTCTCTGCTGTCACAGGAAACAGCAGGGCAGATCCAGATGGCTCTGGTGACCTGAGGTCCTGCGTGCTCTGGGACAGGAGCACAGCAGGCTGATGGCGAGTGCCCAGGGCCAGCGCCTCCTGTGTGTGCAGACCCTCCACACCCACCCTTGGCTGGACAACCCGCAGCCTTCCAGAGCTAGCCCCAGGAAGGGCAGGAGCCCCTCCCTGGATCACAGAAGTTAAAATCGCACATTCAGTGTTATCTGTAAATCTGCAGGGGCTCTGGTCCTCACCCTCCAAAGCAAGCCCACACGAAGCAGCCCCGCCTGGGCCAGCGGGTGTTGATTACCTTGGGCAACTCATTACTTTTTCCAGGCCTTCAGATCCTCACCTTCATTTTCAAAAGAGTCCTAGGCCTACCAAAAAACTCCCGCAGTAAAATTGCCTTATTAGAACTCATTCCTCTTGCTGAACTGAAACTGTGTGCCCGTTGATGAGTACGTTCTGGAGATTGCTGTGCAGCTTGCTCCTGTGGTCCGCAAGACTTAAAAAACTGTTAAGAGAGCAGATCTCATGATGTGCTCTTACCAAAATAAAGTTAAATTTTTTAAAAAGTAGCTTTTTACCATAGCAAAGGCTGCTAAATACCTGCAGGAGTGAAGCTTTCTCCCCTTTCCCCCACCCCAGCTCCCCTAAAAGCAGTCATCCAAGTCAGCCTTGCCCACGCCAGGCCTGCTGCACCCTGCTGTTCCCAGGGCACACTGGGGGTGCAGGCACAGTGCCTCCCACGTAAGTCACAATTGTGGTGTAGCCCAAAGGAGAGGTACCAGGTAACCCCAAGATGAGGTACCAGGTAGCACCAGGGTGAGGTACCAGGTAGCACCAGGGTGAGGACTGGTACTCAGATACTATCAGACTCTTCAGAAAATTCATACATTGAGAGTCTACTACACAAAATATTTGGGCCTTCAGTTTAAGCTGGGCTGCTCTGTGTCAAAAGACGAAGGGATACTGGTCTTTCTAATAAACTCTGAAGGGCTCTCAGCCTCCAGTAGGTGGTTATGAAGACGTGGGCCTGGAGGCAGTGAGCTTCAGGGAACACTGGAAATCCCTAAAGCTGATGCCCTTCCCCTCTGGTTGTATAACCCTCACACTGTCACTGTTAAGAACTGACCCAGCAGGGCGCAGTTGCTCACACCTGTAATCGTAGCACTTTGGGAGGATCACTTGAGCCCAGGAGTTCGAGACCCGCCTGGGCAACATAGCAAGATCCTGTCTCTACAAAAAATAAAAAAGAAATAAAAAAGAACTGACCCAGAGGAGGGAAAATTGCTCCCTACTCCTCCACAAAGGCACAGCCTTCACCCCCAAAGACCACATCACTCTGTCCTCCAAAAAAGAAACGGCAGGCCATGTGGCGCCTGCTGCAGTCACTCATTCCTTGCAGCCATTGTCACCCATTGCTGTCTCTCCATCCTGATCCTGAGCTCCCTAAAAGGAGAGCAGAGAATTCTCCCAGCTGCGGGCAGAGTCCTCCCTTCTAGCCAGGCACATGCTGGGACAGGGCAGGGGAGAGCCTGTCCCAGCAGCAAGAGGGTGATTAAAGGGATCGAGGTCACAGCTCCTGTCTGAGTCCCCTCTGGCTGCTAGAACAAAATACCATAGACTTATTATATAAACAACAGAAACTTATTTCTCCCAGTTGTGGCGCTGGCAGGGTCGGTGTCCGGTGAGGGCCTGCTTTCTGGTTCATAGACGGTGCCTTCCAGCCGCATCCTCACATGGTAGAAGGGGCGAGGTAGCTCCTTGGGGCCTCTTTACTAAGGGCACTGATCCCATTCATGAGGGCTCCACCTCCATGACCTAATCACCCCAAAGGCCCCACCTGCAAATACCATCATGCTGGGAGTTGGGATTTAACATACGAATTCTGGGAGGACAAAAGCATTCAGACATAGCAGCCCCCACCCTTGGTATGGACAAAGGAACCCCCCTCACTGGGGGGTTCTGGCAGGTTCTGCCTCCTCACCCCCACCCGGGCATGAAATATTACTAGCATGATGATAGGGCTGAGAGAGACGCCTGGGGAGAAGGTCCCCGAGTGTCTGTCACCAGGGGCGCTGAGCTCTGCAGAGGGAAATGTGATGCCCAGCTGGAGGCAGCTAAGCGCATCACATGCTTTTGGTGACCTGACAGCCTTGCCGAGTTTCACGCATCCGTCTCCGAGGCTCTCACTGGGCTTCCCATTCCTTCTCTCTCAGTTCCCCAAAGCCCTCGCGCCGTCTTGATGATCCACTCAAACTTGCATGGTTTGGATTCCCTGGGCTGTCTGAAAAAATGTGTCCTTTGAGTAAAATCCTTCTACCTCCATTCCCAAGTATGCCTTAAAATCTAGATGGGGCCTTCTAGTTTCTAAATTCCCCGTCAGTGTGAAATGTCTAGTTGGCTTTTATGACCGTGCTATTCGATTTGGTTGTGTTAGTTTATCCAGAAGTCTTCACGTTTCCAGTGGAAATACACTGAAGTTTGGTTCTTGGCGATTTTCCTCGCGGAATTCTTCTCGTCTGTTACTTGGATGCCTGGTGTGCCTCCAGTCACGCATGTTTCCAGGGTAGAAACACTGGAAACTTTTCCAGAGAAGTCTGTTGGGATGTGCTTTTATTTTTCCATCCCAAACTTGTTTGTCACAAATACATTATGTGTGCACACGTGCGCGCACATGTGGGGGGGAGAAGAAGCGAGAGAAGCTCGTACGTGCAAGCATCACACTCAAAGTCGGCAATGCTGACAGTCTTACACAGACGTCACCTGGCACGGGGAACTCTTGGGAGCGGTCAAGTGGAATCTGCTCCAGTTATTTTTGCTGCATAACAAATCACCCAAAACTCAGTGGGTTAAAACAATCATTTGTCACAATTGTGGTTCCTGTGGGACAGGAATTTGGGCAGGGCACAGCAGGGAGACTGTCTGTACTCCACCACGTCTGGGCCTCAGCTGAGAGAACACAGAGGCTGTGGCGATTTGCTGGTGAGGGCTGGAGCACCTGCAGACATGTTCGCTTGTGTGTTTGGCATGTTTGGCAGTTGGTGCTGGCTGCTGGCTGGAGCCTCCGCAGGGCTGTGGCAAACGCCAGCACATGGCTTCTCAACACGCGTGAGCTTGGGCTTCCTCGCAGCATGGCGGCTGGGTTCCAAGAGTGAGCACGGCCTGCCCTTGGCCTCACCTCGGAGTCAGGCGGTGGCATCTCCACTGTACTCTGTGGAGGCTGTCACAGGTCCCCCTGGCATGTGGGAGGGGACACGGTCCTTTCACCTAATGAGGGGAGTGCCAAAGGGTGGGTAGGGAGACAGTGTTGTGGCCATATCTAGAAAACCCAATTTGCTGCATGATCTGAGGTCCCCTTTCAGCACTATAACCTGACACGTTTTCCTTGAGTTCAGTCAGAACATTTCTTGTCTGGTGTGGCTCCCTCCGGTCCAGTACTTTTTAATTAAGTACTAAAATAAATTCTGTTGTATCTGTTCTCCCCGAGGAATCTTGCCTTCTGGCTCCCACTGGGCAGGGGAGGCAGCAGCCAGTCAGGGCCAGGCCTGCCCATGCAGGACCCTGCAGCCCAGCGCCGCCCGAGGCTGGCCCGGCTGTGCGCCCACCAAGCAGAGCCCACACCTTCATCTCCTCGTTTTGGGAATGAACGAAATGATCAGTTTCTTTATGTTAGGGAGGGGAAGATGAACCCCCTTGGGAGCCTGCTGAAAGCCATATATCCCCACTGCTCCCAACTTTGCAATTCCAGGGATTTCACAGCCCCTGAAACCACCTGCAGACCACTGATGAGGACCGTGGGACCCCTTCACGTTGGAGCAGCTAACAAACCTGCCGCCACGGGTCTCCCTGGAGCCCTTGCTCCTGCTCTAGGTTTGCTCACAGCCCCCTGCAGCCAGGCGAAGGCAGGTGACCTGTCCCCGCAGGGCAAACGCTTCATGCAGGTGTGAGAAACAGTGCTCCAACCTTGCTGTGAGTTGAGGACCATTGTCTAGCAGGGGTGGGGAACCTGCAGCCTTGGGGCCACATGTGGCCTTCTGGATCCTTGAGTGTGGCCTTCTGACTGAATCCAAATTTTACAGAACAAATGCTTCTAATAAAGGGATTTGTTCTGTGTAGTTTGGATTCTGTCGAGGGGCTGCACTTTTCCAAAAAGACCACATCCTCGCACTTCTTCTTTAGCTGAGAGGTGATACTTTCTTTTCCAACATAGTAGAAAAGTAACACTCGAGTATCACTCAACCAAGACTTCTGCTTTCAGAAAAGGAAGCATTGTGTCCAATATCTGCACGGTGCCAAAGTCTGTGTTGAAGCTATATTGACTGTGAACTAAAATAAAATCTTAAGGCTCTGACTGAATGGACCCCCTCTTGGCCAAGGGGATACCCTAAAGCTGAGTTGCTGTCCATAAGAAGGGAGGTCAGACCTGCTTCATCAGCGTCCCCCCCCCCACTTCTTGGAGTTATCCTTTGTAACTCATTAACAGGCCTAAGGCCATGCAAGACAAACCTGCAGGTCCTCAATTTACTTAACAAATCACTGAGCCTGGCTGTATGGCCAGCGGCTTGTCTCTGATTAACTGATGTCCTTATCTTAACTTAAAACATTCCAAGCCTTTATACAAAGCTTCATTTCTTTAACCAATTAAAATCAAAGAGTCTTTAAACCCACCTATAACCTGTAAATCCCCCACCCCTTTGAGATGTCCCACCTTTTCAGGCGAAACCAATGTATGCCTTCCATATATTTATTTATGAATTTACCTGTAATTCCTGCCTCCCTGAAATGTATAAAACCAAACTGTAACCCAGCCACAGTGAGTCCACTTGCTCGAGGCTTTTTGGGCATGGCTCTGGGCCGTGGTCCTCAAATTTGGCTCAAAATAAACCTCTTTACATTATTTTACAGAGTTTGGCTTCTTTTTGGTTGGAATGATGCAGAGCAGACAAGGTGGCGTCTCCCAGGGCCTGGCACTTGACAGGTATTGTTTCATTTGATCCTGCAACAACCCCCTAAGGCAGGTACTATTGTTACCCCCATTTTACAGATGAGGAAACTGAACAGAAAACCTAAGGTGCTAGTTCAGGGGCACAGGGCTGGCAAGCAGCGGAAGCCGCTAAGACGCACATGGGCTGAGGGGATGGGAATGACTCGGAGAAGAAGCCAGGTCCAGCCTGTGAGTCCCAGTGGAGCTGAAGTCACAGGGGAGGTGAGCATCAAAATCACTTTGCCCACCCAGACTGGCTGTGTTACCATCTCGGGGTCTGCCAGCACCTGTCACTCAGGAAGTCTTACCAGGTGGAGGCCTGGACCCTGCCGTCTGGAACAGCTGGGCTGCCCTCAGGCTGCAGCCCTCTGTTGAGGAGGAGGACAGGCAGAGGTGCTGAGATGTGGAGCCCCCGGCCCCCTCTCAGCCTCGCTCCCTCCTTCTCCGCCCCTCCCTGCCCTAGGCTCACCTGGCTGCTGGCCTGGGTGCAGGTACTGAGGACATTCTCACCTCTGCTCTCTCCAGCCAGGGCTTCATGGAGGGGGCTTCCCGTCCTCCAGCTCAGAGCTCGGGCATCTGTGGACAGTTTAATTTGTGTGATTTCTGTCTTAAAAGAATGTCTAGATGAAATTGCTGATAAAAGACCTAGAGCTCATTTGAGAGGTTGGGCTGGAGATACTTCTACCCTGGAAAAGACAGTTGAAGAGCCAAGCTTCTGCGGGGCTTCAGACAAGATACTGACAGAATAGAGAGACAGGGAGTCTGAGGGGCGTTTCCACCCTGGGGCTGCCAAAAAGAATCCAACAGCTGTTCAGAAAGGCAGGAGAAGAAACCCCGATACAGGGTCAAGAAACCTACAAGAGTAGAACATCTCAACACAGAGGTAGCAGGAATGGCAGGGCCCTTGACCCAGCTGAGTGGGTCACCCCAGTATCTACCTCTGTGCTCAAGTTCCAGTCACCACGTTGTCACCATATTTACCCTGTGTGCCGGCAGCTGGAAGGTACCTGGTGCTTTCCACCCACCAAATTGAGTTTAAACAAAATATGGAAAAACAACGTTTATTGTGACTGTACTTTTTGCAGCACTCCTGCCTGGAGGCCAGAGACCAAGGTGTTGCTTCAGGTTTGGAGCTTCTGAGACGTCCACAGTCATTGGTGAAGACTGGACAGTTTCAGGGACTTGGAGAACATTGCTCAGAAGGTTCCAGAAGACCGTAGATGAGTAGCTGCCTCTTTAGTCTATTTCCATCTCTCTCATGGGGGATACTAGACATGCTCCCAGCCGCTCACCAGGCTGTGCTACCAGGAGACGAGCGCTGGCTGAGCAGCCGCGCGTGGGGCTGGGGGCTCTGGCCTGCATCACCGCCATGGCCAGGATCTCAGCAGCTCCCGTTTGCTGAGAGCTTCCTCGGTGCGGGCACTTTGCTATGTGCTTGACGAACGTCACTCATTAGCCTCCTCTTGGCACCAGGACAGCTACTATCAAAATTCCATCTTGAGGAAGCCCAGAGAAGGAGGGGACTGCCCAGGTCATAAGGCTGATGATTAACTGGCCAACCCACTGTTTTGTCCTCGCGGAATCATTCTTGGAGTTTTGTAATCATCATTTTATGTAAATACCTTGGTGCTCATCTGTGAAAAGACTCAAACAGATACAAATCCAGACAGTGCATTATAGGGGTGTCCTCCACTCACTGAGCACCGTGCTAGGACTGGGGCATCATCCTGTTTGGTTCTCGTGACCAGGCAGTAGTACCACAGTTAAAATTTGAACTCTACAAGTCCTGGGTTCAAATCCAAGGTGTGCAACTTTCAAGTTGGTTCCCCTGTGTCTCTTGTTTAGCATGTCAGAGCCTGTTCCTCTATAGGGCTGCTTTGAGAATTAAATGTACTAATGTATGGACAAGACTTAGAGCATTGTCTGGCTCACAGCAAGCTCTCAAGAAACAGTTCTTGGTGTCATTATTATTATTATTATTATTATTATGTTTAGATAATTATGTAGTCAGTTTCACATATGAGGGAGCTGAAGCTAAGAGCAGTTCAGTCACTTGTTCAAGCTCAGCCAACTAATAAATGACAGGGACACCCAGCTCCATCTGTCGCCAAAGCTATCACAGCATCGCGCGCTTCTCACAGACCACCCTGACATGGTTATCTTCCTGGAGCTCCTCAGGGAGACGATCTCTCCACTCCAGGAGCTCGTTCACACTGCACTGAGCCCAGCTGGTCACCTCGACCCCGTCCCACTCCCAGCTGGGTGTTGTGACCCAGTGAAGGGAGAGCAGTCGAGCCGGTTCTGAGTCCAGTGGTGACAATCTGCCGCCCTCAGCCCCCTCTCTGGCCTGCTGGCTCCCTGCTAAGAGGGCCCACCGGCAGAGTTGCCCAGCAAAGGCTTCACCGCTGATGAAAGCAAGAAACACAGCACAATGCAGCGGGCACCTAGTCCCTTGAAAAGGGAAGGCAGAGAAAGAGCCATCGCTGGTGCTTCCCTGTCTGCTGCCTCCCGTTCCCCACTGTTCTCACGAACCGATCTTCTTTATCTTCTGTCTTTGGTGAGGGCAACATTTTTGAAGATGTGTCTTGGTATTTAAAATAACCCAATAGTTCAATGCACAATTTTTCTGTCTCTTTTAATTAGCCTGTTAACTTCTTCCTCTTTATTCATTATAGATTCCAATTCCTCTTCGTTTCTGAAAATGCATTACACATTTATCTTGCTATAAACCCTCCTCTGCTCTTCCAGTAACTGTTTTCAGCATAACCAGAGAGGTGCCCTTTCCCCATTAAAATTTTAACAGGGCATAGCTCTTAATTACCCAGTTTCCAAGCATAAAATAATCATCACAAAGCTTCCAAGTTACACTTGTTGCTTGGGAGCCAAACTCAACAGAGATAAGGACTTCATGCTTCCCTTGTCCCTGTTTCTTCCTTTTGGATATCTAAGAGCACCTTCAAGCCCGGGCATCATTTGTCATGCTGGGTTCATGTGGGCCAGGCCTCTGGCCAGGCTTCAGTCCCTGCCTAGATGTGCAGCTGGAGGTCGGGGGTTTCCAATAGGTCGGGAAGGAAAGGTACTCCCTTCTCTGAGCCAAGCCTTCTGCAGGCTGCTGCACCTGCTGCCTGCTTTCCTGACTGCCTCTAGGTTGAGGTGGCATCTGAGAACTCTCTGGCCGTGTTTATAAACTCGTTTTGCTTCCTTTAATGTTCTATCTGCTGTGTTGGCCAAAATATTGACTTTTTTCAACAGATTGCTAAAGTGTGGGAATTAGATAGGGTTTGGTACAAAGTCAAGGCTGGGCACAGAGCAAGCTCTTGTGGCCGCAGCCCAGCATTGTGGCCTCAGGTTGCTGCCTCCTGGCCTGGTGTCTCCATGCCCACCCCTCCCTAGCCCTTGGGCCTGGCGTGGCCTTCCCTCTAAACTCCTCTTGTGACTGTCCCATCAGTGGCTCTGCTGTCCCGTCGCAGTGGTTCCCAGCGTCTCCCAAACAGATGCCAAGCTCCTCATTCAGCCGTTGAGGCGCCAAGGTGTGCTATGCACGTCCACCAGCCTTTCTCACTGGTGGCATGCCCACGACTTGGCCAGCACCTGCTTTCTGCTAGATGAGCTTGTTCTGCACCTCTGACCCCTCACCTGGACCTGCCACCCATCAGCCCATGCCTTTTCATTGTCTCCACATCAGCCCAGCTCTTGGGGCCCACCCTGACTGCCCTCCTATGGGGTCACCTCATACCCTACCAGCTAATCAATAGCAAAACTTCTCTCTGGTTCATCATATCTAGTACCATTATGTTCAAAATAACAAGTTGTGACTTTTCCCCTTTTTATGTTTCCCTCTTAAGTTAAAAAAGAAACATAAATTTGATGTAATAAGTCAAATAACACAAAAGTGCATAACAAAATTGAAGTACTGCCCAGCCTCCCTCCCATCCTCCCCACCCTGGGAACGGATATCAGCAGCCTAAAGGGCCTGCTTACTTCTGTGCTTTCCTGGGACAGTCTGTGGGTGCTCCCAGGTCACTGTGGGTCAACACAGGGTCTGAACATCTTTAACTGGTGACCACTATCTCCCGGGTCTCAGCTCATGAAAGCGTGTTTGTGTGCACCTGGCAGAATGAAAATGTGTGGTTGGGTTCAATACTTTATTCTCAAAGCTAATGAGTTGCCAGCTTCCCTTCTGGTGTTGAAAAAAGCATGTTACTGATCAAAGTGTGCAGGTTGTTTGGGATTCTGCAGATTGAGGTTTTCCTGGGTTATCAAGGCCAAGCATTGCATATCAGTCCATTTCTACCTGCTTCCCACAGTGCCTGCCCAGCATGTGGTGTGTGCCTGGCCAGTGCAGACTGATTGTAAATATTGCCCTAGGCAAAAAAAAAAGAATTAAGACAGTAAATCTGGGGGTTTTGTTTGTTTGTTCTTGAGACAGAGTCTTGCTTTGTCACCCAGGCTAGAGTGCAGTGGCATCATCATAGCTCACTGCAACCTTGAACTCCTGGGCTCAACCATCCTCCTGCCTCAGCCTCCCGAGTAGCTGGGACTACAGGCACAGGCCACAACGCCCAGCTAATTTTTCTATTTTCAGTCAAGACGCAAGTCTCGATATTGCTCAGGCTGGTCTCAAACTCTTGAGCTAAAGCGATCCTCCCGCCTCGGCCTCCCAGAGTGCTAGGATTGCAGGCGTGAGCCACCGTGCTCAGCCACGATGTAATCTGTTTGTGAGAAACGGTGCCAGGGCCACCTCCTTTAGCATGGCTTAATAAAGGAGGCAACTTGGTAAATGTGCACTTAGAGGTCACATGGACAGTTTTACTTCATTTTAAGGAAATGAATGGTATCCCTGTTACTTTTTGTGACTCAAATTCTATTCCCTTTGGCTCTTTATAATTTCAGACACAATTATCCGTGACTTTGTATTGACCTTTAACTGGCAATGGATCTCAATTTAAGCTTTAAATTTTGTTTTCCTTTTGCCAAATCTTTATGCTAACGTTCTATAAAACAGTTAAGGCCCCTAGGGGAACCCCTATCTTAATCACAACCAAGAAAAACTGTTATTTCACCATTTGTATAACGTTTTACAGTTTCCTGTACAGAGTGCAGTATGAAGGAACACCTCCAAAAGTCTCTTTTTTAAATATTAGCTTTCCAGATGATGATTCTTAACGTAGAGTACAACCTGATTTCAGGGTGCATGTGTGTAATTGTGAGTGTGTGAACACACACGGCTTTCTCGTGATAGAACTCATGAGCTGTCACTTCTGTAACGTGACCATGTTCTGTGTGTGTGTGGAGAAACGAGTTCAAACCCAGGTCTTCAGAGCAGAGCTGCTGGCATAACCTCATCACACGCCTCGTACCCTGCCCCTTGATCTCCTACGCGCCCGTCAGCTCCTGGCTTCTCGCCGTGCATCTGGGGTTCACCCGGGTGCTGGCTGGACAGCGCAGACCCGCAGAGTCAAAGTGTGCACTCCAGCCAGAAGCCCAGCACTGCAGAGCTCTGCTTCCAACCTACGCATGTCCCTGGGCTGGTGACTTAGTAGGTGTCAATCACCCATTGTATCCTTTTATCACCTTCTCAAGAAGCTGTTTGTCTTCTTCTGAAATCACTTATCAGGTTGTACCATTGGCTTCTAATTGATCACTCTCTGGGTTCTGTGTCATAATCATGTTTTTGGTCCCCATTTCAGACCTGCTGAAGCAAAATCTTTGAGGGTGGGCCCCAAAATTTACATTTTATTGAACTCCTTGGTTGGTTCTTTATCCACACAGTTGGAGAGCTGGGAGCCCTGCACTGCTCCAGGTACCCTCCCAGGGCCAGGCGGTGGATGTCGTGGACGGGAATCTCATTTTATTCATTTGACAAAAATAGATTGGGAGCTAACTAGGTTGTAGGTATTTTGCAAACTTTTTAATATTCAGAGATGAGTAGAGAAAACACATCACGAAAACAGCAACCCAATCACTGAATATTGGTGCGGAGCATTAGTACTTTACCAAGTGCTCTTACACTTGTAATCCCAGCAATTCAGTGAGGCAGCCTCTGTCACTCCCAATGTGCAGAAGACAAGACAGGGGTGGCGGGCAGCAGATCGGGGACTTGGAGCCAGGCCTTGCCACGCCAGCAGGGGCAGCACCCACAGGTGTGACAGGAAGGGGAGGGGTGAGCCGGGTGGGCTGACTGCACTGGGTGGTGCAGCGGGCCTCCAGGTGGGGCAGCAGCCCTGTCTCTCATTTGGGGGGAGGACCAGGGCACCTTCCTCCACAGTTCTGCCTCCCCTAGGCCATGACTTGTCAGAGCAAAGGAGGCATTTTATTCCCAACAGGTCAAGCTGTTTGGTTCCCCCCGCACAGCTGAACTGATTGGACCTTGGCCATTCAGAGGGGTCATTGGGGTGAAAAGTGATCCACCCCCAGGAGAGGGGAGTGTAAGCCGCAGGTGGACACGGCAGAACGCTAGGGGAAGCTTGCTGAGGGAAGCAGTGACAAAAACATCACAGGATGCCACATCCACATCTCACCGGGCTCATGAATGTTGCTAATTTACTCCTGGTCCCGAGAAGACCAGCAAATCCATCTTTCCTTAACATAAACTTTTAGCCCAGATAGACCCTAAATTGCATCCTTTAAAACCTCTTATCCTCCCACAGTGTGACCCCCAAAATCAACCTGTGAGACTTTCCCCGTCACATGCAAAGTGTCCCTTGGCTAATTCTTACCTGCCTCACGTGGGGCAGCACCAGGAAAGTGCTTGGAATGTCTACATTCACGTTCCATGAAATCCGTGCCCACACGGAGTGTTGGTGCTGGCAATTCCATAACAATACGTCCTGGAAGGCAAATGTTCTGGAGAGGGTTTTCTAGCCATGATATCAGTGTTTGCCCAAGTCAAATTAAGAAAACGATCAGTCATATCCTGGAGAACTGAGACAGGAAAATTATCCATCCCGTTTACCCACCCCACCCTTTTCCAAAACATACAGTTAAGGCTGGAGTGACTGCGACTCTTCTCAAAGGCCCAGCGGGGGTATGGCAGGGCCCCAGCTCAAGCTCATACCCCATGGAGGCCCGCAGGGTCCTGGGCGCCCCGGGAGCAAGGGTCTGCCCACTGGGGTTGTTCTCTGCTCAGGGGCCAGAAGGGCTCCCCTGGAGGGGCCCGGGAGCCTGCACACTGAGCTCAGCAAAGATGCATTGAGTGCCTGCTGTGTTCCAGGCACCACACTAGGCCCTGAGGATACTGTGGTGAACAAAGTAAACATGGCTCCTGCCCTCCCAGGCTTTTATTCTAGAGAAAGCCTGGAAGGGAATGAACAGCCACCTGGCCCCGTGGGGGGGAGCGGCGGCAGATAGAGCCAGCAGGAGGCCCAGGGTGGAGAACGTGCTGGCAACGTGAGCCCACCACTGGGTCTCTCCTGCTGCTGGGAGAGGAGGGGCTGCAGCCCGAGGGCCTGGACGCCGGGCAGGCGTGCTTCCTGCTGCACATCCTGGCTGGCTGTCCTCTTCCTCGTGGACTGGGATTCCCAGCCTTGGCACTGGTGACACCTGGGGCCAGGTAACTGCCGTGAGGGCTGCCGTGTGTGTGAGAGAATGTTTAGCATCATCCCCGGCCTCTGCCCACCAGATGGCAGTGACAGACACCCCCTGAGCTTTGACAACCCAATGTCTTCAGACATTGCCACCTGTCCCCTGGGGCAAGGCCACCCCCCACCGGGAGTCCCCGCTGCAGGCCGGGCCTCTGCAGGCCGGGCCTCCTGGAGGAAGCCAGTCCCCCGCTGGGACATGCAGTTCTTCCCTTCCTGGTCCTTGGAGGGTCTGGTGGTCCTAGCTGCCACCTTCACCTGTCCCTGGGCCTTGTGTCCTTCCCGTGTCACCAACCTGGCCAACCCGCCTCACTTCCCGCCCCACGTCCCCCCGGCTCCCGTGGTTCTGCCCCCTGTTTCTTCTTTTCTGGCTTTGCCTTAGCAGTTCCCAAAGTGTGTTCCTGGGAACACTGCCCCTCAGGTTGTGCCGCCAAAAAGGGTTCTGTGGAGAAACAGGCCTGAGGAAACCACCACCGGCATATTAAGGGCTCCGCTAAACACACGTCTGCTGGATTGCTCTGAGGGGCTTTCTATTTCCCACAACCTCCGGGGCCTGGCACGGTGCACAGGATGCTCAGGAAAAGCTCCTGGAGAGAGACTGAGGCCGGGGGGAGCGAGGCCGCGGGCTGCAGGCCAGTGGGGGAGTCCAGCGCCCTGGGCCCCATGCGGGTGGACCAGGGCTGCGCCACCTCTTCCCCGGCCCCAAAAATCACCCGAAGTCCCTGACCAGCGTTAGCGCGGAGCCTGAGGGCAGGAGCAGCGGCCTCCCAAGTGAGCCCCACCCTGGGGGAAGCGTTACTGGGGGTCAGGCTGGGGTGCTGAGAGGGGCCTGGGCCCTCCTCTCCCGGGAGGCGCCGGTTCTCCTCCTGAAGCCTGCAGGAGGCAGGTGCACACTCACCCTGGGCATGTCCCCGGTGTGTCTCCTTCCAGCTCTATTTTTTGCGTGTCAGAGGTCAGGGGCACAGGCTCTGAACGCAAGTCAGATTAACAAATGCCACAGAGCCAGCACCGGTCACCAAGGAAGATGGGGATGGCCACTTTAGACAGCCTTACCCAGATGAGACCCTTCCCCTGGGCACTGCGCAGCGTCCCGCTGGGCACAGGCACCCAGACTCCCTGGCACCGCTGCCACCAACGGTCCGGTCTCATGGCCAGAGGGGCCTGGGCCGGGGTTAGGGGACAGTGCCCCTTAGGGAACCAAGCCCCACCTGGTCCCAAGGGCCACATCCTGCACTGTCCACTTAGAAAACTGGGTGAGAAGGAAGCAGACCATGTTGGCTGCTGGCTCCTGGGACACAGCCACTGGCATTGCCAGGATGGGCCAGGGTCCCCAGATGCAGGGGTGCATTGTCAGACGGCTGTCCTGCAGCGTCCTCTGGGAATGCACCGCCAGCCTCACCCCGGGGCTTCGCCGTCTGTTTTGGACACTTCTGCCAGATTTCGGGAGAGGAAGGAAAACAAGAGTTGGACAAGCTTTTGGTCTTAGCTTTGTTTTCTTCCTATAACTAGCTTTATGAGGTTATCTTTAAAGTTTCCAAATAGGACTGCACTTCCCCCACTCACTAACCGCACAAGTATCTAGCAGCATTAACCCACTTGGTTTCAATCTTGTGTGTCTCTCCAGAAAGAGAAGAAGAGTGGGCTCCTGAAACTTCTAGCCGGGGCGTCCACCAAGAAGAAGTCACGCTCCCCACCGTCTGTCTCCCCAACCCACGACCCCCAGGCAGCAGTGGACGCCTTGCTCCAGGGCGCAGTGGGCCCTGAAGTGTCCTTGCTGTCCCTGCACGGCAGGGCGGGGTCCTGCCCCGTAGAGACTGAGATGCAAGGGGCAGTGGGGATGGAGCCGCTGCACCGGAAGGCGGGCTCCTTGGATCTGAACTTCTCCTCATCCCCCTCTCGGCAAGCGCCTCTCTGCATGGCTGCCCTGCGCCCCGAGCCCAAGCCGTTGCCTAGAGAGAGGTAAGGGGAGGGCAGGCTTGCCTCCTCTGGGGCTGGCTGTGGGTGGGCCTCTGAGGACCAGAGCCACCTTTGGCGAATGGGGACAACGGGGAGTCTTGGAGGACAAGGTTCACCTGGCATCTTTATCACCCAGCTCCACTCGGCCCTGAGCTTGGGTGCTGAGCCTCCAATAAGACAGGTTTGGGAACTGGAGGATATTTCATGTTCCAAATCTACCTGGCTCCTGAGTTTGGGATTGTAAGGGATTCATCAGGAAATTTGTCAGAAACAAAGTGATTCTGCGTGCAAACACTAAGAGTTCGGGGAATGAAGGGACCATGTCCCCCAACCCTGGGGGACCCCGGAGGGGACCCCTGGGTTGAGTCCCCTGTGGGCCTACAAGCCCCCCACTCACAGAGTAGCCCCTCTGCGGCCTTGCCCAGTCTGACATCTTAGAATTATAAAATATTACCCCAAAATTGGCTTCAATGGTATATAGTCTGTTAAATTACTAGCAATTTCAGATAGTTCAGCCTAGAGTTTTACAGATCTGGAAGCTGAGTCCAGCTGAGGTGATGTGGCCCACGAAGGCCACAGGCTGTGGGGCCGCAGGTGCTTGAGTTTTACCCAGGGTCAGAGGCTCGGGTCTGGCTGGTGGGTCCCCCCATTTGAGTTATGTGTCCTAAAAGAGCTCTCAAATAAAGGCTGAGCCAGAGATTCAGCCAAGGGCTTTCTGACCAAGAGCCTGGACCTTGAGCTGCTCCTCCTTTGTGGGGTACATGGCTAGCAGCCCCCTGTACTCACAGGGCCCACCAAGGGACCCTGGTGTCTTCAGTGTGTGAACAGTGTGGACATGTCATAGCCCTTCCCAGTGTCAGCATCTGCTTCTGGATCCTTAAGAGGCCATCAGCACCACCCTGTCCACCCCGCCAGGCACAGCAACACCTGATAGCACAGTGCCTTCCCCACCAGCCCTCAGGAGCACACCACTCCACAGACGCCACACACACCATACACACACACACTCTCTCCACATACCACACACACTGCAACACACATGGCACACAGATAAACACACTAGGCACACATTGCACACCATACAAACGCACATGCACACCACACAAAATAAACACACACACACACACACATACATTCTCTCTTTCCCTCCCTCTCTCTCCCCCTCCCCTTCCTCCAGTTCCCTGCCCAGGGCGCCTCCTATACCTCGGGGCAGCTCTGCCACAGCAGAACCTCCCTCCCTACACGGACCAGCACCAGCTGCCTGTGCTTTCCCAGTGTGGACCCAGTCGCCGAGTCAGCCTGCTCACCTGTGAGAATGACAGACTCATAGATATTTCAAAGCCAGTCTCCCCTGGGGTCCTTCTCCCCAGACCCCTCAAATTTATCTTCAAAGACTGACTGCCAGACACTTTAATAAAAGGTCTAGAAAGATCCTGTTCTAAAAAATCATGGGAGTGTCTGATTACAAAATTCAGAGAATCATTTCCACAATCTGAATGTTCCATCTAATCAGGGGTTATTGTACCCAGAGACTCTTGGCGCCCTCGTTGTCCCCAGATGCTCTGCAGAGCTCCTTAAAGAGAAGCATGTGCAAAATACAGTACCTCCTGTACTGCTAAGGAGTCCCAGAAACGCCACCTGCCTGCAGCCTGGAGCTGGGCAGTTTGGAGCCTGGCGATGCCAACCTCAGGCTGGGACAGCTCCGGAAAGCCTTTGGACCGTTGCCTGCAGGCCTGTTCATGGGACTTACTTCTCAGCTTACTTTGGGGGAGGGAGCCGCTGGGATGCAGCCCCCATGTGGGGGCAGGGGTCGCTGCGATGGGGCCCTGTGCACTCACCTGCTAGACACGCATGAGGGCTGAAGTGTGCACGGCCCGTTTATGATTACAAAGGCGAGAATGGGGCGAGAGGGCAGCATGGGACTGTCGGGGCCTCAGTTTCCACCCCCGAAATGCTGAGGAGAAATGAGCTTGCTGCTGCCTGCATTTCCTGGGCTCTTCCTATGCACAGATTCCTCAGGTCTCAACCGCTTCTCCCTTGAGTGTCTGGGAAGCCAGCAGGAACTGCTGTCCTCTCCGGTGTCAGGGGAAGGACGTTCAGGTTGAAGGTCCTGCAGAGGGAGCTCCTCCGAGGGAGGCGTTTCTCGGGCACCTCTGCCAGGCGGGCCCTTCTTGCGGAGTAGACCTGCTTAAGCCAAGCGCACAGCCTGAGGCATAAACCAGAGGGCTGGTTAGGGACCCCTTCCCAAGGCTCCTAACCTTTGGGCCATCTGAGCACACTCCTGCCCTAGGCACGTGTGCACGGGGAGTCAGATTGCTGGAAGTTGCCTGGGGAGCTCAGAAGAGGGATGCAGCTGTGGGATGTGAGTGTCACATGGCATCAGGTTAAAACTGCCTAATGCTCCAGTCTCCCCGGTAGGGCTGCAGCAACCCTGGTGGGTGTGGTACAGGGCCAGCCCCTCCGTGCCCTCTGGGTGTTGCCTGCTGGCTTGGAGCAGGAAGATGTGCCTGCCACCCATCAGCCATTTCACCCCAAACAAGTCTCTTCATTTGTTTGAGTCCCAGTTCCTGCACACATGAAATGGCAATAGTAATACCCACCCAATAGCTATAATACTTGTGAAGCATCTAGATCAATACCTGGAAAATTGTGAGTGTACAATAAACAACAACAATAATATATCATATGATCTATATAATAATAACATTTGCTATGACATATGTAAGAATGATAGCAAGATGATGGCAATGATGCCACCAGCACTGCCTGGCACGCCCACCTCCCCTTTTGAGCGGCACAGTCTTTTTCCCAAGTGTTTGCACACCCAATCAGTTCGTCCTCAGCTCTCGCTGGCCTGTGAGTTATTTGCTTTTGTTAAGATTTTCAGGTGTTTTGCTCAGATCCATTATGTGTTATGGAAGGTACAATAATGGCTCCCCAAAGATGTCTGTGCCCTAATCCCCAAAAACCATGAATCTGTTGCCTTGCGTGGCAAAGAGGAAGTCAGGTTGCAGATGGAATTAAGGTTGCTAACCAGCTGACTTTAAAATAAGGAGATTATCCTGATTATCCAGGTAGGCCCAGTGTAATCACAAGGGTCCTTATGGGTAGAAGAAGGAGGCAGAAGAGGCCAGAGTGGCGTGATGTGAGAAGGACTCTACCTGCTGTTGTCTTTGTAGACAGGGGAGGGGCCTCCACAGAAGGGTTGCAGCATCCTCTAGAAACTGGAAAAGGAAGGGGAACTCACTCTCCCCAGAGCCTCCAAGAGGAGCCAGCCCTGCAGACACCTTGACTCTGGCCCAGTGAGACTGTGTTGGATTCACAACTTAGAGAACTGTAAGACAGCAAACTTAGTGTGATGCCACTAAGTTTGTGGTCATTTGTCACAGCAGCAATAGGCAACTAACGTGTGCTGATATTATAGTTTAGTGTCCACATTCCACCAACTCAGAGGCTCACTCATCCTCAGCTGTGTTGAAGCACATGCTCTGAAAAGGCCACCACATGGAGGCCCACCTTGGGACCCCTGTTGTCAGAGAGGTGAGCAGACAACACCAGAGGAGGACAGGACACCCCAGACCTCACACGTGGACCTAATGGCAGTAATAACAGATGCAGTAATAAGAATTCATTCTGGTGTTGACCATTTGCATTCCCTGAGCCTTGTGTCTGAAAATTAGCTGTGGCTGACATAACCTTAATTATCCTTAGCAGGGCAGAGTCGCTCGCTGACGGGTGACTCCAGGATCCTGATGCAGGCGTAGCTGTCAGCCTTGCTGCTCACACGGACAGCCATGTGCGTCTATAACGGGGCGTGTCAGTTGCTCTCATTCAGCAGGAAGAACAGCTCAGAATCTTGGAATGATCTGGACAGAAACATTAGATGCTTGTCTCGTACAAATTCAGCCCACAGCCATCTGGGCTCATTA
Source organism: Daubentonia madagascariensis (assembly GCA_023783475.1). NCBI lineage: Eukaryota > Metazoa > Chordata > Mammalia > Primates > Daubentoniidae > Daubentonia > Daubentonia madagascariensis. The sequence goes on from JAKFHU010000722.1 coordinate 657,463, forward strand.
AATCATTGAATTGCTCAGAAGCACCAAATTACTTCTTTCTAACAAATTACATTTTTAAAGCTGCCTGTTTGTTTCACATCTGGCAGCTGAAGCAAAAGCCAAAACTTGCATTCAGGTCTGAGGAATCATCCCCTCTTTGCCTTCCTCTCTTCCCGTGGGGAGGAGGAGAAAGGAGCAGGTGTTCAGAGGAGGTAGAGGTGGCAGGAAGCCACAGGTAGGGTGGACGCAGGTCCCTGTGGGCTCTCTCAGCCTTGGTTTGTGAGCATGCTGTCTGATGTCACAGAGCGCTGGCTGCGTCCCAGCGGCCATCTGTCCTCCTTCAAGCAGACCAGCAGGCAGCACTTGCCGAGACGCCGGGGCTGGGAGGAGAGTGGAGGCACCTCCTTCTTCTCTGCCTCCAAGTCCCTGAGAGCCAGCGGACAGCCTTAGGAACCCGTCCAACCCTTCCGCACCTGCAGACATTCCCAGCCACTCAGAGTTGGCCAGTCCTCAGGGCTGGGGCCGGGGCCCTGCTGGCCCTGCTCCCTCAGGAACAGGAGCTCCACACAGCCCCACAGCAGGCCCGGGACCCCGCCCCCCGCCTCCTGTTCTCATGGGCCTGATGCAGGCTGGGGCCCTGTGCCCATGCCTGTGCACTCTCCAGGGCTGGGCCTGGGTCTTCTCTGTCTGCACATCTTTCTTGAGCCCAGTGGCAAGCCCAGCTTCCCCAAAGCCGTGGCTTCTTGGTCCCAAGCCAGACAGGCCAATGCCCCCAGACCCCTGAACAAGTCAGGTGAGGAAGGATGAAGTCTTCCTCCCCTCTCCAGGTGTTTGCACTCAGCACCTTGATTCTCAGATATCAGCATGCAAACATTCACTCCTGGAGCTTGTGGAGAAGCCACATTGCCTGGCCCCGTCCCCCTGAGTCATATCAGGTAGGTCCAGGAGAGGCCCGAGATCTGTCGGGGGTCCCGAGGTCTGTGGGCCACACTTTGAGCAAGCATGCAACAGAGTCTGCGGCCACGGGCCAGACGGGGCGGTTCTTGCCAGGCCGGGCATCGAGGGTCGAGGGCACAAGGGCCAATGCTTGTTGCCTTTGGTGGTGCTTTAGCAGAAGGCTTTCGTCAGGGCCGGCACAGCTGCTTTCCGGCCATGTTCCCTCTCCTTTGAGGCTTGCGGGACAGGTGTGGGGGATGGAATGTGTGTGTGTCCTGTCAAACCTGGACACAGCCGGACACTAGTGAAAGTGGCCAGGACGGCTCATCAGTGGTGGAATATACTTTTGCCATAGGGGTTAGAGTCCAACCTGGATGCCCACACAGTGGCAGGGCATCTTCTAGGCAGGGGGAGGAGCAGGAAGAGGTGAGCGGGAGCTCAGGAGAGTCAGGGAAGTGGAAAATTACAGAAGGGAAGCGAGTGTCAGTCCACTGAAGCCCGCCTGGGTTTGCTGCCTAGCACATCCTGAAGCCAGGTGCCTCCCTCCCCGACAGAGGCTGAAGACAGGGCCTGTCCTCAGGTGTGTCTGGAACAGATGGTCAATCCTTTTGGCAACCTTGAAGTTTCTCAGGCAGACACTTAAGAGGGCCTGCGGGTCTCCTAGGGATCTGGCCTTGACACAGTGTTTGTGTATGTCCAAGTCTTTATAGGCAGGGTACGGCCCAGTGAGGAAAGGGCTCAGAGGAGCCGGGCCGGGGTGTGCTTGAGGAGAGAACCTCGGTCAGTGGCACCGCTGAGTGCTGGCCTTGTGCTGCCCGTGAGGCTCTGGGTCTTCCCAAGGTGCTGGCTGGAGGGTCAGACCCTGGTCTCACACCCAGGAGTGCCTGCCACGGCCCGGAGGGGCCCTCAAGCCTGCACCATGCTCAGGGACCATCTCTGCTTCCAGTCTGTGTCATGCTGGCCTGAAAACAGGGACTTCAAGGAGGCCTCGGAGGCCGCAGGGACCGGGTCTTATGGGAATGAGATGAAGAAACTGGCGTGTTGGTGCTGACGAGGGGCCTCAGCCAGTCCAGGTGCTCAGGATGCAGCATCTTATGAATTGGGGAACACCTTCAGAAATAACCACTTAACCAAAACGGTGTTCAGAGCCCCTTTCCCACATGATGGGGGACCCGACCTCCTACGAGGCCGGCCCAGGTGAGGGCCCTGCTTGTCAGACAGAGAACGGACACATGCAGAGGTGGGGTCACGAGCCTGGGGGCGTGAGGGTGGGACGGGACAGGTGAGGACACAGCTGAGGGCCCCACCCTGCCAGCCCCTGCCCGGGACCCCTGGGAGGCCACCGCAGCGGGCGGTCAGGGCAAGAGAGGATGAGAGACAGAGGGGCTGTGCGGGGCTGAGGCTGGTCACAGAGGTGAAACAGTCCAGCTTCGTCGTAGATCCATGTCAGACAAGGCAGCAAGGGGAAATTTCTTTTTAACTTTTTTTATAAAAAATGAAAAAATTCAAAAGAATTTTGGAAAAATTAAAAACAAATAGAAATTTCATAAAGTGGGAAAAGTAGCCCCAAACGACAGTAATTTACACTGAGGGAAGCATGCAGGCCCCGGTGCTCCACAAGGCCCGGGGTGGCAGAGGCTGTCAGGGCCGGCTCACCCGCTGCGCTGTCTTCCCCCCAGGTACCGCGTGGTGGTCTCGTACCCGCCCCAGAGCGAGGCGGAGATCGAGCTGAAGGAAGGCGACATCGTCTTTGTGCACAAGAAGCGCGAGGACGGCTGGTACAAGGGGACCCTGCAGCGGAACGGCCGTACCGGCCTTTTCCCTGGCAGCTTCGTTGAGAGCTTCTGAGGAGCGGTGCTGTCCCCGGCTCCCCAGAGGGGCCTCCCGGGGAGCTCCAGAGCACGAGGACAGGGGCTGTGGCCGCCCCGAGGGTCGGGGTCCTCTCCAAGGTTTCTGGCGGGAACAGCCTGGCCTGGGGCAGGAGCAGGGGCTGTGGGGGTCACGTCTTCACTCAAAACCCCAACGCAGAGCACGCCCTGGGCTGTTCTTCAGTGGCATGCCCATCCCCTCTGCGCAAACTGTTAAGAAAGCACCTTGTGGAAGAGGAGCTGTCGTCTGTGCAGGCCCGTCACGGCTGTGGCTTCCAGCCACGCTGCAGCGCCTGGTCTGCTGCCTGCACAAGGTCGGAAGCTGCAGGGGGGCTTCGGGCTGCGGGCTGCGGTGGGCGTGGGGGGATGGTCCTTCCTGGCTGCCTTGGGCTTCCCGAGGGGCCTAGATCGCTGTCACCTCTCTGTATACCTCAGTCACCTGCAGCCCAGCCACTCAGCAGGGTGTTCGTGGCCTGGGACCCAGGAGTCCCCCGGACAGCCTGCCACACGGCTCCTGCTGGGGACTGGAGCAGTATCCAGCATGGCTTTGTCTCCTGCCAGCATTCTAAGTGACACTTTCTGTTTCACCACCACTGTCCCTTGGCGTTGCTTCTTTCTTATGACATCTTTTTAACATGAAGCTGTTAGACTTTATATATTTCTAATAGGTCAGACATTGCCTATTTTTCATACATCTGGTGCTGCCTTTTTGTAAAACTAGTAATGACTTGGTTGAGCTTGAAAGAAAAAATGTCAGAGGCGACATCAAAGGGGCAGAGTTTTTATATTTACCGTATGGATTTTGGAGAAGGCTGGAAAGCCCACGCCCTCCACACCCGTGTTGGCCACTGCTCTGTGGGGCAGGAGCGGATCCCTTGGGTGGTTGTAGGGAGTTTGGAAACAGCCTGTTTCTTTAAACCTTTACCAAAACCCCAGCTCTGTCTAGACAGTGACAATTATTATTCAAGACCTGGAAACATTTCGAGGAAGGGCCACTGCAACTGTCCTGCCGTGCGTGGGTAGAATGAACACGTCGGTCTGCCCCAGCGCAGGAAGGCGAGGTCCTCCTTCCGTTGCTGCAGAGTGAGCGACTGCAATTACGTTCCCAAAATAGGACTCTTGCTATTGAAATGTGCAGTTTGTACCACAGTTCAGATCACCACCTTGCAAAGGTTTTTTTTCTTCTTTTTTAAAAATAAATAACTGCTCCCATATCAGACAGTGCAACTTTCATCTGCTAGAGACTAGAGGTACCGTGAGAACAGGGGTGGCTGCACCTCTGCAGACGTGACCAGGGAGGGCGAGAGAGGAGGATGGGCAGCTTTGGTCCTGGGACCGTCCCCCAAGTGGGGTCGGCAGATGCGTGTTCATTAGCGCAACAGCTCGCTTCTGAGAAAACTGATGGAGGGGCCCTTCCAAGAGGCAATTTTGTTCTCGAGATTCACACCTTGGGAACACATTCTGTCATCTCAAATTCTTGATTCATAGCCCCTCTCTCTACCTATATTTCTATAAAAGTCACTCAGACTTCAATTGGGCTGAATTAGCCTTTAGTAGCATAGGGTGCCGTTGGTTTTCAGGGATACCATCAGTTCCAGAAACACATTCTCTTTCCTGGTATGAAACCTTTGACATTTGGGCTGCTTATTTTCAGAGTTCCCATTCTGGGACAGGGCTTGGCCACTTGTCACTGCCAGGTCCTTCCTCCAGATGAGAATAAATTGAATAGACTTAAGAAATTTGTTCAGAATCAAAGAAGAAAAAATCTGGTTTAAACATAGGGACCCCTGTAGGTTAGTGACAACCAGAAGGTATCTATTTTACCCTTGTTGCCAAATTGACTGCCATGCACAAAAATCCTGTGCATGTTTAAGTTCATGCTGTCACCAAAGAGGTGCATAGATTAACACCCTGAGTGAGACACGTGTTCTCCAGCAAAACCAGACTAACTCAAGTCTCCAGATAATAAAAAAGTTTTTTTTAAACAAGGGCAGCTACCAAGCAACAGAACAGACTAACGTGGACCTTCTTTCCTCTGGTGCTTCTGGTAGGAATGTGCTCAACACCCTGGTGATGGTGGGTGAGGGAGTGGCCCACCAGGCCGAGCACCCCCACCTCATGGGCGAGCTGGGCAAACGTCGCGGTGCCTTTGGAAGACAGCAGCTGGCCCCTGTTGTGGCAGAGTCAGGGGTGGGCATTGGTACTACCTTGGGAAGGAAAATGATGCCGTGCCAGGGGCTGCTCTCCGAGGGCTCTGGAGCTGATGCCAGGCTGCCAGAGGGCAGGGGGAGTGCACGACGGGCCGTGCTCATGCTGAATGTTTTACACACGTTCAGGCCCTGCAGCCTTCGAGACCACGTGGCCGCGGATGGGAGCAGGAGTAGAACTCGCCCTTTCCTTCGGGGCCCCTTGCCTTGAAGGATGCACCGCTTTGGCTGTGCCTTGTCTGAGCCCTCACGTTCCACCCTGGCCTCGCGGTTGCACACACCTCAGCTGTCTGGCCGCACTCAGTGGTGGCACTGAGTGGCCATGGTGATTTGCTGTGAGGAGCCCAGTAGAGCCCACAGCCACGACTGAGTGAGGCCAGCAGACCCCAAGGAGCCAGGACGGCCACGGCTAGGGGCCCAGGGAGCGGTGGGGGGGCAGTGGGATGCAGCCCACGGGCACTCTCCTGCACCCACCTGGGGCAGATGCCAGGCTGGGTGCCCTGACACAAGCTCAGCCAAGAGGCTGAGCTCCTCTGTACTTTGCACAGTTCACACACACCCCCTCCAATGTTTCTGTTATACACAAATGTCAGCGTGTGGTTTTGGAAGACTTGATAGTAATGACAAACTATGATGCCTGTGTTTCCAAGTCTTTAAATAAAAATGAACACGGAGAGGCCTGTGTCTGGATGGGGAGCAGTGGAGCCAGGGAGAGGCTGCGAGGGCCCTAGGTAGGAGCAGAACCCACTGGCCAGCCCCTCGGCTCACACTCCTGCCCCTCAGTGCTCCCTCGTGGGGGACACAGGGTCTGTATCATGGCGGTGGCCATCAAGGAGACCAGCAGTCGTGGCAGTGGTGATGTCAGGTGGCTGTGCTCAGCACACGCTGGGGATCCACAGGCTGGGCAGTGAGAGTGGAGCCATGGGAGCGAGCGTCTGGCCAGCAGCCCCCCAGGGGCTTACCTGGAAGGGCGAGGGGACTTTCTGTAGATGACTCACCTTCCTCCCTGGTAGTTATTCAAGTCACTGTCAACCAGAAGTGCATGGTGTTGACCTTTGCAATGAGCAGCCTCCTAGGCTTGCCCTTGTCTCTCTGGCCCTCAGGGTGCCTGAGCCGTGGGGAGCTGTTCTCTGGAGCACAGGATGTAGGTGCAGGGAACCCCACAAACCAGACAGACAGACAGCTGCAGAGTGTCAGGGACAGTGTGTTTCCTGAAATGGGCTTCCATTGCCCTCTTAGCTGGGACGTGCACCCACATACATATACTTGAGCTGGAAGGTTGCTTAGCGAAGGCCGTTTTACTCTTCCGTAACAATTAAGCAAACTTGCCAGGCATGTTGGCATGCTCCTGTAGTCCCAGCTACTCAGGAGGCTGAGACAGGAGGATTGCTTGAGCCCAGGAGTTCAAATCCAGCCTGGGCAACACAATGAGACCCTCCCCCATCTCTGAAAAAAAAATTTAAATTAAAAAAAATTAAATGAACTTGTATAAGAGTAAATAACACAGCATGGGTAGTTGCGGGGAGGCTGGTACGGGCCCAGCACTGTGGTAAGGAAGTGTGCTATGTGCTCACTTGCCCTCCAGCAAGGCTGTGTGGAAAGTGCTCTTACCTTTGTTTTCTAGGTGAGCAATCATGGTAAGAAGAGGCTAAATGATTTGCCCTGGGTCACACAGCTCCAGCGGACTGCCATGACTCACATTCACGTCTACCCTTCCGACTCAAAGGCTGGGTGCTAAACCTGTGTCTGCCCCTCTGTAGAAATGCTGTGTCAAGCAGAAGAGAGTAGGAAGAGGAGGTCCAGAGGAAATGTAGGCAGTGCCCATCATAGTCTGTCTGGAAAGGCTGCCTGGCAGAGATATCCTGACTATAAGACCATACAGCAACCCCTCAGGGCCTGGTTCCATTCAAATCACACACTCCACTCCCAGTGTTCTGATTCCATGCTCACTAAGCAAACAGGACTGATTTGCCGTGATACAGGGAGAAAAGCGTTAGGGCAGCCCAGCTACAGCCTGTGCAGCAGAGACGGTTCTCCTCAGCTGTCAGTGGACTGGACCGCCTCAGTCCCTGTGGATTCTGAGAGCAGGAGTCAGCACCCCTGCCTCCACCTGATGCTGACAAGGCAGGGTGCCTGCGTTGGAGAACGCTGGGCCTTCCTTCCTGGGGAACGTCTCCACGGGCCGGCCCTTCGCCCAACCGTGCTGCGTGAGGGCCACCGGCCCTTGCAGAGCTGCAAAGGCAGCATATGCCTGGCTGTGGTACAGGATGGGTAGCCTCCGATGCCTCAGTGGTCTTGTGAGGCTCCTGTGAGAGGGAGCCAGGCGGACTGGGGTCTCCTGGGGCATTCAGAGGGGTGGGGCAGGCCGGGGCCTGCAGGGAAGGCACTGATTCGGTCTTTAGTCACACAGAGTTTTCACGTATATCATACCAGTCCTTACTACAGCCCGGGAAGCGTGGCGCTCACCATCCCCATTTCACAGGTAAAACTACAACGCTGAGAAGTTCTATTATGAGCTCTGAGTTAAATAAGGGGCAGAGCCAGGACTTCTGACCATGCTGGAAGGACGGCTACGGCAGCACACCTCTGCTGTCGGCACTGACCACTGAACGAGGTGGGCGCTGCTGCCACACAGTCTCACAGATGGAGAAATGGAGGCAGCCCAGGCCTTGCGCCTGGCGAGAGGCCAAACCCGAGGCAGAGCTGTGGCTCCATCACACCGTGGGAGAAGAGGAAGGGCCGGACTAGCCCTTGGACACCGGGGAGGAGTCTGTGTCAGTCCCAAAGGCCACAAAGTAGATGGTGATTAGTCTCACTTTCGGCCCCTGCTGCCCCCAACCCAGCCATGTGGACAGAGGACAGGCGTGTGCAGATGGCTAGTGCCTGGGCTATCGGCCCCTCCCAAGCCGCAGGGATGGACAGTGACAGTGCGAGGATGCCCCCTCCCCAGGGCCACCTCCCCAAGGCACCGCCCTGGAAACCCTACAGCAGTGTGTGAGAGGACCAGGCATCAGAGGGTCACCATACCGTATTTAGGAAAATGAGATATTAGGTCATTAAATATGAAATGTCTGATTTTGAATCAAAAGTGTAGTTTATTATATCTCAAACAAGAAGCAGTACAATTAATCAAAGTATGCACCTAAACTTTTGACACAGTTTTGCCATCTTAATGGTAGCTTGTTTATGCCAGCAGCGAAGAAGCCTGGAGAGCGAGTGGCGATGAAATTGCAAAAGGCATTTTCCACAGCTTGTGGAGAATTGAATATTTTTCCTTGCAAGAAGTAGTCCAAAGCCTGGAAGAAGGGGTAGTCAGTTGGTGCAAGGGCTGGTGAATACGGTGGATGACAAGAGAGTTTCCAAGTCCAGCTGCTGTGGTTTGAGCAGCGTTGTTTGTGGGACATGCGGTGAAGCGTTGTCTTGCAAGAGGACTGGCCTTGTCTCTCTTGACCAATCTTGGCTGCTTAATCACAAGCATCCTCATCATTTCATCCAATTGGTTGCAGTAGACATCCACTGTAATCGATTGACCAGGTTTCATGAAGCTGTAGTGGATAATACCAGCGCTGGACCACCAAACACCATTAGCTTTTTTTGATGAATATTCGGTTTTGGACTGTGTTTCAGCATTTCATCTTTATCTGACCGTTGTGCCCAATGCTTGTGATTGTCAAAAAGAATCCATTTCTTGTCACATATTACAATACAACATAAGAATGGTTCACCTCTATATCGTGACAGCAAAGAAAGGCAAGCTTTGAGACAATTTCTCTTCTGATGCTTGTTTAATTCATGCGGAACCATCTATCCAGCTTCTTTACCTTGCCCATTTGTTTCAAATGGTCCAATATTGCTGGAATAGTAACGTCAAACCTTGCTGCTAATTCACACGTAGGTTGAGATGGATTCGCTTCCACTACATCTTTCAGCTCATCATTATCCACCTTGGTCTCAGGTCGCCCACGGGGCTCATTTTCAAGATTAAAATCACCAGAACAGAACTTCTCAAACCATCGACGTACTGTGCGCTCATTAGCCACATCCTTCCCAAGCTCTTCGCTGATATTTCAAGCTGTCTGTGGTACACTGGTTGCACGAATGAACTCATATTCGAAAATAACACAAATTTTTTACTTATCCATGGTTTCACAAAAATTGCTCTAAAAAAAGTTTGAAAAATAACCACAAGCCAAACTGTGCGTTTGAAAGAATGAGGATGCACCTTCACAATACACATAAAACAAGAAGTGTCAAAGTGAAATTTCAGAGACATCAACTGTCAAATTTAGTACTTAAGGAAATCAGACATTTCATTCTAAATAACCTAATGTAAAAACTGGATCTAAAAGAAGTCCAAGAAGAAATATTGACAGACTTGGACATAATTACACATGTGGAGAAAGAAGTCTTAGTTTGGAAGAAGTCACATTCTGTAATGTCCTGAAAAAATGGAACAAGATGAAAGCCTGGGTACAGCCAGGAGGTGTTGGAGGAAACACGTCCACCGCCCACCCTCGATGGCTCAGTGGCCATTCATCATTCACTGGTGAGCAGACAATTATAGGGCACCCACAGAGACAGGGCGGAAAGGACAGACGCACCTCCCCTCCCCAGCCAGAGTCTCCGCAGCCACGACGGTCTGTGACTGAGCAGGAAGAGCCAGGCTGATGCAGCCCCCTCCAGCACACATCCTGAGCTGTTTCCTGCCTGGACGTTGAACACACCGGGCAAGGAGCTCGCATGTTCCTGCCAGGAGAGGTGGGAGGAAGTGCCCTGCCAAGGTTGCACAGGACTTGGCTGCGGGTCTGGGCACCTTCTCTCCACCTCTGCCCACCCTACTCGTTCATTCCACAGCTGTTGCCCCCCCCCCCCCCCCCCCCCCGGCACCAGTGTCACTGAAATGAATCAAGGCAAGGCCACCCCGCCCCAGGCGCTCGGGCCTCCTTGGAGCTTCTGCCGAGAGGGCCTGGCATCAGTCAGAGAGATCTGCGTCTGGTGCTGCGCAAGCAGCTGTGCAAACCCACCTGCTTCAGTTTGCTAGGGCTGCCACAACACAGTACCACACTGGGCGGCTTAAACAACAGACATTTATTTCCTCACAGTTCTGGAGGCTGCAATTCCGAGATCAAGGTGCCAGCAGGGTTGGCTTCCTCTGAGGCCTCTCTCCTTGGCTTGGAGATGTCATCTTCTCCCTGTGTCCTCATGTGGTCGTCCCTCTGTGCATGTCTGTGCATGTCCTAATCTCTCTTTAAAGGATATCAGTCAGACTGGATTAGGGGTCCACCCTAATGGCCTCATTTTAACTTAACCAAACTTGAAATACAGTCACATTCTGAGGTCCCAGGGGTTAGGACTTCAATACATGAATTCCGGGAGGGACGCAATTCTGCCCATCATGGTGCCTGTGCTCATGGAGACCACATCATGATGAAGTCAAAACTTAAATTGATTTAAATGACTAGACAATAGCTATTAGGCAAGTGATTACCCCAGTGCGAAGTACTAAGGGATCACCGGAGAATCTTGTCGAGTCGGAGCGGGTGGCGTGGAGGGTCGGCCGTGGCAGGGGCAGGTCCCGGAGCAGCCAGGCAGGGGCAGGGGAGCAGCCCTGGCCAGTATCCACGAGGGCGTCTGAGAGCAAAGCCAGTCCTGAGGCTCCCTCTGCCGGCAGGACGGGGAGCGGGCCCCGTGACGGGGAAGCCAGTGATGGGGCTGTGCAGATGCCGGGAAGAGGTGAAGGTGTCCCTGAAAGAGGACAGCGAGGTCACGGGGCAGCGACAGCCCTGAGGGTCCCCCGGGTAAGCCGGGCCAATGTGGAGACAGACACGTCCCTGAGGGAGGCCGCCCCCAAGTGGCTCTTCTCACTGTGATTTCTTCATAAGACTTGAAAGGGGAGGTGGAGGAAGGGAGGGGCAGGTGCACGGTGCCCAGGGACCTCCCAACTGTGGGCCTGTCACAGCCCATCAGGCTCCCCCGTTCGGAAGGCCTGGGGCCCCCTGTGGCAGGTGCCAGGCCCTGCCCACCGCACGCCAAGGGACTTGGCCAGACTCCACCTCATGGGTCACAATTTGGTTGAGGTGTGGTGGGCTCCGGGGCGTCTTGTCTGTTACTGGCCAGGACCAGGAGCTCCAAGCGCCACTGTCCTTCCCAACAAAACAGCCAGCAAAGCCTGCACAGTGGCCTTGCTGTGTGCCGTGTGGCGCCCTCCTCACCACCCCCAGCCTGGCCGGGGCTGGGCCCCGTCTGACTGGGACCTGGTCTCCTCTACCTGCAGCAGGCCCGGGGCCCCATGCTGGGGGTTACACCAGAGGGAGAAAGGCTTCCCTGCAGGGGAGTCAAGGGCAAGAGAGGGAGAAACAGCAGCAGCCAGGGGAGCAGCAGCAGAGCAAAGGTGACAACAGGTGGATGCGGGGACCTGGTTAAGTGGGCCCTCCCTGGAGTTTGGTTGCATCCTTGTCGTAGGTGAAGATGGCAGGGAACTATGGTCATGCCCACTTTACAGGTGGGGAAACTGAGACAGGAAGCCATTAACCAACTTGCTTCCAGAGATGGCAAAGCAGTGGTGCAGCTGGATTCAAGCCCGGGCAGTCTGGCTCCGAACGCCACAGTCCTAAGCCCTCAGCTGGTTCTCCGGAGGCCTGGCTGAGTGGCTGCTGACACTGCATCTCCTGTGACATCTGTGTCCCGTCAGCCTGATTCAGGGTGGGAGGGTGGGGCCCTGCAGCCATCGCAGGGGCTTGGTTGTCCTGTATCCCAGTGTGCCATGTGCTGCACTTGGTGGCAACATGCTCTATTGTCAAAAAGAACAAAAGTCCTCCCACTAGCTGGTGGGCCTCTGCTCAGGCCCACAGGCTGGTGATTGGTGGCCCTGAGGGGGTCCAGGCTGGAAGAACCTGCTTACTACGTCTGGAGCTGCCTGGACCAAATGGTGACAAGCTAAGGCCAGCGCTGCTGTGACACCTCAGGGCACCCACATGGGTGGGGGTGGCAGGGAGGGGACAGGGAGGAATACGAGCCCAGGGTCGGGGGCAGTTCTGGCCCCATGCCTGCCATGACTGGATTTGTGACCCCAGGTGGAGCCGGGTCCAGGGCTTCCTCACCCAGCAAACCCTAATCCAGACACTCCCTGCACTTGGCTGCTGTCTCCAATGTACCCCAAATAAGGAATCTCAAATAAAGAGGTGGCCAGAGAACAGGGTGAGGCCTCTGCAGGGTTCTGGTGGGGAAGGCCCTCCTCTGCGCCCACGGGGAGGGTACACCCAGGAGGCCGAGGTAGGGGCGACCTCCATCCGGCCCTCCCGGTGCCCAGTGCATTGCCTGCCCACAGCAGAGGCCAATCCATGCAGGGAATGCCCTGCCACAGCATTACTGCCCAAGCATGCGGGGACACAGGTGTATCCCACCCCAGCCTCGAGGCAAGACAGGGGAGCAGAAGCTGGCCCCTGGCCCCTTAGCTCTCAGGCAATCTCCAAACGCAGTGCTGTGGACACAGTGTCACTGGACACTGGGTAGGAGGCTCCCAGAGGCTGCCCAGGACCCTGGCTGGCGGGGAAGGCCTCACTAAGGACACAGGACAGGTCTGCGTCCTCAGGAACCAAAGTCAAAGGGAAGAACTGTACCTATTCCAGGCGGCACGGCTGCAGCCCGAGGCCCAGATTCCAGAACCATCACTGCCGCGGAGTTAGCCCCAGCCAAGAGAAAGGCTCCAGGGTCAGCCAACCTCTGACCCTGCCCACACCACCCCGTGCCTGTCACGGCCCCTCCGCCACTTTGGCAGGTGGGAGTCCGGCTGGGTGCCAGGACCACCTGCCAGCCACACAGGAGCCCCATCATGGGTGATAAAAAACTTTCTTTGCAGCTCTCTGGGGGGTGCGGGGCAACGTCTGTGTCCACATCTGAACCACCTTCAGGGGGCTTGTCTGCCCTCCTCGGCCTGCTCTGCCTCGTTCAGCTCCTGAGGCACCAGTTCTGGAAACTTCCCCCTGGCTTGGGCCTGTGATACGCCCTAACCTCCTCCACCTGGGCCCGGACCCCGGCCCGCTGCCCTCTGTCTGCTGTGTGCCGCGGTGGCCGCCGTGTTCTCATGTCTGGAGTGCCTCCCATGACTGCAGCCTCCACCTCTCCCTCAGCCGCGCTGCCCCTGGCTCGGCCTCCCTGCCCCGCATCCTGCCCCTCCCAGGGCTTTCGCCAGCACTTCCTTCACCCTCTTCTGAGTGCCTGGCACACCAGCCCTTGCTACAGCTCACTTCACCTCCCTCCAAGGCCCTCACGCCACCCCTCCCCCTCCCGGGCCCCGGCTGGGAGGGGGCCC